>CM022299.1:656894945-657534493 GCA_011799875.1 Thinopyrum elongatum
TAGGAGAACCAAACAACACTATGTAAACGGTACCCCCGCACAAAGAACAAATACTTGCAACCCGACGCGTAAGAGGGGTTGTCAATCCCTCCACGGTAAAAAGATAGATTAAATTGTATGAGATTGGATAAATAGATCTAGCAGGAACACAAAATAAAACAAGTAAAGAAAAAGTTGAGCAAGGTATTTTTGGGTTTTTGAAAATATAGATCTGAAAACAATAAGATAAAAGATAGATCTGAAAGCAATATGATAAAAGATAGACACGGGGGCCGTAGATTTCACTAGTGGCTTCTCTCGAGAAAATAGCATACGGTGGGTAAACAAATTACTATTGGGCAATTGATAGAAGATCAAATAATTATGATGATATCCAAGGCAATTATCATGTATATAGGCATCACGTCCAAGATTAGTAGACGGAAACGATTCTGCATCTACTACTATTACTCCACACATCGACCGCTATGCAGCATGCATCTAGTGTATTAAGTTTATGGAAAAATGGAGTAATGCAATAAAAACGATGACATGATATAGACAAGATCTATTCATGGAGGAATAGACCCCATCTTTTATCCTTAATAGCAACGATACATGCGTGCCTCGCTACCCCTTCTGTCACTGGGTGAGGACACCGCAAGATCAAACCCATCACAAAGCACCTCTTCCCACTGCAAGAAAAATCGATCTAGTCGGCCCAACTAAACCAAAAAATCGGAGAAGAAATACGAGGCTATAAATAATCATGCATATAAGAGATCAAAGAAAACTCAAATAATATTCATGGATATAGATCTGATCAGAAACTCAAACTTCATCGGATCCCAACAAACACACCGCAAAAAGTCATTACATCAAATAGATCTCCAAGAACAACGAGGAGAACATTGTATTGAGAATCAAAAAGAGAGAAGTAGCCATCTAGCTATTGCCTACGGACCCGTAGGTATATGGTGAATTACTCACGCATCACCGGAGGAGCACCTATGAGGATGATGAACCCCTCCGTGATCGTGTTCCCTTCTGGCAGAGTGCCGGAATAGGGCTCAAGATTGGATCTCGTGGTTCTGGAACTTGCGGCGGTTGGAATTGTGTTTCGTCGACTCCCCTAGGGTTTCTGGAATATTTGGGTATTTATAGAGCTGAGAGGCGATGGAGGAGACCCCCATGGGCCCCACAACCCATCAGGGCGCGTCAGGGGCCTCTGGCGCGCCCTGGTGTCTTGTGGGCCCCACGGGCCTCCCCTCTGGTGCTTCCTTGGCTCCCAAGTTGTCTTCTGGTCCAAAAAATTCTCCAAAATGTTTTGCTGCATTTGGACTCCGTTTGATAGGGATATTCTGCGAAGTAAAAAACAAGCAAAAAAACAACAACTGGCACTGAGCACTATGTCAATAGGTTAGTCTCAAAAAATGATATAAAGTTACTATAAAATAATTGTAAAACATCAAAGAATGATAATTTAACAGCATGGAACAATAAAAAATTACAGATACGTTGGAGACATATCAAGGAGCTGCGATTTCGACACCCCAATATAAGTAGTGCTAGCTTGTTCTGTGCATCTCTCTTTGATTCTAATTTCAAAACCATTATCATGCTTAATTATTATTTTGATTGAACTCCATTCTTGTAAAGTGCTTGAGGTAGGAAGACGGGAATAATTTATGTGGATACTACGTTCGCGAGTTTATTCGCCAGACTACATGTGAGAAGGGCAGAATTTTAGAACAACTTGAAGTACGTAAATAATTCCATCAATTGTGTTTAGTTTCATTCATTCATATATATACATACATACATACATATATATGTACGTATGTATGTATGTATACATACATACATATATATGTACGTATGTACTTTCGAACTGCACGCTCAACGGAAGTGCACGTCATTGTTGAAGCAAGAGCACTGCAGTTCTGAGGCGAGTGAACTTCACGTCGCAAAACACTGCACGCAGTTTTTTCGGTACTGTTTTCGCTCCAGTTTTTAAACCGTTTGTCAGAACGAGGCGTGTAATATACCGTTGGAAAGCTATGGATTAGGCGCAACTTCGCCATGTAGAAATATTTTCGTTATTCCTCACGGTTTAAGAGCAGTTTCGAAAACTGTGCGGCTCATGACGAGTGGTAGCGAGTGTTTTTTCGCTTTTTTTCTAAATCGCTCGTCGTAATGAAGCAAATGATACACCGTTAGAAAGATATCGTCGAGGCGCAAAATTTTCAAATATATTACTTTTTCTAATTCGTTACGGTCTAAGAGCAGTTTTAAATTTACTAAACGGAATTCCGTTTTTTTTTGAATTTTTTTCAATTTTCGGTACTGTTTTCGCTCTAGTCTTTGAACCATTTCTCCAAACGACGCATGTAATACACCGTTGGAAAGCTACGGACTAGGCGCAACTTTCATATGTAGAAATGTTTTTGAGATTCCTTACGGTTTTAAGTTAATTTTGAATATCGTGCGACGGACGACGAGTGACAGCGGCCATTTTCATAATTTTTTCAAACCGGTCACCGGAATGGTGCAAATGATACATCGTTGGAAAGATATCGATGAGGCGCAACTTTTTCATGTAGAACACTCTTTTTAATTCCTTACAGTTTAAGAGCAGTTTTGATTTTACCGAAATGCGGACACTCTGTTTTTCGCGACACCAAAATCGACGTGTGTACTGCATCAGACAGAAGAATACACTGCATCAGACTGAAAACCGCACTGCATCACACAGGCAAACGAGCTTCTTGATTTCTTTTGTCTTTTTATAAATTTTTATGTTTTCTTTTGCCTTTTTTTCTAACAAGTGGACCGCAGGGACTGAGCGAGGGAACTACATCTAATAAAAAGCGAACTTCATCAAAATGTTTTGGTTTCTGTTCATGAACACGATAGAGTGAATTAACATTTTTTTTTCTATGGCATTTTTGTAAGTGTACTGCAATAGTTTTTATAAAAAATTTGCGTTTGTTTTCCTACCAAAGGTGAACTGACTACACCCAACATATACATTACATACAATAATTCATTCACACAGCCAAAATAATATGAAAAAAAAACACACAGACACACTAAACTACCATGGCGCAGTGCCGCCCGGCAGCACTGAACTGCACGCCCGCTCGCACTGACCTGCACGCACACACCGAGCCGCACCGCACCACGGGCAAGTGGATGACACGCGTAGACTACACCACCGGCGACCTACTGCAGCAGTGAGTCAACCGAACTGCATGGAGGCGGCAATCGAGCTGCACAGGGGCAAATTAACCCCATGAGACCTTTTGTGAGCTGCTGCCCATGCACCACAGACTGCACATATGCACGGGCCGCACTGCACGGACGCGCCGGCGGAATGCACGGAGGCGAGCTCACCCGAAGAAGCGCACACTACCTGCAAGCAAAAACTACAAATTTTTGCAAGTGTACCACATCACTCGCGTGGCCGAGCTGCACGGCGATGGTCGCTGGACTGCAGAGTGGCCGTGTTAAAATGCATCCATCCAAAAGAGGAGGTCGCGGGGCCGAGCCAGAGAGATCGGAGGTGGAAGAGAGGTCCGAGGTGGGGAATCCGTAGTAGCCCAGCTGAATCCGGACGGGGGCGGCGCCACAGTGGGCCGATGAATCTGGCCTTTGGCGGCTGCGCCCGGTGCAGCGGCGCAGGGAGGAAGGTGAGGGGAGAGGCCGTGCTCGGTGGCTGCCCCGATCCAGCAGCACGGTTCGGCGTGATGGACTCGGGGGACGGAGGTTGTCGAATGGAGGATGGGTGGCGCGGCATCGGATCCATGGAGGCGGCAGTTGATTGGATCCACACCGGCACCCGCGTGCGGAGCATGGGTATGGCGCGCTTGGATCTGCGTCGGCTAGGAGTGTGGTGCGGCGGTGCAGGGCAGGGGTTTGTGGGGCAGCACGGGGCAGGGGGTGGTGGGGCGGCGCAGGGCAGGGGGTGGTGCGGCGGCGCGGGAGTGGTGGGGCGGCGTGGGGCAGGGGGTGGTGCGGCGGTGCAGGGGGTGGTGGGGTGGGGTGGCGCGGGGCAGGGGAAGGTGCGGTGGCGCGGGGCAGCGGGATGAAGAAGGCGGGTTGGGGTGGGTGGGTGCGTAGGGAGAGGAAGAAGGTGGGGTTGGGCTGTGGTCTTTTTATTTTTTGCTGTGGTTCACTTCGGGTGGTTTCGAAGTGCCGAAGTGTTAGCAGAATAAGATTTTTTTGTGTAGAATAAGAGTCTTAAGGGGTGTTCTTAGAATAGACTCACCCTATATATATATATATATATATTGACCCCCTTCTTTAAATTAGATCGAACGGAAGCGGGACGAACTCCTACCGAAGGATCGCATACGAGCAATTCAGGAGGAATTGGCGGGATTCTTACTTGAAGAGGTCATACCTAAAAACGGAGAATACCATCGGGATTTGGAATGCGATTTTGGTAATTAGATATTAGGGATCGTAAGAGATGTTATATTGTATATATGCATGAACGTGTACTATATGTAGTAGCGTCGAATAGATATACGAAAACTTGTTGTTCGACCAACCATGGAGAAAGCGAGGTCACCTCTCTATATTCATCATGATGTTGTGTAATGGTTCCTTCATTGCTATATGTAGTAGCTAGCGTCGAGTTGAATGGAAAACATAAAACAAAAACAAAAACCCTAAATGTAAAAGAATTGAATGGTAAACACAAAAAGAAAAGGGAAACACAAAATGAAACCCCTAAACCCCTCCTTTCAAAAAAAACCCCAAATCCCAGCGCTCGGCCGAGCCTGACGCATGGCGGCCTTTTAGTCCCGGTTGATGTTACAAACCAGGACTAAAGGTCCTCCTGCCTGAGCGCCCCACAACGGCCACGTGGAGCCCCTTTAGTCCTGGTTCGTAACATGGCCGGGACTAAAAAGGTGGGCCTTCAGTCCCGATTCCTTAGTCCCGGTTGCACGACCGGTACTAAAGGCACTTACGAACCGGGACTAATGTCCCGTTTTCTACTAGTGATGGCCGAGACTCCTCTCCGATCAATAAAATGGATAGCAGGACCTTGATGCCAATATTGATTCCCACATATTTAGCGAAGAACTTTATCGGTTGAACCACAATGTCAAGGATTTAGTTAATCCCGTATGCAACTCCCTTTGTCCTGCGATATGTTACTTGCCCGAGATTCGATCGGCCGTATCTCCATACCTAGTTCAATCTCGTTACCAGCAAGTCTCTTTGTTCGTTCCGTAATACAAGATCCTGTGACTAAACACATTAGTCACATGAAGCTTCTTGTGATGTTGTATTACCGAGAGGGCCTAGATATATCTCTGCATCACACGGAGTGACAAATCCCAGTCTCGATCGATGCAAATCAACAGACACCTTCGGAGATACCTGTACAACACCTTTATGATCACCTAGTTATGAATGGACATTTGATAGCACACAAGGTATTCCTCCGGTGTCTGGGAGTGACATGATCTCATGGTGTAAGGAACAGATACTTGACATGAAGAAAGCTGTAGCAAATAACTAAGTGATACGATCTGATGCTAAGCTTACGGTTGGGTCTGTCAATCACATGATTCTCCTAATGATGTGATCCCTTTATCAAATGACAACTCATGTCTATGGTTAGGAAATCTTAACCATCTTTGATCAACGAGCTAGTCTAGTAGAGGCTTACTAGGGACACGGTGTTGTTTATGTATTCACACATGCATTTAATTTTCCGGTCAATACAATTCTAGCATGAATAATAAAAATTTATCATGAACAAGGAAATATGATAATAACAAATTTATTATTGCCTCTAGGGCATATTTCCAACAACTTGATACCCGTACCTCTTTTTATTATAAGTGTTTGAACCACTATTTTCTTGCTGATCCAGTCAATAGTTGGACATGACACTTTGACAAAAGCTACCTAGAAATCATCGCTTCAAGGGAATCTTCCTCTCGTGGGTTCGATAACCCAGGGTCACCTATGGGGAAATAGGTGCGGGATACTTTTTTTGTTCTAATACAAGATCAATAAAAGGAGATATCACCGCTCTACGGTAGTACTACTCCCCCGAGCAGTAGTACCGCTTGAGCACAAGCGAAGTGCATAACGAACAGATTCATGGGGGCCCATAAATGGGGGTCTTATTCCCTGATACCTCTAACGGTTTTTGGCAAACTTTCTCCTTCATTGTTGACCTCCAAAAGATTTGCCTTCTCTCTATTCCTCCCATGATTCTTGCTAGTTTTTGAGGCAAAAGAGAGGGGAGATCTAGATCTACATTTGCACCAATCCATATCTTCTCTAAGCGAGGGGAACCCTTTGGATCTAGATCTTGGAGTTCTTTGTGTTCTCTTCTTTGTTCTTCCGCTCATCTTCCTCCATAGCTTTTGTTGTTGTGGTGGGATTTGGGAGAGGACTTGGGCACTCTGTGTGCACTTGCCATTGCATTTGGTGCATCGGTTTGAGTTCTCCACGGTGATACGTGGAAGTGAAAGGTTGAGTAGCATATTACTCTTGGGTGTTTGGGCACCTTAGAGCTTGTTCCTCTTGGGTGCTTGGGTGCTCTAGATGGTTGGTGGCGTCGCGCAGCTCAATCATTGTGGTGTAAAGGTCCGGGCAAGCGTTGGGGTCTCCAATTAGGTTAAAGAGATTGCCACGAGGAATTTTTACGGGTTAGGCGATCACCCCCAAGGGTTACCAATTGTACGGATTCAGTGAACGCCAACAAGGGCTACCATTTCTACAGGTTGGGTGACCGCCCTCAAGAGTCCCTTAGTGAAATTAACATCTTGCATTGTATGAGGGCGTGAGGAGATTACGGTGACCCTAGTGGCATTTTGGGGAGCATTGTGCCTCCACACCGCTCCTAGCGGAGATTAGCAACCGCAAGGATGTGAACTTTGGGATACATCGTCGTCTCCGCGTGCCTCGGTTATCTCTTACTTGAGCCCTTTAATGATGCACTTTACTTTGTGATCGCCATAATGTTTCATGTTATATATCTTGCTATCACTTAGTTGTTTATCTTGCTTAGCATAAGTTGTTGGTGCACATAGGTGAGCGTAGTTGATTTAGGTTTTTTACTTGACAAATTAAAATCTAATTTTATTCCGTATTTGTTCAATCCTAAACCATAATTAGTTTAATGCGCCTATTCACCCCCCCCCCCCTCCTAGGCGACATACACATCCTTTCAGCTGTTAAAGCCTTTACTTTAATATGTGTCGTTTACTATCCTAAGTGTTCTCTTAGTCATTTCAAAGCCTTTTCCTATTGCTCCTTCTTCTTCGGATGGAGTCCTGGGCCAATAGACATATTCCCTTGCTTCTTTTGCCACTTAAATTTAGTTCTACTAAATTGGTCTGGGAAGCACTCCACGAGTGCCTTCGGGACAAGGAGGTTGAAGTCGAAAACTGGTCGGCTCAAAGCTTTGAGATCAAAAGCAAATCAAGTTAAATTATGATGGAAGCGCAAATTAATTTTAAGACCAATTCAATTGGCACCAATGTTTTTACTTAACTCAAGCATAATGTTTTTCATAAGCAGTTAGGTTTTTTCGAGCTTATGACACTTCTAACCTATTGTTTAATTTTTATCCTGGAGGTAGGACATCTTCTTGGTTGAGGTATACTACTTTGTAATTCTGCTAAGGAAAGAATTTTCTGATCCAAAGTTCGGCATGTTCGATGCCGAACTGCACCTGGTGATAGTGAAATTCAAAAGTGCTCAAGTGCTATAAGACTCTAGGTGCATACCAGATTTTAAACCGGTACACACCTTAAGGGCCACTTTTGACCAAACATGGGTAATTGGCTGAGCTAGTTCCCGAGGAGATGCGATCCTCAGGTTGACTGCATTGACATGTCAATGCAGAAAATTCAAAGTGCAATGCAGTTTTCGAGGAGATTTTGATACCTACTACACAATGCTCTTCTTTCCTAAGTAAACTACCTGAGATCAGATTCGACCCTCAGGCTGGTTTTTGCAGACCGATCTGAGTCTCGGGGGTTCCTAGGATTGGCGTTTTTATTATATATCCTTCATGTGCATACTGGATTTTAACTCGACACACCTTGATGACTACTGGCTATATATCTCGGCAGAGAATAAATTGCACCAATCAGAAAAAATTCTGCCAAAAATCAGCTTGTGAAAACCGGCTTGGCAGGAAAACTTTTTTCCGCGGAAGTCGGCCATCCCGTGGCCCGCATGGGTTGTGACTGTAGCTAGAAAGCAGCTAGCTTTGGCTGCTTAGGAAGAATTACAATGAAAGTTGGCAAATAAGATTTCTCAAAGTAAGGTAGAGACGTAGAGCTATAAGGCAAGAGGCTGATGGTTGACTAACTTTGTGGCTTTTTGGGCCTTTTAACCGCGGGAAGATCATTGTGGTTGTCAAGAAGTCCACAAAGATCATGCGTGATCGCATCACAGTCTACTATCAACAGCTATCGCTATGCAGTCCACAAAGTCTTGACAGCCACAACAATATTCTCGAGGTTAAATGGCCCAAATTACAGCATGGTCTATGGTTTGGGTCTTCCACTCGGCGATAGCCTCGTGGACGCAAGGCGCCGCCGTCTCCCATGCCACACAATTTCCACTCTATCTCTATGCAATATAAAAAGAGTTAATTTTTCTTCTTTTTTGTTGTGTCGGATATGTTGACTGTGTACATCATGTTATGTAGAGTGCCGGCATTAATTCAACGCGATTGTATCATCTCGGTATAACGGTTGAATGAAATTGTCCTTTATTAAAAAGAAAAAGTAATCCTGAGAAGGTCCTTGTGGCTGCCAAGAATTGGATGACAGCATAGCGATAGTTGCCGATAGTGGGATGGCCCAAGTTCATGCATGATCCATGGTTTGGCTCTTCCTTTCGGTGATGGCTTGTATCTTTACAAAGAACTCCAAGCGATCGTATGTTAATTATGTACATGCCACCATTGTACCACTTTTCAAAATTATAACTAGTCCATGTGTTGCATGAAAATCGTTTTATTACTAAGGATGGTTCCCGCTACGTGATGAGGGTGTCGCTCTGAATTCGGAAGGCGGTGGAAGCTTCATGCTCCACCTTTGAGGCGAGGAGGCAGGAGACAAGCAATCGAGCTGATCTCACGTGCGGCAGGCCCCGATCCGATATCGCCCTCCCGAGCCGCCGCCGTGAGTCGGCCGGGAGGTGCCACACATCTTTGCCGCCGGTTCCTCCCTCCTTCTCCCTCACCTTCCTTGCCGCCACCACAGTGCGCGTCCGGGCGAAGCCCGGCCGGCGGCTGCGGCGGGGCCTCCTTCTTCTCCTCGTGTGGCAGCTCGTCGCGGGAGGGTACGGCGCATCTAGAGTTGGTGCTGTTGCGAGGCATCACTGCGCGGCTGCACTCTTGTGTGGTTGCGCATGGGGGCAGTGGGCCGGCCGTGTGACAGGCCGAGGAGGGCGACACCGGGCGGTCTCGACCGCGTATGGCTCCAGCCGACTCCGCTGGATCTGGGCTATGGTAGGCATGCGAGGCGCGCCGGTGGCTGGTGGGGCTCCTGCTGGCTGGCGGCCTACCCTTAACTCGCCGCCGCACGCGGCACAGGCGAGGGCCCGTCCGCCGGCGCACCAAAGGCATCGTGGTGGAGCTCCCGTAAATGGTGGTGACTTGCCCCGAGCTGGTTCTGCTGGATCTTGGCCCTATGATTCTTCTTCCACCAAGTCATCTTTCTGCCGGATGTTGACCTCTTGGATCCGGCAGCTGACGAGTTTTGGTCTTCCCTGTCGGATATCTATATGGGTTGGCGTATGTTGCCCCTGGATATCTAGATCGGAAAAGCTCTAGTCACGCGCGCTCTTATTATCAGCCAACACGACCTTAAGAGGGCACGGCGGGAAGTCAAGATTCACAAGGAATTGATAGACGTGGGGAAAGTCATGACCGCTGCGATTGGAGGTCTTGAAGCTTTGGCGGAATGGTATATTGGATGCGATTAAGATTGTGTGTCAGGTGTATGATGACTTGTTTCAGCGGCCTCGGCAAGTGGGGGCTGCAGCACTAGAGGACTGCATTTTAGGTGGTGCTCCTCTAGTATCGAGTCTTGATTCCGAGGGTGAAACCCCAAGGACTGCCCTTTATTGGTTGTACCTGGCAATGGCCTTGTTGAAGTCATTGTTTTGGGTGAACCGGACTCTCCGGGGTGAAAGTCCAAGATCTTCGATTGGCCAACGATAAAGCTTGTACATTGTTTCCTTTTTGGAGGTGTTGCTTTAGGAGAACATCTTGTATATTCCAAGTGTTGTCTTTGTTGATGGTTAGAGTGTTGTTTCTCCTCGTGATTGTTCACCATGGAGTGGCCGTTTTTCTTTTTTCCTTTTTCTTTCTTCTGTTCTTTTTATTTTATTTTTTTGGTTGTGTGTATCCTTAATGCCTTTGGACATATTGTTGGTACAGAGATCTGGTGTAATTGGTATTGTCGCGATATTAATATATTCTCTTTGTCAAAATAAAGTCACCTTCCTTTCTCTATCTCTCATGCTCCTGATCCTGATTTGATTGGGGCCGGCACGCGATTTCCACTCTATGCAATGCAGAGATTTACCTCCGATATTGTTTTGGTGGGTGTGGTGAGAAAGACTTGTGAGTTGATTAGTCCATCCGTCGAACGCGGTCTGTTTTGAGTCAATGAATAGGCGACGCGCATTGCGTGCCACACTGCTAGTTTTTTTTTTTTTTGAGTGTTGGCAGTTGATCTGCCAAATTGATTGATCAGAAGGAAAGGGTACAAGAACATGCCCAACGGGGCAAGCACCAAGAAAGGAGAAAATAGGTGAAAAAGGAGCAGAAAAAAGAAAAGAGATTGCTACAACAATTCAGCCAGGATCAAAGGGGATGCCAGCGCCAGCCATGTTCCATAGCCTAATTTCATCTTTGATTCCGCGAATAAGAGCTGCCTTGTTCATGATCTCCTTTTGGAAAAGACGCCTATTCCGTTCCCGCCAAATCTCCCAAGCGGTTAGTTGGATAAGCGATAGAGTGCTCTTCTTTCTATCCGCCGGGGCAAGAAGAAAGCATCAGTTCATCCAGTCCTTGATGTGGGAGGAGCCATTCTAAGTTGCGGGATTGAGTGAAGGCAAGCTTGCGGGCATAGCGACGGCCTCCCAGATGGCCCTAGACCACGGGCAGTCGACAAGGAGGTGGGAAGGGGTTTCCAAATTGCGCTTGCATAATGGGCAAAAGTAATTGTTTTCCCAACCCCGGCGCAGGAGAGTATCTGCCGTTAGTATTTTTCCCAAGATTGCAGTCCATATGAAAAAACGGCATTTTCCGGGCGCCCATGCGGACCAGATGAGCTGATAGCCATCGAGGGGGATCGATCCCTCAAACTGTATCAGATAAGCAGGCGCGCAGAGTATTTACCATCGTTCGAAAGCCTCCAAGTGATGTCGTCAGGTTCATTCTGTCGAAGCTCAACCTCCTCCAACATGGCTGCCAAACAGGCCAGTTCGTTGGTCATATGCTCCGTGAGGCCCGTAGCAAGGTCTGCTAGCCACTCTCACTTGTCATCGCCTCCTGAACCGTCCTGTTCTTGCGAATCGATATGCTGTAAAGAGTTGGGGCGATAACTTTTGGGCACTGCCCATTCAACCAACGATCATGCCAGAAGTTGGCCCGTGCACTGTCGCCTAGAGTAATGCACGTCGCCATGGAGAAGAGCTCTTTCTCTTTGGAGTTGCAGGCCAGCGGCCCACGGACCCACGGCCTAGCCGGGTCTTGCCATGCTAGCCACATCCATCTCAATCGTAGAGCTAGTCCAAACTTCGCAAAGTCCATGACGCCCAGCCCCCCAAGATGCTTGGTGCGGCAGAGCAAGCTCCAGGCCACTCGGCAATGGCCACCGTTGCACGTGCTCTCTCTGTTCCAAAGCCATGCACGACATAGCTGTATCATCCTCTTTAGGACCCACCTCGCCAGCTTATGCACGATCAACATGTATACTGCAAGGGCAGCTAGATTTGATTTGAGAAGGACAAGGCGGCCACTCTTGGCCATCATGCCACCCTTCCAAAACGACATCCTGTTGCCAAACTTGAGGATTAAAGGCTCAAGGTCTACCTTTGTCAGGCATCTTAAGGATAACGGCATCCCCAGACAAGTGGTCGGGAAATGCTTAATTGGGATCCCAAGCGGCCCTAAAATGTCCTGGAGGTCCAGTGTTGCACAACGGATGGGCAGGGCCAAGCTCCTGCCGGCATTGGTGTGTAGGCCCGAAATGCAAGCAATGCAATCGAGCAACAACTTGACCATGCGAGCATTGCTCACGGTTGGGTTCATGAAAAGAGCAACATCACCTGCATAGAAAGAGCAGCGCATGCGACGTCGCCGATCTGGCAGCTTGGAAAGAACCCCTTCCTCGGTTGCCAAGCTCATCATTCATTGAAGCGGGTCCATAGCCAGGATAAACAGGAAGGGGGAGATGGGATCCCCCTTGCCTAAGGCCCTTGTGGTGAAGCACGTCCTCAGATTGATGGCCATTGATGAGGACACGCGAAGAGGAGGTGCACAGTAGCATGGCAATCCAGCCTCGCCATCTTGTTCCGAACCCTCTTGCTTGAAGCATGTCCAGAATGTATTCCCAGGAAATGGAATCAAACGCCTTTGCAATGTCTAACTTGAGGAGAATCGCCGGATTTTTCGTCTTGTGCAGATATCTGACCGTGTTTTGAACGTAAAGGAAGTTTTCCTGTATGCTACGATGCTTAATGAATGCGCTCTGACAAAAATCCACCAGGTCCGGCAGTTTTGGCGCGAGTCGACGTACAAGCAATTTCGTGAAGATTTTCACTAGGCTGTCGACTAGCGAAATTGGCCGAAAATCCGAAAGTTGTTCCGCACCGTGCTGTTTTGGGATTAGGACAATGAATGCCTTGTTAACTTGAGCCAGCTCTTTGCTATCCATGCGATGCAGTTGATTAAGAGCCGCTAGCACATCTAGCTTAATAATTTCCCAGCAATGCTTATAGAAGCCCCCGAAAAGCCATCTGGGCCGGGGGTCTTTTCAGAAGTCATGTCGTCGATGGCCTGCTTTACCTCATCTAAGGAGAACTCTCCCTCAATATCAGACAGGTCAACTTGGTTGAGGTCCAATTCATCCCAGTCGAGTCTAGAGGTAACTCGCTGCGTGCTACCAAATAAGTTCATGAAATGCTGGCGGGCCAGATCCGTCATGGCTGTGCAGTTAGAGACAGCGCCATCCGGCCCATGTAGGATGTGAATGGTATTTCTGCTATGTCTAGCGTTCGCCTTTCGCTGGAAGAAGCGCGTGTTGGCATCACGGAGTTTTACTTATACTATATGCGTACGGCTTTCCTAGAAGTAGCATGCCGTATGTGTGAAAGCATGCAGTGGAGACTGAGGACGCTTTGCAGTGCGTTGATATAAATTAACTAAAAGCGCACATGAAAAGGCGGAAAGCAGTGCGCGGTGCTTTCCTCCGGGAGGAATCCTCCCCTAGCTTCTTGTCCTCATTATTAAAAGATAAAACTAGGAACCTGAACAAATTTAAATTCTGTGAGCACGCTAGATCCAGCCAAAAGCACCCTAACGTCACGACCCCTGATGTGAATCACGCGGCATGAAAGCCGCTTTTCCAGTGCTGCAAAGTAAAAACCGAAAACACCTGGCCCCCACCACCCCCTTCTTGCTTCCTCGCCGGCGACAACCCAAAACCCTAGCCATGGGCCTCTTCGGCAGCAGCTCCGGCAGTGGGAAAGGCAAAGGCACCCCCGGCGCCTCATCCTCCCGTGCTCCTTCCCCCCCTCCTCCTCCGCCGCCGGCGCGTGCTCGCCCAGGTCGGCAGCATCTGCACATCCCGGTGCACCAAGCGCGGTGGCACTGGGAGTACATGTAGCCGCTGCCTTACCCCGACGTGACGCTGCCGCACCACTGGCACCTCGATCCGCAGCGGATCCCGGTGCCGGCGGTTCCGCGGACACAGCGGGCGCACGACGAGAAGGTGCGCAGGTGCCGGGCGCAGCTCACGCCGGCGCAGCGGCGGATGCCCGAGTACGCCGCAGACCCTCCCAACTGGGAGGCCTAGTTTGCCCTCGAGCACGAGGAGCAACGGCGGCTCGGCGTCCACATCAACCATGACCTTCTGCCACCGCCCCTACGGGTAGAGCCGGAGGAAGAGGAGGCGGAAGCGGAGTACCAAGCCGCCCTCGAGGAGGCACTGCAGCACGCGCTGGAGGCGAGCCGGCTCAAGGAGTACACCCATTGGGATGGGCTGGAGCAAGCCCTTGCTCTGTCCGCGCCGGGGGACTCCGTCCAGGCGCCCCTGTTCGTGTTGCCACCGCCCCCGCCGCCGCCCCTCGTCGTGGGCATGCTCGAGCCGGAGCGCGAGCCAACTCCCACGCGCAAGCGGTCACCGCCGCCCCCCACTTGGCCAGAGGAGTCCTATTCGTGGACTGGCCAGTACCACGAGTGGGTGAGCGCGCCTCCCTGCCACTACGCGGCCACGCTGGAAGAAGAGGCAGCCCACCTTGAGCGCTGGAAGGCACACTGGCTCGCCGAGGAGGAGGCCGATGGCGAGCGGCAGATGCAATATGAGCAGATGTTGCGCCATGACGAGGAGGCTCTGCGGCTTGAGGAGGAGGAGGAGGAGGAGCACGCTCGCCTCGCCGCTATGCCGCCGCCGCAGCAGACGCCGGAGGAGGCTGGCCTGGCGGCCTATCAAGCCGCGTTCGTTTGGGCTGGGCCTCCCCCCATCTTCATTGAACTCACCGGCTGTGAGGACGATGACGACAAGGGCAAGGGCAAGGCGGTCTACTAGGGCAGCGTGCGGGCGGCTATTTGTTTTTTTTAATTTTCTAGTTGTTTAAGTGGACTTTGGCCGGTGTTTGACCGGCCATTTATGTATAATTATGTTTAATTAGTCAGCTTTGGACACGTCGGCATAAATTGGTCGGCCTCCCGTTGGGCGCACCTGCCGACCAAATGAAAAACCAGACGTGCACGTCCGCCTGGCTGACCCAAACGGACGTAAAGCGGACAAAGTGCGCGTCCGTTTGGATCGGCGCGTTGGAGTTGCTCTTAGGTATGTTGATATGTATTAGTATGTGAGTACACTGCATAGTTCTTCTAACGTCCTAGAAATCTAGCTTGAACTTACATTCTGTTTAGAAAAAAGGTTCAATCTTCAAATTCCATTTCTATTACCGACTGAATAGGATTTAGGGTTTGTTACAAAAGATCCTCACAAGCGTGCCACACATGCACTCCTACAAGTATACCAGCATGAAAGCATTTTCAAACATTAATACTTTTGTACCTTATAAGACAAATTATTACCATGTGAAGGGAGGAATTTTAGGGGTCTTCACATGTTTTCATAGTGAATGGAGAGCATTGCACATTACATGTCATTACAGGATAAACCATTGTTGGACCACTTTAGATTCTTAGTAGTAGCATGCTAGCTAGGAAAGAACTTCGACATCATGGCCCTCGATCTAAATCACGCTGCAAAGTAAACACGGCTACCGAAACTACTGTGTCCATGTTTGCCTTCCTGTGAAACTTGTTTATGAATTCTATGATTGCACTCACACACGCATGGTGCTCCCCACATGGTAATGGTACTGTATCTAACAAGTTGGGATATCTTCTGATTATTTTAGGATTGTTGGCGTCCTAGAAATCTAATTTAATTTTCACTTTAGAAAATCTCACGTACTTAAATTTGATTACTAGCACCGATTGATAGGGTTTGGTGTTTATTATGGAAGATTCACATAAGCGTGCAACACATGCACTCCTCCAAATATACTAGAAAAAAAGCAATTTCAGACATTATTATCTTTGTATCTTATAACTCACAAATTATTAACATGTTATTTGACAGGTAGGAGGAATATTAGGGGTCTTAATTTCACATTCTTTTCACACATTACGCGGTGAATTATAACCTGTTTCTTTTGTTCAGGTGCTTTTTTGGCACGATTTTTCCCATTTGGTGGCGGTAATCCTCAGGAGTGTCCAGACTCCAATCGCCCTCCTTTCCCTACCTCCCAGGCCGCCCATGATTTCCACACTATCTCAATGCAATTATAACAGTTTTCACACATAACGCTGTGAATTAAGGCTAGCGATAGTGGGAGTAACTTAGTTAGTAACATAACACATGCCAAGAAAAAATTGCTTATGTGGCATGGAGTTAATGAGGAAAGAGATGCTTGTGGTAACATAATATGTTACTGTAACATAACACACCCCGAGGTAAAATGAGTCTATATCTCAATTAATGAAGGCTTGCATGTTACCATCCATATGTTACTACCCACTATGAAGGTAATAACATAGACTAGTAACATATGCATATTACTAGTCTAAATTACTTACCACTATAACCAGCCTAAACATTGTACGTCATGTTACGCAAAGTCCAGACATTTTTTTCAATGCGATTGTATCACCTTGATATATCCATTGAATGAAAATGTTCTTTATTAAAAAGAAAAATTAACCTTGAGAAGGTCCTTGCGGCCATCAAGAGTTAGAGGACTGCATATCGATAGTTGTCAATAGTGGGATCGCCCAAATTCATGCATGATCCATGGTTTGGCTCTTCCTTTCAGGGATGGCTTGTATCTTTACAAAAAAAAAAAAACTCCAAGGGAACGTATGTTAACTATGTCACAAATGCCACCATCGTGCCACTTTTCAGAATTATAACTAGTCCATGTCTTGCATTAAAATCGTTTCATCATTAAGGATGGTGCCAGCACCCTGATGATGCGCCGCTCTAATTCAGAAGGCATCGGTAAGTTCCGTCGGCGTTCAGGCTCCAGTCACCCTCCTTCTTGCTCTACCTCTCATGCTCCTCATGCTGATCTGATCAGGGCCGCACGTGATTTCCAATCTAGCTATACAATGCTGAGATTTATTCAAGACGTTGTTTTGGTGGGTGAGGTGTGAAAGACTGAGTTGATTATTAGTCCGTACGTCGAACGCGGTCTGTTTGGAGTCAATCAATAATAGTCGATGCGCACTGCATGCCACACTGCCAGTTGAATTAAATTAACGTACCGTTCGTCCTTGCTGACATATATGAGCTGTAAATCCGGGAGAGAGATTTAACAATGTCGAAGCAGGTGGCCGGGCACCAAGGAGTTAGCTTCCTGGTGCGTTACTTAGAAAACTTAAACACGTACGGAAGCATGATGTGGAGGTGGAATCTCTCTCAAATAATATTTTCCCTTGTAGTATATACTAACTGGTAGTACGCCGTGTGTGGACGCATGCAGGCATCTTTTGAAAGTACGTAGTATGGAGACCAAGAACGCTTTGCAGTGCTCTAACATAGGTTAACTAAAAGCGCACATGACAAGGCGGAAAGCATTGCGCGCGGTGCTTCCCTCCTACTGGCTTCTTCTCCTTCACATCCAACACATCAATCCATATTGTGTTTATCTGTGTTCTGTTCTGCGTGTATTGCAAGGTCTGAGCATTCTAATGGCAGAGCCGACCACCATGGAGGTTGGACCACTGCTGTCCATGGCGAAGGAGAAAGCGTCCATGCTGGACCAGTACAAGGTGATGGAGGGCATGGACGAGCTGCCGGCAATCTTGGTTCTTGGATGTCATCGCCGACGCTGCGAGGCCGCATCTCACACAGATGCGTCAAGTGCTTGGCTCACGGATATGAATGTGACCATTGTGTATGGCTTATAATTTGTACACACCATGATGCACAAAACGCTTCACTGAGTAACAAAAAAAATATGATCTTCTTTCTTCATTTTTCAACTTTTGGCTGCTATGATCTTTCTCCGAATTGCTGCATCGATAGAGAATTGATTCGCCCAAGGACCACTGAAACAGTGATGAGTCATGGAACATGATTTATTTTTCTGATTTACTAGGCAGCGCACAAGTAAAATCCACATCCCTAAGACAATAATAATATGAAAAGGTGATTCACATCACTCTGCAACATAGATTCTTTGAAGGCATATTTTAAAATTGATAAGGAGCACAAAGGTGTATATTTTAAAACACAATCCTCCATGCACAAATATACATGAGTAGATCATATTTTATCTCTACCAACATAAAGAGTATGTATCTGCTCCTTGAAGTAAAGTCTAATTTTTTATTTTTTTTTAGAAAAGGAGGAATCACCCCCGGCCTCCGCATATGGGAGATGCATCCGGCCATATTATTTATTATTCACAAAGACCTTACAAAAAAATACAACAGTAAGCCCGAGGCCACCATCTAGACGACATCTGTCGCTACTCCTATCCTCTTGATGAAGGGGTGCCGAATGTCCGGGCCAAATACCAAACAGACATCGCACAAAAGCCTAACATCTAACGCTGGATGCCCCATCCAAGCCACATAGGCGGGACTGGGTAACACTCCGGTCCGGCGCACTCTCAGTGAGTACCACACGCACACGCTGCAGAGGGCCGTCACCTCCGTCTTCCCGCGATCCATCCTCAAAGCATGTACTGACGCATCGATCTTGTCAGGCCTCTCTGCCATCGACGCCACCACGACGCCAGACAACGTCGACCTCCTGCGCGTGTCCATCGCCACACATCTGACGCCAAGCCTCCACTGCTCCATGCCGCCGAGAACCGCCGCCATGAATATGTAGAAATAAACACCGCTCCACCGAAGAAGCCATCCGCTGGTCCCTCGAGCCCGAGTGCCTCTCCAAGAATGCCGCCCCCAAGGGGGTAACGACACATAAATGCCGCCGTCATCCGATCAGCTGATCTAGGGTTTCCCCCGGAGGTATTGGGTGGGGTTGGGAGCTTCACCCCGATGATGCCTTCATGAAGGAAACGATGATAAGGGCATCGTCATCACCGGCTCCGGCCAACGACCGAAGACCAAGTTTTCACCCGGATCCGTCCCAAGAAATCCACCCGACAACCTGTGCACTGTCTCGACCGCCTTCAAAGCCCCAGATCTAGCCGCCTAGATCCGGCGACCAACCGCAACAGCAGTGCCACCGTAGGAGCCCTGGCGCACCGGCCACTGCCTGAGTGCGCCACCACTGGAGCCTGGGAGGAGGGCTCTCACCCCACCTCGCCAAACCGCGAGAGCCGCTGAGATGATCCCGCACACTCATCACCGTCTCTGATCTGAACCAATCCGCAGCAAAACCACGAGATCGGCGATGCAGATCCGCCTTGGATAGGGACAACACCACGCCATGCCGCCGCGGGAAGCCCGAGCTTCACCTGCCGCCACCTTCCAGGGCCGCCGCCCCGGGATCCAGCCGCCGCCGACAGGCCGAGCCGCCGGCCACCGCGAAGGCCGCCATGACCCCGCGAGCCCATCGAACGGCCGGCGCCACCAGATCTTCCTCGGAGCCTAGCAGCTCCGCCGCCCCCGCCCAGCACCACGCCGTCGCCTTGCGCCGTCGCCTATGCGCTGCCACGGCGCCGCGACGCAGATCGGGGGAGAGCGCCCCGGCGCCATGGGTGACCCGCCTCACCTGATCTGGCGCGGGAGGGAAGAGAGCCTCCGCCGCCGCCATCAGCCGCCTGGGGCTTCGCCCGGCGACCTCCTCTAGCGGCGGCGGAGGGGAGGGGAAGTAAAGTCTAATGGAGGAACTTAGTTAGTTTAATCAAAGTAACTTTTAATTAACTCCATACAGAACCGAATTGTATCATAAAGTTGGCAAAAATACTCATTATTATAGGGTGGCTGCATTTTTTTCCTACTTGAAAAGTATTGCTTACGTTATGTGAGGAAATCTTAGGGCAGTTAAACCAACTCTCATACGAGCTCCCGGTGGTTCATTCATTTCGTCATAGATTAGAGCTACATTTGATTCCTCAATATTTTTTTCATTAATTACTCCGGATTGCTTCATTTCCATAGAAAGATCATTTCCTTCACGAGTTTGTTCCCCTACTCCACCGAATACGGATACGCCCCATGAGCTTTAGCAATGTTATTGATTAGTCCCATGATCAGTACTGTTTTACCTACTCCAGCCCCCCCCCCCCCCCCCCCCCAAATAGTTCTATTTTTCCTCCACGTTGATAAGGAGCTAAAAGATCGATGACCTTAATACCTGTTTCAAAGATGGATAATTTAATATCTAATTTGATAAAGGCAGGCGCAAATCTATGAATAGGGAATGCTACACTACTATCTACAGGACCTAAATTGTCAATAGGCTCCCCAAGAATGTTGAAAGTTCGTCCGAGAGTAGCTCCACGGACCGGAACACTGAGAGGAGATCCCGTGCCAATCACTTCCATTCCTCTCATCAACCCGTCCGTAGCACTCATAGCTACAACTCTAACTCGATTATTTCCTAATAATTGTTGTACCTCACAAGTCATTAGTTTGCTTATTGGGTAGTGTCTCTACTCTGGACTACCAAAGCGTTATAAATATACGGTAACTTGCCTGGGGAAAATTTACATCCAGCTCGGGTCCAATAATTTGATTGACACGACCTGTACCTTTTTCTTCAATTGTGGAAACCCCGGGGCGAGAAGTAGTAGGATCAGTTCTCATAATTATCACATAATGAAAAAAGAATTTGTAAAAAAATCTTTTTTTATTGTTGAATAATTCCAAATGAAATAAAAAATCCAAAAGTAAAAAGGAAATGAATTAGTTAATTCAATAAGAGAGAAAAGGGGACCAGGAGTTCCTAAAATAAATTGTCCTCAGCTACAGCTAAACCCAAAACATGTTCCTCTAGCTGAGCTCCGTTCTTTTTCTCGTGGAAATGGCTTTCGAGTGTATAAAAGACTAGCGGAAAGGCCAAATGGGTCACTTTACCCCTATCCGGCACTCAACTGATTGAAAAACAGAGTAGTCTAGCCAGGTTATGAGACAGATTAGAAAGTGTTTTATTAGTCTCATGGAGCAAGAGGCAAGGCGGGACAACAGCTAAGGAAGAGCCACCAGGCCTTCCTGCTCCTTATCTCATTTTTTTGGAAAGGAAAACCTAATTCATACGGAACTCTTGTACATTTCTTTTTCACTCTCGCCCCGGCAAAAGCACCCAATGCATATCCATGCATAAGAGCTAGTTCAATCGGCCTCTCGGTGAAATCGCCTACTTTACTTTTTATAAGAAATTCATTGCATGTAGATCTTCCATTTATTGAGAATTCGTTCGATGACCGTCTGATTCTAATTCACTTCCATTCTTTAGCCATATCACTTGATTGATACCATCCACGTGTCTTTTATTCTTTATAAAAGTAAAATGCATTGCGACTTCTTCTTTTCTAATTTGCATTCATGTAGATAAGAGAAGCTTGTGGGGATCGTCAAGAACAAACTTAGAACAGTTCATATTTGTGCCTGCACAACATAAGAGGTCAAGAGAAATAGGCCCATACGGATGCGCTCACCTTGGCCCGGGGTTGGCCCTTGAAAAGGATACAAAAATCTCCGATATAGTGGAAGTCTTTTCGCTATTGCATTCCTGTAGATCGGTTCAACCCATGTCTTGTAGCATACATTCGAAGATAAACCATTTATCCAATCTGCAGTTGTACACTGAGAAGGAAGGGGCAGCAGACCCGACCGTTGCACGTACTTGGTTTTCTATGGAAGGTCCCAAGTCAGCTAAAAAATTAGAAAATTAACAGCGATCGATCTCAGGGATCAGCCCATCTGATCTTTTATTCGATTGGGATTGCGGTTTCGCTAGGCTTACTTTCTTGATGAGGTTTAAGGTATAGCAAGTAAGGCGATGCCTCCTCCCTGATTGCATAAATTGTTGACTTTAGAAAAGGTTCAACAAGAACTATAACAATAAAGGAGCTTCTCCAATTCCGCAAGTTTAGGTACAATGGTAGAACTTGTCTCCTTGAATGGCCACTTTGGGAAGACAGACCTCTTCCTCGCTTATCGCATGGAAAAATACGTCTAGATACATCCATTCTCCGACAAGTATTTCTAGACAGAGGGAGAATATTTTAAAACTAAAGTTAGATTCATATATAGCAAGACATTTTCCTGGACGCGTCAAAAGTTATCACATTAATATTAGGCCCAACATATTAGCTTTGTTATACAAGTTCATACCAACAACACATTTTGCTATCTAGCCTCTCTCAGAAGAAGAATTACAGCTTGTCTTATTCAAGAAATTTTGGTATTACAGAAATGAATGATCAACTAACTGAACTTGCCCGTGCTGCTCGCTGAGGGTCACCGGGCCGCTCAGATCCCCTAACCCAGCGTCCCCACCTACCATCCCCTCCTCGCCGCAGCCCGCGGGCGTCGCCGAAGCCCATGAGGCGTCGGCACCGCCGCGGGCGGGACTGCTTCAGGGCACAAGGTCTAGGTTTTGGCCCGCGGTAATCTTCCATGGCTCTGCAGCGTCTCCGGCAGCGAGGCAGCGTCTTGTCGACACGTCCGCCCTCCTTTGATGATGCGTCTCGGCCGGTTATGGAGCTGCGACGGTCGGCAAGTTCGCGCTCCCCGATGATGTGGCTACGGTGTCCGACGGTTTGGCTCTAGATGCGCCTGGTATCCGCCCTCCAGTGGCTGCCTCCGGCCTGCCGTAGGGATCCGAGGTGTCTTCCGGCGAACCTGGCCACTGCGGGCTCCAGATCTGGCGCAATGCGTGCCTGTAGGGCCGACGGGCCTCGGCAGGCCTCATCCGTTCGTTGGTTGCTGGCAGTTAGCTAGGGTTGTGGCAAGAAGATAGATGGTGGTGGCTCCCATGATTGACAGCAGCAGTAGGGCATTAGGAGAACGCAAAAATTGTACTCCCTTCGTTTGAAAATACTTGTCGGAGAAATATATAAAAATGAATGTATTTAGAACTAAAATATGTTTAGATTCATCCATTACGTCTGATACATCCATTTCTGCAATAAGTATTTTCAGATGAAGGGAGTACCATGCAACCTATTTGTGAATGCCATCTTGCTCTTCAGCAGTGGAAGCCGGTTGGCAAATCTTGAGTCCCCACCTAGTAGAGGCAACCTAACTGATATCTTCCAACCGTGTTGGGTGACAGTTACTGAAAATCATCACCAACATTAGCTGGTGCTCGCTTAACCCTCGACAGAGGGAATGACAAAGTAAAAAATTCTAACCCCTGAAGATGAATTTATAGGTACAGAAGCAAGCAAAACAGTAACTCAAATTTATGATAAGCTAACTAACCTAAGGCCAACTCTAATTGATCCCATATCCAGCGTTAGAGGAGGATAAATTCGGTTTTACTTCTCTAACTGACACCTAGTAGATCCCCTAAACCGAATAGATGAGGATATTTTATCCTCCGGTGCCTATCCCGCACCTAAATTTACTCCGCCGCTATAGCTCAGAGGAAAAACTGAGTCTCTCTCTCAGCCTCTCCCCCCGCCACTGCCTTTTCGCTGGCGCACCTTCTGGTGACCGCCTGCTGGCCCCGCTGCTACCTCCTTGCCTACCTTGGCCCTCGCCGCACTTCTGCCCGACGCCGAGCCCGTTCGGCCCCTGTCGCCGTCGTCGGAATCAAGGTTAAACGCCGCCGCCGCCGTCACCATTGCCTATTCGTTGGATTGCGTTGAATCTTCACCCTCTTTGGCGGCCGCCCCATCTGATCTTGCTTGCGCACCACTACAGGTCACTCCCATGCTTCGCCGCCCGCCGGTTTGGCCAAAACAACGGCGGCTGGCCGGTGCACCACCACCATACCGCAAGTGTTCGACAGTTTGCCTAGGTGAGTTTTTTCGTTCGTTTCATTTTGAACCGAGTTGTTTGGATTGAACCCCGCCGTTTGAATTGTATATGAAGAGGTTGAGGGAGATGATCTTCAAGGACTAGTCATCATCCAAAGAGGAAGAAGATGAGGGAGACTTTGAAATGGTTTTAGGCATGATTTTCAATGATGATATTCGGCAGGCTAGGAGAGGATCGCAGTTTGGCCACATGCACATCAACCGTGATAGAGCGGAGGGTCATGCCAAGATCATGAGAGAATACTTTGCTCCAAATCCAACCTATCCGGAGAAGTACTTTCGCGGGCGCTTTGGGATGCACACAAGTCTTTTTCTGACAACTGCAAAAGCCGTTGAGAAGTATGATGACTAGTTCAAGCTCAGGAGCAATGCAAGTGGAGGGATAAGTGCAAGCCCTCTGATGAAGTGTATTGCGGCTATTCGAGTGTTGGCATATGGGTCTTCGGCTGATGTAGTTGACGACTATGTCCGCATTGGTGAAGACACAATCTTGAAGGCCAATCGAAGGTTCACCAAATCAGTGATCGCTGTTTTTGGACTGGAGTACTTGAGAGCACCTAACGAGGAAGACACCCAGAGGCTAATGATAGAGAATGAAGCAAGAGGATGGCCAAGAATGCTTGGATCACTTGACTATATGCACTGTACATGAAAGAATTGTCCTGCAAGGTAGAAGGGTCAGTACAAAGGCCACTGCAACAATCCAACGATCATTCTTGAGGGAGTTCCAACGACGGATCTTTGGATATGGCATTTGTTCTTTGGTTTGCCTGGCTCCCACAGTGGCTTGAATGTGCTGTGGAGATCACCATTATTTTCTAGGCTTATTACAGGGGATGCTCCTGCTTGCAACTACTCGGTCAATAGGCACAACTACTTGATGGGTTACTACCTTGCGGATGGCATCTATCCACCATGGGCCACATTAGTCAAAACAATTGTGTCCAAAAGGTAACAAACATATTCACTTTGCCCAATGTCAAAAAGCTTCTAGGAAAGATGTGGAGAGAGCCTTCAGTGTGCTTAAGCGCTTTGCAATTGTTCGTGGCCCTGCCGAATACTGGAGCTCCAAGGTTCTATGACAGATCATGACTTGTTGCATCATATTGCATAACATGATCATAGAACGGGACTCCGGTTGAGCCAGATTATGATGCAAATAGGATCCTAGCATTCCTTGAAGAGCATCGCATGATCAGGATCGAGAACCAACAAATTCATACTCAGCTCCAAGATCATCTTACTGAGCATCATTGGTAATTTCATAATGTTGGAATTCACCCACAGGATCGATCACATCAAATACGACGAGCAAACATGCACGAAAAATCTATAGCCAAGGACGCGTTTCACACCCCTATTTTTCTCTTTATTTTTTTTCATTTTTCTCGGTTACAGAACTCACACAACGATGCATATATATATATACAACGATCTGGCTAGCAAGCCGACTCCAAACCAGGCCTAAACCAGTAACCGGTACGTCACGAACACAGCTAACCTACTGGACCGCGTCCTACACGTACACCTTCTACCAACACAACTAGATAGCCAGGCACAAGTCTCAGCCGGACACAACTTATTTATTTTCCTAATCTAATTATACGGCCACGCTGATCACAATAATGCTAATCCTAACCGGACATAACTTTGCCGTGCATGCAACGTACATCCACTAACTCACCTATATTTGGATTACTCTAACAATCACCCCCTAATCTAAATATTCAACTCTTTACTCGACGAGACATGTAGATGATCACCTTTTCATCTTATCATGTCAGTTGCTTCCGGTGATGTGACTTATCGGACCACAACCTCTCCCTCCTTTTTTCATGCTGACTTGTGGACTGGAACCAACGACTAACCGGACTACCAGCCATGCTACCACATCTTAGCGCGTTACATGCAAGCTGAACACATAGCCTGATGCAGGAACTCAATTAAGCTGGTGCGCGTCCATCTTCATGTTGGCCTTCATTATCTCGTCAACTGCTATGTATGGTAGCGTGGGTAGAACCGCACTACTGCTAAAACTTAGCTTTAGCGCCAGCGCGGGCACCCGCACTACTGCTAGGTGTTTAACCGCCGCTACTACTAGCCTTTTTCCTAGTAATGTTACCTATCGATATTTGTGAGGATGTGCCCGTTGTAGTTGCGAATGTTACCATCTTGACAGACTTTGGTATACTTGATATACCCGAGGACGACAACATGTCGGTTATCCTTGGTAGACCCTTCTTGAATATTGTAGGGGCTGTTATTGATTGCAACAAAAGCAAGGTCACTTTTCATATCAATGGTAGTGAGCATGTGGTACACTTTTCGAAGAAGCAATTCCATGTGAACGGTATTAATGTTATTAAAAAATCTCCAACAATTACTATTGAAAATTTTGAACTCCCTCTTCCTACTGCCACAAAGAAATATGAAACTCTGGTTATTGGGGAGATGCATATCCCCATTTAGGTAACCTAGTGTTATACGAAGGTTCTTCGGTTTCATGTCATTCGGAAGTGGTTTGTTAATAAGATTTGATCAACCTTACTAATGGGTTCTTTTTTAGGGGCATGTGGTCGATGAATTTAGTAAGCACAACCTACTGTATTCCATATTTACTCTCTTTTCTTTAATTTTAATAAAGTAGAAATGCGATGATTTTTCTGTTTTCTGAATTTTTCATGCAATAAAAATGACCAGAAAATATAAATTCTCAGAATATCTTAAATTTAGTATGATTTTTTGCAGAATATATAAGAATTTTTGGCACAAAACACATCTCAGGGGGGTGCACCTGTGAGCCACAAGTTCACAGGGCGCGCCATGTGGACTTGTGGGTCCCACAGGGACCCACTCACTTATCCCAGCCGCCCATTCCCTTCTTCTTCCTTCAGAAAAAATCACTTGATTGCTCAAACCCATGTTCTTGCTCACTTGACTGCAAAATTCGATCTCCTTGCTCCGAACTCCGTTTGCAAAACTGTTTCGGGAGATTGTTCTTTGGTATGTGACTCCACCAATGGTCCAATCAGTTTTTGTTCTAGTGCTTTATACATTGCAATTTTTTTCTGCCGTGGTGACCTTGTTCTTGAGCTTGCATGTCAAATTTATATGGTCCAAAGTAGTTCTAATGCATGATATAGCTTCTAGATGCTTATGGGAGTAGTTGCTATCAATTTTGTTGAGTTTGGTTCACTTTTATCTTGAGTCACTAACAATTTCAGAAATTTTTCAGAGGAAGAAAATGTTTAGGTAAATGTTCCGATGTGGTTCCTCAATCAAGAGCTCTCCGAGGCTTGCTATACGTGAGCCTGACCTCGAACCTCCGATGGAAGACCTTGTGCGACCATGTGAATGGCCGTTGGATTCTTTCATGACTCAAGCCGGCATTAAGGAGGAGTTCGACATGTACGTGCATAATGCTAGATTGATGGAATTCGTATCAGATAAGTGCCCGCAGTTCTACAACCTCACTAATACTTTTGTGCAAAAATTTGCTTATGTGCCTCATCAAAATTCTCATGTTGTCTTCTTTAACCTATATGAAAATCATTTTCGCTTAGACCTCGAGGAGTTTTGTGAAGCATGTAAAATTCCCTATTGGGGGGTATGCACTGAACCTCGCAAATCTGATTGCAATGAATTCTTGTTAAATATTACTAGGGGAGAAACTAGAGGCATAACACAAGCCACTATAGGGAGCATCCATTTTTCCTGCTATACATCATTTTGCTCTATTCATAGGAAGATGCATAAATGGTAAACATGACCCTACCATCTTTGTGCTCCTGATTTGAGCATTCTTAAGAGTGTTGTGTTGAGAGATAGACAATTTAACATGGGGGTCACTATTGCACGCCGTTTACACAACAATGCCTTAGTGGGTGATTTCTTTGTTGGAATTCATGCCACTCGCTTAGCCGCTCATCTAGGGGTACCCATTAAAGAAAATGACACCATGTTGCCACCTAGTTTTCTGAATTATTGTAACACCCCCTTGTAATGGCCACAGTGATCAGCTGTTAATAATGCCATGTCATCATCATTTGCAGTGCCAAATCATTTGGGTTAGTTATCCAATTCAAATGCAAATCTGAAAATCAACTCAAATTCTAAAGTGAAATATAAGGTTGATCAAACTCTGCTGGAGAAATGTTATTTAATTAGCAAATAATCCAGTGGTCATGGCAAAATCATAACCAACATTTTTGGAATATGATTGATGAGTCAAACAAGATGAAACAGCACCCAAAACAGCAATATTAATTCATTTAAAATCATTGCAGATTCAAATGAACTCCAAAACTGTCCAAACCACTTTTTGGTGAGAGCTAATATTGCATTGCAATATTTGGGCCAACTCCCACATTTATCAAAAGTGCAAAAGAGCCCTAAACATTTCAGAACAGAAAGGAATAGAAATAAATAAAAAAAATAATAATAAGGGAAGGGGCCACTGTGCACTGCCACTAGTGCACAGTGCCTGAGGCCCAGCCCAGCTAGCTCTCTCCCTCTCTCTCCGATGCCGTGTCAGCGCGCGCATGGCTGCGCCGGCACCGACCGGCCGAACGGCGACAGCGCGACCACCCCACCGACGGGCGAGGAGATAAGGACGAGCCATCCATCTCCCCTGGTCGCCCGCGCACTCTTCCCCTCTTTCCCACACTCGCCTCGCCTCTTCTTCCCTCCTCAGATCTGGTGGCCGGACGCCACCGTCGCCGCGAATCGCCGCCGCCGTGGCCACTGGCCTCCCCACGCCGCCTCTCCGTGCCCCGCAGCTCCGCAGGCGACTGCTGCTTCGACTGGCACCGCCTGGAGGAGCTGGGTGCCTCAGCATCGAGCTCGCGCCGTCGTCTTCCTCCTCGGTCGCCGCCATTCTTCGTCGTCTCCGGCGAACCTCCCTGCTGCTACTAAGCTGTCGCAGGTCCGCCTTGACCGCACGGTGAGCCGCAGTTCCTCCCCACTCCTTTTCCCCGCTCCATTTCGCCCGTGGCTGCCGTCCCATACGAACCCAAACCCATCGCCGCGGCACACGTCGCCGGCGAGTCTCCGGTGACCATATGGTCACGGGCGCGTGCCCACTAGCTTCGCCGCACCGCGTAGGGCTAGCCTATGCCATTCGTTTGAGCTGCTGCACACCGTGGAGTCGTTCCCGACGACCACCCGTACGCGCCGCCGTCCCCGCTCGTCGCCGGCGACGTTCCCGTCCAGCTCAGGCGAAACCACCGCCTCAGTTCGACGCGCGGGCGAGCGCTCGTTCGAACGCATCCAACCCCGAGCCAAACGGCCCACGGATGGCGAATTCCGACGGTGGCCCGAGCCCTCCGCCGTGTTTTGTGCACGCCGGCGGCAAGCCGCCGATCACACCACGCTGGCAGGCCTGGGTCCCACCCGGAGTCACTGCCTGCGGGCCCCGCTGCGCGCTTTGACCGCGTTGACCCGGGTCAACGCGGGTACTGTTCATCCACTCTCACTGACAGGCGGGCCCCACCTCCCTGATTAATTAGTTAAAACAAATTAGAAATAAAAATAAACTAATTAACCTAATGTCTCACTGACATGTGGGGTCCACCCCCTAATTAATCCTGGTAATTAAACTGAATCACTGATTAAAGAAATAGAGGCTGACATGTGGGTCCCACTGGACCCACATGTCAGGTTTGACTGGTCAACCGTCCTGTTGACTTGCTGACGTCAGCAGCACGCCATGCTGACGTCATAATTCATTTTCTGTTAAATAAAATAATTCCAGAAATTCAAATAATCTTTAAAAATTAATAACTTTTAAACCGTAGCTCGGATCGAAAAAGTTAAAACATGAAAGTTGCTCAGAACGACGAGACGAGTCTGATCGTGCCGTCTGTTTCTCCATCGGAACCTCCTACGTAGAAGAACTCGTAACTCCGGACCCGAATCCGGCAGATGAATAGTGCACACACGTCGGATATTAAATCCCAGAATAATTCTAAAAATACCTAAAATGACTTAGATGCATAATTAGGCAACCCTGCACTGCATCATAGCATCACACGCACCGTATTGCATCTGTTTGCATTATGTTTACCTGTTTCTTCCCCCTCTTCTCTCTCGGTAGACCCCGACGTTGACGTAGCTCCCGAGGCAGACGCCGCACAGGAGTACGACTACGTTCCCGACGACACCCCTGAAGACCTTGCCCTTGCCCCAGAGCAAACAGGCAAGCACCCCCATTTTGAGCATGCCTATATCGCCTACTCTTTTCTCTCTTATGCTTGCATTAGAACTGCTACTGCTACTGTTTTCCTATATCTGCTGCATAGCCTGATTATTGTACCCTGCTTTGTTACCTTACCGATTATCCTAGACTGCTTAGTATAAGGTGGGTAGAGACACGACCGAGACCCCCACTTGATCCCGACTGCCCTGCTGGACATCAGAAGACCCGATCATCGGGATTGAAGACTAGACCATGGCACCGCACATCACTTCCCTTTAATTGCCGACACTGCTGGGTTACCATCGAGTGCCGAGGGTGATACCTCGTCAGCACTTCTGATGTTAACCTTGTAGGTTAGTTACTCGGTCGTGGTAAGCGAGGGTGATTCCTTCTACACCACCCCCAATCACGACGTCGTCGCGCAACTCCTCAAGGTGGACCTCGAGGGTGAATCCTCCTTCGTTCACCTTGATGATAACATCGAGCGGGAATTCCATCAAGGGTGATTCCTCATGGTTCCCTTCGGTGTCAGACACACAGTTACCTTGGATATTATGACTTGCACTAAACCATGATACTAAAGACGGGTCGGCCCTGAGGGGTACCCGCGCGAGCTTATTGCGAAGTGATGTGGAGTCGGGTTGACCTGGATGGTGCCCGCGAGATAACTACGAGGCGTGGCCGGGCATTCTTAGCCCTTGCCACAAGTCCTCGAGACGGGGCGACGGGGTCACATCGATCGTGAGTCTCTGCTCGTTTCCGCGCGCTCCTAATCCACTACGGTTTGGATATTTGATCCGAGGGGCCTCTGGCCCGATAGCACTAACCATCACGTGGGCATAGTATGGGCGTTCTGCGTCGTACACATCAGCCGAAGCTTGTTTGACGTCAGTAAGGAGCGGCGCACGCCGAGTTGGACTGGTAACGCAACCGCGCTTGTATAAGGGGTTGCTAGGTCTGCTCTCGGTGGCCCCGTAACGTGCAGGAGTTCCCGGGGCGATGGCCCAAGACCCCTGGGGGCATAGGTTTAGTCCGGCGTGCTGACCTCTCTTATAAGCCTAGGTCGGGTTGCGGCGTGTTGCTTAGCCGAGGCCGGGCATGACCCAGAAAAGTATGTCCGGCCAGAGTTAAGTGAGCGTGGTGGGTAAGTTGGTGCACCCCTGCAGGGAAGAAACTTCTATCGATAGTCTGTCCTACGGTAACGGACACTCGGAGTTGTATCCCGATCGGTACAACTAGAACATGTGATGAGAATTGGATAGTACGGCTCTGGGATTGCTTTCTCGCAGGGAGTCGAGAAAGGATCTCAGGTCGAGGTTGATGATATTACTACTACTACTTTACATTATGTTCATCTGCTCTCTCCTGATGCTGCAAGACTGTCGAAGATTGTTGAAGATGCTAGTCTTCGATAGGACTAGGCTTTCCCCCTCTACTCTGGCATTTCTGCAGCCCAGTCCACATATACAGCCATTCCTTTGACAATGATGCATATGTAGTGTAGATCCTTGCTTGCTGAGTACTTCGGATGAGTACTCACGTTTGCTTTATTTTCTTTTTCCCCCATTTTCCATTTGATGCCACCAGACGACGGAGCCCCTGAGCCAGAAGCCCCAGCCGACGACCAGTACTACTATCCGCCTGGCGAGTACTACTACTACGAGGAGCCGTTCGACGACCAGGAGTAGGATCGGAGGGTCCAGGGTACCAACCTGTGACGACCCCGGCTTAATCGTGCACTAATCATACACGCAAATGCGCACGATCAAGCCTAAGGACTCACTTGAAGATATCACAACACAACTCTAAAACATAAAATAAAGTCATACAAGCTTAATATTACAAGCCAGGGCCTCGAGGGCTCGAATACAAGCTCGATGGCATACAAGCGTCAGCGGGAGCATTAAATATCTGAGTACAGATATATTACAGAGAGAGAGATAAGCCTTCACAGAGGCGGGGTAAAAATAAAAACTACGATCGAAAGGCGTAGGCCTCCTGCCCTGGACCCTCCGATCCTACTCCTGGTCGTCGAACGGCTCTTCGTAGTAGTAGTACTCGCCAGGCGGATAGTAGTACTGGTCGTCGGCTGGGGCTTCTGGCTTAGGGGCTCCGTCGTCTGGTGGCATCAAATGGAAAATGGGGGAAAAAGAAAATAAAGCAAACGTGAGTACTCATCCGAAGTACTCAGCAAGCAAGGATCTACACTACATATGCATCATTGTCAAAGGAATGGCTGTATATGTGGACTGGGCTGCAGAAATGCCAGAGTAGAGGGGGAAAGCCTAGTCCTATCGAAGACTAGCATCTTCAACAATCTTCGACAGTCTTGCAGCATCAGGAGAGAGCAGATGAACATAATGTAAAGTAGTAGTAGTAATATCATCAACCTCGACCTGAGATCCTTTCTCGACTCCCTGCGAGAAAGCAATCCCAGAGCCGTACTATCCAATTCTCATCACATGTTCTAGTTGTACCGATCGGGATACAACTCCGAGTGTCCATTACCGTAGGACAGGCTATCGATAGAAGTTTCTTCCCTGCAGGGGTGCACCAACTTACCCACCACGCTCACTTAACTCTGGCCGGACACACTTTTCTGGGTCATGCCCGGCCTCGGCTAAGCAACACGCCGCAACCCGACCTAGGCTTATAAGAGAGGTCAGCACGCCGGACTAAACCTATGCCCCCAGGGGTCTTGGGCCATCGCCCCGGGAACTCCTGCACGTTACGGGGCACCCGAGAGCAGACCTAGCAACCCCTTATACAAGCGCGGTTGCATTACCAGTCCAACTCGGCGTGCGCCGCTCCTTACTGACGTCAAACAAGCTTCGGCTGATGTGTACGACGCAGAACGCCCATACTATGCCCACGTGATGGTTAGTGCCATCGGGCCAGAGGCCCCTCGGATCAAATATCCAAACCGTAGTGGATTAGGAGCGCGCGGAAACGAGCAGAGACTCACGATCGATGTGACCCCGTCGCCCCGTCTCGAGGACTTGCGGCAAGGGCTAAGAATGCCCGGCCACGCCTCGTAGTTATCTCGCGGGCACCATCCAGGTCAACCCGACTCCACATCACTTCGCGTTAAGCTCGCGCGGGTACCCCTCAGGGCCGACCCGTCTTTAGTATCATAGTTTAGTGCAAGTCATAATATCCAAGGTAACTGTGTGTCTGACACCGAAGGGAACCCTGAGGAATCACCCTCGATGGAATTCCCGCTCGATGTTGTCATCAAGGTGAACGAAGGAGGCATCACCCTCGAGGTCCACACTTGAGAGGTTGCGCGACGATGTCGTTATCGGGGGTGGTGTAGGAGGAATCACCCTCGCTTACCATGACTGAGTAACTAACCTACAAGGTTAACATCAGAAGTGCTAACGAGGTATCACCCTCGGCACCCGATGGTGACCCAGTAGTGTCGAGCACTTAAGGGGGGGAAAGTGATGTGCGGTGCCCTGGACTGATCTTCAATCCCGTAAAACGGGTCTTCCGAGTATCCAGCGGGGCGGTCGGGACAAGTGGGTCTCTGATATGGCTCTACCCATCCTATGCTAAACAGTTTAGGATAACAGGTATGTATCAAAAGTAGGTTACAAGTAAACAGGCTATGCAACAGAGTAGGATAGTAATAGCAGCAGTAACATCTAGTGCAAGCATAAGAGGGGAGAGAGTAGGCGATATCGGAATGCTCAAAATGGGGGTGCTTGCCTGTTTGCTCGGGGGCAAGGGCAAGGTCTTCAGTAGTATCGTCGGGGACGTAGTCGTACTCCTGTGCGGCGTCTGCCTCGGGAGCTACGTCAACGTCGGGGGCTACCGAGAGAGAAGAGGGGGAAGAAACAGGTAAACATAATGCAAACAAATGCAACACGGTGCGTGTGATGCTATGATGCAGTGCAGGGTTGCCTGAATATGCATCTAAGTCATTTTAGTTAATTTTAGAATTATTCTAGGATTTAATATCCGACGTGTGTGCACTATTCATCTGTCGGATTCGGGTCCGGAGTTACGAGTTCTTCTACGTAGGAGGTTCCGATGGAGAAACAGACGGCACGATCAGACTCGTCTCGTCGTTCTGAGCAACTTTCATGTTTTAACTTTTTCGATCCGAGCTACGGTTTAAAAGTTATTAATTTTTAAAGATTATTTGAATTTCTGGAATTATTTTATTTAACAGAAAATGAATTATGACGTCAGCATGGCGTGCTGCTGACGTCAGCAAGTCAACAGTCGGCTGACTAAGTCAAATATGACATGTGGGTCCAGTGGGACCCACATGTCAGCCTCTGTGACTTAACAGGGTTAGATTATACTAACAGTGGGTTAATTAACTGGGTGGGGCCCTGATGTCAGTGAGTGTTTAGTATAACTAATTAGTTTTATTTTCAAAATCGTTTATTTAGGCTAATTAACAGGAGGGGGCCCACACGTCAGTGACTCATGGTGAACAGTAATTGAAGTTGACCAAAGTCAACGAGGTCAAACCGGCGCTGGGGCCCACAGTCAGTGACTCAGAGGGGGTCCCACGTGGCGCCAGCTCAGCTCGGCGGCCGGAGACGCGCCGGCGACCTCTCCAGCGGCGGTGCTTCGGATCCACTATGCTCAGGCTCTGGATCGCACTGTTCGTGCACTTGCTGTCGAGTTGTTTGCCACTCGAGCACGCTACTACGAGGCTATGACACAGTTGCTACCAGCTGTTCGTGCAGGGATGCATCCGGAGTACATTCTTTACCCGAGCAGGACTGAGATGCCATCAGGGATCGTCTGGCCTGCTGTGGGAGGTCACACGCCTGCACGTGGACCTCTTCTTTCTTCTCGAGACCGAGTTCTGCATCAAAGTGCCCATGGAGCGCAGGATCCTTCTGCGACGAACGTCCATCGTCCGCACTTGCAGTTACCCCGTTTCAGTGGTTTTCTCCGACGTTGATGTAGCCTTTGCTATGTCCCGTTGTGTACTTTCTTACCGCGTGCCTGCGCGCCGCCTAGCATGTCTAGCTTTTCATTTGCGCCGTTATGCTGCCCGAATGTAACCGACTATGTATGGATCTGTATGTCTTAATGACTACTTTCAGCATCTGTGCACTACTTCAATAAATGTCGAGTTACATCATGTTTATTGCTAAACACTTGCATAAGCTATTGCTGAAATACCCCTGTTGAATTAGCAGGATGGCTGACAACAATCCGCCACCGCCGCCACCACCTGATTACATGGCAGCGATGATGCAACAGTTTGAACTCAACCGCCAGTTTATGACGGGAATTATGCAGCAGTTCCCTCGTCCTGATGCTAATCAGCAGCCCTTCTCCATCACTTTGCCAGAATTTATGCGGCTCAGCCCATCTTTCTTCCGCAACACAGTCAACCCATTGGATGCAGATGACTGGCTGCGTGACATCTCCCATGAGATGGAGTCTGCTGGTGTCGCCCAAGTTAACTATGTCACATTCGCGACATACCTTCTGAAGGGTCCCGCTTCCCAATGGTGGGCTACTTACCGACAGACCCTACCACCTGGTACTGTCGTCACTTGGGCAGAATTCAAGATTGCTTTTCGTGCCCGCTACATTCCTCTAGCTATCATAGCTAGGAAGAAGGCTGAGTTCCGTAGCCTTGTCCAAGGAAACAAGACTGTGGAAGTCTATCAGCGCGAGTTTCTAGACTTATCTCGTTACGCTGAAGAGGACATTCCTACTGATGAACGCAGACAGGAGAAGTTTCGTGAAGGACTGCACCATGACATTCAGTTAGCCCTTCTTGTTCAAGATTACCCTGATTTCGCCACCTTGGTGAATAAGGCCATCATGGTTGAAACTGGACTTAAGAAGCACAAGGAAGCGTCCAGACGCACCCGTGAGTCGGGCTCATCTTCGGGCTCGTCTTCCCAGAAGCGACGCATCTGGTTTCCCCAAGGCATGTTCCGTTCAGCAGCTCCTGCGAACAGACCTTCTTATGCTGCACCACGTCTGCCACCTCCACCACCGAGACAGCCCCTGCCAGCTCCAGCACCTCGAGCTCCAGCACCTCGTCCTGACAGCGGACTATGCTTCAAGTGTGGCAAGCCAGGTCACCGTGCTAGAGACTGTTCTCAGAATCAGAATCAACTAGCTCTCCCTTCTGCTGGACGTGGAATTGGCCGTGGTATTCCTCAGCAGCGCAACAATAATGCCAGACCTTCTTACGGTCATGGGCAGTACTACCACGTCAACATGTCTGAAGCTCCAGATCAACCAGATACTATGATGGGTACACTTCTCGTTAATTCAGTACCAGCATCTGTTTTATTTGATTCAGGAGCATCGCATTCCTTCATGTCAGAACATTTTGCACGCATGCATGACATTAAATGCGAATACATGAACACACCCTTATTGGTACACACCCCCGCGGGTGGTTGCCGAACCTTTGCAGTTAGCTATAATGTTCCCGTTGAAATCGAAGAGTTGGAGTTCAGTGCGTCTCCCATTATTCTGAAATCGTCCAAGATTGACCTTATTCTGGGAATGGATTGGTTGAAGGCCCACTATGCCTCAATCAATTGTGCCACCAAAGTTGTTCACCTCTTGCACCCCTCGAATGAGATGGTGAATTACCATGCTCATATCACTCAGAACGCCGAGGCTCAAATTTATGCCTTGAATGCGTTGAATGCTTCTCCGCTTGATGGGATTGAGACTATCCCAGTTGTCTGTGACTTCCCGGATGTTTTTCCAGAAGAACTTCCAGGAATACCCCCTGCTAGAGCTGTCGAGTTCGTCATCGACTTGAAGCCTGGCATCACTCCTATTGCGAAGCGTCCTTACAAGATGCCTCCGCACCACCTCATCGAGCTTAAGGAGGAAATTGATAAATCTTTAAGGAAGGGTTTCATCCGCCCTAGTTCCTCTGCTTGGGGAGCACCTTCTCTCTTTGTTAAGAAGAAGGATGGAACTAACCGTCTGGTTCAAGATTATCGTTCTATCAATCAGGCAACTATCCAGAATAAATATCCGCTTCCCCGGATCAATGATTTATATGACCAACTCGCTGGATCTTCGGTGTTCTCTAAACTCGACTTGAGGTTGGGTTATCACCAGATCCGTGTCCGCGAAGAGGATATTCCCAAGACTGCATTCGTTACTCGTTATGGCTCATACGAGTACACCGTCATGTCATTTGGTCTGACGAATGCTCCCGCTACCTTCTCCCGCTTAATGAATTATATATTCATGGACTACCTCGACAAGTTCGTCGTGGTATATCTAGATGATATTCTGGTTTATTCGAAGAACAAAGAAGAACATGCCGAACATCTTCGTCTTGTTCTGGAGAGACTTCGAGAACACAAGCTGTATGCCAAGTTCTCTAAATGCGAATTCTGGCTTCCTGAAGTGACCTACCTTGGACATGTGATTTCCAAGGACGGTATTGCCGTTAACCCGGAGCGTGTTCAGGCTATCCTTGACTGGACTCCTCCAAAGAATGCCAAGCAGGTCCGAAGCTTTCTCGATCTAGCCAGCTATTGTCGCCGATTCGTCGAGAACTTCTCCAAGATCACCAAGCCCCTGACTAATCTGCTCCACAAAGGCGTTAAGTTTGAGTGGACAGACAAGTGTCAGGAAAGTTTCCAGACCCTCAAGGACAAGCTCACTTCTGCTCCAGTGCTTGCTCCTCCTGATTCTCGCAAGGACTTTATCATATATTGCGACGCCTCTCGTCAGGGATTAGGCTGCGTCCTAATGCAAGAGCGGAGAGTAATTGCATATGCTTCACGTCAATTGCGTCCACATGAAGAGAATTATCCAGTGCATGATCTTGAACTTGCAGCAGTGATGTATGCATTGAAGTTATGGCGACACTACCTTCTGGGTAATCGGTGTGAAATTTATACCGATCACCAAAGTCTGAAATACTTATTCACTCAACCGGATCTTAATCTCCGACAACAACGATGGTTAGAAGCTATTGCGGATTATGACTGCGGTATTTCTTATACCCCGGGCAAAGCTAATGTAATGGCCGATGCCCTGAGTCGCAAGTCATATTGCAACAACCTCATGGTTAGGCAAGCTCAACCTCGTCTTCACGCAGAACTGACTCAGCTGAATCTGCGAATTCTCCCCCAGGGTTCTCTTAATAACCTTGTGGTACAGCCAGACCTTCTGAAGGCTGTTAAAGAAGCGCAAGCCAAAGATGCTGAAATTGACTTGATGAAGAAGGAGCTTCACCTTGCTAAGTATCGGGATTTCTCAGTTGCTGAAGATGGTACATTATATTTCAGAGACCGCATCGTAGTACCTCGCTTCGAGCTGATGACTGACAAAGTCATGAAGGATGCCCATGATACACCGCTGTCTATCCATCCGGGTAGTACCAAAATGTATCGAGATCTTCGTCAAAGGTACTGGTGGTCTAGGATGAAGCAGGATATTGCTCGTTATGTTGCCGAGTGTGACGTTTGTCGTCGCGTGAAGGCAGAACATCAGAAACCTGCTGGAATTCTGCAACCGCTCCCTATTCCTCTATGGAAGTGGGATAAAGTGCAAATGGACTTCATCACTGGTCTTCCCAAGTCTCAGAAGGGTCACGATGCCATTCTTGTCGTCATCGACCAACTCTCCAAGGTTGCTCATTTCCTACCTGTTAAGGAGACTATCACCGCTAGCCAGCTAGCAGAACTGTACATTGCCAGAATTGTTTCACTCCATGGTATTCCCAAGGAAATCAGTTCAGACCGTGGCAGTATTTTCACTGGCCATTTCTGGGAAAGTTTCCAGAAAGCAATGGGAACTCATATTACCTGGAGTTCAGCTTATCATCCCCAATCCCAAGGCCAAGTTGAGCGCGTTAATCAAGTGCTTGAAGACATGCTTCGAGCTTGTGTTATATCCTTTGGTAAGAAATGGGAGGAATCTCTCCTGTATGCCGAGTTCTCTTATAACAACAGTTATCAAGCCAGCTTAAAAATGGCCCCATTTGAGGTTCTTTATGGACGTAAATGTCGAACCCCTCTGAATTGGTCAGAAACTGGGGAACGACCTCTTGTTGGACCGGACATTATTCAGCATGCCGAAGAACAAGTCCGAATTGTCCGGGAGAATCTCAAAGCAGCTCAAGACCGTCAGAAGAGTAATTATGATCGCAAGCGATGGGGTGTGATCTATCAACCTGGTGATCAAGCCTATCTTCGTGTCACTCCAATGAAGGGCACCCGTCATTTCGGAATCAAGGGCAAGCTAGCTCCTCGCTATATTGGTCCTTTCCGCATCGTGGCTAGACGGGGACAGGTGGCATATCAATTGGAGTTGCCACCGCAATTCTCCCATATTCATGATGTCTTCCACGTGTCGCAACTCCGTAAGTGCTTCAAGGAATCCCCGCACCGTGCAGTGGATCATGAGATGCTCGAGCTACAAGATGATTTTTCCTATAAGGAGCATCCGATCCGCATCCTCGACGAAGCTGAACGTCGTACTAGTCAGAAGACGACCAAGTTCCTAAAAGTGCAATGGTCGAATCACACTGAAGATGAAGCCACTTGGGAACGCGAGGATCATCTCCGAGCAGAATATCCCGAACTCTTTCCTTCTACCTCCTAAATTCTCGGGACGAGAATTTCTTTTAGAGGAGGAGAATTTGTAACACCCCCTTGTAATGGCCACAGTGATCAGCTGTTAATAATGCCATGTCATCATCATTTGCAGTGCCAAATCATTTGGGTTAGTTATCCAATTCAAATGCAAATCTGAAAATCAACTCAAATTCTAAAGTGAAATATAAGGTTGATCAAACTCTGCTGGAGAAATGTTATTTAATTAGCAAATAATCCAGTGGTCATGGCAAAATCATAACCAACATTTTTGGAATATGATTGATGAGTCAAACAAGATGAAACAGCACCCAAAACAGCAATATTAATTCATTTAAAATCATTGCAGATTCAAATGAACTCCAAAACTGTCCAAACCACTTTTTGGTGAGAGCTAATATTGCATTGCAATATTTGGGCCAACTCCCACATTTATCAAAAGTGCAAAAGAGCCCTAAACATTTCAGAACAGAAAGGAATAGAAATAAAAAAAATAATAATAATAAGGGAAGGGGCCACTGTGCACTGCCACTAGTGCACAGTGCCTGAGGCCCAGCCCAGCTAGCTCTCTCCCTCTCTCTCCGATGCCGTGTCAGCGCGCGCATGGCTGCGCCGGCACCGACCGGCCGAACGGCGACAGCGCGACCACCCCACCGACGGGCGAGGAGATAAGGACGAGCCATCCATCTCCCCTGGTCGCCCGCGCACTCTTCCCCTCTTTCCCACACTCGCCTCGCCTCTTCTTCCCTCCTCAGATCTGGTGGCCGGACGCCACCGTCGCCGCGAATCGCCGCCGCCGTGGCCACTGGCCTCCCCACGCCGCCTCTCCGTGCCCCGCAGCTCCGCAGGCGACTGCTGCTTCGACTGGCACCGCCTGGAGGAGCTGGGTGCCTCAGCATCGAGCTCGCGCCGTCGTCTTCCTCCTCGGTCGCCGCCATTCTTCGTCGTCTCCGGCGAACCTCCCTGCTGCTACTAAGCTGTCGCAGGTCCGCCTTGACCGCACGGTGAGCCGCAGTTCCTCCCCACTCCTTTTCCCCGCTCCATTTCGCCCGTGGCTGCCGTCCCATACGAACCCAAACCCATCGCCGCGGCACACGTCGCCGGCGAGTCTCCGGTGACCATATGGTCACGGGCGCGTGCCCACTAGCTTCGCCGCACCGCGTAGGGCTAGCCTATGCCATTCGTTTGAGCTGCTGCACACCGTGGAGTCGTTCCCGACGACCACCCGTACGCGCCGCCGTCCCCGCCCGTCGCCGGCGACGTTCCCGTCCAGCTCAGGCGAAACCACCGCCTCAGTTCGACGCGCGGGCGAGCGCTCGTTCGAACGCATCCAACCCCGAGCCAAACGGCCCACGGATGGCGAATTCCGACGGTGGCCCGAGCCCTCCGCCGTGTTTTGTGCACGCCGGCGGCAAGCCGCCGGTCACGCCACGCTGGCAGGCCTGGGTCCCACCCGGAGTCACTGCCTGCGGGCCCCGCTGCGCGCTTTGACCGCGTTGACCCGGGTCAACGCGGGTACTGTTCATCCACTCTCACTGACAGGCGGGCCCCACCTTCCTGTTTAATTAGTTAAACGTTTTAGAAATAAAGATAATAATCTAATTACCCTAATGAGTCACTGACATGTGGGGCCCGACCCTAATTAACCCTGTGGATTAAATTGATTCACTGTTAAATGGAAACAGAGGCTGACATGTGGGTCCCACTGGACCCACATGTCATATTTGACTAGTCAGCCGGCTGTTGACTCGCTGATGTCAGCATGACATCATGCTGACGTCATATTTCCTTTTCTGATTAATAAAAATAATTCCAAAAATTCAGATAATCTTTAAAAATTAATAACTTTTAAACCGTAGCTCGGATCGAAAAAGTTAAAACATGAAAGTTGCTCAGAACAACGAGACGAGTCTGATCGTGCCGTCTGTTTCTCCATCGGAACCTCCTACGTAGAAGAACTCGTAACTCCGGACCCGAATCCGGCAGATGAATAGTGCACACACGTCGGATATTAAATCCCAGAATAATTCTAAAAATAACTAAAATGACTTAGATGCATATTCAGGCAACCCTGCACTGCATCATAGCATCACACGCACCGTGTTGCATTTGTTTGCATTATGTTTACCTGTTTCTTCCCCCTCTTCTCTCTCGGTAGCCCCCGACGTTGACGTAGCTCCCGAGGCAGACGCCGCACAGGAGTACGACTACGTCCCCGACGATACTACTGAAGACCTTGCCCTTGCCCCCGAGCAAACAGGCAAGCACCCCCATTTTGAGCATTCCGATATCGCCTATTCTCTCCCCTCTTATGCTTGCATTAGATGATACTGCTGCTGTTACTATCCTACTCTGTTGCATAGCCTGTTTACTTGTAACCTACTTTTGATACATACCTGTTATCCTAAACTGTTTAGCATAGGATGGGTAGAGCCATATCAGAGACCCACTTGTCCCGACCGCCCCGCTGGATACTCGGAAGACCCGTTTTACGGGATTGAAGATCAGTCCAGGGCACCGCACATCACTTTTCCCCCCTTAAGTGCTCGACACTACTGGGTCACCATCGGGTGCTGAGGGTGATACCTCGTTAGCACTTCTGATGTTAACCTTGTAGGTTAGTTACTCGGTCGTGGTAAGCGAGGGTGATTCCTCCTACACCACCCCCGATAACGACATCGTCGCGCAACCTCTCAAGTGTGGACCTCGAGGGTGATGCCTCCTTCGTTCACCTTGATGACAACATCGAGCGGGAATTCCATCGAGGGTGATTCCTCAGGGTTCCCTTCGGTGTCAGACACACAGTTACCTTGGATATTATGACTTGCACTAAACTATGATACTAAAGACGGGTCGGCCCTGAGGGGTACCCGCGCGAGCTTAACGCGAAGTGATGTGGAGTCGGGTTGACCTGGATGGTGCCCGCGAGATAACTACGAGGCGTGGCCGGGCATTCTTAGCCCTTGCCGCAAGTCCTCGAGACGGGGCGACGGGGTCACATCGATCGTGAGTCTCTGCTCATTTCCGCGCGCTCCTAATCCACTACGGTTTGGATATTTGATCCGAGGGGCCTCTGGCCCGATGGCACTAACCATCACGTGGGCATAGTATGGGCGTTCTGCGTCGTACACATCAGCCGAAGCTTGTTTGACGTCAGTAAGGAGCGGCGCACGCCGAGTTGGACTGGTAATGCAACCGCGCTTGTATAAGGGGTTGCTAGGTCTGCTCTCGGTGGCCCCGTAACGTGCAGGAGTTCCCGGGGCGATGGCCCAAGACCCCTGGGGGCATAGGTTTAGTCCGGCGTGCTGACCTCTCTTATAAGCCTAGGTCGGGTTGCGGCGTGTTGCTTAGCCGAGGCCGGGCATGACCCAGAAAAGTGTGTCCGGCCAGAGTTAAGTGAGCGTGGTGGGTAAGTTGGTGCACCCCTGCAGGGAAGAAACTTCTATCGATAGCCTGTCCTACGGTAACGGACACTCGGAGTTGTATCCCGATCGATACAACTAGAACATGTGATGAGAATTGGATAGTACGGCTCTGGGATTGCTTTCTCGCAGGGAGTCGAGAAAGGATCTCAGGTCGAGGTTGATGATATTACTACTACTACTTTACATTATGTTCATCTGCTCTCTCCTGATGCTGCAAGACTGTCGAAGATTGTTGAAGATGCTAGTCTTCGATAGGACTAGGCTTTCCCCCTCTACTCTGGCATTTCTGCAGCCCAGTCCACATATACAGCCATTCCTTTGACAATGATGCATATGTAGTGTAGATCCTTGCTTGCTGAGTACTTCGGATGAGTACTCACGTTTGCTTTATTTTCTTTTTCCCCCATTTTCCATTTGATGCCACCAGACGACGGAGCCCCTGAGCCAGAAGCCCCAGCCGACGACCAGTACTACTATCCGCCTGGCGAGTACTACTACTACGAAGAGCCGTTCGACGACCAGGAGTAGGATCGGAGGGTCCAGGGCAGGAGGCCTACGCCTTTCGATCGTAGTTTTTATTTTTACCCCGCCTCTGTGAAGGCTTATCTCTCTCTCTGTAATATATCTGTATTCAGATATCTAATGCTTCCGCTGATGCTTGTATGCCATCGAGCTTGTATTCGAGCCCTCGAGGCCCTGGCTTGTAATATTAAGCTTGTATGACTTTATTTTTATGTTTTAGAGTTGTGTTGTGATATCTTCAAGTGAGTCCTTAGGCTTGATCGTGCGCATTTGCGTGTATGATTAGTGCACGATTAAGCCGGGGTCGTCACAATTATGATGCTATGGTACGCCACCAGTTCCTTCAGAGGGACGACTCTCCGCTCAGATACAGGCTAATCTTTAACAGGCGTCGTGTCTTCCATATTACTTTGCCTGCTCCTTCCTTCTTTAATTTCCAGGAAAAACATAGACACTTCATACTTGAGGATGAGGCCGAGGAGTACGAGAGGCTGGTAGAGACCTCCCGCCTTGAGGAGGCAGCACGCCAAGCTGTGGCAGCTGCATATTAGTACAACCCAAACTTCGACTACGGGCATCACCCCGGCTACCAGGGACCATAGACCAACTTAGGCTAAAAGCCTAAGCTTGGGGGAGTATGTATATCTCACCGACATTATATTCATGTATCATATATTTCATTCCAGTTGTCGGTGTTCATCCTTTTTTATTGTATATCCATTTTAGTTTTATTTTCGCTTTCTTCTTGTGTGTTTGAAAATTTTCAAAAAAAAAAAAAATTCTTGTTTCTTTTTAGTTTTTCATTCTTGTTTAGTAGTTGTAGTATTAAAAGAAAAACCAAAAAGATTTCTTGTTCTCCTTTTACTTGTTGGGAGCTTTCCCATGTAAATAGTTTTTCTCGTTTTCATTTTTCATTCCTTCTTTAAATTTGCTTTCTTCAAGAAAAATAAAAACTCCAAAAATATTTCAGTGTGTTTCTCTGAATTTTTTTCTCTTTCCATTGGGTTGTCGTGAGGAGAAGACCACGATCAACATGTGCTCTCATATGTATTATTATTGATCTAGTAAAGAGCCCAAATTACCTTGTCTTCTCCACTGAATAAATTGTTTTCAGATTCCAGCTTAGTCCACGGCATACCTGCACTATTATTATTTTCATATCATTCGGTCGTGCAAGTGAAAAGCAAAATGACGATGATTCGATGAAGTGATTGAGGTGAAGAAAAGCTGGTATGAACTCCTCTTGTTTTTGTTTTTGTAAATATGTTGAAAGGATCGAGAAGAGGGGTCTAGAGGGGGGTGATTAGACCCTCAACAAGTAAAAGTGGCAGTTTTTAAGTTATTTAAGTTGAGATAGAGTTTTAGCACAAGTTTAAGCATTCACAATACATTTCAAGCAAGCATGCCAAGAGTTTATGCAGCGGAAAGAGTAAAGCATGCTAATTGGAAGAAAGTAAAGGGATGGGATTGTAGTGTGCAAATGCAATGAAGACACGGAGATTTTTGGCGTGGTTTCGATAGGTGGTGCTATCGCACATCCACGTTGATGGAGACTTCAACCCACGAAGGGTAACGGTTATGCGAGTCCACGGAGGGCTCCACCCACGAAGGGTCCACGATGAAGCAACCTTGTCTATCCCACCATGGGCATCGCCCAAGAAGGACTTGCCTCACTCGGGTAGATCTTCACAAAGTAGGCGATCTCCTTGCCCTTACAAGCTTCTTGGTTCAACTCCACAACATGACGGAGGCACCCAAGCGACAACTAACCAATCTAGGAGACACCACTCTTGACCTCCACACAAAATCCAACCGTTACACACATTTGACCCATCTCGGTGAGACCGAATGGCTAAACTCGATAGGACCGATTAGTTCAAAATGTGGACGTTAGGAATCTCGGTGGGACCGACTGGAACAACTCGGTGGGACCGACTGGAACAACTCGGTGGGACCGATGTGCTAGGGCTTAGGGCAAACCTCATCTAGGTGGCGCCGATTGAATCATCCTGGTGAGACCGAAGTGAAGCAATAGGGCAACAGAGAATTGTTCAAGCCATCTCGGTGAGACCGAAATAAATGCAACTGATAACAGGGAGTTGGCAAGGCCATCTCGGTGAGACCGAGATCCATATCGGTGTGACCGAACTGTTAGGGTTTCTGGTTGTGGCTATGTCATATGAACTCGGTGGCGCCAGATAGAATGAATCGGTGGGGCCGAGTTGGAGTTTAGGGTTTTGACATATTTGGATGGAGAAAGTGGTTGATGGTTTAGGTGCAATATCACTAAGCGTTTGAGCAAGCAAGCCATTAAGCAACACCTCATCCCTTTTAATAGTATTGGCTTTCCTATGGACTCAATATGATATTGGATCACTAAAACAAAGATGAAGAGTCTTGAGATTTAGCCAATGCATGTCCTTGACACCTTGAAGGGGTTCCACATCCTCTTGTCCTTTCCACGCCATTGTTGATCTTGTCTGAAATACAATAGATAAAAGCATTAGTCCAACAAGAGATATGTTGACATTAATTACCAAAATCACCCACGCAGCACTTGTGCTTTCAGTCTCCCCCTTTTTGGTAATTGATGACAACATACATCAAAGCTTTAAGTAAATGATATGAAGAGTAGCAAGTAAAGCTTTGGAGGAACATGTAACATGCATAAGCTTGTAGGAGATATGCCCTAGAGGCAGTAATATCAGTTATTTTGTATCTCCTGGTTTGTAATGAATGTTTATGTTCCATGCTATAACTGCAATGATTCTCGAGTCTACAATAAAACGAGGCTTGGAGGGAAACTCATGTGCACGTGTGGTATAATAAACGGTAAAAAGTATTCCTAGTCTTGCCTCTAAGACTGGCTCAAGTATTGCATGATGATCCTGTTTTCCTGATCATGGGCATGGCTATGCCAGCAATTTTGAGGGCATGATGTTAGTAGAACACTTGTGTTGAATCGACCCAAATTGATGTTATGCTTTGAGATACATTTGTCACAAGTTAATGGTTTATAACACAGAGAAGTTAATGTTTGCATAATTCCTTAGACCATGAGAGTATCGAGTTCCTTCGTACTTGCTTCGTGAACTTTGGGGTTTGTTAAACGTCATCCGTAACTGGGTGGCTATTACGGCGGCTTACGGGTTCACGGAAAAGTATGGCAAGTAACGAGATAGCTCAAGATTGGGATTTGCTCCTCCGACGATGGAGAGATATACTCGGGCCCTCTCGGTGTAATGGTGTCCATCATCGTCTGGCCAGACACCTTGTGATTTGATCACTGGGATGCCGGAACATGGAAACGAGAAAAGAGAACAAAACCGGTAACTTGCATAGTGGACAAGTTGTTGATCCACGGGGATGCAATAAATCTCACCTCGGTTGTTTGCGACATATCGTGAAGCAACAGGAATAGCACACGGCAACTGGAGGTTCACTCGAATATTCATTCGTGTGGGTATAGGGGTCAATATGGGTGTCCACGGCTCCGATGTTGATCATTGATCGGAAGGGGTTCCAGGTCATTTCTATACTTCACCGAACCTATAGGGTCACACGCTTAAGGGTCATCTATCTGCTAAATACTAGACAGGGAGTCTAAGAGAAAGTTTCCGAAAAAAGTTTTACGGAGACAGCGGAAAAGTTCCGAAGAAAGAGGTTACCGGATGAGTTTCGGTGAAACTGAAAAGTTGTTTTAGGGAATGCCATTAAGTCAAATTGGTTTCGGCACGTGCCTGATAATTCTTGGAGGGTGCCAGAATCATTCTGGAAACTTTCTGGAATTTTCGGGGATGAAAACCGAAAATGTTTCGGAGCTGCCGGAACCGCTTCAGATGCTTTCGCAGATGAAAATCACTAATCTGGAATTGTTCCAGAACGCGTTGAAAATTATTTTAGTGGGTACTGGAAATGTTCTAAGCCCACATAAATATTTTCAGTTTGAACGGACGCTGAAAAATGTCGTCGTGAATAGTGAAAGTGCTTTTTGGGATTTTTTTGGAGAGCCACCTTTTATGACTTTTCAAAGCTTCTAGAAGGGAAAGGCATGCAAGGGAAGGAACCCCATTTGGGGTGGCCGCCAAGTGGTGGCCGGCCACATGTGGTGGAGCTCCATGGAGCTCCACATGCCCTCCGATTATGACCTAAATGCCCATGAGGTGTTACCTAATGCATGGGTTTTTGGTAATTTTTGGAGGCACACTACCCCTTGGCTTTCCTATAAATAGAGGAGGTGAGGGCTGCCATCTCTTCATCCCTTGCTCTCATACACATGCTATGCTTTGCTAGCTCTCTCTCTCCCTCCCACGTAAAGAGTTTTTCGTAGAGCTGAAAGGCTGTCTGGGTTCCGGCAGGAACTAGTTCTGGATGGCGAAGCCCTGCCGGATAGCTGACACCGTATGTGTGCAACCCCGTAGAGAGGTCATAGTTTCGGTCTTTTGCCCGAGGGGCTATCCGAGTGTCCTACCGAAGGGCTGTTCGAGTCTCCGTTCGAGTTTCGAGGGTCCTCCCGAAGGGCTGTCCGCGACATCATCCGGGGGACTGTCCGACCACCTCCCGAAGGGCTGTCCGACGAGGGAGTACATCCTCGCAGTTGGGAGGTTGTAAATCCTAGCTGCGGGGATTTGCACCAACGATCTCCACCGACTCTTCTTCCGCTGCACTTCAAGTCGGTACGGATCAGATCAAACCTTGTATGCAGTCTCCATAGTGGTCCTGGGCGTGCTCGCTATACCGAATTTTTTTATTTTCTATCGAGTTCCCCTACAGTGGCATCAAGAGCCGTGCTATGCGTAGATGCAGGTTACGATCTAGAATACATGGAGATGTATGGGTATTGCATAATATAATTAGGTAGTAGATAAGATCTATTGCTGAAAATTATTTATGCGGGTGGCAGATGAAATCTGTTACCCGATGTTCTTGTTGTTTCCCTAGAATTTGCGTATTTCTGATCCTGAAATGGCATGGTGGAATTTCACAAAGTTCTGGCAATCCGCGATCCTGATTGATCAACGAAGTGCTATCAGTTCTTTGTGTTCCACCGTAGTTAAAGGAAAGATGAAATTCATAGATGAAAGGGCAATGCAGATATGATCTGCACGGGGGTCATGCGTATGACGAAGTTTAGTATGGGGCTCGAGATTTTATTATCTCGTGTTTTCATACACCCTGGAAAGTTAATCTAGCGTCTTGAATAAATCATACTTGATGATAAATGTTGGTAGCTGCGGTTTGAGTCAAAACCTTAGAAGCCACGTAAAATAAAATTTTGCATAAACCGATTAGAGGTGTCTAACTTGGTTTTGCAGGATGGTTTGCATGTGATGTGGTATAGCAAATGCTCATATTCAATTTGATTATGTATGAGATGACTATATGATGTAATTAACATGACCTGCGTGTCATGATTCGGCATGATGGCTGGAGCCATATGATTGCACTTTAATGACCTGCGTGTCAACCTTAAGTAATGCATTAATTTTATCTGCTATGGAGATAGCAATATTATCTGGTGCATCGACAAGGTGGTGGCAATCTTCCCGAAGGTGAACACCGACGCGAATGCCGAAGACGAAGAAATACTTGACTTCTCCATCAGAAGAGGCTATACCATATCATGCTATTATGAATTGCTTGAGATGTTTATCCCTCTTGATGCACCCTTCTTGATTGCACGGTAGTCGCTTTTATTAGGGTGATCTCTCACTAAAAATATCAAGTAGTTAGTGTTCTCCCAAGTGTAGCATTGTCACGGCACCTAACTTTTCGGGGTGCGCCATGCTGACATGGGTATGAACGATTAGATCAGTGTGTGGCGGGTGAGTTGAGACCTCGCAGGCATGAAAGTCATGAGCTCGGAACACACGCATCGAAAGATGAACAAGAGTCACATAGAGATGTGATCGGCAAGTTTGCCTAACGATTGACGTTCTCGTCATCAGTGATGCTCACCATCAATGGTGTTGAATGGAAATTCGTGTCTTGAATCACTCATAATCCATTTTGAGAGATATTGATTTGAGTGGGAGCGCACTTTAGAATAAAATTGTTTATTCACTAGTGCAATTTCATTATAAACAAAGTCTAAGTGAAACTTGTGTTTTCCGTTGTAGATCAAATGGCTTGCAACAACACGTTCAACTTAGGCCCGATGTTACAAAAAGAGAAGTTAGCTGCGACTGGCAAAAACTATGCGGACTGGGTTCGCAACCTGAGGATTGTCCTCAGGAGCGCTAAGAAATTGTATGTGCTTGAAAATGATCTTCTAGCTAAACCGGCGGCAGAGGGCCCGGAAGATGAACAAAATATCTGGGCCACTAAGGATGATGATCACAACTTAGTGCAGTGCCTCATGCTAGCTTGCATGAGTCCAGAGCTTCAAAAACGTTTTGAATTCCACAAACCCCATGATATGATCACGGAGTTGGATGCTCTGTACTAGGAATCTGCAAAGTCTGAACGATTTGATATCATGAAGGTTTTGATGGATTGCAAGATGGCTGAGGGTACTTCAGTTGGCGAGCACGTGGTGAAAATGATCAGCTATGCTGAAAGGCTTAAAACCCTGGCATTTCCACTTCCACCTGGCCATCTGATGGACATGTTGCTTTCTTCACTCCCTCCGTCTTACGATGGTTTTGTCATGAACTACAACATGACAGGGATGGAGAAAACACCGGAAGAGGTGCCCACCATGCTGAAAAACACAGAAGCAGGGCTGCGGAAAAACCGCAAGCAAGTGTTGCTTGTGAATAAAACTGCCAGTTTAAAAAAGAAAGGCAAGCCAAAGAAGGGCAAGGGCGCCGGTAAGACCGGCTCCCAAAGCAAATCTAAGGGCCGAGCCAAGGATGGAACTGAGTGCTTCTACTGCAAGGGCACAGGACACTGGAAGAGAAACTGCAACAAGTATCTGGAAGATAAGAAGTCCGGGAAAACCGGAAAAGGTATAATTGGTATACAAGTTAATGTCATTGACGTTTTGCTTGCTAGAGAAAATTCTAAGTCTTGGGTATTTGATACCGGATCGGTTGCTCACATTTGCAACTCAATACAGGGACTTCAGAAGGTGCGCAAGCTGGCAAAGAATGAAGTCATGATGCATGTCAGGAACGGTGCTGGGATCGCCGCTCAAGCCGTCGGCATTATGCCTCTACGTCTCCCTTCAGGATTTATTTTGGAACTAAGTAACTATTATTTTGTTCCACTGTTGTGTAGAAACATTATCTCTGGATCATGTTTAGTACACGATGGGTATTTGTACAAGTCTGAGAACAATGGTTGTTCACTTTATTGTAAGGACATGTTTTATGGATTTGCACCCATTGTTGGGGGCCTTTTCATTCTAAACCTTGAATGTGGAAATGATGTCTTTAACGTGAATGTTAAACGCCTTAAGAAGGCTGATACCACCACCACTTTCTTGTGGCACTGTCGCCTTGGCCACATCGGAAAGAAATGCATGCAAAGACTCCATAAAGATGGAGTTTTACCGTCCCTTGATTTTGAATCATTTGACACATGTGAAGCTTGCTTGATGGGGAAAATGACCAAGACGCCGTTCACGGGTCATCCTGAACGGGCGGGTGAATTGTTGGGAATAATACATAGTGATGTATGTGGTCCAATGAACATAGCCGCACGGGGTGGGTATTTCTACTTCATGACTTTTACCGATGATTTAAGTCGGTATGGCTATATCTACTTGATGAAGCATAAGTCAGAAACCTTTAAAAAGTTCAAAGAATTTCAGAATGAGGTGGAAAATCATCGTGCCAAAAAGATTAAGTTTCTGTGGTCTGATCGCGGAGGCGAATATCTTAGTCATGAGTTTGGCCAACATCTGAGTTACCGTGGAATCGTTTCACATCTTACGCCTCCCGGTACTCCACAGCGAAACGGAGTGTCGGAAAGACGTAACCGAACCTTGTTAGACATGGTAAGGTCGATGATGTCTCTTACAGATCTATCGATATCTTTTTGGGGTCACGCACTACTTACTGCCGCTCACACACTTAACAGAGCACCGTCTAAGTCTGTTGAGATAACACCATACGAGTTATGGCATGGGAAGAAACCCAATTTGTCGCATCTCAAAGTTTGGGGTTGTGAAGCTTACGTAAAACGTTTACAACCAAGCAAACTCGATCCCAGATCAGACAAATGTAACTTTGTAGGTTATCCCAAGGAAACCTTTGGGTACTCCTTCTACCACCCATCCGAGGGCAAAGTGTTTGTCACAAAAACCGGAATCTTTCTCGAGAAAGAATTTCTCGCTAAAGAAGTGAGTGGGAGGACAGTACAACTTAATGAGATTAGTGAATCTTCGGCAACCGTTGATATGGCTAAGGAACCGGAAGAAATTCCGCTAATTATCCCTACAACGAGCCGAAAGTTGTCGCATGTGATGCGGAGACTTCAGACAATGTTGTAACAGAACCGTGCAGATCAGGTAGGGCTATCTAGCCACCTGAGTGGTTTCATAATGAAATCTTCATTCTTGAAGAAGATGAACCTGCGAACTACAAGGAAGCGATGGCGGGGCCCAGCTCAAAAGAATGGCACAAGGCCATGAGATCCGAAATGGAATCCATGTACGAAAACCAAGTTTGGAACTTGAAAGAACTTCCAGAAGGCGTAAAGCCGATTGGTTGTAAATGGATTTTCAAAAGAAAGACGGACGCGGATGGTAACATTACTATCCACAAAGCTAGACTTGTCGCGAAAGGGTTCACGCAAGTTCCAGGAGTGGACTACGACGAGACATTCTCGCCCATAGCTATGCTTAGGTCTGTTCGGATATTACTAGCAATTGCTGCTTATTTCGATTATGAAATATGGCAGATGGATGTCAAAACGGCTTTCCGAAATGGAAACCTCAAAGAGGATGTATACATGATACAGCCAGAAGGTTTTGTCATTCATGAGGATGCTGGAAAGGTATGCAAACTTCAGAAAGCCATTTATGGTCTGAAGCAAGCGTCAAGGAGCTGGAACATTCGTTTTGATGAAGTGATCAAAGAGTTTGGCTTCATCAGGAATGACGAAGAATCTTGTGTTTACAAGAAGTTTAGTGGGAGCGCAAAAGCATTTCTAATCTTGTATGTGGATGACATATTGTTGATTGGAAATGACGTGAATTTTCTTAGCAAATTAAAAGAATCATTGAAGAAGAGATTTTCAATGAAAGACTTAGGCGAAGCGGCATATGTATTGGGCATCAAAATCTATAGAGATAGATCAAAATGCCTGATAGCGCTTAGCCAAAGCACGTACATTGACAAGGTGTTGAAAAGGTTCAACATGGAGAACTCCAAGAAAGGCCTACTCCCCATGTCACCTGTCATAGTGCTTTGCAAGAATCAGAGTCCTCGGACTCTCGATGAGCGAGTACAAATGAATGATGTTCCATATGCCTCGGCAGTTGGTTCTATTATGTATGCCATGCTATGTACATGACCGAATGTTTCCTATGCGCTAAGTGTTAGCAGCCGGTACCAAAGTGATCCAGGATTGGAACACTGGGCCACAGTCAAGGGTATTCTAAAGTACCTCAGAAGGACCAAGGATTTACTCCTTGTGTATGGAGGTGATGAAGAGCTCATTGTAAGTGGTTACACTGATGCAGGCTTCATGACTGACCCAGATGACTACAAATCTCAATCAGGCTATGTTTTCATACTGAACGGTGGCGCAGTTGATTGGAAAAGTTCCAAAAAAAAGACTGTGGCGGATTCTACGACGGAGGCAGAGTATGTTGCAGCTTCAGAAGCCTCCAAGGAGGCGGTATGGATCAAGCAATTTCTTGAAGACCTTGGTGTGGTTCCAAGTGCTCTGGACCCGGTGGAGATCTATTGTGATAATAGTGGCACCGTGGCTCAGGCAAGGGAGCCAAGTTCGCACCATAAGACAAGACATATTCAGTGTAAATATAAACTCATTCGACATCATGTCGAAGAGGGTTTAGTGAAAGTACGCAAAGTTCACACGGATCTGAATGTGTCAGACCCGATGACAAAGCCTCTACCACGAGCAAAGCATGAGCAACACCGGATAGCCATTGGTGTTAGGGAAGCCATGTAACTGGATTATGACTCTAGTGCAAGTGGGAGTCTGTAGGAGATATGCCCTAGAGGCAGTAATATCAGTTATTTTGTATCCCCTGGTTTGTAATGAATGTTTATGTTCCATGCTATAACTGCAATGATTCTCGAGTCTACAATAAAACGAGGCTTGGAGGGAAACTCATGTGCACGTGTGGTATAATAAATGGTAAAAAGTAATCCTAGTCTTGCCTCTAAGACTGGCTCAAGTATTGCATGATGATCCTGTTTTCCTGATCATGGGCATGGCTATGTTGGGGAACGTAGTAGTAAATCAAAAAAATTTCCTACGCATCACCAAGATCAATCTATGGAGAGACTAGCAACAAGAGAGAGGGAGTGCATCTTCATACCCTTGAAGATCGTGATGCGGAAGCGTTACAAGAACGCGGTTGGTGGAGTCGTACACGCAGGGATTCAGATCGCGGTCGATTCCGATCTAAGCGCCGAACAACGGTGCCTCCGCGTTCAACACACGTGCAGCCCGGTGACGTCTCCCGCGCCTTGATCCAGCAAGGAGGAGGGAGAAGTTGGGGAAGACAACTCCAGCAGCAGCACGACAGCGTGGTGGTGTTGGAGCAGCGTGGTTCTCCAGCAGGGCTTCGCCAAGCACTACGAAAGACGAGGAGGTGGAGAGGTAGGGCTGCGCCAAGAGGGAGAGAGATTCGTGTTCTTGGCAGCCCCAAAACCCCCACTATATATAGGAGGAGGGGAGGGGGTTGCGCCCCCTCTAGGGTTCCCACCCTAGGGGGGGCGGCAACCCTAGATGGGATGGAGGGGGGCGGCCAAGAGGGGGAGAGAGGGGGGGCGCGCCCTAGGGTGGGCCTTAGGCCCATCTGCGCCTAGGGTTTCCCCCTTCTCCTCTTTGCTGCGCCTTGGGCCTTGGTGGGAGGCGCACCAGCCCACTCAGGGGCTGGTCCCTTCCCAATCTTGGCCCATGCAAGCCTCCGGGGCTGGTGGCCCCACCCGGTGGACCCTCGGAACCCTTCCGGTGGTCCCAGTACATTACCGGTGACGCCCGAAACACTTCCAGTGACCAAAACCTCACTTCCTATATATTATTCTTTACCTCCGGACCATTCCAGAACTCCTCGTGACGTCCGAGATCTCATCCGGGACTCCGAACAACATTCGGTAACCACGTACAAACTTTCCCTATAACCCTAGCGTCATCGAACCTTAAGTGTGTAGACCCTACGGGTTCGGGAGGCATGTAGACATGACCGAGACATCTCTCCGGTCAATAACCAATAGCATGATCTGGATACCCATGTTGGCTCCCACATGTTCCACGATGATCTCATCGGATGAACCACGATGTCGAGGATTCAATCAATCCCGTATACAATTCCCTTTGTCTAACGGTATGATACTTGCCCGAGATTCGATCATCAGTTTCCCTATACCTTGTTCAATCTCATTACCGGCAAGTATCTTTACTCGTTCTGTAACGCATGATCCCAAGGCTAACTCTTTAGTCACATTGAGCTCATTATGATGATGCATTACCGAGTGGGCCTAGAGATACCTCTCCGTCATACGGAGTGACAAATCCCAGTATCGATTCGTGCCAACCCAACAGACACTTTCGGAGATACCTGTAGTGCACCTTTATGGTCACCCAGTTACGTTGTGACATTTGATACACCCAAAGCATTCCTACGGTATCCGGGAGTTGCACAATCTCATGGTCTAAGGAAATGATACTTGACATTAGAAAAGCTTTAGCAGACGAACTACACGATCTAGTGCTATGCTTAGGATTGGGTCTTGTCCATCACATCATTCTCCTAATGATGTGATCCCGTTATCAACGACATCCAATGTCCATGGTCAAGAAACCATAACCATCTATTGATCAACGAGCTAGTCAACTAGAGGCTCACTAGGGGCATGTTGTGGTCTATGTATTCACACATGTATTACGATTTCCGGATAACACAATTATAGCATGAACAATAGACAATTATCACGAACAAGGAAATATAATAATAACCACTTTATTATTGCCTCTAGGGCATATTTCCAACAGTCTCCCACTTGCACTAGAGTCAATAATCTAGTTACATTGTGATGAATCGAACACCCATAGAGTTCTGGTGTTGATCATGTTTTGCTCGTGGAAGAGGTTTAGTCAACGGATCTGCGACACTCAGATCCGTATGCACTTTACAAATATCTATGTCTCCATCTTGAACATGTTCACGAATGGAGTTGAAGCGACGCTTGATATGCCTGGTCTTCTTGTGAAACCTGGGCTCCTTGGCAAGGGCAATAGCTCCAGTGTTGTCACAAAAGAGAGTCATTGGGCCCGACGCATTGGGAATAACTCCTAGGTCGGTGATGAACTCCTTCATCCAGACTGCTTCCTGTGCTGCCTCCGAGGTTGCTATGTACTCCGCTTCACATGTAGATCCTGCCACGACGCTTTGCTTGCAACTGCACCAGCTGACTGCCCCACCATTCAAAATATACACGTATCCGGTTTGTGACTTGGAGTCATCCAGATCTGTGTCGAAGCTAGCATCGACGGAACCCTTTACGACGAGTTCTTCGTCACCTCCATAAACGAGAAACATATCCTTAGTCCTTTTCAGGTACTTCAGGATGTTCTTGACCGCTGTCCAGTGTTCCATGCCGGGATTACTTTGGTACCTCCCTACCAAACTTACGGCGAGGTTCACATCAGGTCTGGTACACAGCATGGCATACATAATTGACCCTATTGCTGAGGCATAGGGGATGACACTCATCTTTTCTCTATCTTCTGCCGAGGTCGGGCATTGAGCCGTGCTCAATCTCACACCTTGCAATACAGGCAAGAACCCCTTCTTGGACTGATCCATATTGAACTTCTTCAATATCTTGTCAAGGTATGTGCTTTGCGAAAGACCAATGAGGCGTCTCGATCTATCTCTATAGATCTTGATGCCTAATATGTAAGCAGCTTCTCCAAGGTCCTTCATTGAAAAACACTTATTCAAGTAGGCCTTTATGCTTTCCAAGAATTCTATATCATTTCCCATTAATAGTATGTCATCCACATATAATATGAGAAATGCTACAGAGCTCCCACTCACTTTCTTGTAAACACAAGCTTCTCCATAAGTCTGTGTAAACCCAAATGCTTTGATCATCTCATCAAAGCGAATGTTCCAACTCCGAGATGCTTGCACCAGCCCATAGATTGAGCGTTGGAGCTTGCATACCTTGTCAGCATTATTAGGATCGACAAAACCTTCCGGCTGCATCATATATAATTCTTCCTTAAGGAAACCATTAAGGAATGCCGTTTTGACGTCCATTTGCCATATCTCATAATCATAGAATGCGGCAATTGCTAACATGATTCGGACGGACTTCAGCTTCGCTACAGGTGAGAAGGTCTCATCGTAGTCAACCCCTTGAACTTGCCGATAACCCTTAGCGACAAGTCGAGCCTTATAGATGGTCACATTACCATCCGCGTCTGTCTTCTTGTTAAAGATCCATTTGTTCTCTATGGCTTGCCGATCATCGGGCAAGTTTGTCAAAGTCCATACTTCATTTTCATACATGGATCCTATCTCGGATTTCATGGCTTCAAGCCATTTGTTGGAATCCGGGCCCGCCATCGCTTCTTCATAGTTCGAAGGTTCACCGTTGTCTAACAACATGATTTCAAGGACAGGGTTGCCGTACCACTCTGGTGCGGAACGTGTCCTCGTGGACCTACGAAGTTCAGTAGCAACTTGATCCGAAGTTTCATGATCATCATCATTAACTTACTCTCTAGTCGGTGCAGGCACCACAGAAACATCTTCCTGAGCTGCGCTACTCTCCGGTTCAAGAGGGGGTACCTCATCAAGGTCTACTTTCCTCCCACTTACTTCTTTCGAGAGAAACTCTTTCTCCAGAAAGGATCCATTCTTGGCAACAAAGATCTTGCCTTCGGATCTAAGGTAGAAGGTATACCCAATAGTTTCCTTAGGGTATCCTATGAAGACGCATTTTTCCAATTTGGGTTCGAGCTTTTCAGGTTGAAGTTTCTTGACATAAGCATCGCATCCCCAAACTTTCAGAAACGACAGCTTAGGTTTCTTCCCAAACCATAATTCATACGGTGTCGTCTCAACGGATTTCGACGGAGCCCTATTTAAAGTGAATGCGGCAGTCTCTAAAGCATAACCCCAAAATGATAGCGGTAGATCGGTAAGAAACATCATAGATCACACCATATCTAATAGAGTGCGATTACGACGTTCGGACACACCATTACTCTGAGGTGTTCCAGGCGGCGTGAGTTGTGAAACAATTCCACATTTCCTTAAGTGCGTGCCAAATTCGTGACTCAAATATTCCCCTCCACGATCTGATCGTAAGAACTTTATTTTCCTGTCATGTTGATTCTCAACCTCACTCTGAAATTCCTTGAACTTTTCAAATGTCTCAGACTTGTGTTTCATTAAGTAGACATACCCATATCTACTTAAGTCATCAGTGAGGGTGAGAACATAACGATAACCACCGCGAGCCTCAACGCTCATTGGACCGCACACATCAGTATGTATGATTTCCAATAAGTTGGTTGCTCGCTCCATTGTTTCCGAGAACGGAGTCTTGGTCATTTTGCCCATGAGGCATGGTTCGCACGTGTCAAATGATTCATAATCAAGAGACTCCAAAAGTCCATCTGCATGGAGTTTCTTCATGCGTTTCACACCAATGTGACCAAGGCGGCAGTGCCACAAGTATGTGGGACTATCATTTTCAACCTTACATCTTTTGGCATTCACACTATGAATATGTGTAACATCATGTTCGAGATTCAATAAAAATAAACCATTGACCAGCGGGGCATGACCATAAAACATATCTCTCACATAAATAGAACAACCATTATTCTCGGATTTAAATGAGTAGCCATCTCGCATCAAACGAGATCCTGATACAATGTTCATGCTCAAAGCTGGTACTAAATAAAAATTATTGAGGTTTAAAACTAATCCCGTAGGCAGATGTAGAGGTAGCGTGCCGACGGCGATCACATCGACCTTGGAACCATTCCCGACGCGCATCGTCACCTCGTCCTTCTCCAGTCTCCGCTTATTCCGCAGCTCCTGTTTTGAGTTACAAATATGAGCAACCGCACTGGTATCAAATACCCAGGAGCTACTATGAGCGCTGGTAAGGTACACATCAATAACATGTATATCACATATACCTTTGGTATTGCCGGCCTTCTTATCCGCTAAGTACTTGGGGCAGTTCCGCTTCCAGTGACCGTTTCCCTTGCAATAAAAGCATTCAGTCTCAGGCTTGGGTCCATTCTTTGGCTTCTTCCCGGCAGCTTGCTTACCGTGCGCGGCAACTCCCTTGCCGTCCTTCTTGAAGTTCTTTTTACCCTTGCCTTTCTTGAACTTAGTGGTTTTATTCACCATCAACACTTGATGTTCCTTTTTGATCTCCACCTCCACTGATTTCAGCATTGAATATACCTCAGGAATGGTTTTTTCCATCCCCTGCATATTGAAGTTCATCACAAAGCTCTTGTAGCTAGGTGGAAGCGACTGAAGGATTCTGTCAACGACCGCGTCATCCGGGAGATTAACTCCCAGCTGAGACAAGCGGTTGTGCAACCCAGACATTTTGAGTATATGCTCGCTGACAGAACTATTCTCCTCCATCTTACAACTGTAGAACTTGTCGGAGACTTCATATCTCTCAACTCGGGCATGAGCTTGGAAAACCATTTTCAGCTCTTGGAACATCTCATATGCTCCGTGTTGCTCAAAATGCTTTTGGAGCCCCGGTTCTAAGCTGTAAAGCATGCCGCACTGAACCAGGGAGTAATCATCACTACGCGACTGCCAGGCGTTTATAACGTGTTGAGTTGCTGGGAAAACAGGTGCGTCACCTAGCGGTGCTTCAAGGACATATGCTTTCTTGGCAGCTATGAGGATGATCCTCAAGTTATGGACCCAGTCCGTGTAGTTGCTACCATCGTCTTTCAGCTTGGTTTTCTCTAGGAACGCATTGAAGTTGAGGGCAACATTAGCGTGGGCTATTTGATCTACAAGACATATTGTAAAGATTTTAGACTAAGTTCATCTAATCAAATTATTCAATGAACTCCCACTCAGATAGACATCCCTCTAGTCATCTAAGTGATACATGATCCGAATCGACTAGGCCGTGTCAGATCATCACGTGAGACGGACTAGTCATCAACGGTGAACATCTCCATGTTGATCGTATCTTCTATACGACTCATGTTCGACCTTTTGGTCTTCCGTGTTTCGAGGCCATGTCTGTACATGCTAGGCTCGTCAAGTAAACCTAAGTGTTTTGCATGTGTAAATCTGGAGTACACCCGTTGTATTCGAACGTTAGAATCTATCACACCCGATCATCACGTGGTGCTTCGAAACAACGAACCTTCGCAATGGTGCACAGTTAGGGGGAACACTTTCTTGAAATTTTAGCGAGGGATCATCTTATTTATGCTACCGTCGTTCTAAGCAAATAAGATGTAAAAGACATGATAAACATCACATGCAATCAAATAATGACATGATATGGCCAATATCATTTTGCTCCTTTTGATCTCCATCTTCGGGGCGCCATGATCATCATCGTCACCGGCATGACACCATGATCTCCATCATTGTGTCTTCATGAAGTTGTCTCGCCAACTATTACTTCTACTACTATGGCTAACAGTTAGCAATAAAGTAAAGTAATTATATGGCGTTTTCATTGACACGCAGGTCATACAATAAATTAAGACAACTCCTATGGCTCCTGCCGGTTGTCATACTCATCGACATGCAAGTCGTGATTCCTATTACAAGAACATGATCAATCTCATACATCACATATATCATTCATCACATCCTTTTGGCCATATCACATCACATGGCATATGCTGCAAGAACAAGTTAGACGTCCTCTAATTGTTGTTGCAAATTTTTTACGTGGCTGCTATAGTTTTCTAGCAAGAACGTTTCTTAGCTACGCCAAAACCACAACGTGATATGCCAATTTCTATTTACCCTTCATAAGGACCCTTTTCATCGAATACGATCCGACTAAAGTGGGAGAGACAGACACCCGCTAGCCACCTTATGCAACTAGTGCATGTCAGTCGGTGGAACCTGTCTCACGTAAGCTTACGTGTAAGGTCGGTCCGGGCCGCTTCATCCCATGATGCCGCCGAATCAAGATAAGACTAGTAACGGCAAGTAAATTGACAAAATCGACGCCCACAACAACTTGTGTTCTACTCGTGCATAGAAACTACGCATAGACCTAGCTCATGATGCCACTGTCGGGGAACGTAGTAGTAAATCAAAAAAAATTCCTACGCATCACCAAGATCAATCTATGGAGAGACTAGCAACGAGAGAGAGGGAGTGCATCTTCATACCCATGAAGATTGCGATGCGGAAGGGTTACAAGAACGTAGTTGGTGGAGTCGTACACGCAGCAATTCCGATCTTAGCGCCGAACAACGGCGCCTCCGCGTTCAACACACGTGCAGCCCGGTGACGTCTCCCGCGCCTTGATCCAGCAAGGAGGAGGGAGAAGTTGGGGAAGACAACTCCAGCAGTAGCACGACGGCGTGGTGGTGTGGAGCAGCGTGGTTCTCCAGCAGGGCTTCGCCAAGCACTACGAAAGACGAGGAGGTGGAGAGGTAGGGCTGCGCCAAGAGGGAGAGAGATTTGTGTTCTTCGCAGCCCCAAAACCCCCACTATATGTAGGAGGACGGGAGGGGGGTGCGCCCCCTCTAGGGTTCCCACCCTAGGGGGGCGGCAGCCCTAGATGGGATGGAGGGGGGCGGCCAAGAGGGGGAGAGAGGGGGGGCGCGCCCTAGGGTGGGCCTTAGGCCCATCTGCGCCTAGGGTTTCCCCCTTCTCCTCTTTGCTGCGCCTTGGGCCTAGGTGGGAGGCGCACCAACCCACTCAGGGGCTGGTCCCTTCCCACTCTTGGCCCATGCAAGCCTCCGGGTCTGGTGGCCCCACCCGGTGGACCCCCGGAACCCTTCCGGTGGTCCCGGTACATTACCGGTGACGCCCGAAACACTTCCGGTGACCAAAACTTCACTTCCTATATATTATTCTTTACCTCCGGACCATTCCGGAACTCCTCGTGACTTCTAGGATCTCATCCGGGACTCCGAACAACATTCGGTAACCACGTACAAACTTTCCCTATAACCCTAGCGTCATCGAACCTTAAGTGTGTAGACCCTACGGGTTCGGGAGGCATGTAGACATGACCGAGACATCTCTCCGGTCAATAACCAACAGCGGGATCTGGATACCCATGTTGGTTCCCACATGTTCCACGATGATCTCATCGGATGAACCACGATGTCGAGGATTCAATCAATCCCGTATACAATTCCCTTTGTCTACCGGTATGATACTTGCCCGAGATTCGATCGTCGGTATCCCTATACCTTGTTCAATCTCGTTACCGGCATGTCTCTTTACTCGTTCCGTAAAGCATGATCCCGTGGCTAACTCTTTAGTCACATTGAGCTCATTATGATGATGCATTACCGAGTGGGCCCAGAGATACCTCTCCGTCATACAGAGTCACAAATCCCAGTCTCGATTCGTGCCAACCCAACAGACACTTTCGGAGATACCTGTAGTGCACCTTTATGGTCACCCAGTTACGTTGTGATGTTTGATACACCCAAAGCTTTCCTATGGTATCCGGGAGTTGCACAGTATCATGGTCTAAGGAAATGATACTTGACATTAGAAAAGCTTTAGCAGACGAACTACATGATCTAGTGCTATGCTTAGGATTGGGTCTTGTCCATCACATCATTCTCCTAATGATGTGATCCCGTTATCAACGACATCCAATGTCCATGGTCAGGAAACCATAACCATCTATTGATCAACGAGCTAGTCAACTAGAGGCTCACTAGGGGCATGTTGTGGTCTATGTATTCAAAAATGTATTACGATTTCCGGATAACACAATTATAGCATGAACAATAGACAATTATCAAGAACAAGGAAATATAATAATAACCACTTTATTATTGCCTCTAGGGCATATTTCCAACAGGCTATGCCAGCAATTTTGAGGGCACGATGTTAGTAGAACACTTGTGTTGAATCGACCCAAATTGATGTTATGCTTTGAGATACATTCGTCACAAGTTAATGGTTTATAACACAAAGAAGTTAATGTTTGCATAATTCCTTAGACCATGAGAGTATCGAGTTCCTTCGTACTTGCTTCGTGAACTTTGGGGTTTGTTAAACGTTATCCGTAACTGGGTGGCTATTGTGGCGGCTTACGGGTTCACGGAAAAGTATGGCAAGTAACAAGATAGCTCAAGATTGGGATTTGCTCCTCCGACGATGGAGAGATATACTCGGGCCCTCTCGGTGTAACGGTGTCCATCATCGTCTGGCCAGACACCTTGTGATTTGATCACTGGGATGCCGGAACATGGAAACGAGAAAAGAGAACAAAACCGGTAACGAGGTAACTTGCATAGTGGAAAAGTTGTTCATCCACGGGGATGTAATAAATCTCACCTCGGGTGTTTGTGACATATCACGAAGCAACAGGAATAGCACACGGCAACTGGAGGTTCACTCGAATATTCATTCATGTGGGTATAGGGGTCAATATGGGTGTCCACGGCTCCGATGTTGATCATTGATCGGAAGGGGTTCCAGGTCATTTCTATACTTCACCGAACCTATAGGGTCACATGCTTAAGGGTCATCTATCTGCTGAATAATAGACAGGGAGTCTGAGAGAAAGTTTCTGAAAAAAGTTTTTCGGAGATAGCGGAAAGGTTCCGACGAAAGAGGTCACCGGATGAGTTTCGGTGAAACTGAAAAGTTGTTTCAGGGAATGCCATTAAGTCTAATTAGTTTCGGCACATGCCTGATAATTCTTGGAGGGTGCCAGAATCATTCTGGAAACTTTCTGGAATTTTCGGGGATGAAAACCGGAAATGTTTCGGAGCTGCCGGAACCGCTTCATATGCTTTTCGCAGATGAAAATCACTAATCTGGAATTGTTCCAGAACGCGTTGAAAATTATTTTAGTGGGTACTGGTAATGTTCTAAGCCCACATAAATATTTTCAGTTCGAACGGACGCTGAAAAATGTCGTCGTGAATAGTGAAAGTGCTTTTTGGGATTTTTTTGGAGAGCCACCTTTTAGGACTTTTCAAAGCTTCTAGAAGGGAAAGGCTTGCAAGGGAAGGAACCCCATTTGGGGGGGCCCCCAAGGGGTGGCCGGCCACATGTGTTGGAGCTCCATGGAGCTCCACATGGCCTCCCATTATGACCTAAATGCCCATGGGGTGTGACCTAATGCATGGGTTTTTGGTAATTTTTGGAGGCACACTACCCCTTGGCTTTCCTATAAATAGAGGAGGTGAGGGCTGCCATCTCTTCATCCCTTGCTCTCATACACATGCTATGCTTTGCTAGCTCTCTCTCTCCCTCCCACAAAAAGAGTTTTTCGTAGAGCCGAAAGGCTGTCTGGGTTCCGGCAGAAACTAGTTCTGGACGGCGAAGCCCTGCCGGATAGCTGACACCGTATGTGTGCAACCCCGTAGAGAGGTCGTAGTTTCGGTCTTTTTCCCGAGGGGCTGTTCGAGTGTCCTCCCGAAGGGTTGTCCAAGTCTCCATTCGAGTTTCGAGGGTCCTCCCGAAGGGCTGTCCGCGACATCGTCCGGGGGACTGTCCGACCGCCTCCCGAAGGGCTGTCCTACGAGGGAGTACATCCTCGCGGTTGGGAGGTTGTAAATCCTAGCTGCGGGGATCTGCACCAATGATCTCCACCAACTCTTCTTCCGCTGCGCTTTGAGTCGGTACGGATCAGATCAAACCTTGTATGCAGTCTCCATAGTGGTCCTAGGCGTGCTCGCTATACCGATTTTTTTTATTTTCTGTCGCGTTCCCCTACAAAGCTCCCCCTACATGTATACAATCATTTGAAGATAGAATATACTAACATGTGAATGCATAACATGACAGAGTAAGCAGAGAGTTACATGTATCTTGGCTATATGCATCAGACCAAAAGATATGATTGAGAAACGTACCTCCATGTTTATGAATCCCTCTTGCAAACAGTATGTACAACAACAAGAGATCATCATGCACATGAGTGTGATGCATATACTTACCTTGTGGTCTTGAATTGACTTTTGAGAGAGTGGACTTGAGAAAACAGGGTTAGATAACACAAGAACACTCCAAGTAAGGCAGTTTTGGGGAACCACAAGAATACCGAGGCTGGGATGACATGTGATGGGTGAGTACTACAAGTACTTTATTTAGATATAGGCATGTCCCCAGAGGTTTAAAGATGTGCAATAAATTCCAAGGATTTTTCTCCCCTTAGGCATAGAGTCTTTCTCCCCCTGAATCTGATATTGGATAATGCGAGAAGGTAGGGTGAGATAAAATCAGAGCAAATAGAATAAGAGCAAATAAAATGAGAGCAAAAAGAATTTTCAACAATGGATAGGATCAAACATATTAGCATGTCTTCCCCTCTTAAAGATATGTGACTTCTCTCCTCTTTGTTAACAAGCATCTATAGAAGTGCTCATTTGATAACCTTTGATGTGCTCTCTCTCCCCCTTTGACATCAATTTCCAAGAAGGGCACTTCTAGAGCATGAGCCAAATAGGTGTGGTCCTTGAGAGTCACTACAAAGCAGTAGGTAGCTTATGATGCTGATAGAGGGAAGAATCATTGAGTAGAGCTAAAGAAAATAGGCAATAAGAAATGGCAAAAGGTTTTCTCAGAGTTGAAATCGGTGACGCCGATATGGTTCCGTCGATGACTCCGAGATGACAGAGTCACAGAGGGTGCTCATCGGTGAGACCGAGCTAGTCCTTGTCAGTTGAACCGATGAACTATATGCAAGGAACCCTTGTATTTTAGTCGAGCCGATAGGCTTGGATCAGCGGGATCAAGTTCAACGCAGAGTAAAGATTTTAACAACTCAGCTCACTTGGCAAATGAAATCTCATAAGGATTTGCAAGGAATTAGCAAAAAGATTTTCAATGAATTAAACACAGATGAAGAACAGAAATTAAAAAGATCTAGATGAAGTTTTTTGTTTGTTTTAGAGGGAGACATAGTGACAAGAAAAATATACAAGTGAAAGAAAAATCAACTAAGTAAAAGGTCACTAGAGAACTTCATCTAGAAAAGATCGGCGACAAGGTCACCTATGTTTGAGTATATTGACTTAGGAGTCAAGTGAGATCACTTGATCATAGGTCATACTTATCGTTTAAGCTCAAAATGGGGTTACCATTTTTCGTTTAAGCATTTTGATGTATTCACATCTTGTTGAGTTGCTTTAGCTCATGACTTGGAGTAAAGCTTCTCTAAGATGGAATGACATACCTTGGGTTGTGGTGTTGATCTCGATCATGTAGTTGAACTTGTGTTGGATGCTCGAGGTTGATGTGGTTGGGAGCACCCTTTAGAGTTTGAGTTCATCTTCCTACATGGGTTATTCTTGCAAGGAAGAGCACCTGTGTATCCAAATTGACAACCATGAAATTTGATTCCAATTGAAATAGTCAAAGGATATGTTGAGTGAGTTCATCCTTCCTTGAATTCAACAACCAAATCATTGAAACTTGGTGATGTAGAAATTGCTCAAAATGTGAGTGACTTGCAATCTCATAGATTTGGTCTCATCCAAGTACCTACAAGGGTTAGATAACATGCAAGGCTATGAGTATAGATCCAAGACATATGATCATTATCATAAGAGAAGTATCAAGGATTAGTAACAAAAGGCTCACGCCTTGCATGTATCCAAATGGAGCTTCTACTCCAAGTTTGAGGCATCAATGATATTCAATTCACCTCTCAAACGGCAAAATACTTTCTCATCAAGCGGTTTGGTGAATATATCCGCCAATTGCTTATCGGTTCAAACATGCTTAAGATTGATGTCTCCTTTAGCAACATGATCCCGAATGAAATGATGACGAACTTCAATGTGCTTAGTTCGAGAATGTTGCACGGGATTGTGAGCAATCTTAATGGCACTTTCATTATCACAAAGCAATGGAACATGTTTCACATGTATCCCATAATCCTTAAGAGTTTGGGTCATCCAAAGTAATTGAGCACAACATGATCCGGCGGCAATGTATTCCGCTTCGGCAGTGGATTAGGATACCGAGTTTTGTTTCTTGGAGGACCAAGACACAAGGTATCTACCAAGAAATTGGCAAGTACCTGAAGTCGAGTTTCTATCAACCTTGTCACCAGCATAGTCCGAATCAGAGTAGCCAACAAGATCAAAAGATGACTTCTTAGGATACCAAATGCCAAAGTTTGGTGTATGAATTAAGTATCTCACTATCCTTTTCACGGCCTTAAGATGACACTCTTTAGGGGCCGCTTGATATCTTGCACACATGCACACACTTAGCATAATGTCGGGACGGGAGGCACATCGATATAACAATGAACCAATCACAGAGCGGTAAACCTTTTGGTCAACCGGTTTGCCATCCTTAGTCAAGTCAAGATGTCCACTAGTAGGCATTGGTGTTTTCATATCTTTTCTTTATTGCATGTTGAACTTCTTGAAAAGATCCTTGGTATACTTTGTTTGAGAGACAAAGGTACCTTCCTTAGTTTGCTTGATTTGCAAACCAAGGAAAATTTTGAGTTCACTCATCATAGACATCTCAAACTTCTCCGACATTAGCCTTCCAAACTTTTCACTAAAATGGGGGTTAGTAGAACCAAATATGATATCATCCACATAAATTTGGCACACAAATAATTCTCCATTGACCCTTTTAGTAAAAAGTGTAGAATCAATCTTCCCAATTTCAAAGCCTTTTTCAATAAGAAACTTGGTCAAGCATTTATACCATGCTCTAGGAGCTTGTTTAAGACCATAAAGGTCTTTATGAAGTTGGTAGACATGATTAGGTTTCTTGGGATTGACAAAGCCGAGAGGTTGTTTAACATAAACTTCCTCAATTTCTCCATTCAGAAAAGCAATTTTAATGTCCATTTGGTATAAGGTGATATCATGATGATTGGCATAAGCAAGTAGGATGCGTATGGACTCAAGTCTGGCAACGGGGGCATATGTCTCACCATAGTCCATACCTTCAACTTGAGTGTAGCCTTGAGCGATGAGACGGGCCTTGTTGCGTACAACTTGTCCATCTTCATCTTGCTTATTCTGAAACACCCATTTGGTTCCAATGACATTGTGATCGTCGTCGGGCTTTTCAACCAATGTCCACACTTAATTCCTCTCGAAGTTGTGTAGCTCTTCATGCATAGCATTCATACAATATGGATCCTCAAGAGCTTCTTCTACCTTCATAGGTTCAACATTGGAAATGAATGAGTAGTGTTCACAAAAGTTAGCTAAATGAGTTTTAGAGCAAGTGATTCTCCCGGTTTGAATATCATCGAAGATTTGTTCGACGGGATGGTCTCTTGTGACTCTTGCTCTAACTCATGAGAGCTTTCGTTTTGGTTGGGGTGGAACATCCTCTTCATTGTCTTCTTCTTCTTCTTCTCCTCCTTCATTGTTGTTGGCGTTGTCGTTCTCTTGTGGAGGTGGAGAGGGAGGTTGAGGTGGTTCATCTTGTTGCACTTCCTCATCTCCTTCGTCTTTACATGTTCCACTTGTGGACGCCTCCAAGTCAACTTGTGGTTCACCTTGATGTGAAGTTGAGGCTTCCACTTGAACGGCTGAAGTACTCTCCTTCACCTCCGTTGGGCGAATCTTGCCAATGGACAAATCTTGGATTGCTTCCGAAGAATCTTTGTCTCCTACATCAATTGGCAATTACTCTAATTGCGAGCCGTTAGATTCATCAAACTTCACATCTACCGTCTCTTCAACCTTTCGGGTGAAGTTGTTGTAGACATGGTAAGTGTGAGAGTTTGAGCCATAACCGAGTAGGAAACCTTCATGAGATTTCGGAGCAACTTTTGAGCGACAATGCTTGTCAAGAATGTAACACTTTGAGCCAAATACTCAAAAGTATCCAACTTGGTGTTTGTTACCAGTGAGAAGCTCGTATGCCGTTTTGCCGAGAAGCTTGTGAAGATATAGTCGATTCGTAGCATGACAAGCTGCCTCAGCTGCTTCCGCCCAAAAGTGTCTTGGCATCTTGCATTCATGAAGCATCGTTCTTTCCTTCTCGATTAGTGTCTGGTTCTTCCTCTCAACAACTCCATTTTGTTGAGGCATGTACATAGCTGAGAACTCATGTGAAATCCCTTCCTCGTCAAGAAAGGTATCCACATTGGCGTTCTTGAACTCTGTTCCATTGTCGATTCAAACCTTCTTGATCTTCACTTCAAATTGGTTTTGGGCCTTCTTAGCGAAGTTCTTGAAGATCTTTTGGACCTGCGATTTGCCATCAAGAAAGAACACCCACGTAAATCTTGAAAAGTCGTCAACAATGACCAAACCGATCGAGTTACCACCGAGACTCTTGTAGGCGTTGGGACCGAAAAGATCCATATGAAGTAGCTCAAGCGGTCTTCTCGTGGTCATGATGTTCTTCATGGGATGACTTCCTCTAACCTGTTTTCCTGCTTGACTAGCACTACAAAGTCTATCTTTGTCAAATATGACATCTTTAACACCAACGATATGATCACCTTTAATAAGCTTATCAAGATTTCGCATGCCCACATGATCTAACCTTCTATGCCATAACCAACCTTTAGAAGATTTAGCAATTAAGCAAGTACGAGGTTGAGCTCTCTTAGTGAAAGAAACAATGTATAGATCACCTCTACGAATACCGGAAAAGACCATATTGTGATTATATCTACGAAACACTTGGCAATCTACTTCAGTAAATAGAACATTGAAACCAAAGTCGGCTAGTCTAGATACGGAAAGGAGATTGTAACCAAGAGATTTGACGAGCATAACGTTTTGGATAGAGCTATAATTGGAAATGGCCACCTTACCAAGGCCAAGTACCTTACCCTTGGAGTTATCTCCAAAAGTTACATACTTGCGTGGGCCGTCGTTCTTAGCAAGCTCATAGTACATCCACTATCGAGAATCCATTCTTTCCCTCCGGCCATGTAACCACGAAGGTTAGCCATAAGACCAAAGTGTCTCATCGACCCCTCAAGGTCAAAGTCACTATCTTCATCTTCATCATAATATCCATGCTCAATATCATCATGTAAGTGATCATCACTTAGAGCAAGTGATTCATTAGATTTATGACCATGACAATGTGCATGTTTATGAATTCTAATAGTTTGTGAAATGATGCTACTAATGACTCCAACATTTCCTTTGGCACGCATAAGGTCACAAAGCTCAAATAAACAATCACCGAACTTAGGATCACTAGGCTTCATTTTATGAAAAGCAATAGACTTTTGAAGAATCTCATCTAGATTTTTCAAGGAGTAATTTGGAAAGTCCTCCTCAAGATATTTCCATATAGTATAAGCACATTCAAAGGTATGCAAGCATACAAGCAAATTTCTAGGCAATCCTCTAATGATAAGATCAATAGCTCTAAGATTGCGAACCATGTCATGATACTCATCGAGGGTAGGATGCAAAGGATCAATAGGGGGCACATAAGGGCTAGTAATATACTTCTTCAAATCATATTCATTGAAAATCTCAAGCATCTCATTCTTCCAAGAACTATAGAACTCTCCGTCAAGCATAGGCACTCTACGTCTAATACTCCTGATCGTAGACTCATCCATCTTCCTCCAATGGTGATTAAACCAGAGCAATGGAGACCAATGCTCTGATACTAATTGAAAGGATCGAGAAGAGGGGTCTAGAGGGGAAGGGGTGATTAGACCCTCAACATGTAAAAGTGGTGGTTTTTAAATTCTTTAAGTTGAGATAGAGTTTTAGCACAAGTTTAAGCATTCACAATACATTTCAAGCAAGCATGACAAGAGTATATGTAGCAGAAAAAGTAAAGCATGCTAATTGCAAGAAATTAAAGGAATGGGATTGGAGTGTGCAAACGCAATGAAGACACGGAGATTTTTGGCGTGGTTCCGATAGGTGGTGCTATCGTACATCCACATTGATGGAGACTTCAACCCACGAAGGGTAACGGTTGCGCGAGTCCATGGAGGGATCCACCCACGAAGGGTCCATGAAGAAGCAAACTTGTCTATCCCATCATAACCCACAAGTATAGGGGATCGCAACAGTTTTCGAGGGTAGAGTATTCAACCCAAATTTATTGATTCGTCAAAAGGGGAGCCAAAGAATATTCACGAGTATTAGCAGTTGAGTTGTCAATTCAACCACACCTGAAAGACTTAATATCTGCAGCAAAGTATTTAGTAGGAAAGTACTATGATAGTAACGGTAACAGTGGCAAAAGTAAGAGTAGCAGTTTTGTAGTGATTGTAACAGCAGTAGCAACGAAAGTAACTTAGCAAAGATCAATATGTGAAAAGCTCGTAGGCATTGGATCGACAATGATAATTGTGTTGGATGATATTCATCATGCAGCAGTTATAACCTAGGGTGACACAGAACTAGCTCCAATTCATCAATATAATGTAGGCATGTATTCCGTATATAGTCATACGTGCTTATGGAAAAGAACTTGCATGACATCTTTTGTCCTACCCTCTCGTGGCAGCGGGGTCCTAATGGAAACTAAGGGATATTAAGGCCTCCTTTTAATGGAGAACCGCACCAAAGCATTAGCACTTAGTGAATACATGAACTCCTTAAACTATGGTAATCACCGGAAAGAATCCCAATTTTTTTGCCTTGGGGTAATCGGATCATAACTCGTAATAGGTGTCTACAACTTGCAAGATAAGATCAAGAACACAAATATATTCATGAAAACATAATAGGTTCAGATCTAAAATGATGGCACTCAGGCCCTAGTGACAAACATTAAGCATAGCAAAGTCATAGCAACATCAATCTCAGAACATAGTGGATACTATGGATCAAACCATAACAAAACTAACTCGATTACGTGATAAATCTCATCCAACCCATCACCGTCCAGCTAGCCTACGATGGAATTACTCACACACGACGGTGATCATCATGAAATTGGTGATGGAGGAAGGTTGATGATGACGATGGCGACGGATTCCCCTCTCTGGAGCACCGAATGGACTCCAGATCAGCCCTCTCGATGAAGAACAGGACGCGGCGGTGGCTCTGTATCGTAAAACGCGATGAATCCTTCTCTCTAATTTTTTTCTCCCCAAATAGGTACTTATAGAGTTGGAATTAGGGTCGGAGGAGGTCCAGGGGCCCCAAAAGCCAGGGGCACGCCCTGGGTGGTAGGCGCGCCCCCTGGGATTGTGGCCCATGGGTGGCCGCCCTCAGGTAACTTCTTGCACCAGTATTTTTTATTTATTCCACAAAAATTCTCCGTAAATTTTCAGGTCAATCAAAGAACTTTGATTTCTGCACAAAAATAACACCATGGCAATTCTGCTGAAAACTGTTTCAGTCTAGGTTAGTTCCATTCAAATCATGCAAATTAGGGTCCAAAACAAGGGCAAAAGAGTTTGGAAAAGTAGATACGATGGAGTCGTATCAACTTCTCCAAGCTTAACCCATTGCTTGTCCTCAAGCAATTCAGTTGACAAACTAAAAGTGACAAAGAAAAACTTTTACAAACTCTGTTTGATCTTGTTGTTGCAAATATGTCTAGCCAATATTCAGGTTTTCATCAAAGATTATGAACTAACCATATTCACAATAACATTTAGGTCTCACATTTACTCATATCAAAGGCATAATCAACTAGCGAGCAATAATAATAAATCTCTGATGACAACACTTTTTCAAAATAATCATGATATAATATGACAAAATGGCATCTCGCTAGCCCTTTCCGAGACCACAAAACATAAATGCAGAGCACCCCTGAAGTTCAAGGACAGACTAGACATTATAATTCATGGAAAAAGAGATCCAGTCACACTCATACTCAACATCAGTTAAAAGCAAAGCATATAAATGACAGTGGTGCTCTCCAGCTGGTGCTTTTTATAAGAGGATGATGACTCAACAATAAAAGTAAATAGATAGGCCCTTCGCAGAGGGAAGCAGGGATTTGCAGAGTTGCTAGAGCTCAAAGCTTTTAAAACAGAGATGAATATAAATTTGAGCGGTATGCTTTCATTGTCAACATAACAACCAAGAGATCTCACTGTCTTCCATGCTACACACATTATAGGCGGTTCCCAAACAGAATGGTAAAGTTTTTACTCCCCTACACCAACAATCACACTCCACGGCTAGCCGAATCCACGGGTACCGTCCATACCAACAACAATCCTGGGGGAGTTTTGTATAATTATTATATTTTGATTTGATTTTGAGCATGGAACTGGGCATCCCGATTACCAGCCACTTTCTCGTGAATGACAAGTGAATAAACACTCATCGTGAGAATAACCCACCTAGCATGGAAGACACTGACAGCCCCCAGTCACTACATGAGCAATTTAGGCATACTAAACAGATTATTATTTGAAGGTTTAGAGTTTGGCACATGCAAATTTAGTTGAAACGGCAGGTAAATACCACATTTAGGTAGGTATGGTGGACTCATATGGAACAACTTTGGGTTTAAGGAAGTGAATGCACAAGCAGTATTCCCGCTTAGTACAAGTGAAGGCTAGCAAAAGATTGAGGAGCGACCAACTAGAGACCGACAACGGTCATAAACATACATTGAGGTTAATCAACATTGAGTGCAAGCATGAGTAGGATATAAATCACCGTAAACATAAATATCATGGAGGCTATGTTGTTTTTGTTTCAACTACATATGTAAACATGTGCCAAGTCAAGCCACTTGAATCATTCAGAAGAGGATACCATCCTATCATACTACATCATAACCATTTTAAATGCATGTTGGCACACAAGATAAACCATTATCCACTCCTAGCTAATTAAGCATGGCATGAGTAACTATAATCTCTAATTGTCATTGCAAACATGTTTCATTCATAATAGGCTGAATCAAGAATGGTGAGCTAATCATATTTACAAAAACAAAATAGGTCGAGTTCATACCAGCTTTTCCTCATCTCAGTCATTTCATCAAATATCGTCATTATTGCCTTTCACTTGTACGACCGAACGACGTGATGAATAATAAGAGTGCACGTGCATTGGACTAAGCTGGAATCTGCAACCATTTATTTAAAGGAGAAGACAAGGTAATATGGGCTCTTTGTTAGATCAACAATAGTGCATATGAGAGCTACTCAACATTTTCATCGTGGTCTTCTTCTTACGACCTAAAGAAAATGAAAAGAATTTCAAAGAAACAAAGTGAAATATTTTTAGAGTTTTTTTTCTTCTGAAGAAAGTAAAACGTAAACGAGAAAAACTATTTACATGGGAAAGCTCCCAACAAGCAATAAGAAGAAAGAGAAATCTTTTTCGGTTTTCTTTTAATACTACAATTAATTAAACTAGAAAGAAAAACTAAAAAGAAGCGAGAAATATTTTTGGATTTTATCAAAGTTTTTCAAACACATAAGTAGAAAGCAAGAAAAATAGACTAACATGGATGATACAATGAAAAAGGATAAACACCGACAACTGGATTGAATGCGTGAACATGAATGTAATGTCGGTGAGAAATACATACTCCCCCAAGCTTAGGCTTTTGTCCTAAGTTGGTCTATGGCCACGGCTGGAAATAACCCTCTCCCCTATACGGCGGAGGGTCCTGAGGGTTCCACTAGTTGGCTAGATCCTGTGGCTCCCACTAATAAACAGACTCCTGATACGGATCAGGAACTGGTGCTGGCTTAGGTACTAGTGGTTGCGTCAGCTCCCAGTACGCATAAATGTCCGTGGGCATAATAATGTACCTGCCTGAATAAATATCGAACAAAGAAGGTGCAGGCAAAGTAATAATCTCACAGGTGCCATGACTGAATACTAAGTTATAGCGCAGCCGTTGGTTCTTATCCTCATTATTAATAAAGTGATGCGCTACCATACTAGCATAGTCTAAATATTTTGTTGGTAGACGCATCTCCTCTTTTTCATCATGCCTAATCGGGATCTGAAAATGTTTAGCAAGGCGGGAGGCATAAACACCGCCAAAAATAGCACCCCTCGTCCGGTTTGTGTGTAACCGACGAGCAACCATAGCGCCCAAACTAAAAGTTATGTCAGCATATAAAGCATGGCACAAAATAGCAAGGTTAGGTGAACCGAGAGTTCCACTCTCTCCACGACCAGTAAGACATCTCCTGGCATATAATGCATAGTAACGTATAACAGGAAAATGTAAACTAGCCACTCTTGCTTCCGACACTCCTCTCTCTTCCCCCACAGTAGTTTCAGAAATAAAATCATCCATGTCCCTAGGACGTGGCTCACTGATGCTGCCCTCATAAGGTATTTTGCAAACATCGCAAAAATCATATAATGTCATCTCCTTAGGCTCATCATACAAATGGAATTCTACCGTGGGTGGTGTTTTCTTAGGATAAAAATGAAAGTTTTGCACAAAGGTATTAGTGAGTAGGAAGTATTGGTCACACTTATCTTGGAGGAAGGGGATGATGCCGACCTTGTTCGCTAAATAATAAAAATCATCATAAATTCCCGCCTCCCTCAAGAATATATCACTTGGCCATTCACACGGCCGAACCTCCGCCGCACGCGGGAGATTGTACTTGGTCTTCTTCTTTGAGGTTTCCCCCGAATCACGGCTTGATGAACCTCTCAACCATCTCCTCATAGCTTTTCATTTCTCTGAAAATTTCTGAAATTTTTAGTGACTCAAAATAAAAGTGAACTAAACTCAACAAAATTGGTAGCAACCAGTCCTACAAGTGTCTAGAGGCTATATCATGCAACAAAACTACTTTGGACTAAATAAATTTGACATGCAAGCTCAAGAACATGGTCAGCACAGCAGCAAAAATTTGCAATATATAAAGCACTAGAACAAAAACTAATTGGACCATTGGGGGAGTCACATACCGATGAACAATCCCCCAAAACAGTTTCAAAAATGGAGCTCCGAGCAAGGAGATAAAAAATGGCAGCAAGATGAGCAAGAACACGGGTTTGAGCAATGGAATGATTTTTTCTGGAGGAAGACAAAGTGGGTGGGTGGCTGGAATAAGTGAGGGAACCCAGGTGGGACCCACAAGCCAGCGGAAGGGCGTGCCCTGTGGGCTTGTGGCCCACTGGTGCACCCCCCCTGAGGTGTGTTCAGTGCCAAAAATTCTTAAATATTGCATAAAAAATCATACTAAAGTTTCAGGGCATTTGGAGAACTTTTATTTTTTGGTCATTTTTTATTGCATGGATAATTCAGAAAACAGTAAAATAATAGCATTTCTACTTTATTAATTTTAAATAATAGAAAGTAAAAAGTGGGTAAAGAAAGTTGTGTTTACTAAATTCATCCATCTCATGCCCGGCAAAAGGAATCCATTAACAAGGTTGATCAAGTCTTCTTAACAAACTTCTTTCGAATGACATGAAACTGGAGAATCTTCGTATAACACTAGGTTACCTCAACGGGAATATGCATGTCCCCAACAATAAGAATATCATATTTCTTTTTGACAGTAGGCATAGGGAATTCAAAACCTCCAATAGTAAGCGTTGAAATTTTTCCAATATAATTGATACTATTCACTCAAGGTTGTTTCTTCGGAAAGTGTACCGTATGCTCATTACCATTAACATGAAAAGTGACATTGCCTTGTTGCAATCAATAACATCCCCTGCAGTATTCAAAAAGGGTCTACCAAAGATGATCGACATACTGTCGTCCTCGGGTATATCAAGAATAACAAAGTCCGTTAAAATAGTAACATTTGCAACTACGACAGGTACATCCTCACAAATACTGATGGGTATAGCAGTTGATTTATCAGCCATTTGCAAAGAGATTTTAGTTGGTGTCAACTTATTCAAGTCAAGTCTATGATATAAAGAGAAAGGCATAACACTAACACCGGCTCCTAGATCACATAAAGCAGTTCTAACATAGTTTCTTTTAATGGAGCATGGTATAGTTGGTATTCCTGGATCTCCTAGTTTCTTTGGTATTCCACCCTTAAATGTATAATTAGCAAGCATGGTGGAAATTTCAGCTTCCGGTATCTTTCTTTTATTAGTAACAATATCCTTCATATACTTACCATAAGGAGACATTTTCAAGATATCAGTCAAACGCAAACGCAGAAAGACAGGTCTACGAGTTTCAACTAAGCGCTCAAATTCCTCGTCATCTTTATTCTTTGAAGCTTTAGGAGGAAAGGGCATGGGTTTCTGAACCCATGGTTCTCTTTCTTTACCATGTTTTCTAGCAATGAAGTCTCTCTTATCATATCTTTTATTCTTAGGCTGTGGGTTATCAAGATCGACAGCAGGTTCTATCTACACATCATTATCATTACTAGGTTGAGCATCAACATGAACATCATCATTAACATTATCACTAGGCTCATGTTCATCACCAGATTGTGTTTCAGCATTAGAAATAGAAATATCATTTCGATTCTCAGGTGTGTCTATAACAGGTTCACTAGAAGCATGCAATGTCCTATCATCATTCTTTTTCTTTTTATTATTAGAGGGACTAGGTGCATCAGTATTAATTCTCTGGGAGTCTTGCTCAATTCTTTTAGGATGGCCTTTAGGATACAAAGGTTCCTGAGTCATTTTACCACCTCTTGTCATAACTCTAATAGCATGATCATTCGTCTCATTAAGCAAATCATTTTGTGCCTTGAGAACTTGTTCTACTTGCGTTTTTACCATAGAAGCATGTTTACTAACAAACTTGAGATCATTAACAGTTCTACACATATAGTCACTCAAGTGTTCAAGCATATAAGCATTACGTATCAATTGTCTACTAACATATGCATTGAAGTTTTCTTGTTTAACAATAAAGTTATCAAATTCATCCAAGCATTGACTAGCAGATTTATTATAAGGAATATCACCTTCAGCAAATCAATAGAAAGAATTTACCTCTACTACCTATGTCGGAATATTAAGACCATGTATTTCTTCAATAGGCTGTAAATTCTTAACATCTTCACCTTTAATACATTTTTCTTCCATAGATTTCTTTGCCTCTTGCATATCTTCGGGACTGAGAAATAAAATATCTGTCTTCTTCGGAGTTGGCTTAGGAGGTAGTTCAGGAAGAGTCCAATCATTATCATTACTCAATATATTATTCAAGAGTTCTTCAGCTTGTTCAACAGTTCGTTCCGTGAAAACACAACCAGCACAACTATCTAGGTGGTCCCTAGAAGCATCGGTTAGTCCATTATAAAAGATATCAAGTATTTCATTTTTCTTGAGAGGATGATCAGGCAAAGCACTAAGTAATTGGAGAAGCCTCCCCCAAGCTTGTGGGAGACTCTCTTCTTCAATTTGCACAAAGTTAAATATTTCCTTTAAAGCAGCTTGTTTCTTATGAGCAGGAAAATATTTTTTAGAGAAGTAGTAAATCATATCTTGGGGACTACGCACACAACCAGGAGCAAGAGAATTAAACCATATCTTAGCATCACCCTTTAATGAGAAAGGAAACAACTTAAGAATATAGTAATAGCAATTTTTTTCCTCATGAGCAAACAGGGTGGCTATATCATTCAATTTAGTAAGATGTGCCACAACAGTTTCAGATTCATAGCCATGGAAGGGATCAGATTCAACCAAAGTAATTAACTCAGGATCAACAGAGAATTCATAATCCTTGTCAGTAACAAAGATAGGTGAAGTAGCAAACTTAGGATCATATTGCATTCTAGCATTCAGAGATTTTTCTTTCAACTTGACTAGTAGTTTCTGAAGATCCTCTCTATCTTTACAAGCAAGAAAGTCCCTAGCTACCTCTCCATCCATAACATAACCTTTAGGTATAACAGGCAATTCATATCTAGGAGTGCTAGGTCTAATAGGTGTTTCAATGTTTTCAGTTTCAATAATTTCATCAGTTTTAGCATTCTCAATATCTTTAGCTCTAGCAAGTTGTTCATCAAGAAAATCACCCAGTGGCACAGTCTTATTGAGCAAAGTACTAGTATCATCATAAGCATCATGCATAGCAAAAGTAGCATCATCAATTACTTGCAACATATTAGAATTAATAGCAGGTGTAGGTGTCGTAAGCTTACTCAAAACAGAAGGTGAATCAAGTGCAGAGCTAGATGGCAGTTCCTTACCTCCCCTCGTAGTAGAGGAAAAAATCTTGGTTCTGGTATCTTTCAGATTCCGCATAGTGATCAACAGATATAAATCCCAAGTGACTCAACAAATATAGCTATGCTCCCCGGCAACGGCGCCAGAACATGGTCTTGATAACCCACAAGTATAGGGGATCGCAACCATTTTTGAGGGTAGAGTATTCAACCCAAATTTATTGATTCGACATAAGGGGAGCCAACGAATATTCATGAGTATTAGCAGTTGATTTGTCAATTCAACCACACCTGAAAGACTTAATATATCTGCAGCAAAGTATATAGTAGCAAAGTAGTATGATAGTAACGGTAACAGTGGCAAAAGTAACAGTAGCAGTTTTGTACTGATTGTAACAGCAGTAGCAACGAAAGTAACTTACCAAAGATCAATATGTGAAAAGCACGTAGGCATTGGATCGGCAATGATAATTGTGTTGGCTGATATTCATCATGTAGCAGTTATAACCTAGGGTGACACAGAACTAGCTCCAATTCATCAATATAATGTAGGCATGTATTTCGTATATAGTCATACGTGCTTATGGAAAACAACTTGCATGACATCTTTTTTCCTACCCTCCCATAGCAGCGGGGTCCTAATGGAAACTAAGGGATATTAAGGCCTCCTTTTAATAGACAACCGGACAAAAGCATTAGCACTTAGTGAATACATGAACTCCTCAAACTACGGTAATCACAGGAAAGAATCCCAATTATTGTCACCTTGGGGTATGCGGATCATAACTCGTAATAGGTGTCTACATCTTGCAAGATAGGATCAAGAACACAAATATATTCATGAAAACATTATAGGTTCAGATCTAAAATCATGGCACTCGGGCCCTAGTGACAAGCATTAAGCATAGCAAAGTCATAGCAACATCAATCTCAGAACATAGTGGATACTAGGTATCAAACCCTAACAAAACTAACTCGATTACATGATAAATCTCATCCAACCCATCACCATCCAGCAAGCCTATGATGGAATTACTCACACACAGTGGTGAGCATCATGAAATTGGTGATGGAGGAAGGTTGATGATGACGATGGCGACGGATTCCCCTCTCCGGAGCACCGAACGGACTCCAGATCAGCCCTCCCGATGAAGAACAGGAGGCGGTGGCGGCTCCGTATCGTAAAACGTGATGAATCCTTCTCTCTGATTTTTTCTCCATGGATAGGTACTTATAGAGTTGGAATTAGGGTCGGAAGAGGTCCAGGGGCCCCACAAGCCAGGGGGCGCGCCCCCTGGGCTTGTGGCCCATGGGTGGCCCCCCGCCGGTAAATTCTTGCGCTAGTATTTTTTATTTATTACACAAAAATGCTCCGTAAATTTTTAGGTCAATCCGAGAAATTGGATTTCTGCAAAAAAAATAACACCATGGCAATTCTGATGAAAACATCGTCAGTCCGGGTTAGTTCCATTCAAATCATGAAAATTAGGGTCCAAAACAAGGGCAAAAGAGTTTAGAAAATTAGATATGATGGAGACGTATCATCCCACCATGGCCATCGCCCACGAAGGACTTGGCTCACTCGGGTGGATCTTCACGAAGTAGGTGATCTCCTTGCCCTTACAAACTTCTTGGTTCAACTCCACAACTTGACGGAGGCACCCAAGCGACACCTAACCAATCTAGGAGACACCACTCTCCAAAAGGTAACAAATGGTGTGTTGATGATGAACTACTTGTTCTTGTGCTTCAAATGATAGTCTCCCCAGCACTCAACTCTCTCTCATAGATTTGGATATGGTGGAAAGATGATTTGAGTGGAAAGCAACTTTGGGAAGACTAGAAATCAAGATTCTTGTGGTAGGATTGGAATATCTTGATCTCAACACATGAGTAGGTGGTTCTCTCTTAGAAAATGTATCGTGGAAGTGTAGGCACGTTCTGATGGCTCTCTCACATATGGAGAAGGGGGGGTGGAGGGGTATATATAGCCTCCACACAAAATCCAACCGTTACACACATTTGACCCATCTCGGTGAGACCAAATGGCTAAACTCGGTTGGACCGATTAGTTCAAAATGTGAACGTTAGGAATCTCGGTGGGACTGACTGGAACAACTCGGTGGGACTGATGTAAATGGTCTTAGGGCAAACCTCATCTTAGTGGCGCTGATTGTATCATCCCGGTGAGACCAAAGTGAAGCCTTAGGGCAACAGAGAATTGGTCAAGCCATCTCGGTGAAACCAATTGCAATTTCGGTGAGACCGAAATAAATGCAACTGATAACAGGGAGTTGGCAAGGCCATCTTGGTGAGATCGAGATTCGTATCGGTGAGACCGAGATTCGTATCGGTGTGACCCGAACTGTTAGGGTTTCTGGCTGTGGCTATGTCATATGAACTCGGTGGCGCCGGATAGAATGAATCGGTGGGGCCGAGTTGCAGTTTAGGGTTTTGATATATTTGGATGGAGAAAGTGGTTGAGGGTTTAGGAGCAATATCACTAAGCATTTGAGCAAGCAAGCCATTAAGCAACACCTCATCCCCTTTTAATAGTATTGGCTTTCCTATGGACTCAATGTGATCTTGGATCACTAAAACAAAGATGAAGAGTCTTGAGCTTTAGCCAATGCATGTCCTTGACACCTTGAAGGTGTTCCACATCCTCTTGTCCTTTCCACGCCATTGTTGAACTTGTCTGAAATACACTAGATAAAAGCATTAGTCCAACAAGAGACATGTTGACATTAATTACCAAAATCACCCAGGGAGCACTTGTGCTTTGATATGTTTAACTCATCGCTCTTGATTCAGTGTTATTATGAGCAAACATGTTTGTGATGACAATTAGAGATTATAATTGCTCATGCCATGCTTAATTAGCTTGGAGTGGATAATGGTTTATCTTGAGTGTCTATATGCATTAAAATGGTTATGATGTAGTATGATAGTATGGTATCTCCCTCTGAATGATTCGAGTGGCTTGACTTGGCACATGTCCAGGCATGTAGTTGATTCAAAACCAACATAGCCTCCACAATATTTATGTTCATTGTGTTTGATATCGTACTCATGTTTGTATTCAATGTTAATTATTATCAATGCATGTTTATGACCGCTTTCGCTCTTTAGCTGGTTGATTCTCAATCTATTTGCTAGCCTTCGCCTATACTAAGCGGAAATACTGCTTGTGCATCCAAATCCTTAAACCCAAGGTTGTTTCAGATGAGTCCACTATATCTACCTATATGCGGTATTACCCTTCCGTTCCAAGTAAATTTGCATGTGCCACCTCTAAATATTCAAATGAACATATGTTTTGTGTGCCCGTACCGCTCATGGTGCGACAGGGGGGGTCAGTATCTTTCATGCTAAGTGGGTTATTTTCATGATGAGTGTTTATTCACTTGTCCTTGCATGAGATGGGCAGGTAATCGGGATGCCCAGTCCCATGATTAAAACTGCAAAAATAATAAAACAAACTCCCCTGGAAAATTGTTGGTACGGAGGGCACCCAAGGATTCGGCTAGCCATGGCTTGTGTTTGTTGGTGGAGGGGGAGTAAACTTTACTTTTTTCGCTTGGGAACCGGCGCTAATTTGTTTAGCATGGAAGATATTGAAAACTCTCGGTCGTGACGTTGACAGGAAAGGCATACCTCCCAAAATTATATTTATCTTTGTTTTAAGATTCTATCTCTGGCACCTCTGCAAATCCCTGATTCTCTCTGTGAAGGGCCTATCCATTTACTTTTATGTTATTTTATTTTTATTGTTGAGTCATCACCCTCTTATTTAAGTAGCAGTTGGGGGGCCCTATGGTCATTCATATGCATTGAGTATAGTTAATGTTGAGTGTGACATGACTTGATCTTTTATACCATGAATTACAATGTTTAGTCGCTTCTTGAACTTCAGAGGTGTTCTGCATTTATGTTTTGCGGTCTCAGAAAGGGCTAGTGAGATACAATGTTATCATATTATATCATGATTGTTTTGACAAATTTTTGGCATCCGAGATATCCTATTATTGCTCGCTAGTTGGTTATGACATTGGTGTGAGTAAATGTGATACCTAAATGTTATCATGAACATGGTTAGTTCATAATCCTTGTTGAAGACTTGAACATTAGTTAAGCATGTTTACAACAACAAGAGCAAAAAGAGTTTGTAAAAGTTTTTCTTTATCACTTTCAGTTTGCCAACTGAATTGCTTGAGGACAAGCAATGAGTTAACCTTGGGGGAGTTGTTATGACTCAAACATATCTACTTTTCCAAACACTTTTGCAATTGTTTTGGACTCTAATTTACATGATTTGAATCAAACTAAGCCGGACTGATGCTGTTTTCAGTAGAATTGCCATGGTGTTGTTTTTGTACGGAGAATTATTTTAGAATATATGAAAAATATTGGCAGAAGAAATCTCCAGAGTAGGGCCACCAGGGCACCACAAGCCCAAGGGGCGCACCCCTGCAGGCTTGTGGGCCCCTGGCAGCCTCCGCAACCCTAACTCCAACTCCGTAAGGACCTATTCTGTGACGCCCCCGATTCAATCGTACACTAATCATACACGCAAACGTGTACGATCAAGATCAGGGACTCACGGGAAGATATCACAACACAACCCTAAACTCAAATAGAAATAATTCAAGCTTCATATTACAAGCCAGGGGCCTCGAGGGCTCGAATACAAAAGCTCAAGAGCACAAGTGTTAGCGGAAGCAAATATATCTGAGTACAGACATAAGTTAAACAAGTTTTGCCTTAAGAAGGCTAGCACAAACATGGATACAGATCAAAAAGGCGCAGGCCTCCTGCCTGGGATCCTCCTAACTACTCCTGGTCGTCGGCGTCCTGGACGTAGTAGTAGGCTCCGTCCTGGTGGTAGTAGTCGTCGAAGGTGGTGTCCGGCTCCTGGGCTCCACCATCTGATCGCAACATCCGAGAAGAATGGAAAAGGGGGAAAGAGGGAGCAAAGCAACCGTGAGTACTCATCCAAAGTACTCTCAAGACTTACATCAGATCTATGCTACATATGCGTCGGTATCAAATGAAAGGGGTAGTATCTGTGGACTAAACTGCAGAATGCCAGAATAAGAGGGGGAGAAGCTAGTCCTATCGAAGACTACGCTTGTGGTAGCCTCCATCTTGAAGCAGTAGAAGAGAGTAGTTGGTAAGTTAACCAAGTATCAACGTATAGCATAATCCTACCCGACAATCCTCTTGTCGCCACCCTGCGAGAGAGCGACCACTGGGTTATATCTCGCACTTGTAAGGGTGTGTTTTATTATGTATCCAGTTCTAGTTATCATGAGATCAGAATACAACTTCGGGTCGTCCTTTTACCGAGGGACACGGCTATTCGAATAGATAAACTTCCCTGCAGGGGTGCACCACATATTCCCCAACACGCTCTACTCCTCTTGCCGGACACACTTTTCTGGGTTATGCCCGCCCTCGGGAGATCGACACGTCGCAGCCCCACCTAGGCTAACAGAGAGGCCAGCACGCCGGACTAACCTATGCACGCTGGGGTCTGAGCTCGTCGCCTAGTGCGCTCCTGCATGTTGCGAGGGCGGCCGGGAGCAGACCTAGCAACCCACACGATCACGGCGGTTGCGTCATCACGGTCCAATCCGGCGCGCGGCGCTCAGTCGCTGACGTCAAGAAAGCTTCAGCTGATACCACGACGCCTAGATGCCCATAACTTTTCCCGCGTTGTTGGTTAGTGCGTATAGGCCGTAGCCATACTCAAATCAAATACCCAATCTCGTTAAGCGTGTTATTTTGAAATCACCGTGGACAACGACCAGGGAATAGGCCCACCTCTCGCCTAGGTGGTCTCAACCTGCCCTGCCGCTCCACAACAAAGAGACACTTAGGGAGCCGTCGAGATAGCTAGTCCCTTCAGCCCCCATTCGTGAATCACCTGCGGGTGCTCCACGAGCCGACCCGACTTTAGTATCCATCTGATGTCACATGTAATAAGTAGTATATATATCCGCGATCGCCACCCGTGGCGAGCACGGCCCAATAATATAGCATAGCAGACGGACAAGCATGTAGGGCCACTGATGATAAACTAGCAACCTATACTAAGCATTAGGATTGCAGGTAAAGGTGTCAACAGTAATAGCAAAGACAGGCTATGCAGCAGAATAGGATTAACCGAAAGCAGTAACAGCTATATTACTCTTATGCAAGCAGTAGAGGGAAAGAGTAGGCGATATCGGGATGAACAAGGGGGTTTTGCTTGCCTGGAAGCTCTGCTGAGAAGGAGGGATCGTCAACACCGTAGTCGTACTGGGGGTCGCCGGTAGTCTCGTGGTCTATCGAGAAGGAAGGAGGGGGAAGAAACAATAAATACATGGCAATGATGCAACAGGGATGCATGACATGTCTAAACGCAGTGCTAGGGTGATATAATGCCTATCTAAGTGTTTTAGTTAATTTAGGAATTTATTTGGAATTATTTTATTAAAGTCATGCACTATTCATTTACCTGAAACAGGCAAAAAGTTGCGTGTTCAGATAGTTAGAGGCATCCTACAGGTATGTGGGTAGCGTATTTGGATTCGTCTCAATTTTCTGGTCATTTTTCATCTATAAATTATTTTCATCGGAGTTACGGTTTAAAAGATTTGATTTTTCAAAGTTTAAATGATTTTCTGTAATTATTTATTTAATTAAATTCGAATTATCCAGAATAGTGAATGATGATGTCAGCATGAGGTCAGTGTGACATCAGCAGGTCAACTCTGGCTGACCAGAGTCAAACCTGACATGTGGGGCCCACATGTCAGTGTCACATTATTTAATCCAGTGTTTAATTAAAACTAAACAGGATTAATTAGGGGTGGGCCCCATTAGTCAGTGTCAGTTTAGTGTTTTAATTAACTAATTAATTAATTAACAGTTTTAATTATTATTTTAGAAATGTTTAATGGGGCGGGGCCCATATGTCAGTGACTGGGTTAGCCCAGTCAGCGCTGACCGGGTCAAAGGGGACCCAGTGGGGCCCGTAGTCAATGACACCGGGCGTGGGGCCCGCGTGCCACGTCGGAACGGCCACCGGAGACGCGCCGGCGAGCCCAGATGCGGTGGCGAGCTCAGGCGAGGCTCGGGATTCGTCCCTGGTGCACCATTCGATGCGGGGTTGGGCTTGCTGGAACGAGCGGAGCACACCGCGTACGATGGTGGCAGTGGCTGGGTCGGGGGTCGCCGGAAACGGCGCCGGCGACGACGGAGGCGGACGGCGGCATTCAGTGGTGCTCGGGTTCGGTGATGCAACGCGCGAATGGACGAGGCGAAGTGCTGCGGAGGCCCTACACGGCACGGGGAGCATGATGCGTGCGGGCCCGAAGCCATTTGGTCGTCGGAGTACTGCCGGCGTCGAGCTCGGCGGAGCGGCGTTCGGGCACGTTGGGGGCGGTCGCTGCGGCTACGGAGAGCACGCGGGGAGAGGCGGAGGGGGACGAGGTGCTCACAGGGAGCCCGTAGAGGTGCAAAGGTGGGCTCGGGGAGGAGGAACGGCGATGAATCGACGACGGCGATGCAGACGGCCGAAGGAGGAAGAAGACGGCGTAGGGGACGATGCAGAGGCGTTCGGCTCCGGCTCGTTGGCGCAGGCGACACAACGGAGCACGGCGGAGCTCGGGGACACGGTGCGGCGGCGAGAGGGGCATGGTGGCCACGGGTTTCACGGTGGCACGGCCATGGCGGCGCTCGGGTGGAGGTGGGGAGCAACGGGGAGGGAGAGGGAGGCAGCTAGGGTTTGTCCGCGCCGTCGGGGGCGGGTACTTATAGGCGCCGGCGTCGACGGCGCGCTGTTGAGCGGCGAGCAGGGGGCGCATGGTCGTGTGCGCGCGTGCGTGCGCTATGTGTTCGACAGCAGCGCAGGGAGTGAGCAGTGTGAGGTTAGGGGGGAGCGGGGTGGGCTGGGCTGGCACAGTGGCCACTTAGGCCCAGTAGCAGTGGGCTTCTTTCCCTTTTTCTATTTTTTTTTCTGTTTCTGTTTTGTTTTCTGTTTTGTCTTTTCTTTTTAATCCAAATGACTTTTGTATAATATGAAACTTGCCCAATTAAATACAGTGCAATTTATCTCACTGCTAGAAATTGGTTTGGAGTCCATATGCGTTCATTTGTATTTTATATTAATGAAAAGGTATTAAATAATGAGACATTTACATTTATGCCCCTAACTGGAACCCACTACTCAGTTTTGCCCCTAGTTTTCGGGTATGCTCAGTTTTGCCCCTCTGCTGTCAAGTCACCTTATACAAATGCCCTTCCGTGCCTTTACCGTCCGGTCAAAGGGCTTTGACCGTCTGCTGAACAGTATCAAAAAAATCTGAAATTTTGTGGGATCGAAGATACTCAGGTGCGCAAGGTGCGTGCAAATTTTTGTGCTGTTTGGACATTCCAGGAGCTCGTGGCAAAGGAAAAACAGTAAATCTGTACGCCTGTGAACAGTAAATTCAAAAAAAAGCAAGAAAATTCAAAAAAATATAAAAAATTTTGGCATCAAAGAGGCTTGGGTGTGCAAGGTGCCTGCAAGTTTTTGTGATCAAATGACATGCGAGGAGCTCTAGCAAAAAAAACAAAATAGTGCATTTTTTCAAAGTTTTTTTCTGAGCCAAATTTTGTTTTTTTCTCCACGAGCTCCTACAATGTTTAAACACAACAAAAAATTGCACACACCTTGCGCACCCGAGCATCTTGGATGCCAAAAAAATTCATATTTTTTGGAATTTTCTTGCTATTTTTTTAATTTACTGTTCATAGGCGTACATATTTACTATTTTCCTTTGCCACGAGCTCCTGGAATGTCCAAACAGCACGAAAATTTGCACGCACCTTGCGCACCTTAGTATCTTTGATCCCACAAAATTTTAGATTTTTTTGATACTATTCACCAGACGGTCAAAGCCCTTTGATCAGATGGTAAAGGCACAGAAGGGCATTTCTATAAGGTGACTTGACGGCAGAGGGGCAAAACTGAGCATACCGAAAACAAGGGGCAAAACTGAGTAGTGGGTTCGAGTTAGGGGCAGAACTAGAATTGCCCCTTAAATAATTCTGTTTGGCTATTGTTCCTTGCTGTTTGGGTGATTTTATTAATTTAATTATTGTTGATCACAATTTTATAATTGCCTCTGGATTATTTGCTATTTAATGAACATTTTGGTTCTCAAATTTGAACAACTTTTATTTTCACTTTAATTTTGAATTTCCATTTGAATTTGAGTTTGAATAGAGATATGTTGCTAATGATGATTAAGCACTGTTAATCATGATGACATGGCATCATCAAAAGGGTGATCACTGTAGCTTAATACATGGGGTGTTACAAATCTCCTCCACTACAAGAAATCTCGTCCCGAGATTTAGGAGGTAGAAGGAAACAAAGCGGGGTATTCTTCACGAAGACGATCCTCGCGTTCCCAAGTGGCTTCATCCTCAGAATGGTTTGACCACTGAACTTTGAGGAACTTGATAACCTTCTGACGTGTGCGACGTTCAGCTTGATCGAGAATGCGAACCGGATGCTCTTTATAAGAGAGGTCTTGTTGCAATTCAAGCAATTTGTGATCTACTCCTCGGATAGGGTCTTTGAAGCAGCGACGGAGTTGTGATACCTGGAACACATCGTGAACCTGAGAAAGGTTCGATGGAAGTTCCAACTGATATGCCACTTTACCACGCCTTTCAAGAACAGTGAAAGGACCAATATAGCGAGGAGCTCGCTTGCCCTTGATCCCGAATCGGTGTGTACCTTTCATCGGGGTGACTCGAAGATAAGCCTTTTCGCTAGGTTGATAGACCATATCTTTGTGCTTGCGGTCATACTAACTGTTTTGATGTGACTGAGCAGTCTTCAAATGCTCGCGGATAACGCAGACTTGTTCTTCGGCATGTTGGATAATATCCGGACCAAAGAGTGGACGTTCCCCAGTTTCTGACCAATTCAGAGGGGTTCGGCACTTTCGTCCATACAACACTTCGAAGGGGGCCATCTTCAGACTAGCTTGGTAGCTGTTGTTGTAAGAGAACTCAGCATATGGGAGTGATTCCTCCCATTTCTTGCCGAAGGAAATGACGCAAGCTCGAAGCATGTCTTCGAGAACTTGGTTGACTCGTTCATCTTGTCCCTGAGACTGAGGGTGAAAAGCGGTGCTAAACGACAGATGAGTTCCCATAGCTTCTTGGAAACTTGCCCAGAATCTTGAAGTGAATAGGCTGCCACGGTCTGAACTGATAACTAGTGGAATACCGTGAAGTGAAACAATTCTGGACATGTAGAGAGTTGCAAGCTGACTAGCAGTGATCGTTTCTTTGACGGCTAGAAAATGTGCAACTTTGGAGAGTCTGTCAATGACGACAAGAATAGCATCATTACCTTTCTGTGATTTGGGAAATCCAGTGATAAAGTCCATTTCAACATGGTCCCATTTCTATTCAGGAATAGCAATAGGTTGCAGAGTTCCGGCAGGCCTTTGATGTTCTGCTTTGACGCGACGGCAAACGTCACATTCAGCAACATAGCGAGCAATGTCTTGCTTCATATTTGACCACCAGAACCTTTGACGAATGTCTTGGTACATCTTGGTACTACCGGGATTAATAGACAACGGAGTGTCGTGATCTTCTTTCATAACCTCCTGTGTCATATCGTTGTTTTCCTCCTTACTCGGTACCACTAGGCGGCCTTTGAAGTACAAGGCGCCATCCTCAGCAATAGTGAAGAAGGAGGGCTTTTCGCCTGCTGCGAGTTCGCGTTTAATCTTCTCGACTTCCTTGTCACACTTCTGGATCCACTTGATGACGTCCACTAGATCTGTTTTAGCAACCAGGGTATTGAGAGAACCCTGGGAAACAACGTGGAGGTTCATTTTGTAGGATCCTTCAGGAGGGGGAGCGAGTGCACCAGGAAGAACAATGTGGAGATTCAACTTTCTGAATTCTTCAACAAGCGAGGGCTGAACTTTGCGAACCTGGAGGTGATTGCAATAAGACTTGCGGCTCAAGGCATTAGCCATTACATTAGCCTTGCCAGGGGTATAAGAAATACCCAAGTTAAAATCTGCTACGGTCTCCATCCATCTCTGTTGACGGAGGTTCAGGTCTGGCTAAGTGAACAGATACTTCAGACTTTGGTGGTCGGTGAAGATCTCGCAACGATTACCGAGAAGGTAATGTCGCCACTGTTTTAGTGCATGGATGACAGCAGCAAACTTGAGGTCATGTACTGGGTATTTCTCTTCGTGAGGGCGCAATTGATGAGAGGCATAAGCAATCACTCTGCGATCTTGCATTAGGACACCGCCTAATCCTTGACGGGATGCATCGCAATAGATGACAAAATCCTTCTGGGAATCAGGAGGGGCAAGCACTGGGGCAGAAGTCAGCTTGTCTTTGAGCGTCTGGAAACTTTCCTGACACTTTTCTGTCCAATCGAACTTGACGCCCTTATGAAGTAGGTTAGTCAAGGGCTTGGCGATCTTGGAGAAGTTCTCGACAAATCGACGGCAATAGCTGGCGAGTCCGAGAAAACTTCTGACTTGCTTGACATTCTTCGGGGGAGTCCAATCAAGAATAGCTTGAACTCGCTCGGGGTTGACGGCAATACCATCCTTGGAGATGACATGCCCAAGGTATGTTACTTCGGGTAGTCAGAATTCACACTTGGAAAACTTAGCATATAATTGATGCTCTCGAAGCTTTTCCAGAACAAGCCGAAGATGTTCAGCATGTTCTTCTTTGTTCTTGGAGTATACAAGGATATCATCCAGATAAACCACGACGAACTTGTCGAGGTATTCCATGAATATATAGTTCATCAGGCGGGAGAATGTGGCTGGAGCATTGGTTAAGCCGAATGACATGACGGTGTACTCGTATGAGCCATATTGAGTAACGAAGGCGGTCTTTGGGATATCCTCTTCACAAACACGGATCTGGTGGTAACCCAAACTCAAGTCGAGTTTAGAGAACACTGATGAACCAGCCAGTTGATCATACAGATCATTGATCCGAGGAAGGGAATACTTATTCTGAATAGTTGCTTGGTTGATAGGGCAATAGTCTTGGACCAATCGGTTTGATCCATCCTTCTTCTTGACAAAGAGAGAAGGTGCTCCCCAAGCAGAGTAACTAGGGCGAATGAAACCCTTGCGAAGTGAAGTGTCGATTTCTTCCTTAAGCTCAAGGAGTTCATGCGGCGGCATCTTGTAGGGTCGCTTGGCGATAGGAGTGGCGCCTGGTTTTAAGTCGATGACAAATTCGACAGCTCGAACAGGGGGTATCCCTGGGAGTTCTTCCGGGAAAACATCTTGGAAATCGCAAACAACTGGAATGTTTTCAATGCCTTCAAGTGGTGACGCGTTTAACGCATTCAAGGCATAAAGCCTTGCCTCGGCATTTTGAACGATTTGAGCCTGGTAGCTTACTATTTCATTAGAAGGGTGTAGAAGATGGACGATCTTAGTGGCGCAAACTATAGAAGCAGTGTGCGCTTTCAACCAATCCATTCCCAGAATGAGGTCAATACTGCAAGACTTCAACATAATGGGGGAGGCGTGAAATTCCAGCCCTTCAATTTCAACGGTGACGTCGTTGCAACCCATGGTGGTTCGACATTGGCCCGCGGGGGGGGGTGTACTAATATTGAAGTGCTCATTTCTTCGTATTTAATGCCATGCATGAATGCAAAATCTTCTGACATGAATGAATGAGATGCTCCTGTATCGAATAAAACAGAAGCTGGTACTGAATTAACAAGGAGAGTACCCATCACGGTAGCAGGCTGGTCTTGAGCTTCATTGATATCAGTGTAGTTGGCCTGAACACGACCATAAGGCCTGGCATTATTGTTGCGAGGCTCATTGTTTCCACGGCCAGTTGCAGGAAATGCCAGTTGGTTCCGGTTCTGAGTGCAGTTCCTGGAAAAGTGACCTGGCTGGCCACACTTGTAGCACAGACTATCATTGGTATTGGGAGCAGGAGCTCGGGGTGGTGGAGCTGGAAGTCTTGGCTGCCTAGGTGGAGGAGGCAGACGCGGTGCAGCATACGATGGTCTTGGAGCAGGTGCAGCTGGACGGTACACGCTGTTTGGAATCCAGACCCAACGCTTCTGTGAAGGCTAGCTCGAGGATGAGCCGGTGTCACGGTTGCGCCTAAGAGATCCCTGGTGTGCCTGCAGACCAGTCTCGACCTGGATAGCCTTGTTCACCAAGATGGAGAAGTTATCAAATTAATGCACAAGGAGCGCTAGCTTGATGTCAGCTTGAAGTCCCTCGCGAAACTTTTCCTGTCGTCGAGCATTAGTGGCAATGTCTTCTTCAGCATAGCGGGATAATTCCAGAAACTCCCACTGATAAGCTTCCACTGTCTTGTTGCCCTGAGTGAGGTTGTGGAACTCTTGCTTCTTCCCGTCCATGATTCCCTGAGGAATGAAACGGGCATGGAAGGCAGCTTGGAAATCCGGCCAAGTGATGACTGTGCCAGCTGGTTGAGTGCAACTGTGGCTGTCCCACCATTGAGCAGCGGGGCCCTTGAGAAAGAAGGAGGCGAAGGTGACATAGTTTGCAGGGGCAACGCCACCAGATTCCATCTCATAGGTGATGTCGCGAAGCCAGTCATCAGCATCCAGGGGCTGAGTCGAGCCGCGGTAGATGGTTGGGTTGAGGCGCATAAAGTCCTGCGGAGTTCCTGGGCCTGGCTGCTGGTTCATATTGGGACGAGGAAACTGATCCATGATCCCTTGCATGAACTGGCGTTGCAGCTCAAACTGCTGCATCATCCCAACCATATAGTTCGGCGGTGGTGGATCGTTGGCACCACGGCCACGAGCACGACCAGCGGGTCTAACCATCCTGCTAAATTACAACAGGGGTTGTTTAGTAAAAGCAATCACGAGTGTTTAGTGACAAGCATGATGTAACACGACAATAATTTAGCAGTGCAATAGATACTTAACAGTAGTACATTAAGACATACAGATCCATACACAGAGTCGGATACATGCGGATAGCATAACGGCGCAAATTTAAAATCTAGACATGCTAGGCGGCGCGCAGGCACGCTGTAAGGAAGTACACAACGAGACATAGCAAAGGCTACATCAACGTCGGAGAAAACAACTAAAACGGGGTAACTGCAAGTGCGGACGTCGAATGGCCGTCGCAGGAAAATCCTGCTCTCCATGTGCACTCTGATGCAGAATCCGGTTTCGAGCTTGAAGAAGAGGACCACGTGCAGGTGTGTGACCTCCAACGGTAGGCCAATCAATACCAGCATACATCTGAGTCCTGCGCGGGTAAAGGATGTACTCTGGATGTATCCCTGCTCGAACAGCTGGTAGCAACTACGTCATAGCATCGTAGAGGCGTGTTCTGGTGGCGAACAACTCGACGGCAAGAGCCCGAACAGTGCGATCCAGAGCCTGAGTGCACTGAATCAGAACCTGCGGGTCGTAATGACGACGCTCGTACGTGGCACAGATAGCTGGGTAGTATCCAGTAGCATCTCCAGCAGGGGCATACGGAATGTATCGGAACTCAGAGGCATCCAAGCTAACGCTGTGCTCTCCTCGGAGACGTGCGACAGCAGATTAGGCGGCATCATGGACTGCCATCTCAATTGTCATGCCGATACCGTGGAAAAGGTGCAGCTCAGTGTCTGAGTCATCTTGCTGAGCATAGATACGAACATCAGCATGGTACTACTCCTGGTTGAACTCGAGGTAATCCTCGTAGACCATGTACTCGGGGTACCAGCGGTAGCCCAGTCTGGTCAGGAGGGCGATCAAGACAGCTGGAAAACCAGGGGCATCATGAGCCCAAGTGTGAAGCATAAGCTGCCTCGCAGGGCATGGTGGAAACAAACGATCCATCTGAAACAGAGGAAATTCAGGATTGTCAAATGACAATGAGAAGTACAATATGACTCGGAGAGAAAGGTTATGCAAAACAATGGAAAGGAAAATGATTATCAGACTAATCAGGTCAATGGTAAGGAAGTAAGCACAGATATTCCGGGTAGACAAGATTTACGAGATCCTAAGTGTCGGTGTTAGTAAATTCATTTAACCCGAATAGAAGTGAGATCAGAGTCCCAGAGTATAGACGAGGAATAAAAGATCCTAATACCACCCAATTGGCGACGTGGGCCCGTAAGCCACACAGCCAAGTTAGTAAAACAGTTTTCTTTGTCTAGACTCAACTTCGGCCAAGGAATTGGAAGGGGGGATTCCTACAGGCAGTCGGCTCTGATACCAACTTGTGACGCCCCCGATTCAATCGTACACTAATCATACATGCAAACGTGTACGATCAAGATCAGGGACTCACGGGAAGATATCACAAAACAACTCTAAACTCAAATAGAAATAATTCAAGCTTCATATTACAAGCCAGGGGCCTCGAGGGCTCGAATACAAAAGCTCAAGAGCACAAGTGTTAGCGGAAGTAAATATACCTGAGTACAGACATAAGTTAAACAAGTTTTGCCTTAAGAAGGCTAGCACAAACATGGATACAGATCGAAAAGGCGCAGGCCTCCTGCCTGGGATCCTCCTAACTACTCCTGGTCGTCGGCGTCCTGGACATAGTAGTAGGCTCCGTCCTGGTGGTAGTAGTCGTTGAAGGTGGTGTCTGGTTCCTGGGCTCCACCATCAGATCGCAACATCCGAGAAGAATGGAAAAGGGGGAAAGAGGGAGCAAAGAAACCGTGAGTACTCATCCAAAGTACTCGCAAGACTTACATCAGATCTATGCTACATATGCATCGGTATCAAATGAAAGGGGTAGTATCTGTGGACTAAACTGCAGAATGCTAGAATAAGAGGGGGAGAAGCTAGTCCTATCGAAGACTACGCTTCTGGCAGCCTCCATCTTGAAGCAGTAGAAGAGAGTAGTTGGTTAGTTAACCAAGTATCAACGTATAGCATAATCCTACCCGACAATCCTCTCGTCGCCACCCTGCGAGAGAGCGACCACCGGGTTATATCTGGCACTTGTAAGGGTCTGTTTTATTAAGTATCCAGTTCTAGTTATCATGAGGTCGGAATACAACTCCGGGTCGTCCTTTTACCGAGGGACACGGCTATTCGAATAGATAAACTTCCCTACAGGGGTGCACCACATATTCCCCAACACGCTCTACTCCTCTGGCCGGACACACTTTTCTCGGTTATGCCCGCCCTCGGGAGATCGACACGTCGTAGACCCACCTAGGCTAACAGAGAGGTCAGCACACCGGACTAACCTATGCACGCTGGGGTCTGAGCTCGTCGCCCAGTGCGCTCCTGCATGTTGCGAGGGCGTCCGGGAGCAGACCTAGCAACCCACATGATCACGGCGGTTGCGTCATCGCGGTCCAACCCGGCGCGTGCCGCTCAGTCGCTGACGTCAAGAAAGCTTCAGCTGATACCACGACGCCGAGATGCCCATAACTTTTCCCGCGTTGTTGGTTAGTGCGTATAGGCCGTAGCCAGACTCAAATCTAATACCCAATCTCGTAAAGCGTGTTATTTTGAAATCACCATGGGCAACGACCAGGGAACAGGCCCACCTCTCGCCTAGGTGGTCTCAACCTGCCCTGCCGCTCCACAACAAAGAGTCACTTAGGGAGCCGTCGAGAGAGCTAGTCCCTTCAGCCCCCATTCGTGAATCACCTGCGGGTGCTCCACGAGCCGACCCGACTTTAGTATCCATCTGATGTCACATGTAATAAGTAGTATATATATCCGCGATCGCCACCCCTGGTGAGCACGGCCCAATAATATAGCATAGCAGACGGACAAGCATGTAGGGTCACTGATGATAAACTAGCAACCTATACTAAGCATTTGGATTGCAGGTAAAGGAGTCAATAGTAATAGCAAAGACAGGCTATGCAACAGAATAGGATTAACCGAAAGCAGTAACAGTTATATTACTCTTATGCAGGCAGTAGAGGGAAAGAGTAGGCGATATCGGGATGAACAAGGGGGTTTTGCTTGCCTGGAAGCTCTGCTGAGAAGGAGGGATCGTCAACACCGTAGTCGTACTGGGGGTCGCCGGCAGTCTCAGGGTCTATCGAGAAGGAAGGAGGGGGAAGAAACAATAAATACACGGCAATGATGCAACAGGGATGCATGACATGTCTAAACGCAGCGCTAGGGTGATATAATGCCTATCTAAGTGTTTTAGTTAATTTAGGAATTTATTTGGAATTATTTTATTAAAGTCATGCACTGTTCATTTACCTAAAACAGGCAAAAAGTTGCATGTTCATCGGAGTTACGGTTAGAGGCATCCTACAGGTATGTGGGTAGCGTATTTGGTTTCGTCTCATTTTTCTGGTCATTTTTCATATATAAATTATTTTCATCGGAGTTATGGTTTAAAAGATATGATTTTTCAAAGTTTAAATGATTTTCTAGAATTATTTATTTAAGTAAATTCGAATTATCCAGAATAGTGAATGATGACATCAGCATGAGGTCAGTGTGACATCAGAAGGTCAACTCTGGCTGACCAGAGTCAAACCTGACATGTGGGGCCCACATGTCAGTGTCACATTAGTTAATCCAGTGTTTAATTAAAACTAAACAGGATTAATTAGGGTGGGCCCCATTGGTCAGTGTCTGTTTAGTGTTTTAATTAACTAATTAATTAATTAACATTTTTAATTATTATTTTAAAAAAAATTAATGGGCCGTGGCCATATGTTAGTGACTGGGCTAGCCCAATCAGCGCTGACCGGGTCAAAGGGGGCCCAGTGGGGCCCGTAGTCAGTGACACCGGGCGTGGGGCCCGCGTGCCACGTCGGAACGGCCGCCAGAGACGCGCCGGCGAGCCTAGACATGGTGGCGAGCTCCGGCGAGGCTCGGGATTCATCCCTGGTGCACCATTCGATGCGGGGTTGGGCTTGCCGGAACGAGCGGAGCACGCCGCGTACGTTGGTGGCGGTGGCTGGGTCGGGGGTCACCGGAAATGGCGCCGGCGATGACGGAGGAGGACGGTGACGAAGACATGTACCTAGGGTAGGGTAATAGGCTTGACCTAGACACCCTTACCCGAGGATACTGCCCTAAGGCCGAGGACATTCAAAGGATAGCACCATCTACCGACTGAAATCACCACAGGGTGCAACCCACTCGACCAACAGTTCACTCGGATAACCCAATTTCATTCGACCGGGGTGAGCTCACTCGACCACACCAGAAACCACTCGGAAGACAGAAGATCTAAGGTCACTCAGGATGGCAAGGGTCAGGCGTTCACTCTGTAATCTTAATGATCATTTATTTGCCTTTATTGCTGGCGTTATCAGTAACGTCCTGTCTTTATGAACATTGAACCCCTTGTAACGTGGGACGGCTGGGGTCCTGGCGCACTCTATATAAGCTGCCCCCCTCCTCGGGCACAAGGGTTCGCACCCCCTGTAACTTCACGCATAATCCAATCGACCGAGCCTCCGGGCACCGAGACGTAGGGCTGTTACTTCCTCCGAGAAGGGCCTGAACTCGTAAATCTTGCGTGCACAACCTCATCGTAGCTAGGATCTTGCCGCCTCATACCTACCCCCTATTCTACTGTCAGACTTAGAACCACGACAGTTGGCGCCCACCTTGGGGCAGGTGTCTTAGCGACTTTCCGGTGAGGTTGCCGTTTTCTCCGGTTCCCATCATCATGGTTTCGGGTGGAGGTTTGGCTGAGGGCCACGAGATCCATCTCGGCGCGCTCGTCTTCATCACCGACGACTCCGCCTGGCTTCAGGAGGCCCCCCTCGACATCGAGGCCTTCCCCGTCCGCGGGGCGACGCACTTTCGCGCATGTGTCCGCGGCGTCCTTATGCGGCAGCCGAAGACCCAATATCGGTCGTTTCTTACGGCGTCTTCGTTCCCCGCTGTTCGCCGTCGCAAGCGATCCGGTCGATCGCGGCTTCAGCGGTGGGTGAAGCATGCAGTGGCACGTCAATCGGCCACCCCTCAAATCGCGGCAATCGAGTCCGATGAATCTCTCTACGGCCTGTTTGATCTGTCGACTGGCTCCGTCAAGACTCTGTCCGAGTGCGACAGCAGCGATCCTGCGGCGGAGGTCCTGATGGTCGACACGCCGCGTAGCCCACCTGGCATGCGTCGCAACGGAGGCGGCGACGGCGGTGGCGATCCATCACGTGTTCACGAGGAATACCACCCCGAAACCCTCTCTTCACAGCGGAGGGAGGAACTTCACCGCCGTAACGAGGAAGCACTCCACACGCCCATCGTCGGAGAGACCTCTGAGGCTCGGGCCTTGGAGGCAGCGCGCTTGGCCACTTTGGTTGAGCGCACTCGACAGGAAAATCTTCAGCATGCACTCGACGAACGTGCTCGGCAGCGGATTCCTGAGTCCAGTCGACGGCGGCAATTGTTCCCTCCTGAACCTCAGGTACACCGCACTCCGATTCAGAATCTTGCAACCGCAGCTCGTATAGCAGAATCCATCCAGCCATCCCAGTCAGAAGCTGGACGAGGTTTGATGGAGATCCGGGCTCTGCTCCGGGCGGCAGGAGACCAAAACACTGCAGTATCACAGTCGCGTAACAGAATCCATAGCAGATCTGTGGTGGCTGACACAGTTCAGTCGGCTCACAGCCCAAGATCGCCTCCGCGGCGTGAGGGGCGGGTGCATCGCCAGGATCAGCACTTGGGTCGGATCAGCGAGCAGTACGATCATCGACTCGGCCGTGACGACCGCCGTCGAGCGCCTTCACCCCCTCCGAGAAGCGGATCATACGTGCCCCGGCACTATGATGATAGGCGCCCGCACAGCGGAGGGCGGAGGACGCCGGTCGACCCAAGGGAGCCAGGGTTTGATGCGAGGTCAATTTTAGTGCAAGGTTTGGTCGACACGAACCGAGCACACAGAGAGGGGCAAGGCAGAGATCGCCCGAGTGGAAGCAGGATTCATGTTTCGGGTCCTGAGTGTTTTAGCAGAGCTATAAGAGCCGCTGAGATCCCCCCCAACTTCAGGTTGGCGACTGGGGTTAGTAAGTTCACCGGTGAGTCGAAGCCTGACACTTGGCTGGAAGATTACTGAGTGGCTGTCCAGATCGGTGGTGGAAATGATGAGGTAGCTATGAAACACCTTCCTCTCATGCTGGAAGGGTCGGCCAGAGCATGGCTGAATCAGTTGGCTCCAGGCAGTATTTTCAGCTGGGAGTAGTTAGCCCGAGTGTTTGTCAGGACATTCGAGGGCACATGCAAATGACCTGCGGGGTTGACAGAATTGCAACATTGTGTACAGAAGCTGAATGAAACTCTGAGGGATTACATGCAAAGATGGACCACTTTACACCACACAGTAGAGAATGTATCCCAGCACCAGGCAGTTTGTGCCCTCAAGGAGGGCGTTCGGTATCGGGAGCTTACCCTGAAATTCGGTCGGACAGGAGATATGTCTCTGACCCGAATGATGGAAATAGCCACCCGGTACGCTAAGGGTGAAGAAGAGGACCGACTCCGCAGTGGAAAGGGCAAGCCAGTCGCCCAAGACACCGGAGTGGGTCGGAAGCAGAAACGCAAAGCCGAGCCAGCAGGTCCTGGCGAAGCTGCAGTCGTAACTCAAGGAAAATTCAAGGGGAAGCCCAAGGGAACCTAGATCCCCAAAAAGGTGAAAGATCAGGCCGGGAACGATGTGTTGGACTTGCCATGTCACATTCACACCAAGAAGGATGAAGAGGGAAATCTGATTTATCCCAAACATACCACTCGACAATGTCGACTCCTGATCCAGCAGTTCCGAGAGAAACAGCCCAATGAAAAGGAAAAAGAGTCTGACAAGGATGGTGATCAGGAAGAAGATGATGACGGTTTCCCTAACATCAATTCCACTTTGATGATTTTTGCTGACATTGAGAGTAAAAGTCGTCTGAAAGTCATCAACAGAGAAGTAAACATGGTTGCTCCGGCAACGACGACATACTTGAAATGGTCAAAGACTCCCATCACATTCGACCAATCTGACCACCCACCGCACGTCGCCACCCCGGGGAGGCAGGCATTGGTGGTCGACCCGGTCGTTGGGGGCACCCGACTGACAAAAGTCTTGATGGATGGTGGCAGTGGCTTGAACATTTTGTACGCAGAGACTCTTCGTGGGATGGGCATTCCGATGTCCAGGCTCAGTGAGAGCAACATGCGGTTCCACGGTGTCATTCCGGGGAAGAAAGCTGATTCACTCGGACAGATCACTCTTGACGTGGTTTTCGGTGACTCAAAGAATTACCGCAAGGAGAAGCTGACATTTGAAGTTGTCGATTTTCACAGTGCCTATCATGCTATTTTGGGCAGAACTGCATATGCCCGTTTCATGGCTCGACCATGTTACATGTACCTCAAGCTGAAGATGCCTGGCCCCAAGGGCGTGATCATGGTCACTGGTAATCGGCAACGAGCAGAAGAGTGCCTCCAGAAGGGCTCTAAGATTGCCGATGAACAGATGGCAGCGACTGAAATGGAAGAATATAAGAAGACTGCAGATCCAAGTGATTTGTTGCGCACTAAGAAGCTTGCTTCCGAGTCTGCATTTCAGTCGTCCGGCGAAACAAAGCATGTTCACATTCACCCGACCGATCCCAGTGCTGCACAGACTCATATCTCAACAACACTCGACAACAAATAGAAAGAAGCGCTCATCCAGTTCCTCCGTGAGAACTGGGACATCTTCGCATGGAAGCCGTCTGACATGCCGAGTGTACCCAGGGGGCTGGCTGAGCACCGTTTGCGAGCCGATCCAAAGGCAAAACCCGCGAAAGAGCACCTCCACCGGTCCGCTGCGGAGAAGAGAAAGGCAATCGGCGAAGAGGTGGCTCGGCTTTTGGCAGCTGAGTTCATCCACGAGATTTACCACTCCGAGTGGCTCGCCAATGTTGTCATGGTTCCCAAGAAGGACGATTCACTCCGTATGTGCATTGATTTCAAGCATATCAATCGGGCCTGCCCGAAAGATCATTTTCCTCTCCCCCGCATCGATCAGATAGTCGACTCAACTGCGGGATGTGAACGATTGTCCTTCCTGGATGCATATTTCGGGTACTATCAGATCCGACTGTATGGACCTGACGAAATAAAAACAGCTTTTATCACCCCATTCGGGTGCTTTTGCTGCATCACCATGCCCTTTGGTCTCAAAAATGCTGGTGCCACATTCATGCGCATGATACAGAAGTGTCTGCTAGCTCAAATCAGTCGAAATGTGGAAGCATACATGGATGACATCGTGGTTAAGTCGCGCAAAGGTTCCGACCTGCTGACTGATCTTGCTGAAACCTTTGCCAATTTGAGAAGATATGATATCAAGCTTAATCCGTCAAAGTGTACATTTGGAGTTCCAGGTGGAAAGTTACTCGGTTTCCTCGTTTCCGAACGTGGGATCGATGCAAACCCAGAGAAAGTTGGTGCAATCCTCCGAATGAAACGCCCTGTGTGTGTACACGATGTTCAGAAGCTTACTGGTTGTTTGGCCGCTTTGAGTCGATTCATCTCTCACCTCGGTGAAAAGGCATTGCCTCTTTACCGACTGATGAAGAAATCTGATAAGTTCGAGTGGACTCCTGATGCTGGCGCAGCGTTGGCAGAGCTCAAAGCCCTGCTTTCCACCCAGCCGGTGCTTGCTGCTCCAATCAGCAAAGAGCCTTTACTACTTTATATAGCAGTCACTGGACAGGTTGTCAGTACAGTACTCACGGTCGAGCGGGAAGAAGAAGGTAAAACCTACAAGGTTCAACGCCCAGTATACTATATTTCTGAAGTCTTAACTCCATCCAAGCAGAGATATCCACATTATCAGAAGCTTGTTTATGGAATCTACTTGACCACAAAGAAGGTTGCACATTATTTCTCAGATCATTCGATTACAGTCATCAGTGACGCTCCGTTGTCAGAAATTCTGAACAACAGAGATGCAACTGGCCGAGTGGCAAAGTGGGCGATTGAACTCCTTCCGCTGGATATCAAGTTCGAGGCAAAGAAAGCGATCAAGTCTCAAGCGATAGCAGATTTCCTCGTCGAGTGGATTGAACAACAGTTACCGACCCAGATACAGTCAGAACATTGGACTATGTTCTTCGACGGGTCCAAGATGTTTAATGGTTCAGGCGCTGGAGTGGTCCTGGTATCTCCACGAGGCGACAACCTCAGATATGTTCTCCAGATTCACTTTGATTCCTCCAACAATGAAGCTGAATATGAGGCACTCTTGTATGGGTTGCGTATGGCCATTTCACTCGCGTCCGCCGCCTAATGGTTTACGGTGACTAAAATTTAGTGGTTAATCAAGTGATGAAGGAGTGGGATGTCAGGAGCCAAGCTATGACTGGTTATGGCAATGCGGTGAGAAAGTTGGAAAAGAAGTTTGAAGGGCTAGAGCTCCACCATATACCCCGACTGAAGAATCAAGTAGCTGATGACTTGGCGAAAATAGGATCCAAGCGGGAGCCTATTCCCAGCAATGTGTTTTTGGAGCATATTCATGCACCATTAGTTCAAGAAGATCCCTTCACTGAAGAGCCCCCACAGCCTAAAAGTTCCACTGATCCGACTGAAGTTGAAATCCCAGCTGTGGTCGACTTGATCATGGAAGTTTTGATTGTTATTCCAGATTGGACAGTGCCGTATATCGCATATATTCTCAGGAAAGAGCTTCCAGGGGATGAAGAAGAGTCTCGCCAGATTGTCCTTCGATCCAAAGCCTTCACAGTAATGGGGGAGCAACTCTATAGAGAAAGTGTCACTGGGGTCGTTCAGAAATGCATCACTCCGGAAGAAGGCCGAATGATCCTCGATGATATTCACTCGGGAACCTGTGGTCACCATGCGTCTTCTCGGGCCATCGTGGCCATAGCGTATCGAGCAGGGTTTTATTGGCCGCGGGCAAATGAGATGACAAAGGAGATAATTGACAAATGTGAGGGCTGTCAGTTCTACTCCAACATGTCCCACAAACCCGCTTCAGCCCTGAAGACCATTCCACTCGTCTGGCCATTTGCTGTTTGGGGTTTGGATATGGTGGGACCTCTGAAGACTGGCAGGAGTTGTTTCACCCATGTGCTTGTGGCAGTCGACAAGTTCACCAAGTGGATCGAAGCTAAACCTGTCAAAAACCTGGATGCAAGCACTGCGGTCAGCTTCATCAGAGGGTTAACATTTAGATATGGAGTCCCACACAGCATCATCACGAATAATGGGTCGAACTTTGATTCTGATGAGTTTCGAGCATTCTGTGCATCCCAAGGTACTCGGGTCGACTATGCTTCAGTCGCCCACCCTCAGTCGAATGGACAGGCAGAAAGAGCGAACGGTTTGATTCTCAAAGGGCTGAAGCCTCGATTGATGCGCGACCTCAAACATGCGGCCGGCGCTTGGGTAGTTTCGCTACCATCAGTCCTTTGGGGATTAAGAACAACACCAAATCGTTCGACTGGTCGAACCCCCTTCTTCATAGTCTATGGGGCTGAGGCTATGCTGCCGAGTGACTTGCTTCACAATGCGCCCCGAGTAGAACTTTTTTCAGAAGCTGAAGCAGAACGAGCTCGAGAAGATGCTGTTGATCTTCTGGAAGAAGAAAGAGAGATGGCCTTGATCCGATCGACCATTTATCAGCAAGACCTTCGTCGATTATATGCCAGAAATGTGAAGGGTCGAGCATTTCAGGAAGGGGACCTTGTGCTCCGAGTGGACCAGCAACGGCCTCACAAACTTGCCCCCGCTTGGGAAGGTCCCTTCATCGTCACCAAGGTGCTCCACAATGGAGCGTATCACCTCTACAATGTGGAGCAGAATAAAGACGAGCCACACGCTTGGAATGCGGATTTACTCCGCCGTTTTTGTACTTAAGTGTTCAGACTGATGAGATGTAATAAAGAGTACCTTTCAGTTCATTTATCAAAGACATGGTTTTACAGTCTCCTAAATGATTGTCGTTAATAATACATGTGTCCAAAATCCCTCAGCGGGTGGATTAGCCGCGAATCCGATTCGCCTAAGTTTAAAAAATCCTACCGAGTGATGAGCAATCCTCTCACTCGGGGGCTTAGCTGCAGTCCTGTACTCGCCTAAGTTTAAAAAATCCTACCGAGTGATGAGCAACCCTCTCACTCGGAGGCTTAGCTGCAGTCTTGTACTGGCCTAAGTTTGTAAAATCCTGCCGAGTGATGAGCAACCCTCTCACTCGGAGGCTTAGCTGCAGTCCTGTACTCGCCTAAGTTTGTAAAATCCTGCCGAGTGATGAGCAACCCTCTCACTCGGAGGCTTAGCTGCAGTCCTGTACTCGCCTAAGTTTGTAAAATCCTGCCGAGTGATGAGCAACCCTCTCACTCGGAGGCTTAGCTGCAGTCCTGTACTCGCCTAAGTTTAAAAAATCCTCCCGAGTGATGAGCAACCCTGTCACTCGGAGGCTTAGCTGCAGTCCTATACTCGCCTAAGTTTGTAAAATCCGGCCGAGTGATGAGCAACCCTCTCACTCGGAGGCTTAGCTAAAGTCCTGTACTCGCCTAAGTTTGTAAAATCCTACCGAGTGATGAGCAACCCTCTCGCTCGGAGGCTTAGTTGCAGTCCTGTACTCGCCTAAGTTTAAAAAATCCTACCGAGTGATGAGCAACCCTCTCACTCGGGGGCTTAGCTGCAGTCTTGTACTCGCCTAAGTTTGTAAAATCCTGCCAAGTGATGAGCAACCCTCTCACTCGGAGGCTTAGCTGCAGTCCTTGACTCGCCTAAGTTTAAAAAATCCTACCGAGTGATGAGCAACCCTCTCACTCGGGGGCTTAGCTGCAGTTCTGTACTCTCCTAAGTTTAAAAAAATCCTACCGAGTGATGAGCAACCCTCTCACTCGGGGGCTTAGCTGCAGTCCTGTACTCGCCTAAGTTTAAAAAAAATCCTACCGAGTGATGAGCAACCCTCTCACTCGGGGGCTTAGCTGCAGTCCTGTACTCGCCTAAGTTTAAAAAAATTCCTACCGAGTGATGAGCAATCCTCTCACTCGGGGGCTTAGCTGCAGTCTTGTACTCGCCTAAGTTTAAAAAATCCTACCGAGTGATGAGCAACCCTCTCACTCGGAGGTTTAGCTGCAGTCCTGTACTCGCCTAAGTGTAAAACATGCTCCATCCTAATCTGCAAGGACGACGAGGTGCAGGTCGTCCGCGATCCTCTCCTCAGAACTGCGTCTGTCCCGAGTGAAGATACAAGTTCCACTCGGAAATAAAAACAAGCATATTTAAGGGCAAACTAAGTTCGGATGAAGGAGCTTAAAAGTACTCGGGCATCAGGCCCGAAGGAGTTTTACGGTTACAAAATCACTTGGCATACCGAGGCAAATTGAACCGGATCATAAAAGTTCGGACGAAGGAGCTTAAAAGTACTCGGGCATCAGGCCTGAAGCAGTTTTACGATTACAGAATCACTCGGCATACCGAGGCAAATTGAATCAGATCATAAAAGTTTCATTCAATCCGCAGAGGGGCTGGCAGGCTCGACAAACTCGTCCAGGTCGATTCCATCTGCGATTCGAGTAGCAGCAGCAATGAAGGTCTCCATGAAAGACTGGAAGTCGTGTTTCTTGGTGTTGGCGACCTTGATTGCCGCAAGCTTCTCTTCTCTGGCTTCCTTGCAGTGGACGCGAACCAGGGACAAAGCTACGTCAGCACCGCATCGAGCAGCGGACTTCTTCCACTCCTGCACTCAACCAGGAATCTCGTTAAGTCGAGTCATCAGAGACTCGAGATCGTTTTGGAGCGTGTCCCCTGGCCAGAGCACTGTGTCGATCCGCGAAACTGCAACCTTGAGTCGAGCAAGATATTCCAAGGCACTGGCAAGGCGAGACTCCAGTCGGAGCACATTCATGGCTGCTTCATCTTTCACAGGGGAGTTGATGGGGTCCAAGTTCGTCTCAACTCGCCCAATTTCTTCCTCGAAGTCTTGACAGAATTCTGCACTCGCAGAGAAATAATGAGTCGACAGCGGTATGATGAGTCGACGAAAGCAAACCAGTTGCACAGAGAAAAGTACCTTCAAGCATGAGGAATAATTTTTTGGCGAGTCCTCCAAGGTAGTTCTCCAGCTCGTCCCTCCTGCGGGTGAGGTCTTCTACTTTGTCGGTCAAGGTCCGCTTGTCCTTCTTCAGACGAGTCACTTCTTTGTTGGCTTCGTCAAGAGCAGCCTTCAGCTTGGCATTCTCTCCCTCCAGCTGTCCAACTGAGGCCATCTTTTGGTCGGCAAGCGCCGTTTTGTCTTCGGCGGTTTTCTTCGCAACCGCAAGGTCAAGGTCCTTCTTCTCCAAAGCTTGTCTCATTGTTTCTATAAAGAATTGCATTCGAATCAGAAAAAGGAGGAGAAAAGATGGCAAGAGAACCAGTCGACAAGTTTTCCTTACCAGCAGCGTCGTCCTTAGCCTTCTGCAAGTTATTCTGAGCCAACTCCAGATCAAGATTGAGCTGGATTTTCTTCTGCTCCAAGTCAGCGAACCGGGCTCCAAGATCACAAGATTTCTGTGTTCAGAAGATAGTCAGTCGGCAGACACAAAGATTGGTTGCTTCCGAGCAATAAAGTAGCAAGTTCAAATAGTTCTAAAACTACTGCCGAATCAAACATTCGACAATAGTCTCGGGGACTACACCCAGTGGGTGCACTCAGCGTGCCCCCACTGGTTCGACTTTTTAAATCGACTTGGTCTGTCTAGTCAAAAAAAAACTCAGACCATAGCCGACTGCCCGCAGTCGACTACGGTCTCGGGGACTACACCCAGTGGGTGCACTCAGCGTGCCCCCACTGGTCCAGGTTCCACTCGACATGATCTGCTCAAGCCGAGTGGAAAAGTTATGTTCAAAGACCACCGCCGAATCAAACATTCGACAGCGGTCTCGGGGACTACACCCAGTGGGTGCACTCAGCGTGCCCACACTGGTTCAGAGATTCGATCGACACAACCTAGTCGACTCAAGTGGAAAAACAACTCAACAGAAATTAAAACACCCAGTGGGCGTACAGACTGACAATCGGTGTGCAATTAAGGTTCCAAAACGCTCATCTACTAACATCTTACGGATAAAGCAGCAGTTCCTGAATATCATATCCTAACTGAACAAGCGGCAAGATGGAGTTCAGTCGGAAGCAAGCTAACCTGGACATTGGCCTGAAGTGCTGAACTGGCATCATAGGCAGCTTGACTGGCCTCGCGCACCACCTTCATCTGCTCCATCATAACGCCAGCCTGGCGTATAGCCTCCTTGGCAGCACTCACTTGGTCTTCTGGGACGTGAGGGGCGGTGGGAGGTGCAGTCGGCGTATCAGTTGCAGTAACTTGAGAGCTTGAGGCATGAAGTTCGACAGGTGGAGCAAGGGCCGGCATAGTCGACGACGAAGGACGAACACTCGACGAGGGAATCGCAAAAGTAACGGAGGCACGGTTGAAGTCCCCGGATTGCTGGATAGCTGGTTCCGTCGCCGGGGTCAACTGAGGCGTCTTGCCAGCTGGTACCTTCTTGACTGAGGTCCTGCTCCTCCTACCCACGAGTTTCTGCGGCTCATCTTCATCATCGTCTTGAAGTTCAATAACATTTTGCGGAGCTGCAAAAGAATCAACCACAAGGGTTCAGTCGACTGTATAATCGGCTAGCAAAGAAAGGATGAGATAACAGGGGTCATACCCGCTTTGGATGTGACCGCGTCCTCCATCTCCTCGTCACCATCATCTCGGTAAGCAGAAGTCCCGGAGGTAGCAGCGCTGCAAATCTCATGGTTCACTCGATCAAGCAAGTGAATGGGTCGACAACTGATATAAGGTTCTTCGAACAAAGGGCGAAAACGAAACGCTTACGCATAGGCGACGGGAACGTCAACCTTGATCTTGGGAAAAGCCTTCCGTGGCTTTGACGGCGTGGTGTTGAGCTGCTTCAGAGCCTTCTCAGTCAGCACCGGAGAAGATGTCCGAGTGCGCTTTGAAGTCTGTCCAGTCGGTGCTGCCACCTTGCCCCGGATACTTGCTGGGTCGTGCTTGAGCTTGGAACATTTTTTCGTGCGAGGTGGAGAATCGACCTCCTCCTCACTGCTTGAGTTTTCGTGCTCTTCATCACTCTCCCCATCGGAGTTCCAGTCGCCGCTGTCGCCTCCGCTCTCTTCTCCTTACTGGATCTGTTCCCCGTTGGGCATCGAGTACATCTCAGTATATATCTGCGAAGCAAAGAATCGAATAAGCATCAGTCGGTTCCAAAGACAGTTTACAAATTAGAGTAAAAGTCACTCGACATTGAAGGTCTGACCTTGTCTGGTTCGTTATCAGCGCCGAGTGGCGGAATTCTCCTGGACCCCCTGGGGTTGTCTCTGTTTCCGGTAATGCTCTGCAGCCACCGCGCCACCGTCTCCTTGGCAACTTCCTCCGGGTGGATCCGAGCAGAATCATCGGCGCCCGAGTACATCCACATAGGATGATCGCGGGCCTGGAGCGGCTGGATGCGGCGAGTGAGAAACACCTCTAGCAAATCCATGCCGGTCACACCATCGCGGACAAGTTGGATTACGCGTTCAACCAACATATTCACCTCTGCCTTTTCTTCTGGAGTCACTTTCAACGGAGAGGGCTTTTCAATTCGCCCCATGGTAAAGGGGGGAAGTCCAGTCGACTGACCAGGAGTTGGTTTTTCCTTACAATAAAACCAGGTCGACTGCCACCCTCTGACCGAATCGGGAAGAGTCATAGGTGGAAAAGTGCTTTTCCCTCTTATCTGGATCCCTAGACCTCCGCACATCTGGATCACGTGCGTCCTCTCATCACTCGGATTGGCCTTCTTCACAGACTGTGAGCGGCAAGTAAAGATGTGTTTGAAGAGACCCCAATGCGGTCGACAACCCAGGAAATTCCCACACATGGAGACAAACGCAGCAAGGTATGTGATGGTGTTCGGAGAAAAGTGATGAAGTTGAGCCCCGAAAAAGTTCAGAAAACCTCCGAAAAAAGGATGAGGGGGCAGAGAAAAACCACGGTCGACGTGGGTCGCGAGGAGGACGAACTCACCCTCCTGCGGCTGCGGCTCGGTCTCATCACCTGGCAGCCTCCAGGATCCATGGGCGATCAAGCCCCCCTCGACCAGATCCTCCATGTCCTCTTGCTGAATCGTGGAGCGAATCCAATCGCCCTGGATCCAGACGGGCGGCAGGCCGGATCTCGACGACGAGCCACCCCGACTCGTCTTCTTGCCCTTCGCTGCCGCCGTCGCTTTCTTCGCACGCTCCAGGGCCGCCGTCTTCTCCTTCCCCATCGCGGCAGGCTGCGCTCGGGCAGGGCGGCGGCGTCGAAGGTGGCGGCGAATGTGGGGGTGAAACTGGAGAAGAGGAAGGAGATGGGGAGCACAATGCCGGGCGCATCGGCCCCGGCGCCTTATATGGGCCTGCTCCCGAGTGGCTGACTAGTGGGCCCGGGCAATCCAGTCAAATCCCGCAACAGTCGCGCGCTGGATACGTGGCGAAAAAGGTGGCATGAGAATCGAGGCGTTCCTGCCTAACCCGCTCCGTCTACTGCGGTACTCTCCGTCCCGCGCGCTTCTCCAAATTTTGAATCCCATGAGATCCGGAAAGCGGCAGCGTGATCAATCGTGCCGAGGATCTTATACCATGCCAACACTCAGAGGTTACCAGCAAAAATCACTCGACGACCTCTGAATGGACCCGGGCGACTGAAAATGAAGTTGAAGTTTTTACAAAGATCACTGGCCCGGTTAGGATGCCTCTGAAGCATATAAATCGGGTCAGAACCATCTTCAACCCCTTCTCCACTCGGACCCAGATCCATTCAGGGGCTAATGACGAAGACATTTACCTAGGGTAGGGTAATAGGCCTGACCTAGACACCCTTACCCGAGGACACTGCCCTAAGGCCGAGGACATTCAAAGGATAGCACCATCTACCGACTGAAATCGCCACAGGGTGCAACCCACTCGACCAATAGTTCACTCGGATAACCCAATTTCATTCGACCGAGGTGAACTCACTCGACCACACCAGAAACCACTCGAAAGACAGAAGATCTAAGGTCACTCAGGATGGCAAGGGTCAGGCGTTCACTCTGTAATCTTAATGATCATTTATTTTCCTTTATTGCTGGCGTTATCAGTAACGTCCTGTCTTTATGAACATTGAACCCCTTGTAACGTGGGACGGCTGGGGTCCTGGCGCACTCTATATAAGCCGCCCCCCTCCTCGGGCACAAGGGTTCGCACCCCCTGTAACTTCATGCATAATCCAATCGATCGAGCCTCTGGGCACCGAGACGTAGGGTTGTTACTTCCTCCGAGAAGGGCCTGAACTCGTAAATCTTGCATGCACAACCTTATCGTAGCTAGGATCTTGCCTCCTCATACCTACCCCCTATTCTACTATCAGACATAGAACCACGACAGACGGCGGCGTTCGGTGGTGCTCGGGTTCGGTGATGCAACGCGCGAATGGACGAGGCGAAGTGTAGGGGACGCCCTACGCGGCACGGGGAGCATGATGCGCGCGGGCCCGAAGCCATTTGGTCGCCGGAGTCCTGCCGGCAACGAGCTCGGCGGAGCGGCGTTCGGGCACGTTGGGGGCGGTCGCTGCGGCTACGGAGAGCACGCGGGGAGAGGGGAAGGGGGACGAGGTGCTCACAGGGAGCCCGTAGAGGTGCAAAGGTGGGCTCGGGGAGGACGAACGGCGGCGATGCAGACGGCCGAAGGAGGAAGAAGACGGCGTAGGGGACAATGCAGAAGCGTTCGGCTCCGGCTCGTTGGCGCAGGCGACGCAGCGGAGCACGACGGAGCTCGGGGACATGGTGCGGCGGCGAGAGGGGCACGGTGGCCGCGGGTTTCACGGTGGCACGGCCATGGCGGCGCTCGGGTGGAGGTGGGGAGCAACGGGGAGGGAGAGGGAGGTAGCTAGGGTTTCTCCACGGCGTCGGGGGCGGGTACTTATAGGCGCCGGCGTCGACGGCGCGCTGTCGAGTGGCGAGCAGGGGGCGCCTGGGCGTGCGCCCGCGTGCGTGCGCTATGTGTTCGACAGCAGTGCGGGGAGTGAGCAGTGTGAGGTTAGGGGGGAGCGGGGTGGGCTGGGCTGGCACAGTGGCCACTTAGGCCCAGTAGCTGTGGGCTTCTTTCTCTTTTTCTATTTTCTTTTTCTGTTTCTGTTTCTGTTTTGTTTTGTCTTTTGTCTTTTCTTTTTAATCCAAATGACTTTTGTATAATATGAAACTTGCCCAATTAAATACAGTGCAATTTATCTCACTGCTAGAAATTGGTTTGGAGTCCATATGCTTTCATTTGTATTTTATTTAAATGAAAAGGTATTAAATAATTCTGTTTGGCTACTGTTCCTTGCTGTTTGGGTGATTTTATTAATTTGATTATTGTTGATCACAATTTTATAATTGCCTCTGAATTATTTGCTATTTAATGAATATTTTGGTTCTCAAATTTGAACAACTTTTATTTTCACTTTAATTTTGAATTTTCATTTGAATTTCAGTTTGAACAGAGATATGTTGCTAATGATGATTAAGCACTGTTAATCATGATGACATGGCATCATCAAAATGGTGATCACTGTAGCTTAATACATGGCGTGTTACATATTCACCATGAAAAAATTGAAGAGAAGGAATCATCACGTTTTACGATACGGAGCCGCCGCCACCTCCTGTTCTTCATCGGGGGGGCTGGTGTAGAGTCCGTTCTGGGCTCCAGAGAGGGGGATTCGACGCCGTCGTCATCATCAACCTTCCTCCATCACCAATTTCATAATGCTCGCCGTCGGGAGTGAGTAATTCCTTCATAGGCTTGCTGGACGGTGCTGGGTTGGATGAAATTTATCATATAATCGAGTTAGTTTTGTTAGGGCTTGATCCCTACTATCCACTATGTTCTGAGATTGATGTTGCTATTACTTTGCTATGCTTAATGCTTGTCACTAGGGCCCGAGTGCCATGATTTCAGATCTGAATCCTTTATATTTTCATGAATATATTTGTGTTCTTGATCCGATCTTGCAAGTTGTATGCACCTTCTACATATTATGATCCGCATACCCAAGGTGACAATAATTGGGATTCTTTCCGATGATTATCGTAGTTTGAGGAGTTCATGTACTTACTATGTGTTAATGCTTTGTTCCGGTTCTCTATTAAAATGAAGTCTTAATATCCTTTAATTTCTTTATGGACCCCGCTGCCACGGGAGGGTAGGACAAAACATATCATGCAAGTTCTTATCGCAAGTACGTATGACTATATATGGAATGCATGCCTACATTAGATTAGTGAATTGGAGCTTTTCACATATGATGAATGTTATCCAACGTAATTACCGATCCAACGCCTACGAGCTTTTCACATATTATTCTTTGCTACATTACTGCTGTTGTTGTTGCTACTGTCACAATTGCTATAAAACTACTGCTACTATTGTTACCGTTACTGTTGCTACTATTAGCACTGCTATCAAACTATCATACTACTGTACTACTGATCACTCTGTTGTAGATATTTAGTCTCCAGTTGTGGTTGAATTGACAACTCAACTGCTAATACTTGCAAATATTCTTTGGCTCCCCTTGTGTCGAATCACCTTGCTGTGGAAGCGTCGCCGGTGCTGCGAGTCTATGCTGTGAGGCACGTCGCCATGCTGCGGGAGCGTTGTCATGCCGCCAGAGCATCATCGATACTGCGAGTCGATGTTGCAAGGCACTCCGCCATGGCGCGGGATTGTTGCTGTGTTGCGGGAATGTTGTCGTGCTGCGGGAGCGCCGCCGTGCCATGGGAGCGTCGCTGGTGCTGTGAGTAGATGTTGCAAGGCAAGTTGCGATGCAATGAGATTGTTGTCGTGCTACAGCAGAGTTGCGATGCTGCTGGAGCACCGTAGTACCATGGAAGTGTCGACGGTGCTGCAAGTCTACCGCGAGGCGTTTCGCTGTGCTGCGAGAGCACCGCCATGCCATCGGAGTGTCGCCGGTGCTTCAAGTCGTTTTTGCAAGACACGTCGCCCATGTTGTGGCATTGTTGTCGTGCTACGGAAGTGTTATAGTGCATCACCGGTGCCGCAAGTTGATGCTACAAGGTGATTCGCCGTGGTGCTAGCGCTATTGACGCCGGTCGTCGTTGCTATGAAGCCTGCCAGAGTATAAATAAGTTTATGCTTCCATGATTATTAACGAGGTGTTGCGGTCGAATGTGTCTACTACGCATCAAGCTCAGCGACATGAACCTTTCTCTGCCTAAGTACTCCTACTTGTGGAGTGGCGGACCTAGGATTTCATGTTAATTAACCAGGGCGGACTTTTAAAGAAAAAAAATGAAGCCACAATGCAATCATTAACACAAGTAATTTGCCAAGTAGTAGTACGCATTCAGACAAGACAATCAACACAGTTATTGTCAAAGTAGTTTCAAATTCAAGAACTAGGTACAATTAAAAATTTATATTAAGTCTAGCATAAATAACAGTTGTTCACACAAAATATAAGACAAGTATTTACCACTAAGTTGTAGTTATACCTGGAAGATTTGGTAGATGGCCACTAGTTTTCCGTATGCCATGGAAATGCTCAACAATTTTCTGTTCTTCAATCCCAGCAATTCTCTTTTCAGTATCCAATTTTCAGGAATTAGGTCAATGTGATAAGAAACTAGAAACCTAGAACGAAAGAAGAGAAGATTGGGGGAGTCAAAGAACCTGATGTTGTTTGCTTGCTTGTAATTTTGAGCGGGGCACGTGGCGGCGACGGTGGCGATGTCATCTCCCGTGTGTACGGCGCACTGAGCAGCACAAACAGAGGGATCCCCGTCGCCATCGAGCACCATCGGCGAGGCGGCGTGCGTGTAGTCGTGATCGCGATGCCCTGATCGGTTTTTCCGATCCATGGTGGACTGGAAATCGTAGGAGTTTTTTTTTTTGAACCTGGAAATCGTAGGAGTTGGGAACAACAATAATGGGCTCTTATTCAGTTTGGCCTTTATTTCCTCGCTGGCCCATCTAACAAATCGTTTTCTTCTCTGTCTATCTTCCTGCTCGGGTCGACCTCACAGATTACGACCGAACCACCTGACTCTCGCTCCCATGCTGTCGCCGGCCAAAGTAGTAGGGTGGGTACCCTAGGTACGAAAATTTTACACGGGGGCGGCCGCCCCTACACGACCCCACGCTGGTGCCGCCCCTGCTTGTGGTGAAAACGATCCATGCGCGGAAGGAGTTTTGTGTGGGGCAAGACATCCCACGTGACGGTCAGCCTTCGCATACGAAGCCACGATCGAACCGTTGGCTGGTCCTCATCGCACGACTCCGGAGGCAGCTGAAAAGTCACCAATATCATCCGGCTGATGCCTAGTACTTGCCTTTTTTAATGGATTAGTAAGCATGCATGTGATGTTCAAAAAAAAAAGTAAGCATGCATGTGCAACGCACGTCACAACTAAAATATGTTCCATTATGAAACATAGTAATTCTATTATAACGTAAACCTACTTTCTACGAAGCTGAAATCTCATGCAAAGGACATATAATTTCTAAGTCCTTAAAATGACTGGAAAATACCATGCTTTATGAATACATGCCCATGTCCATTGCCTAACAACTACCAAATATCGTTAACTAATTGATACAAAATCAGTCCATGAAGAAAATTAAATTGTGACCAAGTATATTTGCATTATGCTCCCCCCTCCGGTAGTGCATCTTGGCAACGCCATCACCAACACCTCGCGGGCAACCATGGTACTATATAGATGTTCATCATGTAACGCTGATATAATTGTTTGTCATATATCGCAGCCATGACGTCTTAAACTGCATAACTGACATAATTCACGTGTTATTCATAGCTTAGAGTAATCACTGGATCTGAACTGAACTAAATTTGAGGTATAATATTCCGAACCAAAGAAAAAAATATTTTCAATCTTATTTTCTTCTAGTTGGTAACTACGAATGTGCCACTGCCAATAGGCACCGAGAAAAAAGATATGTAAGAGCATCTACAGCCGGACTTCGCAAATCCGGCCCCTCAAACGCCCACGGACGCGACCGGGCTGGTCCGCGGGCACTACCGGGCATCCCTCAAATGTTGCACCGCACATCCACATACTGCAAATTTCGATCCTCAAATCCATGCAATCCATGCACGTCAATCAAACGATACAAACTGTCTGAATGCCAAAGTTCGAAACAAATCAAAGCAAATCATAGTTCAACAAACCGGACATGGGGGAATGAAATCAATGTCCGAGCCTGACGGATGGCCTCGGGTCACTGGCTGGGTGCCTGCTCCTGCTCGTCCTACTCTGCCTGCATCCGTGCAGCCTCCTCCGCCTGCATCCGGACTGCCTGCTCCGCCTGCATCCGGGCTGCATGCTCCGCCTACATCCGGGCCGCAGCTGCCCTCGCCGCCTCATACTTCCTTTGGTCATTGATATCCATCTTCTTGTCCACAAGCCACTTCTTCGCATGCTCATCATAGAGGGTCTCGTCCGCCAACATGATCCTCGCATCTTTCGCATCCCATGCGAGTTGCAACCTCTCCTTCTCAAGCTCTATGTCACCAATTGTCTTGGCCTTCTCGAGCTCCCATTTGATCGCCGCTTGTTGCTTCTCGAGCTCGATCTTCTCCCTCTCAATTTCCATCTTCTTCTCCGCCCTCTTCCGGTCCCACTCCATTCTTTCCTTTTGCGCATCCAACATGAGCTTGTACCTCTCCTCCTTTTTCTCCCTCGCTGAAAAATGCCCGTCCATGTGAACGACATTTTGCTAGCCGCGGCATCACGGGCAGCACGGGAGCCAAGTTCGCACCATAAGACAAGACATATTCAACGCAAATATAAACTCATTCGACATCATGTCGAAGAGGGTTTAGTGAAAGTACGCAAAGTTCACACGGATCTGAATGTGTCAGACCCGATGACAAAGTCTCTACCACGAGCAAAGCATGAGCAACACCGGATAGCCATTGGTGTTAGGGAAGCCATGTAACTGGATTATGACTCTAGTGCAAGTGGGAGTCTGTAGGAGATATGCCCTAGAGGCAGTAATATCAGTTATTTTGTATCTCTTGGTTTGTAATGAAAGTTTATGTTCCATGCTATAACTGCAATGATTCTCGAGTCTACAATAAAACGAGGCTTGGAGGGAAACTCATGTGCACGTGTGGGATAATAAACGGAAAAATGTATTCCTGGTCAAGCCTCTATGACTGGCTCGAGTATTGCATGATGATCCTGTTTTCCTGATCATGGGCATGTCTATGCCGGCAATTTTGAGGGCACAAATTGTTGGTAGAACACTTGTGTTGAATCGACCCAAATTGATGTTATGCTATGAGATGCATTCGTCACAAGTTAATGGTTTATAACACAGAGAAGTTAATGTTTGCATAATTCCTTAGACCATGAGAGTATCGAGTTCCTTCATACTTGCTTCGTGAACTTTGGGTTTGTTAAACGTCATCCGTAACTGGGTGGCTATTACGGCGGCTTACGGGTTCACGGAAAAGTATGGCAAGTAACAAGATAGCTCAAGATTGGGATTTGCTCCTCCGACGATGGAGAGATATACTCGGGCCCTCTCGGTGTTACGGTATCCATCATCGTCTGGCCAGACACCTTGTGATTTGATCTCTGGGATGCCGGAACACGAAAACGAGAAAAGAGAACAAAACCGGTAACGAGGTAACTTGCATGATGGACAAATTGTTGATCCACAGGAATGCAATAAATCTAACCTCGGGTGTTTGTGACATATCGCGAAGCAACAGGAATAGTACACGGCAACTGGAGGTTCACTCGAATATTCATTCGTGTGGGTATAGGGGTCAATATGGGTGTCCACGGCTCCGATGTTGATCATTGATCGGAAGGGGTTCCAGGTCATGTCTATACTTCACCGAACCTATAGGGTCACACGCTTAAGGGTCATCTATCTGCTGAATACTAGACAGGGAGTCTGATGAGTTCCGGTGAAACTGAAAAAGTTTCGGACACCGAAAAAGTTTCGGACAGCGGAAAGGTTCCGCAAAGAGGTCACCGGATGAGTTCCGGTGAAACTGAAAAGTTGTTTCAGAGGATACCATAAAGTCAAATTGTTTTCGGCACATGCCTGATAATTCTTGGAGGGTGCCAGAATCATTCTGGAAACTTCTGGGAATTTTCTGGAAGAAAAACCGGAAATGTTTCGGAGCTGCCGGAACCGCTTCAGATGCTTTTCGCAGATGAAAATCACTAATCTGGAATTGCTCCAGAACGCGTTGAAAATTATTTTAGTGGGTACTAGAATTGTTCTAAGCCCACATAAATATTTTCAGTTCGAACGGACGCTGAAAAATGTCGTCGTGAATAGTGAAAGTGCTTTTTAGATAATTTTTTGGAAGCCACCTTTTAGGGCTTTTGCTAAAGGCTTCTAGAAGGGCTTGGGGGGCCATGAGAGCCCCTCATGGGGGGCCCCCTAGGGGTGGCCGGCCAAGGAAGGGGGAGCTCCTTGGAGCTCCACATGGCATCCCAAGTTTACCCTTATGCCCATGAGGTGTGACCTAATGCATGGGTTTTTGGTAATTAGTGGAGGAGCCCTACCCCTTGGCTTTCCTATAAATAGAGGAGATGGGGGCTGCCATCTCTTCATCCTTACTCTCATACACATGCCATGCATTATCTGGCTTCTTCTCTCCCTCCCACGAAAAGAGTTTCGTAGAGCCGAAAGGCTGTCTGGGTTCCGGCAGGAACTAGTTCTGGACGGTGAAGCCCTGCCGGATAGCTAACACCGTATGTGTGCAACCCCGTAGAGAGGTTGTAGTTTCGGTCTTTTGCCTGAGGGGCTGTTCGAGTGTCCTCCCGAAGGGCTGTCCGAGTCTCCGTTCGAGTTTCGAGGGTCCTCCCGAAGGGCTGTCCGCGACATCGTCCGGGGGACTGTCCGACTGCCTCCCGAAGGGCTGTCCGACGAGGGAGTACATCCTCGCGGTTGGGAGGTTGTAAATCCTAGCTGCGGGGATCTGCACCAACGATCACCACCGACTCTTCTTCCGCTGCGCTTCGAGTCGGTACGGATCAGATCAAACCTTGTATGTAGTCTCCATAGTGGTCCTGGGCGTGCTCGCTATACCGAAAATTTTCGTTTTCTGTCGCGTTCCCTTACAAACGGATGGGTCTTGTCCATCACATCATTATCCTAATGATGTGATCCCGTTATCAAATGACAACACATGTCTATCGTTATGAAACCTTAACCATCTTTGATCAATGAGATAGTCTAGTAGAGGCTCACTAGGGACACGGTATTTGTTTATGTATTCACACATGTATTTAAGTTTCCAATCAATACAATTCTAGCATGAATAATAAACCTTTATCATGAATAAAGAAATATAAAATAACAACTTTATTATTGCCTCTAGGGCATATTTCCTTCAGTCTACCACTTACACTAGAGTCAATAATTTAGTTCACATCGCCATGTGATTAACACCCATAGTTCACATCGCCATGTGATCAACACCCAAAGAGTTTACTAGTCAATAATCTAGTTCACATCGCCATGTGATTAACACCCAAAGAGTACTAAGGTGTGATCATGTTTTGCTTGTGACGTAAGTTTAGTCAACGGGTCTACCACATTCAGATCCGTATGTATTTTGCAAATTTCTATGTCTACAATGCTCTGCTTGGAGCTACTATAGCTAATTGCTCCCACTTTTAATATGTATCCAGATTGAGACTCATAGTCATTCGAATCGGTGTCAAAGCTTGCATCGACGTAACCCTTTACGACGAACTCTTTATCACCTCCATAACCGAGAAACATTTCCTTAGTCCTCTTTAGGTAACTAAGGATAATTTTGACCGTTGTCCAGTGATCCACTCCTGAATCACTATTGTACCCCCTTGCCAGACTCATGGCAAGGCACACAACAGGTCTGGTACATAGCATGGCATTCTTTATAGAACATATGGCTGAGGCATAGGGAATGACTTTCATTCTCTTTCTATCTTCTGTCGTGGTCGGGCTTTGAGTCTTACTCAACTTCACACCTTGAATACAGACAAGAACCCTTTCTTTGACTGATCCATTTTGAACTCCCATCAAAACTTTGTCAAGGTATGTGCACATTGAAAATCTTATCAAGCATCTTGATCTATCTCTATAGATCTTCATGCCTAATATATAAGAAGTTTCACCGAGGTCTTTTATTGAAAAATTCTTATTCAAGTATCCTTTTATGCTACCCAGAAATTCTATATCATTTCCAATCAACAATATGTCATCCACATATAATATCAGAAATGCTACAGAGCTCCCACTCACTTTCTTGTAAATACAGTCTTCACCATAAGTCTGTATACAACCATATGCTTTGATCACTTTATCAAAGCGTATATTCCAACTCCGAGATGCTTGCACCAGTCCATAGATGGATCACTGGAACTTGCACACTTTGTCAGCACCTTTAGGATCGACAAAACCTTCTGGTTGCATCATATACAACTCTTCTTTAAGAAATCCATTAAGGAATGCAGTTTTGACGTCCATTTGCCAGATTTCATAAATGTGGCAATTGCTAATATGATTTGGACAGACTTAAGCATCGCTACAGGTGAGAAAATCTCATCGTAGTCAACCCCTTGAACTTGTCGAAAACCTTTCGCAACAAGTCGAGCTTTGTAGACAGTAACATTACCATCAGCGTCAGTCTTCTTCTTGAAGATCCATTTATTTTCTATGGCTTGACGATCATCGGGCAAGTCCACCAAAGTCCATACTTTGTTCTCATACATGGATCCTATCTCAGGTTTCATGGCTCAAGCCATCTGTCGGAATCTGGGCTCATCATAGCTTCTTCATAGGTTCGCCTTGGTCTAATAACATGACTTTCAGAACAGGATTACCGTACCACTCTAGTGCGGATCGTGCTCTGGTCGACCTACGAAGTTCAGTAGTAACTTGATCTGAAGTTTCATGATCATGATCATTTGCTTCCTCTCTAGTTGGTGTAGGCATCACGGGAACAGTTTTCTCTGATGTACTACTTTCCAATTCGAGAGAAGGTACAATTACCTCATCAAGTTCTACTTTCCTCCCACTCACTTCTTTCGAGAGAAACTTCTTCTCTAGAAAGGATCCATTCTTGGCAACAAAGATCTTACCTTCGGATCTGTGGTAGAAGGTGTGCCCAATTGTTTCCTTAGGGTATCCTATGAAGACGCACTTCTCCGATTTAGGTTCAAGCTTATCAGGCTGAACCCTTTTGACAAAAGCGTCGCATCCCCAAACTTTAAGAAACGACAGCTTAGGTTTCTTGCCAAACCATAGTTCATACGGTGTCGTCTCAACGGATTTAGACGGTGCCCTATTTAACATGAATGCGGCTGTATCTAATGCATAACCCCAAAACGATAGTGGTAAATCGGTAAGAGACATCATAGAACGCACCATATCTAATAAAGTACGGTTACGACGTTCGGACACACCATTACGCTGTGGTATTCCAGGTGGCATGAGTTGTGAAACAATTCCACATTGTTTTAAATGAAGGCCAAACTGGTAACTCAAATATTCGCCTCCGTGATCAGATCATAGAAACTTTATTTTCTTGTTACGATGATTCTCCACTTTACTCTGAAATTCTTTGAACTTTTCAAATGTTTCAGACTTGTGTTTCATTAAGTAGATATACCCATACCTATTCAAATCATCTGTGAAGGTCAGAAAAATAACGATACCTGCCGCGTGCTTCAACACTCATTGGATCGCATACATCGGTATGTATTTATTTCCAATAAGTCATTAGCTCGCTCCATTGTTCCGGAGAACGGAGTTTTAGTCATCTTGCCCATGAGGCATGGTTAGCATGTATCAAATGATTCATAATCAAGTGATTCCAAAAGTCCATCCGCATGGAGTTTCTTCATGCACTTTACACCAATATGACCTAAATGGCAATGCCACAAGTATGTTGCACTGTCATTATCAACTTTGCATCTTTTGCAATCAACATTATGAATATGTGTGTCACTATAATCGAGATTCAATAAACCATTCACATTGGGTGTATGACCATAGAAGGTTTTATTCATGTAAACAGAACGATAATTATTCTCTGACTTAAATGAATAACCGTATTGCAATAAACAAGATCTAATCATATTCATGCTCAACGCAAACACCAAATAACATTTATTTAGGTTCAACACTAATCCCGAAGGTAAAGAGAGTGTGCGATGGTGATCGTATCAACCTTGAAATCACTTCCAACACACATCGTCACCTCGCCCTTAACTAGTCTCAATTTATTCTGCAACTCCTGTTTCGAGTTACTAATCTTAACAACTGAATCGGTATCAAATACCCAGGGGCTACTACGAACACTAGTAAGGTACACATCAATAACATGTATATCAAATATACCTTTGTTCACTTTGCCATCCTTCTTATCCGCCAAGTATTTGGGGCAGTTCCGCTTCTAGTGACCATTTCCTTTGAAGTAGAGGCACTCAGTTTCAGGCTTGGGTACATCTTTGGGCTTCTTCATGGAAGCGGCAACTTGCTTGCCACTACAACAAACACCCCCATACACCAACGCATATCTAGTAACGATGTTAGCCTATGTGTTGTTGGGATCCACCGCCACCTCCCCACGAAGGACTAACCTCCCCGTACCCACCTCCACCTTATCTGCGGCCTTCCATCCAAATAACACACAGCCGAAAAGCCTTTTTTTTCACCCGGCCACCTCTCCCCCTGATTCCTCTGTCTCTCTCGCACTACAGGGTTGTCGCCGCCAAACTCCGATTCCAGGAAGCTCCGGCGGACTCCCAACCCACTGCTCACCGGCCTGCCCCACTCCGTCTATGTTCTCCTCCGACCCTTCGCCCGAGGCCACCGCGCCCCTACACGTGCGGCACGCAACAACCCTAGCCGCCACGCGTCGCCGGCGTGGCTCCGGCTCTGGTTTATCGGCCCACTACCCCTGCATCACCACACGCGCGGCAGCCGGCTCGGCCTTACGTTGGTACTCCGCCTCTTCTACCTCAACTCCGACGTTGACATTTCTGGTTCCGGTGTTTATTTGATTAGATGTGATTCACCACGTGTTGATCTGTACTAATTTTGGTGATTACTCTGTTATGCGTTATGGTTAGACTTTCCTCCTCCTATATAGATGGATCGATGGATAATTAAGTATTTTTTTCAAGTGAAATTAATCATTACATGCTAGCATGTAGCATGACCTGTTCAATAAGATAAACACAGTTTTTTCTTATAAAAAATATCAACTTAGTTCAAATTGGATTGACATAGTCCATCCGCGATATATTATATGTGATCATGTATGTCACTGAAGAACATTGCTGCAAAAATCAACATGTCAGTGTAATTATAGGTCCATGATACTGGCATAATTATTTCAAATGGAGAATCCCCTTCTCAATACGCTGAATCGTTATTTACTTGGTGTCACGTGTACAATATACTAAATAAATAAGTCCCACTCGCATCCGTCCGTCCCAATATTTGTATTTATTCTATAACCCTTTGTTCCATCTACACTCACAAGTTCTGACATTGTCTTTTACTAAGTGTGTGCTTCTGTTGTTTCTTAACAGATCGATGTACAGCACTTATGCATTACAATCAGGAGAAATCCAGGCAGAAGAAGCCTTAAGAATTATTTAACTCATTTGTTTATAGCATGGTGAGGATCCTTTCGCTAGTTCATGTTACAGTAAGGAAAACATGAATTTGTATCTCATTCTTTTTTCTGGTTGATGTAATATTTTCCCCTCACAAAACTTATATTAGTTTCAGTTTCTTATTCAGTTAAAATTTGCACACTACAATCTCAAAGTTTATGCAAGAGCTCAGATGGAAATAATTCTTACACTCATGTTATCCAATATAAATTGTTAAATAATTGATAAAGTTTGAAGGTGCGATACAAGAACATCATACCTTGATATTCCCGTCATATGTATATGACTCATTTTGTTGAAATCTCACCTATAAATCGAGTTTAGTGCACTTTTTTGGAAATACAGGTACTTCTGAATTCCTGCAATTTCTGTACTAATTTTGTATTTCGTGGGGAGCCACAGATGTTTCCAAATACTAGAATGATGCATGATTGGTCAGCACACAAACTGTTGGCCAGGTGCCTCTCACATCTTATCTTGTTTGTAATATATTCTTCTTAAACTGTTAACACAATGAGCATGTACTTGGTTCATCCAAGAACGTAAACATGAAAAGTATTCCTCTTGTGCACTCTCCTTCCCTGACATACAGGGCACACTACGGTGGTTGGATGATACTAACAACCATAAACAGACAGCTAAGCGATCAGATGCGGCGACTGTGCGAGTGTGTCAGGTACGTCGAATTCACTGATCCAAAACTATTGGATCTTACTAGGATCCCCTCTTCTCTGTAATACTTAGGGCCTTCTCCTCTACCTATTCGGCCAAAAGTTTCAGCATGCAGCAACCATGGTGACAAAGATGAGCGTACTGGAAGTGCTCTAAGGGTGTGTTTGGATTGCTGCCCATAGCTGCCCAGCCAAAAAGTTGGTCGTTGACCCAGTATGGGCGTTCGTTTGGATGGAGACTAATAAATTGGCTCGCCTGCACCGCATCAGCGTTCCTAGTTCATTTTGACGCCAACTTTTTGGCAAGCTGCAGGCGGTAGAATCCTGCGCCAAAATTTTGGCGTGCCCACGCGTTGGTAAGGCCAGCTGGGGCGGCATCCAAAGACACCCTAAGTTTCCACGTTCTCGGTAAACAAGTGAACTAAGAAAGCCAATCCTATTTAATAAATGTTGGCATATACTAATACGCTGGCACTACTTAGTCTGCATGAATGTTGTGGTCTTCTAAATTGTTAAATAATTTCAAGTAGTTTAGTAGGAGTCCGTGCTAGTTAACTAGCCAAGTTTGAGTCTAATTTGGTTAGGTTGATTAGTTAGTTTTCCAACATGTCTGGTTTGCATGTCATAAGCATTTGTGTACTTGGGTGGGTCGTAGTCCATATATGATTCAATGAGTTTGCATAGCTAGCTGCCTACATGTTGTACTAGTATGTCTTGGAGTTGGCATGCCTTACTAGTGTAGGAAAGGGCGCTGGAGTCTGCGTCGTTCTAGATGCTATAAGTAGGAGTAGGTTTAGATTGTTTCGGCCATGTAGCATGTCATATCGTGGAACCAGGTCGTGCAAGAGTTTTTCCATACAAGAACAAGGTCATGTAAGAGTTTTGATATAAAATAAGAAAGAGTACGCTAAAGGATTTCGTGCACATGTATTCAGCTATTTTGATGTTCGATTCTGTGGGCAAAACCGAACATAGATTACTAATGCATATGCCAAATCAGCAGGTTACAGAGACTCGATTGTTCCAAGTCGATGTTGTTGGCGCTAAAACATAGAAGACTACTAGTGCCAAGCTGGATTTACTAGGAGGTATTTCCTGATGGTAGTTCCATATTGCACGAATGATTCTTCACCAGTTTTAATGGAAATTTTGGACTATTAATAGCATTACTTGACTATATTTTTTTATTTTGCACATGTTTCTCTTTTTTTTCACATAATTAGTACAAGAGAACACTTTTCTTGCATATGAAAATGGTTGTACTGCTTCTGTGAGATAAGACTCTTTGAGGCTAGATTAGGTAAAACAATTCATCAACTACTGTATACCTGCCTTACATTCCCCCACCCCTATAAAACACCCTGTTTCTATTAACATGGGGAACTTAATAACGAAATTAGCTGAGTTAGTTTACTGTGAGCTAAAATGACTATTGTTAGCTACAAATGTGATACTGGACAAATCCGAACAAGAACGCTGCTTTTACTTCAAGCCAAAGGATCAACCCCGAATATAAAGCTAAAGTTGATGTTGTTAAACTTGGTAATGAATTCTTGGTATTGCGAGCTGATACTACATTAGCAAAATCTTATAAGTTTTTACAACTACAAAAATCGTCAAATTTATTAGTCATGCAGCAAGATTAATTATCACATTGCCTTCAACCTTTCTATGTTGCTCCTCCTTTCAATTTTTCTGCCCTATTAACCTATTTCATTTCTTTGTTTTGTAGATAGATTCCAATATTTGAAGGTGCATGTCTCAGATGTTGGTTGCAAGGTCAAGAATAGGGGTGCTACTAGATAGTTTCACATTGTGTCTTAGAATGCCATTTCCAGTGCCAATGTTTCAATCATTATGTATCAGATATTTTTGGTGTCAATGTTAGATCATTATGTTTCAGAATGGCTGACACATTGGTTGCAAGGTCAAGAATGGGATTACTACTGGTTTCACATCTTGTAATCTTTGTATGGTGTACTTTGTAATGCAACCAAGTTGATTTAATATATGAGAAATTTCTGTTTATTATACAGTGTCCCCTATGCAATATCGACATTGTCCTAATAATTGTGGACGGTGATATATAAATACCATGTATTATTCATGCAATGCACTAGCATTGTTGTACTCATCTATAATCATGTTCCTATCGGGTAGCCACCAACGCATATGAACCGTTGTTGGGCTCTAACTCTATACGTTGCTATCTTACAACGCTTATTCCGGCCGTTTACCAACGGATGCATATACATTGTTGTAGACCCTTGCAACGCCACCAACGGCAACGCATACAAGTCCGTTGGTGTAGACCTTACCAACGCTTATATGGACCTTTGCCAACGTAATGATGTGTTGCTGTAGGGGGGGTTCTTGTTGTAGTGTGCGTTCTTCTTGAAGTTCCCTTTCTTTCCCTTGCCCTTTTTCTTGAAACTAGTGGTCTTGTTAACCATCAACACTTGATGCTCTTTCTTGATTTCTATCTTCCTTGATTTCAGCATCGCGAAGAGCTCGGGAATCATTTTGTCATCCCTTGCATATTATAGTTCATCACGAAGTTCTAGTAGCTTGGTGATAGTGACTAGAGAACTTTGTCAATCACTATCTTATCTGGAAGATTAACTCCCACTTGATTCAAGCGATTGTAGTACCCAGACATTCTGAGCACATGCTCACTGGTTGAGATATTCTCCTCCATCTTGTAGGCAAAGTACTTGTCAGAAGTGTCATACCTCTCGACACGGGCATGAGTCTGAAATACCAATTTCAGCTTTTGAAACATCTCATATGCTCCGTGGCGTTCAAAACGTTTTTGAAGTCCTGGTTCTAAGCCATAAAGCATAGCGCACTAAACTATCAAGTAGAGCTTGCCAAACGTTCATAATGTCTGCATCTGCTCCTGCCATAGGTCTGTCACCTAGCGGTGCATCAAGGACATAATTCTTCTGTACAACAATGATGATAATCCTCAGATCACGGACCCAGTCCGCATCATTGCTACTATCACCTTTCGACTTAGTTTTCTCTAGGAACATATCAAAAACATAGGGGAGCTATATTGCGAGCTGTTGATCTACAACATAGATATGCAAATACTATCAGGACTAAGTTCATGATAAATTAAGTTCAATTAACCAAATTACTAATGAACTCCCACTTAAATAAACATCCCTCAAGTTATCTAAGTGATACATGATCCAAATCAACTAACTCATGTCCGATCATCACGTGAGATAGGGTAGTCATCAATGGTGAACATCTTTATGTTGATCATATCTACTATATGACTCACGTTCGACCTTTCGGTCTCCAGTGTTCCGAGACCATGTCTGTACATGCTAGGCTCGTCAAGTTTAACCCAAGTATTCCGCGTGTGTAAATCTGGCTTACACCCGTTGTATGTGAACGTAGACTCTATCACACCCGATCATCACGTGGTGCTTCGAAACGACGAACTTTTGCAACGGTGCATACTCAGGGAGAACACTTTATCTTGAAATTAAGTGAAGGGATCATCTTATAATGCTACCGTCGTTCTAAGCAGAATAAGATGCATAAAGGATAAACATCACATGCAATAAAAATATGTGACATGATATGGCCATCATCATCTTGTGCTTTTGATCTCCATCTCCAAAGCATCGTCATGATCTCCGTCGTCACCGGCTCGACACCTTGATCTCCATCGTTGCGTCGGGGTCGTCTCGCCAACTGTTGCTACTAGAACTATTACTAACACATAGCGATAAAGTAAAGCAATTACATGGCGTTCGCACTTCATATAATAAAGAGACAACCATAAGGCTCCTGCCGGTTGCCGATAAATTACGAAACATTATCATCCCATACAATAACGTATATCACATCATATCTTGACCATATCACATCACAACATGCCCTGCAAAAACAAGTTAGATATCCTCTACTTTGTTGTTGCAAGTTTTACGTGGCTGCTATGGGCTTCTAGCAAGAACTGTTCTTACCTACGGCGAAAACCACAACGGTGATTTATCAAGCTTGTTGTTTTAACCTTCTTCAAGGACCGGCCGCAGTCAAATTCGATTCAACTAAAGTAGGAGAAACAGACACCCGCCAGCCACCTTTATGCAAAAATAGTTGCATGTCTGTCGGTGAAACCGGTCTCATGTACGTGGACATGTAAGGTTGGTCCGGGCAGCTTCATCTTACAATACCGCCGAATCAAAATAATACGTTGCTGGTAAGCAGTATGACTATCACCGCCCACAACTCTTTGTGTTCTACTCGTGTATATCATCTACGCATAGACCTGGCTCTGATACCACTATTGGGAAACATTGCATGGAAAACAAAAAAATTCTACACACACGCAAGATCTATCCATGGAGATGTATAGCTACGAGTGGGGAGAGCATCATCATACCCATGAAGATCGCTAAGCGGAAGCGTTTTATCAACGCGGTTGATGTAGTCGTACACCTTCATGATCCATCCCGATCAAGTATCGAACATACGGCACCTCCGCGTTCAGCACACGTTCAGCTCGATGACGTCCTCGCCTTCTCTATCCAATAAGAGAGGCGAAGTAGTAGATGAGTTCCAGCAGCACGACGGCGTGATGACGGTGGTGGTGAAGAACAATCTCCGCATGGCTTCGCCAAGCACAACGGAAACTATGACGGAGGATAAACTAGAGGGGACGGGGTTGCCGGCACACGGCTTGGTGTATCTTGATGCGTCTTGGGTGCTAGCCCTGCCCCTCTATTTATATGTTGAGCCCTGGGGTCGAAACATGGAGTAAAAGCCTCCTCAAAGTCGGTTTTGCCTGAAAGGCAAGAGTCCTTCTTGGAATCCAGGGCCATACGCCAGGGTTCCCGGCGTCTGGGCCCAGGCGCCAGGTACCTTGGTGTCTGGCCTCTGGTGTCTGCAAAACTTCCTTTTTCTCTTTCCAAAAACCTCATGGGCTTTACCCCTTGGCCCAAATAAAGTGTTCTCGCACCAGATCATTTCGGGAAACATCTGAAACCCCTTCCGGTGAATTCCAGAACCCTTCCGGAGACCAAACACTATTATCCCATATATCAATCTTTACCTCCGGACCATTCTGGAGCTCCTTGTTATGTCCGTGATCTCATCTGGGACTCCGAACAACATTTGGTCACTAACGTACATAAATCATATAATACTATATCATCAACGAACGTTAAGCGTGCGGACCCTACGGGTTCGAGAACTATGTAGACATGACCGAGACACCTCTCCGGTCAATAACCAATAGCGAAACCTGGTGCCCATATTGGTTCCTACATATTCTACGAAGATCTTTATCGATCGAACCTTTATGACAACATATGTAATTCCCTTTGTCTGTCGGTATGTTACTTGTCCGAGATTTGATCGTCGGTATCTTCATACCTAGTTCAATCTCGTTACCGGCAAGTTTCTTTACTCGTTCCGTAATACATCATCTCGTAACTAACTCATTAGTCCTTTTCTTGCAAGGCTTCTTATGATGTGTATTACCGAGAGGGCCCAGAGATACCTCTCCGATACTCGGATTGACAAATCCTAATCTCGATCCATGCCAACTCAACAAACACCTTCGAAGATACCTGTAGAGCATTTTTATGATCACCCAGTTACGTTGTGACGTTTGATAGCACACAAGGTATTCCTCCGGTATCCGGGAGTTGCATGATCTCATAGTCGAAGGAATATGTATTTGACATTAAGAAAGCAATAGCAGTAAATTGAATGATGATATGCTAAGCTAACGGATGGGTCTTGTCCATCACATCATTATCCTAATGATGTGATCCCGTTATCAAATGACAACACATGTCTATGGTTAGGAAACCTTAACCATCTTTGATCAACAAGCTAGTCTAGTAGAGGCTCACTAGGGACACGGTATTTGTTTATGTATTCACACATGTATTTAAGTTTCCGATCAATACAATTCTAGCATGAATAATAAACCTTTATCATCAATAAGGAAATATAAAATAACAACTTTATTATTGCCTCTAGGGCATATTTCCTTCACCAAGTGCCACCAGGTCAAGACCAGCCGGCAGCAACCACTAGGCCGGAATGGGCCCAGCGCATTCGGTGGCCCAGCACCCATTTCACGGGCCACATCTGGGACACCAGGAGGAAAGTTAAGTAGGGGTTAGGGTTCCCAAGAAGAGGGCATCGATGAACTAGTGACTGGCGGTGGCTCCTTACCTCAATTCCCCTTTCTCTATTCCTCCAGAACCCCAGATTCTTGTATCCAAGACCTTGTACTGCTACCTAAACAGCTAGTAGATCGATCCGAAGCGTAACAAGTGGTATTCAGAGCCTCTTTCCCTTCCTGATCCGTCGTCGTTTCCTTGCGATCTGGCGGGCCGGTTCCCTCGATCATCCAGAGCAGACGAGGCAAGGTCACGACTATGGAGGAGCACACCAAGGCGTTGGCGGACCTGACGGCAGCCATCTCGGCGCTGAGGACCAAGATCGACGAGATCCGCTCGGTGGTCCTCGAGTTGCAAGGGTGGAAGCCTTCGATCGAGCGGTCGGTGGAGGAGTTGCGGGTCGAGGTGGGCGATCTGCGCACGCATCTGGAGCAGGCGACGCCAGTGAAGGCCCCCACGGCTCTGGAAGTGGAGGCGGCAAGGAACAGGGCGCCACCGATCCGTTTGGCGGATCTGCCTCCCCTGCTTCCTCTGACGGCAGCAGCGCCACGCCAGGCAGCGGGCGATCCGCTATCTGCTCGCAGTGACGGCAGGCATGGGCACATAGGCCACGGCGTCGCAACACTTCACCGGGGGAAGTCTCCGGGTGATCACACCTTGGGGGCACCTCCGGTCACTGGTACGTTTGATTCTTATCATCTGGGGGAGAATTCATTTGTGGGGGATCAAAGTTTTCTCGTCTGCCTTTTCCTTCACGTTTTGATTTCCCTTCCTTCGACGACAGTCAACCTCGGCCTTGGCGGCTGACATGTGAAGCCTATTTTCATGTGTGCACGCTCTCACCAGACACTTGGGTGAGCTGTGCTGCGATGTATTTCACTGATGGGGCTCTTTCCTGGTTTTAATCCATGCAAGCACACCTCATACACACCGGTTGGGATGATTTCACTTCTGCTGTTCGTGTGCAATTCGGTCGGGAGGAATTCCAAATCCTCCTATGCCAGTTCAATTGTCTTAAACAGACCAGTCCGGTGGCTGAGTATGCTGACAAGTTCACCCAGCTCATGCACAATCTCACTGCCCACCATACATCTTGGGAGCCTGCACACTTTATTACTCATTTTGTGGATGGTTTACTTAAGGAAATCAGAGCTGTAGTCCTGCTGCACCGACCCCAAACGCTCGATACTGCTGTGGATTTGGCTTGTTTGCAGGACGATTGGCGTGCATCCAGTAGCTCCAGTCCACGCTCCATTCCGCGTACGGCTTTGCCCCTGCCGCTTCCACCACAACCTCGACAGGTGGCGGGCGTGGGCTTGGATGCGCGTGCGGAGGACCGTCGCGCCACGGAGGCGGCACGAGCACCAGCAAGCGACGACAGGATGTCGGCGTTGCGGGCCTACCGACGGGCCATAGGGCTCTATTTCACCTGCGGTGAATGGTGGGGCCGTGATCATCGCTGCGGCCCAACTATTCAGCTTCACGTCATCGAAGAGGTGCTTGAGATGATACACTCGCCGGCAGCAGACCCGAAGGAGGAACGGCAAGAGGAGCAATCGGCAGACTGCTGTGTGCTATGCAGAGAGGCTCTGGAGGGCGTCGACTCACCCACAACCATGCGCCTCCATGGCTGGGTGCAGCACAGGGAGGTTCTTATGCTGATCGACTCTGGTTCGTCGCACAGTTTCGTTAGTGTTGCCCTGGCTGAGCAGCTTCAGGGAGTCCAGGCTGCTCTGCATTCCCTCTCAGTCCGGGTGGCCAATGGGGGTCAGATGCGCAGTGACCAGGAAGTTCTTGAATGTCAGTGGCAATCCCATGGAGTGGTATTCAACACCACCTTCAAGGTTTTGTCGTTGGGGTGCTACGATGTGATTCTGGGTATTGATTGGTTGGCAGCCCACAGTCCGATGCAAGTCCACTGGCTTGAGAAGATGATGAGCTTTGATTACCAAGGCAAGAAAGTACAGCTTCGAGGGGCACAGGCCGACACCACTACCTGCCAGATGATATCCAGGGACGAGCTCAACTTCATGTTACAAAATTCTGCTGTGACTCGAGTAGTGCAACTATGTGCGCTCAACGAGAATGCCCAGGAACCACCGTTGCCAGTAGAAGTGAGCGAGTTGATCGAGCAGTATGATGTGTTGTTTGAGGAACCAAGGGGACTACCACCAAATCGCACCTTCGACCATGCTATTCCGCTTGTGCCCGAAGCGAAACCAGTCAATTTGAGGCCGTATCACCACAGCCCAGCACAGAAAGATGAGGTAGAGAAGCAGGTTGCGGACATGCTTGCTCAAGGGATTATTCAGCCGAGTGCGAGCCCATTCGCCTCGCCGGTACTATTGGTGCAGAAGAAGGACTTAACATGGAGGTTTTGCATCGATTATTACCACCTCAATGCGATCACTGTCAAGAATCGTTACCCTCTTCCCATCATTGAAGAACTGCTGGACGAGTTGGCTGGATCTTGCTTCTTTACCAGCTTGGACCTCCGGGCAGGGTATCACCAGATCCGCATGAGACCGGGGGATGAATACAAAACGGCTTTCAAGACGCACCATGGGCATTTTGAGTTTAAGGTCATGCCAGACGGAGGCACGGGGGGCCGAGCACGTTTCAGGGAGGCATGAACATTGTCCTGTCGCCATTGCTGCGCAAGGGTGTGTTGGTTTTCATCGATGATATCCTGGTTCATAGCTCAAACTTGGCCACTCACCTCTGCTTACTGTGCCAAGTGTTCAGCCTGCTAAAAGAGCACCACCTCAGAATAAACCGCAGCAAGTGCTCTTTTGCTCGCCCCAGCCTATTGTACCTCGGGCATGTGATTAGCAAGGAGGGTGTTCGCACCGATGCGAAGAACATCACAGCAGTACAGACATAGCCAACTCCCACCACGGTGAAGGAAGTGAGAGGGTTCCTTGGCCTTGCTGGATATTACCGGAAGTTCGTCCATGGCTTTGCTCTCATTTGCCGTCCCTTGACAGATCTGCTTAAGAAGGGCACTGCTTTCCGCAGGACTGAGGAGGAAGAAGGGTCCTTTCGGGCTCTACATCAAGAACTTATCTCTGCTCCTGTTTTGGCGATGCCCGATTTCAAGAAGCCTTTCCACTTGGAGACCGATGCATCTGCCCATGGCATTGGGGCGGTGCTCTCCCAAGACAAACACCCTGTAGGATTCCTGAGCAAGGCTCTCGGATCACGCAACAGCATGATGACGCCGGTGCCCGAAGAAATCCTGGAGGACCGCGTTATGCAGTGTGGTGGTGCGTTGGTGCCACAGGTGCGGATTCGTTGGACCGATCAGCCAACGGAGTTCGCCACATGGGAGGATCGCGCGGAGCTGCAACACCACTTCCCAGGTGCGCCAGCTTGGGGACAAACTGTGTCTCAAGAAAGGGGGAGTCATAAGGCCCAAGTGCCACCAGGTCAAGACCAGCCGGCAGCAACCACTGGGCTGGAACGGGCCTAGCGCATTGGGAGGCCCAACACCCGTTTCCCGGGCCAAATCTGGGACACCAGGAGCAAGGTTAAGTACGGGCTAGGGTTCCCAAGGAGAGGGCATCGATGAACTAGTGACTGGCGGCGACTCCTTACCTCAATTCCCCTTTCTCTGTTCCTCCAGAAACCCGATTCTTGTATCCAAGACCTTGTACTGCTACCTAAACAGCTAGTAGATCGATCAGGAGCATAACACTACATGGTGCTCGGCGGCGGTAGCGACGTCACCTGGCCGTAGTGCCAGCCCTGCGCCGACACCTTATGTAGATCCACCAGCACGTACAGGATACCCGCCATCGCCTGCTGCTGATGCGCCACAAAATCAGTCACAGGTTTTGGACCTCCGGTATTCGACCTATCCTCTCCACCACCGATTCCTTTTTTGCGGAGGCGCAACCGGGTAGGGTTGGGAGGCTATGGAATCGAGAAGGATGTGAGGGATGGAGCAGGCCTAATAGCGCAGCGACGCGGCTTAGGCGGAGGCCCGATGCAGGTAAAAATAAACGCCTTAGTGTCGAATCGTTACCTTTCACTTACGGGTGGCATGGTGGGTAATTTTCTTCAAAGATGGAGTGCGGTCAGTCAATGCAATTTAGTAAGTGCACATAGAGTATGGATTAGATTAAAGCTAGCTGTTAGATTAAGTTAGTGGGCCTAATCACGCGGTGGTAATGGGTCCGTGTACATTTCGTGAGGTGCGTTTAGAGAAGATAATGTTTGATCTTTTGTAAGTAAAAGAAAAAGAAGAAGAGTATGGATTAAATTAAAGCTAGCTGTTAGATTAAGTGAGTGGGCCTAATCATGTGGTGGTAATGGGTCCGCGTACATTTGGTGAGGAGCGTTTAGAGAAGATAATGTTTGATCTTTTATAAATAGTAGAGATGGTTTGATCATTTGTACTTTATTTTTTTCCTAACAAACATGTCTTTTCTATAACGACGCCGGTGCCTCTCCTGTTTATGTGTAATATATTTAATTCTTTGTGTACGCTCTATAAGTCATGGTCTTTAAATATATCCAGGCCATTAAAATTTTAATCTAATGGTTAAACAATTTTTTTGTGAAAAACTTCCGATCTTTTCATCTTTAATCATGGTAGTACAATAAACACCAGAAATAATCAAAATTACATCTAAATCCATAGACCACCTTGCGACTATTACAAGCACCGAAGTGAGCCAAAGGCGTGCCGCCGTCATCGCCCCTTCCTCGCCGGAGCCGGACAAAATTCACTAGTAGAAAACAGGGCTTTGGTCCTAGCCAGATCAGAGCATTAGTCCCGGTTCTGTTACGAACCGGGACCAATGGGTGCATCAGTCCCGGTTTGAGCGGCCAGGGCGCCGGCCGGGCCTCGGCAGGCACCAGTCCCTGTTCCTCCTTCCTGGGCGCCCCACAGCGGCCACGTGGAGCTCCTTTAGTCCCGGTTCGTAAGCCAACCGGGACTAAAAGTGGTGGGCATTAGTCCCGACCATTTTGTCCCGGTTGCCGAACCGGGACTAAAGGCCCTCTGGAACCGGGACAGGTGCCCTGTTTTCTACTAGTGGCTTATTGTGGTAGACAGTCGGGAAGTCGTTGTGCTAAGACCTCATAGGACCAGCGCACCAGAACAGTAGCCGATGTCGTTCAAGAGTAGCGTAGATCGGAAGAATCCACCATGAAGACACACGAACGTAGACGAACTATGACCATATCCGAGCAAATCCACCAAGGACATATCTACCGGAGACACACCTCCACAAGCCCACATACCATCGGGACGGAGACTACGTGGGGAGAATCTTATTCCATCTTCAGGGAACCGTCGCCGTCTCGCTTCCTGAGCATGACACAAACCCTAACAAACTCAAAATAACATTTGAAAATGGAGCCCTCCCAATGGCAAGGGTCGGGATCCACTACGCCGCCATGGCCCTAAGTCCACTGAAGATGAGGCAGGCCGGCGGCGGTGCCGGTGGGAGGCAGAGGAACCCTAGACTCTTTTGGGAAGGAGGCGAGTGTGTATACAGGAGAATGGTTAAATTAATTTTGATGATGTGGAGGCTTGAATTTTGCCTCCAATTAGTAAATATAAGATATAAGATGATGGAAGTATGCAACATATATGGACGGATATTTGTCTTCATGTTTCTCTTTCTTGGTTTGATTTGCATTCTGCACAAGAACATACTCCCTCTGTCTCAAAATAAATGTCGTGCAAAGTTAGTATATAACGTTGCACTAAATCAGTGAAACTTATTTTGGGACGGAGGGAGTACAATTCAAATCAAAAGGAATTCCTAGACATAATGTCCACTATCTAGATCTTGGTTAGATGCTTGATGTTTATTCTGTTTCATCTTTTTTTCGATAAAGGGCGCATTTATTATCTCAAAATGTAGCATCAAGCTCATACTACCTACGTCTTGGCTTATTGGTCCCATTAGTATTTTATGCCAAATTTTGATCATGAATTTAATTAACAAAATGTTAATGCATGTCACAAAAGATAGTATCATTGAAAACTATGTTCAAATATGAATCCAACAATATAATTTTTTATGACATGCATTAATATTTTGTCAGTTAAATATATTGTCAAATTTTGGCACAAAATACGAAGTGGACCAATAAACCAGGACGGAGGTAGTATAAAGCATGATGAGTAACACCTGACCTATGCATAATTAGAATGCACACAGTCAATCACAGAGTCTGAGAAAAAGGAAGAAAAAACCGACATATTGGCATCTGTAGAGTCCTATAACACCGACACTATGCCTATGTCGAAGGGGTGGTGAGCCAATCCGGTTATGCTGCCACCCATGTTGGGTAAAAACCTCCGCAGCACCTGCTCCAACCGTGTATAGACCGCCTTAAACAATGTTTGGTACTTCACTCATTGTAGCGTAGGCCACGTACGAAGCGAGTGCGTACACCGGAAAATTACCTGCAGAGGAGATGCATTTTTGTTATTAAAAACCAAATCATTTCTCTATATAGCCAAAGCGACCATAGTAAGGTATATGCTCCCACCCTTATTAGCGTTTTAAACCTATTTGAAATACTGTCCAACAATGACTAAAAATATTGGCAACACTTGTGGGCGGATACAAATTGGACGCTATTTGGATGATTGTCCATGTAGAACGTGCAAGTTTGCACTGAAAAAAGAGGTGTTCGATTGTCTCTTCATGAGTACATAAGCCACACTCCTAACATCGAGGCCAGTTACGACGTGCGAGATTGTCTTTCGTTAGCACAACTCCCCTTCGAAGGTACCACATGAAAATTTTAACTTTTAGTGGAATCTAGGACTTCCAAATTTTCTTTTGTTATACACCGGTCCGAATGGGTTAGCGCACGGTACATAGAGTCTACTATGAATGACCTAGATGTAGTGAGGTTCTAGCGAAACACATCCCGGCCTTATGTCAAATTAATCGAATCGAGTCAGGATAAAAGATTTTGCCATGTCATAAGCCTGGGGCCAATCAAATCGTTCATGAAAGAAATATTTGGCGGGGATGAATTGAGCACCCGCGCAATAGTATTATTCTTATCACGAGCAATGTTGTACAAGGTTGGGTACTGTTGTCGGAGACTGACATTGCCTAGCCATATGTCCTCCCAGAAACGAATCTCCAACCCGTCCTTTATCGCGAATGACCCAAAGCAGAAGAGATATTTCTTTACCGCCATTAGGCCATCCCAAAAGTGCGAGTCGCTAGGTTTCCAATATGCCCGAGACATAGCCTTTTGGCCTAGATACTTATTGCGCAGCATAGTTTGCCAAACAGCATCCTCGGTAAGAAGTTTGAACAACCATTTACTAAGAAGGGCGTCGTTCTTGATCTGCAAGTCATGAATGCCAAGGCCATCTTGATCTTTCGGCCTATAAACCATGTTTCATTTGGCTAAACTGTATTATTTTTTCACCATCTTCTTGCCAAAAAAATCCGGATCTAAAATAATCCATCCTTCATAGAACCCCTTTTGGAAGTTGCAAGAAAGAGAGCATACAGAGAACCATATTATATTTCATCTCAGACTACATATATCTTTTTCCTTTGGAGTGTCCGACTGTAGGATTTTCTTTCTGTGCACATTCTGAAAGAAAATGCACTCAAATAGATGGCCACTAAATCGGATTTGAATCAACAACTTCATTAAAAATCTGTGGGTACTAAATTAGGTCAAAAATATATCTATGCCCACTTGCAGCCGGTCACTAGGTTCATCGGATTTGAATCATCAGCTTTATTGTCAGAAACTTTTCTCATTTTATAGTTGTTTCTCTTTTTTTTTGTTAGTATTTTGAAATTTATTTTTGACAAAGTGCGAGTATTTTGATAGTTGTATCAACATTAGTATGTTCCTAGATCGTCCCGATGTGAAAAGCTAGCTAGCAACTAGAGTACATCTTTGGTACAGTGCTTATGTTACTTTATAGCTTGTGGCCTGTGCAATGGACCGGCTTAGGAAATTTTGCTTAAGACCCTCCTCTCATAGTGCTTGTGGCCGGGTCTTAAAGACTATTCTGTTGCTCAAGAGCCCCTGTTCACCACACATTGGAGACGCCCTTGATATGCGCGTTTTGTAGGTTGTGTACAAGCCGGGTTTTGCATGAGACTATAGCCTAATCGACGGAAGACTTTGTTCGCACACGACCCTCGACGCCGGCGGTGATGCACCGCAGCTCACGTCGAAGGAGACCCGTCCGGAAGCGCAGTACGCAAGCAATCCGGCGGGCGCTTTTGTAGACCCGAAACCCCACTCGCCCGGGAGGGACCCCATCAGGGCGCGCGGCGGCTATGGGCTGCCCTAGGTCGGCCTGACCGCCCCTAGGGCCTCGAGGTTCGCCGCCCTGCAACAAATAGAACGAACGAAGAACGAGGAAGAAGAAGAACAAGGGAGAAGATAAAAGTAAAGGTAAAAGTGGTTGATGATTTGTTCGATTGTGTGTTGATCAATCGGCCGTCACCCCTTAGGTATATAAGAGGCGGATGGACTTCCCACGGAAGGAAAGGTTAGAATTCACGTTCAAAACCCTAGTTTGGGTCCAAATCGGAATCCGAACTTTCCAAAACTGTTCGGTTTACAACCCAGCTGCACCTTGCGGGTCACGTTTGAGGCAGTAAACGATCTCGGATGGAAACGAGCGCAAAAGCAATCTTGACCGTTTCGACGAGACGAACAACTTTCCTGTTGAGCATTTTTTTATCAGAGGCCATCTTGAGGGGGGTTTTCGGCTGTTTTCCGAAGTCTGCAGCAGAGATATCCAAAACCCGGACGAACATCCTGGAGTGTCCGGCCATCCTCGGAGAAACTCAAAACCTTATCCCCGGAGTGTCCGGCCATCCTGATGCATCCGCGCATTTTCGGCTGTAACTTTTACATACGAACTTCGATTGAGACGTTTTTTATATCAAAATCAACCGCCTCGACGAGACGCACAACTTTCATGTTGAAACTTTTACCATCGGAGGCCATCTTAATTGGGTTTCAAGCCATTTTTTAATCTGGTGTCAACATGAGCATCTCTGAACTTGTCATAACTTTTGCATCCGAGCTCCGTTTTAGACCATCTTCATATCCATCTTGATCTTCTCGAAGAGAGTAATCCCATGGTGACTTTCAATAATAATTTTGAATTAATCTTGACATAGCTTCAAGATACTCTTTATGATCGTGCCACTTTTGAGCGTCAACACATGCCCCCCTGTTTTTCGGCAAAGCTGGCGTGCCAAAAAATAACTTGTATCGTGTTGGTTCTAAGGACGACGTCAACACTCCATCGGTCATTTATATGCTTAGGTAGATAATTATATATCGGCCATTTTTTTTTTGAATCCTTGATGCAAACTTGGGTGAAACCTTCTCAATTTCATTAACAATCCGATGATAAAATTCCATAGATATATATCTCAAGGTCATCCTCCAAACCATATTGTTCACCGTTTTGCTAGGATTTTGTAGATAATCAACAATAAACTTTCTTCAATCCTTACTTTCGCCTTGTCTCGCTTTCCAATCGAACTAAGGACGATGTTAGGATACTACACCGGCCATGCTTTGACATATTCTTAGGGCGATAGATAAATATCGGCCACTACCATGAGGTCCATGAAAAATTCACCCACTAAAGCATGTATAGCCGAAATAAACAAATGAAATAGCAATAATATATTTCGGCCCATTTGTATTAGCAACAAAAATATAACTAATCAAATGTATAGTGATTTGGTAATACCCTCTCATGATATAGAAAATTATGTTGCATCCATGGATCAAAATAAATCCATGGAGGGTAATTGATCATACCTAGGGATGAATTCCATGGCAAAGGCATCAATGGCATGGTTGAAGAAAATGGATGATGTGTAGACCGAAGATGTTGAAACCTTCGGCCTGGTCCTTCATAGTTTTCACTCTTTTCCTTCTTCACATTTGCCGCACTTCTTGTAATGGAAGCTTGCACATAATTCTTATTTTGAGTACTTCCTTTGGAAACCCATGCCATGTTCCTTTCTTCAAGTTCTTGTGCACTAAGTTTTTGTAATTTCTTCTTTTGCCAATATGATAAGCCGAGTGCGGCTGTGATTTTGTTTGAAGCAATGGCAATTCTTGTTTTACCTTGTGCACTCTCAACTTCTTCTCTTTAGATTTGGCACTTGATTGACTTACCTCATTGCCTTTAGTAGCCAATGTCAACACTTTAATTGGCTCTTTTTCATTTGAGATCAAATATGAAGTAGCACTCTTACGACCATCTTTTTTAACACGGTAAACTTGCTTGACCACCTCTTTCTTGATCCTTGAGCTCTGGACCGATTCCTTATGATTGAAACGGTCTTTGACGTCTGATTGTTCATCAAATGTTGATCTTTTTGGAGCTGCATAATGTTGGTTAGATGGTCCAAAATAAGATGGAGAATGTGCCCGTGTCTCATACCTGTCCCATCATGGATATGGATCTACATGAGAATAGGGAGGCATCCACGACATTGGCATTGGCGGCCCAAAGTAAGGATATGAATATGCTGCATTGAGATTCTCACTTTCTCAATACCGATCCTCGGATTTGCGCCTAGGGGGTGATCTTGATGCTTTTGAATTACTTGGCCGATAAGCAATTTTCTCCTCACTTATCTTCTGATATTTTTCCAATAGTTGCGCGAAAGTGACTTTCGGCCTTTTACCTTTGTGCTTACCTTGGCCTTTGCTTGCATCGATCTTTGGATTTTCTTGTTGCCCCCCAGTATTTGGCGTCTTCATTGCAACTTTGATGGAATTTTCGTCCTCAAGAATATTATGATTGTGCTCTTGAACAACTTTCTTACTTGAGAGCTTGATCCCAATATCTGCAGTTTTTACCTTCTTATTATTTAATGAATCAGCTTGAAGAAGCCGATGCAAAAACTTTTTGCCGTCAAGATCAATCGGAATAGACTGGTCATCCTTTGGTGTTTCACCAAATCTCAATCGTCCTTTATCAATGGCCGATTTAACTATTTGACGAAACATATTGCAATCCTCAAAATTATGTTTGAACTAATGATGCAACCTACAATATATTCGTCCTTGAATTGATGGCTTGACATGGTGATCAAGAATTCTTATGTAATTATTTTTCAGCAACAAATCAAATATTTGATCACACATGCTTGAATTGAAGGTAAACTTTTTATTTTCTAGCCGATCTTGCTGTGAGAACGGCTTTGGAGTTAAGCAAATGAATGGTTCAGATTTTGCATCACCCCATTCGGCTATGCATTGTGTTTTGCACTCTATCTCCGATATCTTTGGGTAAGATATTATACCAGCAACGATTTTCTTAACATAATTTAACCTTGGCTTTAAATTTCTAAAAGAAAAATATTTAGAACATACATGTCTCAATTGAGAGCAAGTGCAAGCCAAGTACGAAATAAGCAAAGCTATCCAATTAGATATGAACTTTAGATAAAGCAACGGGGAAAGCTTTGGCTGCAACAATAAGTCATTATCGGTCTTTATAAATGGCGCAATGGGTTGACCGATATGTTCTATAACAATTTTATTGCTCACTAGTAAATTACCCTTCTTCATTGGTCTTTCAAAATTACTTATGAGGATTTTTCTAATAGATGCATCAGCAATAAAGTTCTGACCAAATCTGAAAATAGGTAAATTACTTGCTAAACATACCTCTTCAAATATGTTGGGAGAGCATGATGGTGGTGTGACTTGAACAATATCTTGCTCCGCCTTTGAATGGCTCCCCAAGGCCACTTCATCATCTTTTTCTTGATTCCGTGTATCATAACATTGAAGATTTTCGTCAACTGAACATTGTTCGGCTACTTGTTCTTGTCCTTGAAGTTCATCAATTTCTATGGCACGAAACACATAGGGCAGGAAGTAGGTTTCATTAACTTCAGAAAAATCAAGCATGATTGTTTTGCCATGCTTTCCATGCCCTTTCTCAATACTACTTGCCTCTTTGGATTTGATGGATTCGGAATATATACTACTTGATTCGGCTTTTTCAACCGAAACACTTTCATGTTTCGAATCATCGTTCTTTTCATTGATACTACCAATTGGCAATGCTTCTTTTATCTGAGCCAATTCTTTTTCTATTTGTTTCTGGCGGCGAGCGAAAAAATTGGCTTTAAGTTTTTTCTCAATTTCAGCCCACTCCGGATATGATTGCCCCCCAATGCCTTTAGATTCTTTCGGCAATGACACATGGGTGTTGCCGAAAATTTGCCATTGTGTAGGGGGTGTTCAATATGATGTCGTACTAGGTGAAGGCATATGCATTGTTGTAGAACCATATTTTTTCTCGCCAATTCTATCAATTGGCAAAGATTCATCTTCTTGCAGAACTCTAGCTCTTATTGCATTATAATTAGGAACTAGCCCCTTATCATGTTCTTCAAGGCAAAGAGCACTAATCTTGTTATTTTGGGCTATATCCCTTTTTAACGTAGCCACTTCCCATTCTGTAAGGGATTGCTCCGCAATATTTTTATATTCTTTCGGCAATGAGGTGTTGCCGAAATTATGCAATTGTGTAGAGGATTCATTATATGCTACAATATTAGATGATGGCATGTGCACTCCTCGAAATTTTCACTTATTCGGCTATGAGCATGAAGATGTGGAGCCGAATTATGTGCATCTACAGTTGTAAACGGTGCCAAAAAATTACTAACATGAGGTGTAGCATATGACGGTTGAGAGTAACTGGCCAAATAGCCAGTAGTAGCATGGCCAATTCTCTCATTTATCGGCATGGTTGGATTACTATATTGCACATTAGTTGCCGATGAATAAAAGGGTGAAACACTTTCTTGGATGGCATTGGGAATTCTAACATGAGGTGTTTCAAATTTATTAACCGAACTCACCATGTTGTTCATTGGCATAACGATTTGTGGGGTTGCCGATGCATGAGAGTTGAGATACATATGGTGCATGTTACTAGTATCATAAGAAGTTGAAGCATGAAGATTATTTTGCATCGGCCCTTGCACATAATTAGAAGCATGATTGATAAAACTAGGGCTAGCCGATATATTATGCTCATTAGACGATCTAGCAACAACATATGCATTATTTGCATCTACGTAAGTGAATTGGGTATTCATATTACCTTAGATTGCAAACCCTAGATGACGATCTCTTCGTAGCAAGAACGGGCCGGAGACCGTTCAAAGCTTCGTCCCCAGCGGAGTCGCCAAAAAGTGTGTTCGCACACGAACACGTCACCGTGTACCCTCGACGCCAAGGGTGATGCACCGCAGCTCACGTCGAAGGAGACCCGTCCGGAAGCGCGGTATGCAAGCAATCCGGCGGCGCTTTTGTAGACCCGAAACCCCACTCGCCCGGGAGGGACCCCGTCAGGGCGCGCGGCGGATATGGGCTGGCCTAGGTCGGCCTGACCGCCCCTAGGGCCTCGAGGTTCGTCGCCCTACAACAAGAAGAACGAACGAAGAACGAGGAAGAAGAAGAACAAGGGAGAAGATAAAAGTAAAGGTAAAATTGGTAGATGATTTGTTCGATTGTGTGTTGTTCAATCGGCCATCACCCTTAGGTATATAAGAGGCGGATGGACTTCCCACGGAAGGAAAGGTTAGAATTCACATTCAAAAACCTAGTTTGGGTCCAACTCGGAATCCGAACTTTCCAAAACCGTTCGGTTTACAACCTGGCTGCACTTTGCGGGTCACGTTTGAGGCAGTAAACGACCTCGGATGGAAACGAGCCCAAAAGCAATCTTGACCGTTTCGACGAGACGAACAACTTTCATGTTGAACGTTTGTTTATCAGAGGCCATCTTGAGGGGGGTTTCGGCTGTTTTCCGAAGTCTGCAGCAGAGATATCCAAAACCTGGACGAACATCCCGGTGTGTCCGGCCATCCTCAGAGAAACCCAAAACCCGGATGATTATCCCCGGAGTGTCCGGCCATCCTGATGCAGCCGCGTATTTTGGGCTGTAACTTTTACATACAAACTCCGATTGAGACTTTTTTATATTAAAATCAACCGCTTCGACGAGACGCACAACTTTCATGTTGAAACTTTTCCCATCCGAGGCCATCTTAATTGGGTTTCAAGCCATTCTTTAATCTGGTGTCAACATGAGCATCTCTGAACTTGTCATAACTTTTGCATCCGAGCTCCGTTTTAGACCATCTTCATATCCATCTTGATCTTCTCGAAAAGAGCCATCCCATGGTGACTTTCAATAATAAATTTGAATTAATCTTGACATAGCTTCAAGCTACTCTTTATGTTCGTGCCACTTTTGAGCGTCAACAGACTTGAGCGCTCTCTACGTACCTAAGGTCTTTCCTTTACAATAGACAATGTCCTAGGCAGCCGTGCTGATCAAACCATATCACGTGGGCTTACATCGATACCACTTACAAGATGGTTATATAATTATAACACGGTGCTGTTAGCAAGATCTCTGCAGGTGATGAGTGATGAACCCTGCCTATGGTTATTATAACATTAATTTGTTTGGAGTGTCCAACTATCCAACTGTAGGATTTTATCTCTTATAATTTGCATTTTGGAAGGAAAGGCATCATGCAAACAGATGGTGCCGATCAACATCTATAGGTCTTAACTTAGCTGAAAAATCATATGCATGCTCGCTTGCAGCCCGCCACTGGATTGGATTTGAATTAACATTTTTATGCAGAACCTTTTCTCCACATCAAAAAGGTGTGATAGCTCCCGGGTGCAGAATCTTTATAGTACCCAATAATTTCCCCTGCCGTCCCATGGCATCACATCAAATGGGCTTAATTTGGTACCATTCACGGTGTTAACTAAAATATAATGCTCACTATCCAATGCATGGCATAAGTATATTAGAGGCAACCAGGACGAAAACCCAATTCGGTGCCCAGACTCATCTGCACCCGGTCAGAAAAAAAAATCAAACAAAAATACTAAAAAATTTCAAAAAAAATCCAATTTTTTTATGTGATAGAAAATTTTATGCGTGAGGTTCGCTCTAAATTTCAACTTATTTGGACATCTGAGCAGCTCTCAGCAAAAAAAAAAAATCGGATCAGAACAGTGTGTGAACAGTTAACTTTTCTACAGACCCTGAATTTATTTTTTTTGCTGAGAGTTTCTCAAATGTCCAAATGAGTTCAAACTTGTAGCGCACCTCACGCGTAAACTTATCTACCACACAAAAAATTGAATTTTTTTGAATTTTTTTAGTATTTGTTTTGTTTTTTTTCGTCAGGGGGATGCAGATGAGCTCGAGAGCAGAAACACCGACCCCCAACCAGGATGCTTAATTAAGCTATCATATACAATCGGCAACTAGCTAGCTACCATTGTAAAACTAACACACTGACAGTAGCAGTCAGTCACATGCATGCAAGCAAAGGACGCGAAAGGGCATCTTGATTCATCGCTGCTAATTAAGAGGGCCTGCATAGGTTTAGAAGACTTCGCCAAGTCTTCCGTCAAGCTAAATAGAGAAAGAAGAGAGGCTTCATAGTTGGATGGTTTCATTTCCCTCATATCCCATCTTTTTTACCGATAAAGGGCGGAAGGGGAACTCATATCCATCTAGTATCCACTCATATCTATCTTCCCTGAAGTGAGCGCTCCGTCCATTATTTGCGAACTGCAGGTATGTATGTCCACGTTCTGTTGAATCAGATTATAAACTTGAGTTGTTTCACTCTGTTCCGCTCGTGTTGGAGAGGTTGTGAAATTTCTGCTGGCTGAACATCTGTACAGATCTAGCATCCAGTAGCACTGTGTCTGCTTGATTTGCTTCCTGTTAATTCCAACTATATATGTATGTTTGAGCAGCAATATATGTGTGTCTATTCCCTATATATGTAGTTTGGTATACTGCTACATCCTACAACAATTTTGTGCTTGAGGAACATCCCTCAATCTTCAAAATCCATGCTGCAAAGCAATCATTTTGGATTACCATCGCTTTTCAATGAGGTTGATCTTGATAGCCAAAGTATGAAATTTAGGAACACGGCAATTGTTTTTAGTAGAATTTAAAAAAAAACAGCGGTGCCTCGAGCGCTTCATCCCGGCGAGGTGGTCGTGGCCAAGGAGACCAGCTAGCACGCCAGGGCGTCCATGTCTTGGAGCACGCCGAGGAAGACCCCTGAGCTGGAGCATGGTGTTGCTCTGGGGGTCCATGTCGTTTGGCGACGTGTGGTGCCGCACCGCCTCCTCGCAGATGTGCTCGTCCGACGAACGCCGGTGCTTGTTGGCGGGGGCAGTCGCGTCGCAGGTGGCGCCGGCGTACCGCCCGTCGGCGCCAGTGGCGGAGAGGTGCGGCCCGACCACGCCGCGATGGCCTCCATGGCGTGGCACGCGACTCCGTCAGCGCCTGCGCGAGGTCGATGCTTGTCGCCAGTGTCCACTCCGGCGCCGGTGTCCTAGGCTTATTTTCTCACAGATGAGAGAGGAAGAAGTAGATCGATCGGCGTCGGTGGCTGGGAGGATTTGCTTCTGGTTTGGTTTGTGAGAAGACAAGGAAAGAGAGAGGAATGTGGGGCACGGGGCTGCAGAGTAGTGCGTGGTGCTGCACCTGCCATGTCATCGATCCTGTGGACAAGTGCTTAGTAAGTACTCCGTATGCATTAAGCAAAGGACTGAGCTAAAATCCGAATGATCGGACCATAATAACATATCCGAACGCATGCATGAATACTAGCTTCGAAGTTGTTTGCTTCGGTGCGGTGTCCACCGGGTTAGCTTAATTAGAAGCTCCTAATTACATGCATGGGAAAAAACAAAACTGATGATATCAGCAAATTCTTTTTCAAAACTGAAAATTCAAAATGTTTTGTAGCTCAAACCATCTGCTGACTTGAAAAACTGTCTTCACCTGTAAGATTCGTAGCGACGAGACTTTCAAAACTAGATCCCATGTTGGTATGTTCCAATGACTTTTTTTTCGGCTAAAAAGTTATCAGGCATTTACTACTTAAGTTATCACATCTGCGACACATAAGTTACCAAGCTGTTTTCATAGAAATTACCAGACATGAAAAATGGCCGTCCAACCTTTCTTCCCACGTGTATAAGCATGAATGCACTAGATGACAAAACGGTGATGTCATCTTATATTCTCCCTATTTCGAAACTTCAAAACATTTTATAGCTCAAAACGTCGCTCTGATCAAAAAATTGTTTTGAAATAAAAGATTTGTCGCGACGAGATTTTTGAAAGTAGATCCCATGTTGCTATGTTCTGACGACTCTTTTTCCGGGTAAAAAGTTACCATGCATGTGCTATGCAAGTTATCATGCTAGTTTAGCATAAATTATCATATTGTTTACACAGAAATTACCGCGACAAAGAAAATGGTTCCTTTAACCTCCCCCCCCCCCCCCCCCCCACATGCACATTCACGCATGTCCTAAAGGACGAAAAATGCTAATGTCATGGAAGATTTCACCGAAATTCAAAAAAATTGAAATATTTTGTAACTCAAACCGTCACTCTGATACAAAAATCATTTTTACATAAAAAATCGTTGTGACGATACCTTCGAAACTAGATCTCATGTTGCTATGTTTCGACAACTTTTTTGGGCCAAAAAGTTGTCAGACATGGGCTAACTAAGTTATCAGCTCTATTGTGTATATATTACCATGCTATTCACACATGAGTTACCGAAGGGTGTTTTTCAAACAAGTCCCTCCCACCCTCCTAGTCAAAAGTTATCACACCTAGAGTAAGTAAGTTATCAACTCAATTGTGCATGTATTACCATGTTATTTACACATGAGTTACCGGGGCAAAGTTATCACTGTGTTTGTACGTAAATATCTGGTCCGCGGTGCGTAAATTACCATGCAATTCGCACAAAAATTACCGAAAACATGTTTCTTCAACTATATTTTCCTGGGTCAAAAGTAATCAACGTGTTGCACACAACTTATCAGGTCTATGATGCGTAAATTACCATGCTATTCATACACAAGCAATCGGGGGTGTGTTACAACCCCGACCCCTGCCAAAGTTATCACAGTGTTTGTATGCAAGTTATCAGGTGTGTGATTCGTAAAATGCCATGCTCTTTACACAGAAGTTATCAGGAGTATGTTTTCAACAACCCCCCCCCCCCCCCCCCCCCCCCCCCCCCCGGCCGGGGGTATGTTTCAACCAATTTTCCCCCGCAGTCGAAGTTAGCATGGTGTTTGTACGTAAGTTATCAGGTCTGCGGTTCCTATAGGTTCGACACGCAGTCCTCCCGTCGCCGTCGCGGGATGCCGACGGTGCCCAACGAGGAGGAGCGGCTCCTCCAGTGGGTGTACCGTCGGTCACTTACGACGGCGGGGACGGACGCCAGACGGGTTTGAAGGATAAACGCCGAGGCACTCCAGCTCGGCATTGAGCAGTCCGAGCGGGTGGCAGCAGCTGAGGCGGCGAGGGTGGCAAAGCTCAAGCGGAAGCAGGATCGCATCGTTCGACGCTTGAAGAGATAAATTTTTATGCCCCGGTAATTTCTATATAAACAAAATGGTAACTTATGTACCACAAGTGTGATAACTTACGTAGCACACGCGTGGTAACTTTTTGACCAAAAAAAAAATGTCATCAGAACATATCACTATGGGATTTAGTTTCGAACGTCTCGTCGCGACGAATTTTTTATGTGAAAACGGTTTTTCTATCGAACCAACGGTTTGGGCTAAATATCATTTCGAATTTTTCATTGAGAAGAATCTTTGATGACATCATCATTTTTTTTTCTTTCCTTGCATGCATGCATACATGTAAGTGGCTGAAAGCGACTTGCATGCGTGGACATGTTTTGGCTGGAAGAGACATGCGCGTGATTAGAAAAAAGAAAGCGACATGCGCATGATTAGGAAAAATCGGACGGCATGGAATGTGTTTGGATCTATTGTAAACTTCCGACCTTTTGGAAGTTAGATTTGTCGTTAAGCAAATTGTGTGCTTCCTTTGCTGATTAAAACATAGTAAAAACCAGACCAAAAATCATTAGAAAGCTCTGATTTTTTTTTGTGAACAAACATTGGTTAGCTTACTTCCTTCTTGCCAAGTTTCAGATTTTCTGGAGTTTGCTTGAATTTTCTGGAATTAAAAAAAGGAAAACTCATTGTTCGGGGTCGAGTTTTGGCATTCTCATGTTTGATATTACTTTCTTTTTCTTGTATAAAGCTTAAATATAGACTCAACAATACAAATATGATTTTTCAATCCAATTTTTTCAACCTTTTCAAGCATTTTTAGTTCAAATTTCAATTATATTTGTTAAATATCTAGAAATGCACTTAATGGCTTAAATATAGCAAACAGACTTCAAAAAATGCCAAATTTTCACATGGATCTTGTAATGGTGTATCTTGAGTGCAGAAAAAAAATATAGTGTCAACGGATGAAGCATCGGTCGCATCGCCCTCGAAACAGACCCGTTCCCTCTTTAAACCACGTTTCTTCCTCCGAGATGGTCCGGTTTCCAAAGGTTGTACGTCATAACTTTTGTGAAACTTTACAATTTTTTTACCATGCACTACAGGGATCATATGATGACAGCACGCCAAATTCATGCTTTTCGCAGTTTGTTTGCATTTTTTGGAATTAAAAAACCAAAAAACTCACGTTAGGGGTCGAGTCTTGGCACCCTCATGTTTGCAATTCCTGGCCAAACAATTTCAAATTTTTATCATAGCTTTTAGATGTCATGTGAGTGTACCATGCCAAATTTCATTTTTTCGGAGTTTGTTTGCATTTTTTGGAATTAATAAATGATAGAACTCCATGTTTGCGGTCGAATCTTAGCGCCCTCATGTTTGGAAATACTTTCATTTTCTTGCATGAGGCCTAACATAGACTCAAGAACACAAATATGATTTTTCAATCCAATTTTCATAACCATTTCGAGCATTTACAGTTCAAATTTGAATTATATCCGTTAAATGTCTAGAAATGCATTTAATGGTTTAAATATAGCAAACGGACTCCGAAAGATGCCAAATTTTTACATAGATCATGTAAATGGTTTGTATTGAGTGTAGAAAAAATTCAATGGCAACGGATGAAGCGTCGGTCACTTCATCTTCAAACTAGACAAGTTTTCTCTCGAAACCATGTTTCTTCCTCAGAGTTGATTTGATTTTTAAGCAATGCATGTCATAACTTTTACGAAACCTTCTCAATTTTTTAACACGCACTACATGGATCGTATGATGAAACCATGCAAAGTTTCATGCTTTTCGGAGTTCGTTTGCATTTTTCAAAATTTAAAAACCTAAAAACTCCATGTTCGGGTCGAGTCTTGGCGCCCTCATGTTTGGAAGTACTTTCATTTTCTTGTATAAGTCCTAAATATGGACTCAAGAATACATATATGATTTTTCAATGCAATTTTGCCAACTTTTTCATTCAATGGTAGTTCAAATTTGAATTATATTCGTTAAATGTCTAGAAACACACTTAATAGTTTAAATATAGCAAATGGACTCCGAAAGATACCAATTTTTTTCATGGATCATGTAATGGCGTACATTGAGTGTAGAAAAAAACTCAATGCCAACGGATGAAGCACCGATCGCATTGCCAAATTTTTATTATATTCACTAAAATGTCTAGTGCCTAAAAAATTCACTTAATGCATATAAATGGAAAATAGAGGGGGTGGAATACAAAATAAATTGTGTAGAAACTAAACGAGCATGAAACAGAAAAGGAAAACAAATAATGTACAAACGATAAGAAACAAAAAAAGGGAGAAGAAAACGGAAAATTTAATTGTTTGCCATGTGCAATAAAAATACACTCGGCAAAGAGAAAGGAGAAGAAAATTAAAAAAAAAAGTTTGCCGAGTGCTAAAAGAAAAAGAACTCGGCAAAGATTTCTTTGCCGAGTGCAAAACAAAAAGAACTCAGCAAAAATTCCTTTGCCCGGTGCAAAAATAAATAAACTCGGCAAATAATTCTTTGCCCGGTGCAAAAAAAAATAAACTCGGCAAATAATTCTTTGCTGGGTTCCCCGATAAAATGCACTCGGCAAACATTGAGAACTGGGCGAAGTCTCAGATTCTAGTATTGTTAAGATTTCTATCTTCGATAAAGAGCTTGTAAGTAGAATATATCCACGGAGAAACACTCCTCTGTCTCTGTGTCATAGTGCCATGAAAGACAGTCTTCAAAATTCCCCCTCAAAGGAATTGATTTGATCGATGCAGCATCTTCCCTTCCAAAGCTTTGTTCCAATAAGTCACTGTGCTACTCATTTGTGACTAGGCAAATAAGTTCAGAAACATTGGTCAGCAGGTACAGATCCCTCACGGCCACTGGTTTGTGAGTTATTCCACCTAGGCACCCACATATTGATTTTCTCCCATGTACCTATTCTCCATAGCACGCTTTTTTAGCAGGTCAACTCCTTTTAAGATGGTCCTCCACGTGTACGACATGCCCCTTGTGGGTTTTGCGATCGGCAAGTTGCAAGTGTTTAGCTCCTAGCACACTAGAACGCAAGCATTCAAGACTTTGGATCGTCCTCCATCCTTCCTGAGCAAGATCGGCATGTTAAAGCCGTAAATCTCTCTAAAGCCTAGGCGTCCATCTGTTTTTGGTTTTGTTAATTTTTTAGTACTCAACCAATGAACTCCATTCTCCTTATCCTGCTGGCTCCACATATATCTGGCCACCATGGTACAATATACTAATCAGATCACATATCATTTTAGTAAGATTGAAACACTACCTTGTGAAGGTTGGAATGGCTTACACAATAGCTTTAATCATAATTTGTTTCCCAGCCTCCATAGCAATTTGTCCTGCCACCCTTGAATTCTATATATACCATGCTCTCTCCTTCAAATAGGTGAAATATTTTATTCTCAAATATAACTATGTATCGCACACCTAAATATCATCCATAGAGATCTTCAAGTATTAACATTACTTCCCTTTTGTCTGCTTCATGTACATTGAAGTTGCTGACTTTCCTTGTAAATTTGCACAGCAGTTGATAAGTTTATGGAGCAGACTTACTTTTGGCTGTTCTACAAATTACACCAAGAAGATAATTTAATTATTTTGCGGTTTAGCAGTTTGGCTATGCCACGGAATTTTCTTTTTAACAATGAAGCTCGACTATTCTTCTTCACTCAATGATTTCTGAAGTATTAGACTATGTGTTCTCTTGGTAACATGAAGATAATTTTGTTCCTCGAGCAAATAACAATAGTTCATTTATTTTAGGACGGACGGGAGATTCGAGTTGGCGACTGTGCTCTTTTTCGATGTTCCTCCTTTCAGGTGCGCGCTCAAGAAAGCGGAAAAATGTTCAGCCAGGTTTCCAGCAATTCAAGGCTTATTCAGACGGTGCTCAAAATTGTGGTCCATCTGAAAGGAAGGAGATGGACAGAGATAGCGGCGTTGGTACAGTAGCTGCAGCTACAGTGCTACTGTCACTGAAGGATTTCGGCCACACGTACCAGGCCATGGCCCCTCTTGCCTGGGGCCTGGCTACGCCACTAGACAGAGACAAGCAACAAAATAATCCAGCTAAGGAAGATCGTGATTGCCCTATTATGGTTGATGACAGTGAACCTGAAAATGTTAGGGGGGACAATATGCAGTTCGAAATCACAGAGATAACAGAAAAGGCAGCTACAGTGCTACTGTCACTGAAGGATTTCAGCCACACGTACCAGGCCATGGCCCCTCTTGCCTGGGGCCTGGCTACGCCACTAGATAGAGACAAGCAACAAAATAATCCAGCCAAGGAAGATCGTGATTGCCCTATTATGGTTGATGACAGTGAACCTGAAAATGTTAAGGGGGACAATATGCAGTTCAAAATCACAGAGATAACAGAAAAGGTTGGACTTTCTCATACTGAAGCAGTCGACGAGCTAGTTTGTTTCATGCAACTTGATCAAACTGAACGGAAAATGGACCTTGCCAAGCGAGCAAGGGTCGCTGATATTATCACAGCTACAGAAAATCCTACCTGCCTTAGCAGGTTTTTGCAACTAAGGGGCCATTCGATCTTGAACGATTGGCTTCAAGAGACTCAGAAAGGGGAGTCTGCTGAAGGGGGTAGTCCTAAAGAATCTGACAAACCTATTAAAGAACTTATCCTGGCCCTGATTCGTGCACTAGCGAAATTGCCTGTCAGTCTGACTGCCTTAAGAAGCTGCAGTATTGGGATATCTATCAATCATCTGTGCAGCCATAAAGATCTGGAGATACAGAGGAAGGCTAAGTGTCTTCTTGATTGCTGGAAGGAGCGTGTTGACGATGAAACGAAGTGGATTGATGTAAGCAACTTGAAGGACAAACCTCACGTCAATAACCAGCAAATGCTCCGCCGCAAAAGAAAAAAAAAACAGCGACAAACAAAGGTCGAGTTCGAGGGGAAGAAGATGCCAAAGGTGTTTACCTTGGAGGAGGTTGCCAAGCACAACTCCAAGCACGACTGCTGGGTCCTCATCGCCGGCAAGGTCTCCTCTTCTTATTCTTTCTTGCGACCATAGACTTATGACTTTAATATATGCTCCGAGGTGGTGTTGCACGGCCCTTGATTTAATATTACCTGGTGGAGTAGTAGTAGACTTCTCGATTCCTGGTCTGACTCCTGCTAGTGTTTAGGCGAAAGATCTGATTAAATGTCTGTTAGATATTTTGTCTATTGCTAGCATGTGCCTTTGGTGTAGTTTCCTTAAGAGCTTGATGACCACCGTGGCAACGAGATGCCAAAAATTTCTCAACTTGGTTACAGTTCTCTTGATTATGATTAGGATTCCCAACTTGGTTACATTTCCAAAGTGGCATGCACTTCTTTACTTGCATCATTGATTTTATATTAACAAGGCCTTGTGCAGGAATATATGTTCATCCTTTCCGCAAACAAAACTCACCGAAAAATATATTCTTCTTCTTCTTCCATAGGTGTACGATGTGACCAAGTTTCTCGTGGATCACCCTGGAGGTGCCGATGTCTTGCTGTCTTCAACTGGTACTGCCCCATCGCATGTTTCTTTGGTAAATTAGGCTAAAAACAGTGAACACCATTTCAGCTTACAAGTACTTTTACATTGCAGCCAAGGATGCAACCAACGACTTCGAAGATGCGGGACACAACTCCACAGCTAGGGCAATCATGGATGAGTACTACGTCGGTCAGGTTGACGCAACCATGATACCCCCCAAGCAATCAAACTACGAGGTAAAGACCACTGTAACCTGTAAGGCTGTAATACCCTGGCCCATTAGTAGAGGCTCATATGGCCCAAGCTCAGTTGTGTGTGAAAAGTTTACGTATAGTTTGACTAGCATAAATACTGTGATCCAAACATAGCACATCCGGGTTAACCCTTTTACACAAATCTAGAATGAAAGAGTAGTCTGGGTGCTATGCATACATGGCCTGCCCCATTGGTAGGCTTGATACCGAGTAAACTTGGATCAGGTTGCTACACATATACATGAGTAGATCATATTTTATCTCTAGCAAGTTTTATTAAAGGAGGTGTTGTGACCCCCGGCCTCTGCATCGAATGATGCTCACGGCCATTATTGCTACCGAACATAAAGAGTACGTATATGTTGTTAACTGTTTCGTCTCATGGATGACCTTAGTTAGATATTGGCACCAGTTTATTTTTTGCTCCATACGGGATCAAGTGATATCAGGAAATTGGCCAATAGACTCAATCATTGTAGCAAGTTGCATTTTCATTTCCTAGTTGGTAGAATATATGTTTCATTATGTGTGGCAGTTTTATACATAGTGTTCCTTGTTTCCTGACAGGCTTACAACACTGGAGAACACGATGGTGGACAATCCAGCCTATCTTCAAAGAGCATCAGCACCTTAGTGTCTTCTTCAGGTTAATGCTATTAAACTATTTTAAATGTTTGAAGGCTAAATCCATGTATCTTGAAATTATACGTGAGGTTCATATATAACACCACATTCTGTCTTGAGGTGTGGAAAGTTATCACATTAATGTAAAAGCTCTAGATAGAAAAAATAACCTTGTCGGTAACATGGAAGTTCATGTTCATAATATGTTACTATCTACTCCGTGGAAAGAAAAATTACAGTTGGTCTTATTTGAGAAATTTTTGTATTACAGAAAAGACTGATCAAGTAACTGAGCTTAAAGCCCTTCAGAGCGTATTGATTGATGCAAATGCAGAGCCAGCCAAGCTATCATATCCATTTATAAAATGCATCACAAGAGATTTCTCTCAAGAGATCGGTCGTGGTGGGTTTGGAGTTGTTTACCTGGTATGATTTATTGATTGTGCTGCAACTGGTAATTGTACATGCATGTATTTTCCTACTAAAGAAAAATTATCATGTTATTTCTTAATTGCTAATTAATATGTTAACTAAACAGGGTGATCTTGGAACTGGGAAGGTTGCTGTGAAGAGACTTTCCATAACAATGGGTTTTTCTGACACGCTCTTTGTAGATGAGATTAAGTGTTTAATAAGGGCAAAACACCGTAATATAGTGAGATTTCTAGGTTATTGTGCGGATACACACGGGGAATTGGTGCCATTTAATGGAAGCTATGTGCTAGCAGAGGTACCACAACGGTTGCTTTGCTTCGAGTATGTCCCTAATGGAAATCTTCAGAAGTATCTCAATGGTAAAGCTTGCATATTTTCTTTTGCTTCTTTTCAGAAAAAATGTAACACCAATACAACTAGGAACACCGCTTGGTGTTACAAGGATGAATCCAAATAATGGGACTATACGCCCTTCCCCCAGCCGACTCGGCTAACTATGCTGACTTCTGAAAGCTTCGAACTTTATCTACTGTACCATAAGTTCCTGAACTTAGCTTTTTTCTTTTCTTTCACAACAAAACTGTACGTGACACCACTAAACATACATAGGAACCTAAATTTGTAGTGTTAGGGATTTGACCCTAGGTAGTGAAGTTTGTACATCCAATCCCCCATAAACTCTTCCCCCACATTAAAGCGTATTCTTAAGCACCTAGAATAAAACCTAGGTATGTTAACTTGCTTAATTTGGAGTGTTTTTTCTATCAAAGTTCAAATGGGTTATTTTATGTCCAAGCATGACATGTGTGACCATAGTGCTAGAGTTATGTTGATGACTAGTTGCAACCATAACATTTGGGGGGTGTTTTTTCTTTCCTTTCAATTATTAGTACTATACATATCAGATGATGCACATTTTCGATGCTTCGTCCGACATTGGAACAGATTATTGTAATCTTGCACAATGATTATCTCTACTACTTAAAAAGGATGTAAGGTTCCATGTTTCACTTACTTCCCACCATCCTTTCGTCCAACCTTACATGTATGATAATCAATCATCCTAATTTACTTACCTTCTAAACCAATACCACTTTAACTTGCTTACCAAATTACTCGTCAAACTATAAGGTAAATCACGAGTAGGATTTAATAAACACTTATTTACACCATCACATTAATATGGGCAGGTAAATCCCAAGCTAACATACTAAAATATTGATATCCCGTTGCAACGCACGGGCATTCTCCTAGTAACTATAAATTTCAATAACCATCAACTGAACTTTTCTAGTCACATATACATCAAAGTATAAAGTAATTAAACTTCCTTATAATTTTGCATCCAAATATAAAGGAAGAAAATGTTGGGTATATATCAACCTTGTGATGCTAGCAATATACGATCAAAATATTCCAGCTTAATGTTGTCAATCTTCTACTTGTGGTTCCTCATTCTCTTTTATTAAAGGCAGTCAATTTTCTGTAAAGCAATTCACACAGTATGACAAATATGCATCAATTTTTTTCACTTTTTTGTTGTTGCAGATAAGGCACATAAAGATGACTGGCAAATACGGTACCAAATGATTATGGGAATTTGTCATGGTTTGAACTATCTCCACAACCAGCGCGTTAATCATTTAGATTTAAAACCCGACAATATTCTTTTGGATGCATGTTTGGAACCAAAAATCACGGACTTCGGGATATCAAGATGCTTTGATGAAGGAATATCAAGAGTTTACACTAAAATCGTTCGTGGAACACCGTAAGATAAGCCTATCAAGATATGTTTTTCTTAATATTGAGTATGTTCAATTTGCTTTATCCAAAAATATTAAAATTGGTAATCATATTGCCTTGCAGGGGGTGTATTGCACCAGAGATCATTGACAGTGGAGAAATAACGTTCAAGTCAGACATTTATGGTTTGGGTGTCATAATCATAAAACTATTAACAGGGTGTAACAACTATGATTTTGATAATGTAAGAACGTTCCACTCATCCATTTCAATTGATGTCTTTTAGGAAACTCAAATTTTGTAGTTCCATACTATATAAATAAAATACTAGTTTGAAGTCACACATTCAATTCAAGCAGCAATGAAGGTGTGGGTGTTATGTGCGAAATTTGCTAATAGTCATAAGCAGTTTTAGAGCACTCCAAAACTCGACATGCATGGCACGTTAAGTCATTTTGAATCAGTGACATTTTGTAGTGGTGATAAATTAGTTTGATACACAGAGGATTGTAGAAAAAAATACAACATTCAGAATCTTCATTTGATATATAATATCGTGAAAGAACTTTACATGTTATTTCTAGTATTTTGCCACGTCCCAAAGGTGATAATGGGAGTTCTCTTTAATTAATATCAAATATCAAAAGTGAAAACTTTGAGACACATGCATACCTCAATGTTAGTGTTTTATTACTAAAAGTGAAAATTTGGAGACGTGTGTCACTCAATATTACCAATAATGCTTTCAGAGTACTACTACCAGAAGTTATAAAAGCGACAATGTTTATTTAAGGACTACATTTCAGTGTTAAAAATTATGTTGGAAGTCACTTGATCATTATAGTGGGACCACTCGTATTCATGAAATACATGCTCTAGATGATAGTGAGTTATACATTATGAAGTACATGTTACAATATATAGTTGACTAATATATTGCCAAAAATATTGTAAGGGAGGGCAAATTTTCATGTATTACTATATGTTCAACATATGAAAACTGTTATGCTTACTGTATGTTTTGAATTTTGTAGTGGCTTACATCTGTAGATATGGACGACGGCCCACAAGTAAAGACATGTGTTGAAATAGCTCAAACATGTGTGGCTTTTAACCAACATGATAGACCTGCAATTGGTGAGATCATGCAAAAGTTGGACGAGATAGAGAGGTCGTGATTCAGAAAGATATCACTTTCGTTATTCAAGGTATAGAGATGTGATCATGTTCTAGTGAAAAAGAAAAATAGAGATGTGATCATGTTCATGTAGGGATTTGTCTGGTGTATATATGCTTATTTATTTTGGTGCATGTATGGGCATTCCATATACATGTGCTTTTCAACGAAAAGTAGACACACCTGACAAATGTAAAACGATGGTCTACACTTTTGTATGTGTCAAATTCGACACTTCGATGATGTCCAGAGGCGGTACTAGTGGCTAGTTACACCGATTCATCACCAAAGAGATACTGATGCAAACGGTTTAGGACATACATTTCTCAACTTAATGAAGAGTTGAGGAGGGTACTATGGACATTTTGAAATACCCTATAACCATTGTACTTTTGGTGAGCTGATTAGATTGTCACATAAATTGGTTGTACCGTCAGTGCCCTCGGCATGCTCACTGATACAGGCATATATTTTTTTTCTGTTTTTCTTGGCGGCAACAGGGGTGGGTTGATCAACAATCTGCCACAAGAGGCATACGGTGTCATTTTTACGGTTACTCATAGCCACCAGTTCTAGGATCCCACATGCAGGCACACATTCCGCAGATCCGCCGGCTGGTATCATCTCCAACGAAGTATACCTTCAGGTTGCAGCCAGTGGCGGATCTAGTGGGGGTGCCGTGGGTGCCACGGCACCCCCTGCAAAAATACAGAATTTTTTTTACCTAGTAATAATTACTCTAATTCTATATGTATCAGAGGTATAAACTACGAATCTGTGAGCAGCCCATCCATTCCTAAAGCTCACTAGCTGGCCCATGTTCACGTTTTGGCCTTTTGGGAACTGCTGGACACTACAACGCCACGGCCACAACAGAGCGAGCTGCACAAATCGATTCACCACAGTGAGGCATAGACCGAAACCTAGCTTCGCCGATTCGCGGCGGCGGGGACGGCGACCGGCGTGGGGCCGTGGGCGCGTGTCGACCGGCGCTGCGGCTGCGCCGCTGGCGGGTGGCCGGTCGGGCTGTCGGCGGTCATCCTCACATCCTGTTGGAGGCTTGGAGCTCTCGCCTCTGACTCGAGGTCTGAGCCTCTCGGCCTCTCGCCTCTTTATGTTGATAACCGGAGTAGTTCTAGTGTAAATTGAGCTAGCTCTAGTGTTAATGCGTATGTATATTACTGGTTGCTCTTGTTGCGCTGTCAGGTGAAAGCATTTCTCGTGTAATCCTGAGTTTCAGCCATATGGTTCTGAACTTCTGATATTAGCATATATGCTTTCTTCTGAACTGGGTGGATGTTGCTTGGCATATAGTATGAGTAGTTCTTATCTTCCTTTTTAAATTCCTTTGAAGTGGTGCTCTGTACTGACTAATGATGATACTAGTTATTTGCTTTACCTAGCAGCAAGCTATTGTCTAATTATTCATCATTTGTTATGTAGATTTATTGAAACATGAAGAAAGATAATGCCATAATGTCCCTATTTCGAAGCATGAAGCAAATGTGCAAAAAATAGGACCGGCGGCATCACCGGTGGCTACTGCTCTTAATGCTCTAGTAGAAGAGGCTGCTGAAGGGCACACTCAAGAACAGGGGATTGCTCCAGAACAAGAAGCATGTGCAAGTCTGGTGTAGTCAAACAAGGTAATTACCATGTATGTTTTCGACATTTTCATAGTTATTACAATATGTGAATTTGCGATGTTTGCATTACACTTAAATTGTGAGCTTTGCGCAGCAAAAAATTTATTTTTATTTTAGTGGCACCCCCCGTAGTGTAATCCTAAATCCGCCACTGGTTGCAGCTGGTACAATGTTAAGCACAATGCACACAAGTCAGTCGATGCCATCTGGTGTAGGTAACCTCAGCCTATCAAAGGGGGCCATGTCGAAAGTCATTGCCAGCCGGCCTATCTCTATTCCTAATAGATCCCACTACATATTTCTCTTGTGGATTTTGTGGGTTTTTCGAAGGTTCGTGCGTCACAGCGCAACGAATCACTAACATGCAACGAAATTCATGCCAATCGAGAGAGTAAATTGACCAAAGCCTTGCTGGGCAAACTGATGGAAACATATAAACACACAAAATTGCAGCATGAAAATAGCAAACCACACAAGAAACTCAACATACAATCGGCTGTGCAGTCTATCCTCTATTTGCAAACTCAATACCGTCAGAGAGAGCATTAAGACTTGTTTGCAAACTAGCCAATCTTTGTCGCAAATAAATCATATTACATGTTTCTGACTTGCATCTATGATTTTTATAGGTTTCCAAAGGTCTATGCCGCATCAACAAAACAAATTACTAAAGTGCTAGGAAGCTCCAATTAATAGGAACATATGAGCACTGAAAATTACGGCAGCCAGCAGGGGGAAGGGGGGCATCAGAAGAATGTGGAACCGCACAAGGAAGTTTGTCTGCTCCAACAGCCACCGCCGGTCAGCAATCTTCAGTAGTCCCACATAATGTAAGATAAGATGACAACATACAGAAGAAAATGGGGAAACCACACAAGAAACTCCACAGCAGTAGGCAGGGCAGTAGGACGACGCAGAATCGTACCATGCAACCTGTTGTGAATGCCATCCTGCACATCAATACCGGAAGCCAGCTAGCATTCTTCTTTAGTCCCCATCTAGTGGAGGCAATCCAAGAGCATATCTAGCAGAGCCGCTATATCCGCCCGGCCCGCAAAATAACCGCCAATATACGGTACCAGGACAAAAAAAAAGGTCCCAAACAGGTACCTTATATAGTCATGTCCTGTAATTTTTTTTACGGAGAGCTGTATATTTCGGCACTCATCCACTATATCACCAGTTTTTCCTCTCGTTTTATAGTTTCCTCTATCTTTGGCTGGAGGGAAATTTCAACGCCAACCGCTTCCGTCGCAGCCGGCACCACTGGCGCCGCCACCACCCGAGCTCCATTCCGACCCAATAAAAGAGCTCCGGCCGCCCCTGCGCCCTTGTTCCGGTCATGCTCACGGGTATCGTTGGGGTCTTTCGGGGACCCAATTGTAATCCAGGTTTTGTATTTAGGGTTTGTTGTGCTATTTTGTAGGGACCTTCTTGTAAACTTAACTACTAACTAGTGGGCTCCACATCTAACAGGAAACAATTTTACGGGATCTGTTCCGCCCAATGTCGTGCGGTACTACAAATCTGTTTTAGGGTGTGCCGTGATGAAACTATAGATCGGAGTAGGCTAGAGACTTCCGGTAGTCCTACCTTCGCCTTGGGTTGATGAACCTGATGGGGTGGCCATGGTGCCTGGAGATGGTGGTGACGGCGATGGTGAGTGGGCAGTGGCGGCGGTGCTTCCCGTCACTACTGCGCTAACCCTAGATCGGTAGGTGGTGTCGGTGGGGTGTGCGGCTCGCGACGAACCTCGTGTTGTGAGCCGCCGGCCCACACCTCTTTATATTGCGCAGGTGACAGGGGCCTGTCAACCATAGTGGGTTGAGCGCCCCCGATCAGGGCGCGGATCTAAGGGCCCGGTGGGCCGTTGGGCCCACACGGGAGGAGATCAACCTAACATTCTCCCCCTTGATCTCAACTTTCCTTTTAACCATATACTTTTTACTTTACTTGTTTCATCACAGATCAATACATAGAACATGTGTCATCATCACAGCTCAATTGCCGATAGAATCTGACAGCTACAACATACCTCTCTGTTTTGAAACAAATTCTGTTCCTTTTGGGCCTCTCATGATCCAGGAATCATAGGCTTTCCCTTAAACCCATGCCGGCTAAGTGTTCCTTGAACACATTGGATGGTAAGCCTTTCGTAAGCGGATCCGCAAGCATATCTTTTGTCCTTATATGCTCGAGACTTATAGTGTGATCCTGGATTTTATCTTTCACAACATAATACTTTATCTCTATTGTTTTGGCAGCATTACTCGACTTGTTGTTGTGAGCATAGAATACTGTGGGCTGGTTGTCACAGTACATCTTTAGTGGTTTGTCAATGCAATCTACCACTTTCAAGTCGGGTATGAATTTCTTTAACCATATCGCCTGCCCCGTGGCCTCATAACATGCTATAAATTCTGCATACATCATGGACGATGCAACTATTGACTGTTTGGAGCTTCTCCACGAAATAGCCCCTCCAGCGAGAGTGAACACGTATCCTGACGTGGATCTTCTATCATCTCTGTCCCCCACAAAATCTGCATCTGAATACCCTCTTATCTCTAAGGAATCAGATCTCCTGTATGTTAGCATGTGGGCCTTTGTGCCTTGCGCATAACGCAATGCTTTCTTTACCATCTTCCAGTGCTCTGTGCCTGGATTCTCTTGATATCTACCGAGTACCCCGGTGACAAAACCTAAGTCAGGGCGAGTGCACACTTGTGCATACTGTAAACTTCCAACAGCCGAAGAATATGGTACTGCTTTCATTTGATCGATCTCGTACTGGTTCTTGGGACATTGGAATTTCCCAAACTATCGCCCTTGACTATAAGAGCAGGTGTGGCTTTACTCGCATGCATATTATAATTTTTAAGAACCTTTTCTAAATATGCTTTTTGCGATAGTCCTAAAAGTTCATTTTCCCTATCTCGGTGAATCTCTATGCCCAAAACATATGATGCTTCACCAAGATCTGTTATATCAAAATTTGAGAACAAGAACTTCTTTGTTTCTTGCAGCAGACTAATATCGCTGCTAGCAAGCAAGATATCATCCACATACAAGATTAGGAAAATATATTTCCCATTTTTGAACTTTGCATAAATGCAGTTGTCCTCAATATTCTCTTTAAATCCAAAACTTTTAATTGTCTCATTAAACTTTAGATACCACTGTCTAGATGCTTGCCTTAATCCATAAATGGATTTCTTCAGGCGGCATCCCATATCTTCCTTGCCTTCCATGATAAAACCCTTGGGTTGTCTCATGTAAACTTTTTCTTTTAAATCCCCGTTCAGAAATCGCGTCTGTACATCCATTTGATGTAACTCTAAATCAAAATGTGCAACTAATGCCATTATGATTCTGAAGGAATCCTTACATGAGACTGGGGAAAATGTCTCATTGTAATCTATCCCTTCTCTTTGTGTAAATCCTTTTGCCACAAGTCGTGCTTTATACTTCTCTACATTCCCTTTAGAGTCATACTTAGTTTTGTAGACCCATTTACAGCCTACTGTTTTGGCTCCTTTAGGAATATTCTCTAAGTCCCAAACATCTTTGGAACTTATCGATTTCATCTCGTCTTCCATTGCCTCCAGCCACTTTGATGAGTGAGGGCTTCTCATGGCTTCTTCATATGAGGTGGGATCACCTTCCATATGAACTATTTCTGTATTATAAACTTTATAATCAGTAGAAATAACTGACTTTTTGGGTCTTGTATACCTTCTAAGGGCCTCACTCCTAGGCTCATTCTGTGCCTCACCTTCCGGTACATCTTCTATAAATGGCTGCTGCACCTCCCTTTCATGCTCAATGACGGGTTCAGTCGGCTCCTAACGGATAGGTTCCCGATCTTCTCCCATAGTTGTCATGGGTGGAGTTACAACAGGTGCTTGCATCGCAATCTCAGGGATTGTCGATGCAGGTACAACAGGTAGTGAGAAAAATGGCTCCTGAATCATCGGATTAGGTGCATGCACCCTCTTCTCCTCAAGATCAATTTTTCGAGCTACCATGCTCCCCCTCATCATTTCGTCCTCTAAGAAGACCGCATGTCTTGTTTCTACAAACTTTGTGTATCTGTCTGGACAGTAGAAATGAAAACTGTTTTGGGATCTAACTTTGCAATATTTGGATTAAACATTTTGGCCTCAGCTGGGCTCCCCCACACCCTTAAGTGTTGTAGGGAGGGCACTCTTCCTGTCTACAACTCGTACGGTGTTTTGGGCACCGACTTGCTTGGTACTCTATTGAGAATATGAATGGCGGTTTTAAGCGCCTCCATCCATAACCCCAATGGCAAGGTGGAGTAACTCATCACGCTACGCACCATATCCATAAGAGTACGGTTACGCCTTTCAGCTACTCCATTTTGCTGAGGCTCGCCCGGCATTGAATACTGGGCCACTATGCCAGTCTCCTATAAGAACTTTGCAAAAGGTCCAGGGACTTGGCCATATGGAGTGTGCCGACCGTAGTACTCTCCCCCACGGTCAGATCTTACTATCTTTATTCTTTTATCATGCTAATTTTCAACTTCAGTTTTGAATATTTTAAATGTATCCAACGCTTCAGATCTTTCTTTGATTGGATAAATATAACCATATCGGGAGTAATCATCTGTGAATGTTATGAACGAGTCATAGCCATCCACACTTTTCACAGGAAACGGTCCACAAATGTCAGTGTGAATGGTTTCTAGTGTTCCTGTGCTACGGTTTGCACCCTTTTTGATTTGTTTTACATACTTTCCTTTAATGCAATCTATGCATTGCTCTATGTCTGAGAACTCTAACAGAGGAAGAATATCATTTTTGACTAGTCTTTCTATTCTCCCCCTCGAAATATGGCCCAAGCGACAGTGCCATAATTTCGATGAGTCGTGAGTTCTCTTTCTTTTCTTTTGTACTTTATCCGATGCGGAAACATGCTCATTCACATTACACACAGAATGCACTTTTTCACGTAGTGATAATAAATAAAGCTCATCGTGTAGGAAAGCAACACCCACATGAGTATTATTAAACCATATGGCACACTTGCCATGTCCAAAATGACATTCATAATGATCTTTATCCAAACACGAAACACTAATTAAGTTTCTGTGACATGAAGGAACATATAAAACATCTCTAAGCAGAAGCGTGAATCCATCAGCTAACTCCAGGGAGATGTCGCCAACAGCTTCAACTTCTGCTTCAACTCCATTTGCAACTTCAATGCATCTTTCGCTTCTTTGCGTAGTCTGCGTCGAATGGAATCCCTGTAATGAATTTGCAACATGAACAGTTGCTCCAGAGTCAATCCACCAAGTAGATTTCGAAAACTTTGTATACAAGGATTCATTTACAAAGGAAACAATGTTGTTACCTTTCTTTGCCATTATTGACTTTAGCCAATCAGGGCAATCTTTCGTATAGTGCCCAGTCTTCTTACAATGGAGACATGTGTCTTTGTCCACTGGGAAAGACTTTTGCTGGTGCTGATATTGGACTTTTCCATGTGGCTTTGAAGGGGAACCTTTGCCATTGTTATTGTAGTTCTTTTTCTTATTATCCTTCACATAGTTCAGAAAACCACCATGTGAGGTTTTAAGTCTTTCCTCTTCTTGCACACACATGGCTATAGTCTTTTCAATGTCCCATTTTTCAGGCGACAGGTTGTAGTTGACAACAAAGGTGTCAAACTCTTTTGGCAGTGAAGCCATAACCAGATGAACAAGGAGTGCAGGATTGAGCTCCAAATCTGCATCCATGGGTTTAAGCTTAGCTGCCATATTGCTCATCCTGAGGATGTGCTCTCTTATGCCATGTCCACCGCCTGTGTACTTTTCTGTTACCAGCTGCTTTAGCAACTGGGTAGCATATATCTTTGAAGAACCAGTGAACTGGCTCTTTATCTTTTCAAGAAACTCCCCTATGGAAGTGCACTCTGCAATTGAGCCTACAATAGCGTTCTCAATTGTGTTCTTTATGAAAGCCATGCACTTTTTGTTGGCGGTGAGCCACTTTTGGTTTTCGAGGGTATATGACATCTCCACTGGAGCATGTTCCCTCTGTCTTTTTGCCCAAGTAGCATCATCATCTTTTGCACCTCTGACTGGCTCTGGTGGTTTGACCGGCTGTGGGGTGTCCACAACCCAGTCCACCTCAGCACAAACGAAGGCTAAGTCAACTTTCTTTCTCCACTCAGTGTAGTTATCGCCTCTGAGGGTTGGTACATCCTTGAGGCAACTCATCAAGTGGAAACCTCATTAAACCATAATTAAGTGAGATCACAACAACAATTGCATGCATTAATCCAATGTTGGTCAAAATTAAACATACAACTGTTTATGCAATTAAATCTACATCACCGTTGGGCAAAAATAGAAATAAATGCACCTTTTATAACAATAACAAATCATGATCATGTTATTAACAACGTTGGTCATAAAAGTAACAGGATCATAATTATTTCAATAATTACTTTAACATGTTCTTTAAAATTTAATTTCACTTTAGTTCTATTTACTTTTTAAAAAGCACTTTTATTTATTTGCAGCAGAAAAAACATGAATAAAAAATTCATTAACTTTATACTTTTCAGAAGCATTTCTTTTTCTTTATCTATTCTCTAAACAAAATTTCGTTGGATAATTTTTGAATAGGAAAAAACTATGTGAAATTTGCCCAAAAAAGGACAAAAACAATCAAAAAAACATGCTTCTATAATTAAATTAGAATAAAAAAGAAACCAACAGCCTGTTCTTTGCTGCGGCCCAGCCCGGGCGACGTGCAGCGAACGCGGAGCCTGGGGCACAGCCTCTCCTTTCGGCCCAACGGCCTGCTCTGCTCTGGCCCATCGGCCCGCTGGGGGGGGGCGCCGCTCGCTGGTTGCCGTCGGATCAAATCCGACGGCTGTTGGGGAACGTAGTATTTCAAAAAAATTCCTATGATCATGCAAGATCCATCATGGTGATGCATAGCAACGAGAGGGGAAAGTGTGTCTACGTACCCTCGTAGACCGAAAGCGGAAGCGTTTAGTAACGCGGATGATGTAGTCGAACGTCTTCACGATCCGACCGATCCATGTACCGAACGTACGGCTCCTCCATGTTCAGCACACGTTCAGCATGATGACGTCCCTCGAGCTCTTGATCCAGTTGAGGGCGAGGGAGAGTTCCGTCAGCACAACGGCTTGGCGACGGTGATGATGATGTTACCGGCGCAGGGCTTCGCCTAAGCACTGCGACAATATGACCGAGGTGTGTAACTGTGGAGGGGGGCACCGCACACGGCTAAGGATCAATGATCTTGTGTTTTCTAGGGTGCCCCCTTGCCTCTGTATATAAAGGAGGAGAGGGGGAGGCTGGCTAGCCCCTGTAGGGCGCACCAAGAGAGAGGAGTCCTACTAGGACTCCAAGTCCTAGTAGGATTCCACTTGGTGGAAGGGGGAAGAAGGAAGGAGAGGGAGAGGGAAAGGAAAGAGGGGGCTGCGCCCCCTCCCCTAGTCCAATTCGGTTTGGGCAAGGGGGGGGGGGCGCGTGCCTCCTCACGTGGCCTTCCTCTCCTTTTCCCGTATGGCCCAATAAGGCCCATTACTTCTCCCGGTGAATTCCCGTAACTCCCCGGTACTCCGAAAAATACCCGAATCACTCGGAACCTTTCCGATATCCGAATATAGCCTTCCAATATATGAATTTTTACCTCTCGACCATTTCGAGACTCCTCGTCATGTCCGTGATCTCATCCGGGACTCCGAACAAACTTCGTTCATCAAAATCACATAACTCATAATACAAATCGTCATCGAACGTTAAGGGTGCGGACCCTACGGGTTCGAGAACTATGTATACATGACCGAGACACATCTCCGGTCAATAACCAATAGCGGAACCTGGATGCTCATATTGGCTCCTACATATTCTATGAAGATCTTTATCGGTCAAACGGCATAACAACATACGTTGTTCCCTTTGTCATCGGTATGTTACTTGCCCGAAATTCGATCGTCGGTATCATCATACCTAGTTCAATCTCGTTACCGGCAAGTCTCTTTACTCGATCCGTAATGTATCATCCCGCAACCAACTCATTAGTCACATTGCTTGCAAGGCTTATAGTGATGTACATTACCGAGAGGGCCCAGAGATACCTCTCCGACATTCGAAGTGACAAATCCTATTCTCGATCTATGCCAACTCAACAAACACCTTCGGAGACACCTGTAGAGCATCTTTACAATCACCCAGTTACGTTGTGACGTTTGATAGCACACTAAGTGTTCCTCTGGTATTCGGGAGTTGCATAATCTTCATTGTCAGAGGAACATGTATAAGTCATGAAGAAAGCAGTAGCAATAAAACTAAATGATCATTATTCTAAGCTAACGGATGGGTCTTGTCCATCACATCATTCTCTAATGAAGTGATCCCGTTCATCAAATGACAACACATGTCCATGGTCAGGAAACTTTAATCATCTTTGATTAACGAGCTAGTTTAGTAGAGGCATACTAGGGACACTCTGTTTATCTTATGTATTCACACATGTACTAAGTTTCCGGTTAATACAATTGTAGCATGAATAATAAGCATTTATCATGATATAAGGAAATATAAATAACAACTTTCTTATTGCCTCTAGGGCATATTTCCTTCAACGGCCGTCCGCGCAGATCGGGCGGGTAAAACCATCTGCAGCCACCCCCTCCCGTAACCCTAGCGCCATTCCGCCCCCCACGCGGTTCTCTTGCCCGCTCGCTCCTCTCTCGCCCGCTCGCTCGGGTCCGGCTCCGCGAGCCACGTCGGCGCGGCGAGCCAGGGCGGCACCCCACGAGCCAGCCCCTTCCCCCTCCTCTCTCCGTTTCCGCGTGAGAGAGAGAGACAGAGAGGCGCAGCAAGGCTCCCCCCTTTCGCGAGAGAAGGAGGAAGAGGAGCGCGACCACTTTGCGCCGTGGCCATCCTCCTCGTCGGTCGCGCGTCCTCCCTAGCGGTGAGCGCGCCGCCGTCGAGGGATTTGGCCGTGGTGCTTACCCCCCTCCTTTTTTTTGTCTTTTTCCTTTCTTTTCCGGCGAGCCGTTGAGATAGCTCCGGTGGTTCTTCTTCCAGACGCCTCGGCTTGCCAATGCGCGTCCGAATCGAGAGGAACGGCGCGGCCTGACGGCGGCGCAACTTTTCCGACGAGGAGTTCTTTTCCCTCTTTCTAGGGTTCTTGGGGAGGGGGGGGGTCTTTTCTTTCTCTGATTTCTTTTCTACCGAAGATCTTAGCCTAGCATGACTCTGAAACCATTGATGAAACTATAGATCGGAGTAGGCTAGAGACTTCCGGTAGTCCTACCTTCGCCTTGGGTTGATGAACCCGATGGGGTGGCCATGGTGCCTGGAGATGGTGGTGACGGCGATGGTGAGTGGGCAGTGGCGGCGGTGCTTCCCGTCACTACTGCGCTAACCCTAGATCGGTAGGTGGTGTCGGTGGGGTGTGCGGCTCGTGACGAACCTCGTGTTTTGAGCCGCCGGCCCCCACCTCTTTATATTGCGCAGGTGACAGGGGCCCGTCAACCATAGTGGGTTGGGTGCCCCCGATCAGGGCGCGGATCTAAGGGCCCGGTGGGCCGTTGGGCCCACACGGGAGGAGATCAACCTAACATGCCGTATACTATTTTTGCAGGTTAGGAATTCAGCACATCTGCTAGAGATGATATCTTCCAACCGAGCTAGGTGACAGTGACTGAATCCATCAACAACATTAGCCGGTGGTCGCTTAACCTGCGACTAAGGGAATCACGAGGTAAAAAACACTAACCACTGGAGATGAATTTACAGATTCAGAAGCAAAACAGTAACACAATTTTTTTAGAGAGGAGTAACACAAATTTAAGATAAGCTAACTGAGCTAAGCAACAGTAACTGAAGTCCATCTCCAACTTAGCTGCTGCTTGCTCAAGCTGGAGCAGAGCTGCAGAGGGTAAACATTGTGATCGCTGGAGATAAACTACAGACAAAGAATCATGTACATGACTGATGTTTGCAATGATTATTTTGGAAATTTTCCAAGAATCTGGTGGTCTACACATCTGAAGTATCTAAGAAAGAATCTTGAGCTCAAAGCTGATGCAGTGTGTCACATGTTGAGTGCAAAAAAGACTTGAGCACAAAGCTGATGTGGGTAAGAAATAGAACCCTCTGAGGAGGAGCGTGATTGGCGGAGCCCCTGTCGGGGCGATCTCGAGGCGATCGGTTCTCGATCTCGGCGATCTCGATCGTATGACGAGAGCATCTGAATTAGCGAGAGAGGGAGGGCCAGGAGATTGTGGAGAGAGACAGAGGGATCGAGAGGATCCCCTGGGGCTGCGTGACTCATGGATCAGAGCAAGAACTGCGGTCAAAAGACTCGCGGAAAGGAAGAAAGAAAGCAAGAAAATTCGGCAGTGTACCTCCGGAAATCATAGGCTTCCTTCCAGAGTGGGTCTAGATAAGATTAAGGAAAAGATCGAGAAGATGCGTAGGGATCTGGATAGCAGGCTTTTGGATGGAAATCTTGGCGCAGCGGAGCAGGACTCAGGGGGCCAACGGCTCACGGATCCACCAGATAAAGATAGGGGATGGGATCAATCACCTGATGCGGCGGTGAGGCTAGCAGGAGCAAGGAATCAAGACTTTCCAATCCCTAGGGAGTTGATACCATGCGTTGGTCGGATCTCTGTGGGTATAAAGGATTTCCCCATGGATGATGCCAACGAACACCCGTCACTCGAAACCTTGGCTACAGAGAGCTTGTCTGCGATGGCCGCCAAAGACCCCAGCAAGAACAAAGAACCGATGGCTCAAGGCGAAGAGGTCGACTCCAATGGAAAGACGGGGCTGGGCGACAGGCCCATGCTTCGCGGTGGATCCTCGACGGATCGTGGTGACCTGTACCGCACCCCTGTCGCCCAAGGCGTGGGCGGCAACCGGAGTGCAAGGTATGTAGGCCAAGAGCAGGTGGTGGCTCCAATCTTCCCTGTTAGCAGGGAGATGCCGGCACCGAACGTGGTGGAACTGAACCTGTCCAGGGAGAGGGCGGCTATGCGATCCCGTTGGATTGCCGTTGGACTGTTCTTCTCGGTGCAAATCTTCAGCATCGGGGGACTGTTCAATGAACTCAAGAGCAAGTGGGGACTAAGGGGGCGCCTCAACTACACCCCTCTCAAGAACAACCGGTTTCTCCTCGAGTTCGAGCGCGAGGGGGATCTCCGTTTCATCCTCAACAATGGCCCTTGGACACATAGGGGCGATGCTTTCCTGATGGTGGAGGTGGATGGGAGTACAAGCCCGGGCGACGTGGAGGTCGCCCACATGCCGATGTGGGCCCGCATCTACGATGCACCGCCGATCATGTTCTTCGAATCGGTGGCCAGAAAGCTCGGTGTCGAGCTCGGCGAAGTCCTGGAGGTGGACGCGGACAGAGAGGGCCGGATTTGGGGCACCTACATGAGGGTCCGTGTTAATCATGATGTTGATGAGCCTATTCGTAGTAAGCTTGAGTCGCACGATTATGTTGAAAATAAGATGTACCGTCTAAATGTAAAGTATGAGCGACTCCCTAGGTTTTGTAGCTACTGTGGCCATATAGGGCACAGTCAGCGCGATTGTAAGCTGCCCGAGGACCTCCAAGAGATGAGGTTTTCGGCAGCAATGCGCGCTTCACCATTCAAGAGGAGTGGCACTAGGGGTGGCATGGTAGTTCTAGAGGCTAGCAGTGCCCGGCGTTTTCTCCACTTTGGTTCAGAGAACTGCGGGGCTGCACACACGGCTCCACCAAGACTAGCGGCAGAAAGGTACCGCAATGTGCCTGAGGACGTGCTGGCTGACCCGTTGGTACAAGAAGCCATCGCGGCCGTGAGTGCGATCAGACTCGACACCGGTCGGAGTGCAGTTGTTGAGCGGAACCTGAAGGAAAATTGTGCTGTGTCCCCGGTGGCTTCGCCCCCGGCTACGACTAACAATTGTGTGGTTGGAGAAGGGGTCGACACCAGCAACCCCCCTCTCTGCCATATGTCTGACGGCGCTCCTTTCAAGGTCACGAAGGAAGGTAATGAGGCGGAGTCGGAATTTCCTCCGGGTTTTGGCCCACACCCCTACCAAAGCTTGGCTCCGGCTGCTGCCCCTGCACCATCTATGGCAGGAGCTGGGAAGGAGGAACCTGCTGATGTTTCTGTCGACCGTGGGAGAGAAGGTAATTTGCCAGTTCCTGCTGCTGTTATCGCTGATGTGAGAGGGTCTGAACAGGTGACTGCAGTAGTCTCAGCGACCGTGGGCACCAAGGTGCAAGACACGTCACTTGCGGCTGCAACGGTGATTGTGCCAGGCCAGGCAAAGATACGGATTAAAAACCCAAAACAGCATGGTAAGGCTCAGGATAAGGGTACTGCAGATGTAAACACCATTTTGGGAAAAAGAGTAGGCCGTGGGATCATGGTAGTAACTGAAGAGGAGGGCAAGTCAGATGGCACTGAGAGTGAGCAGAAGAAGAAAGCTAGAGGTACAGAGGGAGATACAGGGAAAGAGGACAAGGGCGTGTTGAGTGGACAGGAAGCGACCGGCCTAGGGGCTGCCGGCAAACTGACGGGCGCTAATGGCGGCGCCCGTCAGGAGCCATGACGATCCTATGCTGGAACTGCCGGGGTCTTGGGCAACCCCGGACAGTTCAGGAACTCGTGTGCCTAGTGCACACGTACAAGCCGAAGATGGTGTTCCTCTCTGAAACTCGGCAAAGCAATTCGTATGTGAATAAGCTGAAATGGAGACTAGGCCTCAAACATTGTATTACGCAGCCTGGCACCGGGAAGGGTGCGGGAATTGCGCTCTTCTATGATGAGAGCATTGAGTTAATAAAGCTTGCCGTTGGCCCGAGGTATATTGATGTTCTTGTGCGTCTAAATCCCACTAGTTTGCAATGGCGTGGAACATTTGTATATGGTGAACCAAAAACACATGAAAGACATCATATGTGGAACCTGCTTAGGAGGATTAAGGATGCTTCGAAGGCCCCTTGGTTAATGATGGGTGATTTTAACGAGGTAATGTGGCAATCCGAGCACATCTCAGTTTCGAAAAGGCCTGAAAGGCAGATGGAAAATTTTCGTAAAGTGTTGTCAGATTGTAATTTGTTTGATCTTGGCTTCAAAGGCCCAATCTGGACATACAACAATAAACAAGATGGGAGGAAAAATGTGCGCGCGAGACTTGACAGGGCCGTGGCTTCGCAAGGCTGGGCGGATTATTTTCATGAGGCATCGGTGGAACATATTTGCTCGTCTCGGTCCGATCACTTTCCGCTGCTGCTGCGTTTCGGAATGAGGAAGGAATGGAGACCTGTTCATGACGCGAGTCGGAAAGTGTTCCGCTATGAACACATGTGGGAGCGTGTTGACTCCCTGAAAACCACGATAGAGAACACATGGACGAACAGCGGGGCAGCCACAAATCTGCAGGAGCTGGGTACAAAGATACAGTATATGCAGAAGGCCTTGAGTGGATGGGCTGCTCGGGATTTTGGCTCGGTGCTAAAGCGTACTGCTGAAGTTCGCAGAAAGCTATGCGTTTTGTGGAGTGGCAACCAATCAGCACAGCAGCAGAGGGACATCAAGGAGTGCTCGAAGGAACTTGACGAGCTTTTACTGAGGGAAGAGCTAATGTGGAGACAGCGCTCAAGGGCCACTTACTTGCGAGAAGGAGACCGGAACACTAAATGGTTTCAGAGGAAGGCCACGTGGAGGAAAAAGAAAAATGACATAACAAAACTGAAAGATAGCACTGGAGTGTGGAAGGATGATAGAGAAGGGATACATGAAATAACAAAAGAATTTTTTCAAAAGCTATATGAGAAAGACAGCGATGTGCAACCCCATAGCATTCTGGAGCTGGTCAAGAGAAGGGTGACAGAAGAGATGAACGTGGGGCTGGTTAAGCCTTTCACGGCTGAGGAAGTAAGTAACGCATTATTTCAAATTGGCCCTTTAAAGGCGCCCGGCCCGGATGGTTTTCTAGCCCGTTTCTATCAGAGAAATTGGGAGGTTCTCAGGGATGATGTGATCAAAGGCGTACTCAGTTTCTTTGAAAATGGTATAATGCCCGACGGTTTGAACGACACTGTGATCGTACTTATACCGAAAGGCAAGGACCCTCAGTCGTTAAAAGACTACCGACCAATCAGCCTCTGCAATGTGTTGTATAAGGTGATCTCAAAATGTCTCGTCAATCGCCTGCGCCCCCTTTTGGATGAGATCATATCCGAAACACAAAGTGCATTCATTCCGGGCAGGCTGATCACGGATAATGCCACGATCGCCTTTGAATGTTTACACAAGATACAACACAGCAAAAATATGCACAATACCCACTGTGCGTATAAACTGGACCTGGCAAAAGCCTATGATAGGGTGGACTGGAGATTCCTAGAGGAGGTGCTTCTGAAAACGGGTTTTGATAGGAAATGGACGGGGTGGATCATGCAGTGTGTTCGTTCAGTCCGATACTCTGTCAGATGTAATGGAGAACTGCTGGAACCGTTTACCCTGTCGAGAGGGCTTCGCCAGGGAGATCCCCTCAGCCCTTACCTGTTCTTGTTTGTGGCGGATAGCCTAGTCAACCTCATGAAGAAAGAGATAGAGGAGGGGAATTTGACTCCATTAAAAATTGCCAGAAACAGCCCGGGTATTTCCAACCTTTTGTTTGCAGATGACAGTTTGATCTTCTTCAAGGCGGCGGCTGAACAGGCTATGGTCATCAAGAAAGTGCTGACGGATTTCCAGAAAGGCACAGGCCAGTTATTGAGTGAGAGCAAATGCTCTATCCTATTCAGTGAGTTATGTCCGGAGGAAACCAGAGAGGAAATTAAGGGAACCTTGGGAGTTGTGTCCTCTGCTTTTGAGAGTAAGTACCTGGGTCTCCCGACCCCAGAAGGGAGAATGAAAGATGAAAACTTCCAGCCCATCATGGATAGGTTTGGAAAAAGGTGCAATGATTGGTCGGAGAGGTTCATGTCCTACTCAGCCAAGGAAGTTCACGTGAAGTCAGTGGTCCAGGCCTTACCATGCTTCACTATGGGTGTCTTCCTCCTCTCCAAGGGCTTCTGTGAGAAATACGAGAAAATGATCCGGGACTTCTGGTGGGGTGACGAGAATGGACAACGCAAGGTGCACTGGATGTCATGGGAACGAATGACAAGGCCGAAGCGGGCGGGAGGCATAGGATTTAGGGACATGCACCTTTTTAATATTGCTCTGCTCGCCAAACAGGGATGGAGACTCCTCCAGAAGCCGGATAGTCTATGTGCTAGGGTGCTCAAATCAAAATACTACCCGCACGGAAATCTATTGGATACTGTTTTCGCTTCGGACGCCTCCCCAGTGTGGAGAGGTATTGAGGCCGGACTTGAGCTACTAAAGAAAGGAGTCATCTGGCGTGTAGGTGATGGTAAGAGCATCCAAATTAAACGTGATCAATGGATCCCCAGGGAAGAAGGTCTTAGAACGGCATCTTTTACTAGGAGAACAAGGATACGATGGGTAAACCAGCTCATGCTTCCAGATAAGAAAGAGTGGAATGAGGTTTTGATTAGACAGATTTTTCACTCTTTTGACGCTGATGATATATGCAAGATTCGTATCCCAAGAGCTGAGGCGGGTGACTGTTTTGCGTGGCACTATGAAAGAAATGGCAACTTCTCCGTGACGAGTGCGTACAAGCTGGCTGCAGCCATCCAAGGTCAGACTGGTCTCGGTCCATCGAGCTCGTCGAATAGCGCTACTGATCGCAGCATCTGGGATCTAATTTGGAAAGCGGATGTCCCGCCGAAAATTCGGATTTTTTGGATGGAGGGTGGCCACCAATACCCTAGCGACACAAGGTACAAATGCAAGCGCACCATCATCCCGGATGGCACCTGTGTGATATGGCGCAATAGCAAGGAAGACGAATTCAGCCGTCATTGCCTGTTCAAAAAGCAGGGCCTTGAGACATGCGATGAGGAAAGAGTGGGGTCTCCCTCCTGAAAAGGAATTCAGACATACAGGTTGTTGACTGGCTGCAAGTTTGCTTTGCTAGGGTCAGTGTTACCGGACATGCGGGCAAAAATTCTGTTTCTCCTCTGGCGATGCTGGCATTTGAGGGATGATTGCGTACATGGGGCAGGTAAAGAAACAATTAGGGGATCAGTGATGTTCCTACAGAGGTACGAGGAAGAGTGGAAAAGTGCAGTTCTGAATGTTCTGTCGGAAAATGGCAAGTAAGGGGAAACTTTGGCCAGCGGGCATCCTGTATCCTGTCGACAGACCCAAGCATTGGCTGGCACCGGCGTATGGATGGGCAAAGGTTAATTCGGATGCAGCTTTGTTGCAGACAGCGGCCAGTGTTGGGCAGGTGCGTTGTGAGAAATCATGAAGGCCAGGTCCTTTTGTCACATGCAAGGCCATGCCCCTTGCAAGCAGTGGGGAGGAGGCAGAGGGCCGGGCCGCACTGGTGGGTGCAGGCTCTGGCTGATGTGTTCAAGGGCCAGGTGATACTAGAGACTGATTGCAAAACAGTTGTTGAGGCTCTGAATACTGAGGTGACAACCCGATCCCCATGCTACGGTACTATTCTGGACGTGAAGGCTGCTCTAGATGTCTTCCAAGAGTACAGAGTGGTCTTTGCCCCCCGTGAGTGCAACCTTTGGCTCATGAACTAGCAGCGGGAGCTAGACGGGGTGATGATCTGTTGATCATCTAGATGTACCAAACAGGTTAAGATCCCTAGTAATCTCTGAGTGTACACCTGCCTGAGTTGTACTCCGGCTTTCAAAAAAAAAAAAAAAAAAAAAAAAAAAGCTGATGTGGGAGCAATGTATTGGTGTCGGTGTACGAGTCACGGGTAGCATGTCATGGGTGCCAACATTTCGTCCCACCATCGTTGTTTGATTAAGCTGCAACCAAGTCCAAGGAGCAAAGAGCAAAAACTCTGAAGAACTACATATAGACACAGGATAAGTAAAAGAGTAACAGGAAATGAGCAACTGTACATGAACAAATGGATTCATCAGAGTAAAAAAGAACTGAAGATAACCCAATGCCTGAGGTTGCTTGGCCACCGCTAAAATCCCGGTGCCAGCTCCAACTTGGACATGAATCGGAGGTGGGGGCTGGAGAGAGAAAGCAGCTGCGCGCGGTTGCGGTCAGGGGGGGTCTTCGTGTAGAGGTAGGAGGACAAACCGATGAAGCACCTGGGAGACAGGGTGGGGGGCGAGCGAACTCTAGGTGGTTGGGTGGGGTTGTACGGCCGCGGAGCTGGCGAGTCGGGCGGCGCCGGCAGGGAAGAAGAAGGCCATGGACTGCCAGTGGTGGAGTGGAGGAAGAAGAGAGAAGGAGGTGGTCGCCGCGTATTGAGCCCTTGTCACATAGTCATTCGTGTCAATGTGTTGACAAACAGAAGCCCAGACACATTTTCTTTTACATCATAAAAAAGAAGCCCAGACGAATTCTTGTGCTGGTCGGTCCATACTTTCTAGAACCTGCCTCCACTCTCCCCAGTCTTCTTCTTCGCTCAAAAAGAAAGAAAGAAAACGACTCTACTGACGGCCGCGGTGGTAAATATGATTCCACGCGCATCCCTTATAAATAGTAAATAAAAAAACTGATTTTTTTTCTAACATACATAGTCGACTGAAATACTCACATATGAAGTTTCACAAAGAATTGACATTCGGGTATTCTGAACAAAATTGACAAAATCGAAGGTATATTAAAGAAAACATTGTTTGATGAATAATAAGGTCTCAATTGTATTTTCTTTCCGCAACGCACACATCATACATGAATGGGCCAGCTCATGTAAGCGTTGCCTTGTTTTTCCAAAATATTTCCAACCACTTTTGTGAAGTTTCTAGAAGCTTCCGGTCGGTTTTGGGAAGCTTCTAGAAGCTACCAACTAGTTTTTCTGCTTTTCTATTTGGTTCTTTTCGTTTCATGTTGCCTTTTTTTTGTTTCATGAAGTTTTTTTAAATGTGTGAACTTTTTTCAAATTTTTGAACTATTTTTCCAAATCCTGTGAAATTTTTAAACTTATGAATTTTTTCAAATCCACAAACTTTTTTCAACTCGTGAACTTTTTTGAGTTCACGAACTTTTCTCAAATTCCTGATCTTTTTTGAACCCGTGAAGTTTTGTCGAATTAACGAACTTTTTAGTACGTTAATATTTTCTTTGAATTCCTAGTTTTTTGAAATATTCACATTTTCCCAAAAAGTCAACAGTCAACCGTGACCAGCCTGAACTGATCGAGCAACCAGGAACCGGTAGAACCGGCGCGTCGTGAGCGAGATGGCTCACCTCGTTGTTGGGCCGACCCACGAAGCAGGGCGCGTGAGGTGCACAAAGCGCCGAGGAGGAGGCCTGCCTTGTAGATGCCCTTAAACTTTCTTTTTTTAGGGGAAATGGAGTTGCCCTGGACCGAGCACCTTTCTTTTGATTTCGCCTTTTTCCCGTTTAGTTTGTGCTAAAAATTGAACCAACATGTGGTTGGTTGATTAGGAGGACAATGGTACCCCAACCCTCGGTGGATCAACCCTTAAGGATGTGTTTAGTTGCCTGGGTAGCTCCAGCCTGCATCGCATGGAGGTTCCTGGCTGAGCCTGGCCTGGTTGGGCTGATGCAAAGTTGAATTGAGATGTATGTTTGGTGGACTATAGGATATCTATGCATGAGAGATGTTGTATACCGCAGATGTTGTTTGTTAGGTTGCATTAGAAATTCTGAACCAAAAATCAAGTTTCAGTGATATTTATCAAATTTTCTCAAACAATGAAACAAAGTTGAACCAAAAATCAAGTTGTCTTAGACCACTAGCAAGCAATTAGTACATCAAATGTAGATTCTAACACAACCGATGAAAAGATTAGCTGCGATTAACTGACTATTCCTTTGGCAGTCACCATTTGAGAGCAAAAACAAGATCAAGATTGGGAGATTGGGAATATCAAATACAAGATGTCGAACAAATATGTAACAAGCAAGAAGTGATAGATCCTCTGGATCGGGTAGGCTAGATTAGATCGGTGGTATACCTTCACTTTGGCCTGAGGAGTTCCCGCCGTTGGCCATGGTGGGATGGCGGTGACGGCGATGACAGAGAGATGACGAGGTGGTGGCTGCTTCCCGTGAGCACCGCACTAACCCTAGATCGGTAGGGAATATTGGTGGGGTTTGTGGCGGCGGTGAACTTCGTGCCCCGGCCCCCCACCTCTGTTAATATAGCGCGGGTCACAGGGGCCCACCAACCTATGAGGGTTGGGCGCCCCCGATCAGGGCGCGAGTCAGGGGCCCGGTCGACCCGTTGGGTTCGAACGGGAGGAGATCAACCTAACATTCTCCCCCTTGATCTCAACTTTACTTTTAACCTTATACTTTCTAGTTTACTTGTTTCATCACATATTGGTACATAGAGCATGTTTCATCGTCACAGCTTAATCGCCGATAGAATCATACAGCTACGACATACGTTTTGTTTAGAAACAAATTTTGTTCCTTTTGGGCCTCTTATGATCCAGGAATCATAAGGCTTTCCCTTAAACCTGTAACACCCCTGTGTAATAGCCGTTATGATCAACTGCTAATATTGCCAAGTCATATCATTTGCAGTGCTTAAACATAGTGGTTAATTAAAACAATTCAACTCCATTTTGAAAATTAACTCAAATTCCAAAGTGCAAAATAAAATTTCTCAAACACTGTGGGAGAAATGTTCACTAAACAGCAAATATTCCCGGAGCACTCATAAAAATAAAAACAATGATGTTGGAGTTAGCTAAGTGACTCAAACAATATGAAACAGTACCAAAACAGCAAAATATAATACATTTAAAATCATTCCAAATTCAAACAAACCCCAAATCTGCCCAAACCAATTTTTAGTGGAAGGTAATATTGCAAAGTAATATTTGGGTCAACCCTCACATTTTAAAAGAGTGCACCAGTGGCCTAACTAATTCAAAACAGAAAACAAATAAAAGAAAAACACAAAACAGAAATAGAAAAACAACACGAGGCATTGTGCACTGGGCCTAAGTGCACAGTGCCCCGAAACCGGCCCAGTTGGCCCATCCCCTTCTCTCTCCGTCGCCGTGTCGGCACGCCCATGGCCGCGCCGGCGAGCGCCGGTGGGACGGCGACATCGCGACGCCACCGATGCCCACCGACGCAAGGGGATAAGACCCCGGCTTCGCGCATCTCCCCTGGCCTCCTCCGACACTTCAATCCCTCTCCCCAGCGCTCGCTCTCCATTTCCCCTCTCTGGCCGAACGCCATCACCGCCGCAGCTCCGTCGTTTCCATGGCCACCGGCGTCCCCGCGGGCCACCACCGTGCCTGGTTGGAGCGCCGCGCTTGACCACGTCGCCTGCGTCCGCGAATCGGAGCTGGGAGCCGCCCATCCTCGCCTACGTCGTCGTCTTCTTCCTCGGATCGCCGACGCCTCTCCGGCGAGCCCCGCCGTTCTGCTGCTCCTAAGCCACCAAGGGCTTTTCGTAGCCGCTCGGTGAGCTCCCATCTCCTTCTCCATCGCTTTACGCTGTCCATCGTCGCCTGTAGCTAGCTGCCGTCGATGCCGTGAGCTCGCCGCCGCCGAGCATCTCACCGCCGTGACCATAGTCACCGTCATGCTCGTTCGAGCCCAGCGTCGAGCTCGTGGACCTCGTGCGAGTCCAACAAGCACGCGTACATGTCTCCCCGTGCCCTCTAGCTCCGATCCCATCATCGCCCGAACTCCGGCGTCCGCTGCGCTCGTCGCCGCCGTCGCTGTAGGGCTTCTCCGGCGACGCCACCGCCACGGTTGGACGCGGCATTGAACGCCCGTTCGAAAGAACCCAACCGCGCGCGATTTGACCCAGCGTAGGCGAAATCCGACCCCCTCCCGAGCCGCGCCGCCGCTAAATTGGTCGCCGGCGGCGAAACTCCGGTGGCGCTAACCAGGCGCCGACGTGGCAGCCTCCCGTGTGACTGACAGAGGGCCCCACGGGCCCCAGTTGACTGGGCTGTGCTGACTGGGCAATCCCAGTCACTGACACGCGGGCCCCAACATAATTAGTTTCATAAAACATTTTTAAATAAATGAAAATCAATTAATAATACTAATGACTCACTGACATGTGGGGTCCACCCCCTAATTAACCCTATTAGTTTAGTTAATTCATTGTTAGTCTAACAGAAGCTAACATGTGGTTCCCACTGGACCCACATGTCAGGTTTGATCTGGTCAGACGACCAGCTGACCTGCTGATGTTAGCAACACGTCATGCTGACATCATAATTCAATTCTGTTAATAAATAAATTCCAAAAAATCATATAAACTTCAAAAATTAATAACTTTTAAACCGTAGCTCAGATCGAAAAGTTAAAACATGAAAGTTGCTCAGAACGACGAGACGAATCTGATCGTGTCATCTGTTTCGATGCCGGAACCCCCTACGTAGAAGAACTCGTAACTACGAGCCCGAATCCGGTAGATGAATAGTGCACACATGCCGATTATTAAATCCTCGGTTAATCCTAAAAATAACCAAAATGACAAAGATGCATCTTTAGGCAACCCTGCACTGCATCATAGCATAGCACGCACTGTGTTGCATCTGTTTGCATTATATTTACTTGTTTCTTCCCCCTCTTCTCCTTCGGTAGACCCCGACGTTGTCGTAGCTCCTGAGGCAGACGCCGCTCCGTAGTACGATTACGTCCCCGACGACCCTGCCCTTGCCGTCGAGCAGACAGGCAAGCACCCCCATTTTGAGCATTCCGATATCGCCCATTCTCTTCTCTCTTATGCTTGCATTAGAAGTTACTGCTGCTACTGTAACCTATATCTGCTGCATAGCCTGTTTACTTGTAACCTGCTGTTGATAATTACCTGTTATCCTAAACTGTTTAGAATGGGTTAGGTAGAGACCGACAGAGACCCCCACTTATCCCGACTGCCCCGCTGGACTCTCAGAAGACCCGAGCAATGGGATCGAAGATCAGACCCTGACACCGCACATCACTTCCTCCTTAAAGTGCTCGACACTACTGGGTTAATATCCAGTGCCGAGGGTGATACCTCGTCAGCACTTCTGATGATAACCTTGTAGGTTAGTTATTCGGTCGTGGTAAGCGAGGGTGATTCCTCCTACACCACCCCCGACATCGACGCCGTCGTGCAATACCTCAAGAGTGGACCTCGAGGGTGATTCCTCCTTCGCTCACCTTGACGACAACATCGAGCAGGAAATTCCATCGAGGGTGATTCCTCAGGGTTCCCCTTGGTGTCAGACACACAGCTACCTTGGATACTATGACTTGGCATTGAACCATGATACTAAAGACGGGTTGGCCCTGAGGGGTACCCGCGCGAGCATGAATGCGAAGTGATGTGGAGACGGGTTGACCTGAGAGGTGCCCGCGAGATAATTACGAGGCGTGGCCGGGCATTCTTAGCCCTTGCCGCAAGTCCTCGAGACGGAGCGACGGGGTCACATCGATCGTGAGTCTCTGCTCGTTACCGCGCGCTCCTAATCCACTAACGGTTTGGATATTTGATCCGAGGGGCCTCTGGACTGATAGCACTAACCATCACGTGGGCATAGTATGGGCGTTCTGCGTCGTATACTTCAGCCGAAGCTTAATAGAAGTCAGCGACTAAGCGGCGTGCGCTGGATTGGACTGGTTACGCAACCGCGCTTGTATTAAGGGGTTGCTAGGTCTGCTTCCGACTGCCCACACAACGCGCAGGAGTTCCCGAGGCGAAGGCCCAAGACCCCTGGGGGCATAGGTTAGTCCGGCATGCTGACCTCTCTGTTAAATATTTGGTTGGGTTGCGGCGTGTTGCTTAGCCGAGGCCGGGCATGACCCAGAAAAGTGTGTCCGGCCAGAGTTAAGCGAGCGTGGTGGGTAAGTTGGTGCACCCCTGCAGGGAAGAACTAATCTATCGATAGCCTGTCCTACGGTAACGGACACTCGGAGTTGTATCCCGATCGATACAACTTGAACTGATGACTTGAGATGAACTGGATAGTACGGCTCTGGGATTGCTTTCTCACAGGGAGTCGAGAAAGGATCTCAGGCTGAGGATTGATGATATAACTATTACTTTACTTTATGTTGATCCACACTCTTCTAATGCTGCAAGACTGATGAAGATGCTTGAAGATGCTAGTCTTCGATAGGACTAGGTTTTCCCCTCTATTCTGGCATTTCTGCAGCCCAGTCCACATATACAGCCCTCTTTGAAAATGTTGCATATGTAGTGTAGATCCTTGCTTGCTGAGTACTTCGGATGAGTACTCACGTTTGCTTTATTTTCCTTTTTCCCCCTTTATTCCTTTGTCGCATCCAGACGACGGAGCCCCGGAGCCGGTTGCCCCCGTCGACGACCACTACTACTACCCGCCCGGCGAGTACTACTACTACGAGGAGCCGACTGACGACCAGGAGTAGGATCGGAGGGTCCAGGGTAGGAGGCCTACGCCTTTCGATCGTAGCTTTTATTTTGCCCCGCCTCTGTGAAGGCCTATCTCTCTGTTATGTATTATATTTGTACCCAGATATCTGATGCTTCCGCTGACGCTTGTATGCCATCGAGCTATGTATTCGAGCCCTCGAGGCCCTGGCTTGTAATATAAAGCTTGTATGACTTTATTTATGTTTTAGAGTTGTGTTGTGATATGTTCAAGTGAGTCCTTTGACTTGATCGTGTGCATTTGCGTGTATGGTTAGCGCACGATTAAGCCGGGGTCGTCACAAAACCCATGCCGGCTAAGTGTTCCTTGAACACATTGGGTGGTAAGCCTTTCGTAAGTGGATCCGCAAGCATATCCTTTGTCCTTATATGCTCGAGACTTATATTGTGATCCTGGATTTTTTCTTTCACAACATAATACTTTCTCTCTATTGTTTTGGTAGCATTACTCGACTTGTTGTTGTGAGCATAGAATACTGTGGGCTGGTTGTCACAGTACATTTTTAGTGGTTTGTGAATACAATCTACCACTTTCAAGTCGGGTATAAATTTCTTTAGCCATATCGCCTACCCCGTGGCCTCGAAGCATGCTATGAATTCTGCATACATTATGGATGATGCAACTATCGACTGTTTGGAGCTTTTTCACGAAATAGCTCCCCCAGCGAGAGTGAATACATATCCTGACGTGGATTTTCTATCATCTCTGTCCCCCCGCAAAATCTGCGTCTGAATACCCTTTTATCTCTAGGGAATCACATCTCCTGTATGTTAGCATGTAGTCCTTCGTGCCTTGCTCATAACGCAATGCTTTCTTTACCATCTTCCAGTGCTCTATGCCTGGATTCTCTTGATATCTACCGAGTACCCCGGTGATAAAAGCTAAGTCAGGGCGAGTGCACACTTGTGCATACTGTAAGCTTCCAACAGCCGAAGCATATGGTACTGCTTTCATTTGATCGATCTCGTACAGGTTCTTGGGACATTGGAATTTCCCAAAACTATCGCCCTTGACTATAGGAGCAGGTGTGGCTTTACTCGCATGCATATTATACTTTTGAAGAACCTTTTCCAAATATGCTTTCTGCGATAGTCCTAAGACTCCATTGTTCCTATCTCGGTGAATTTCTATGCCCAAAACATATGATGCTTCACCAAGATCTGTTATATCAAAATTTGAGGATAAGAACTTCTTTGTTTCCTGTAGTAGACTAACATCACTGCTAGCAAGCAGGATATCATCCACATACAAGATTAGGAAAATATATTTCCCATTTTTAAACCTTGCATAAATGCAGTTATCCTCAATATTTTCTTTAAATCCAAAACTTTTAATCGTTTGATTAAACTTTAGATACCACTGTCTAGAGGCTTGCCTTAATCCATAAATAGATTTCTTCAGGCGGCATCCCATATTTTCCTTGCCTTCCATGATAAAACCCTTCGGTTGTTTCATGTAGACCTTTTCTTTTAAATCACCATTCAGAAATGTCGTCTTAACATCCATTTGATGTAACTCTAAATCAAAATGTGCAACTAATGCCATTATGATTCTGAAGGAGTCCTTACATGAGACTGGGGAAAAAGTCTCATTGTAGTCTATCCCTTCTCTTTGTGTAAATCCTTTTGCCACAAGTCGGGATTTATACTTTTCTACATTCCCATTAGGGTCATACTTTGTTTTGTAGACCCATTTACAGCCTACTGTGTTGGCTCCTTTAGGTATTTCCTCTAAGTCCCAAACATATTTGGAACTCATCGATTTCATTTCATCTTCCATTGCCTCTAGCCATTTTGATGAGTTAGGGCTTCTAATGGCTTCTTCATATGTGGTGTGATCACCTTCCATATGAACCATTTCTGTGTTATAAACTTTAAAGTCAGTAGAAATAGCTGACTTTCTTGGTCTTGTAGACCTTCTAAGGTCCTCACCCCTAGGCTCATTATGTGCCTCACCTTCCGGCTCATCTTCTAAAATTGGCTGTTGCACCTCCCTTTCATGCTCAACGACGGGTTCAGTCGGCTCCTGACGGACAGGTTCCGGGTCTACCCCCATAGTTGTCATGGGTGAAGTTGCAACTGGTAGTGAGAAAAATGGCTCTTGAATCATCGGATTAGGTGCATGCACCCTCTTCTCCTCAAGATCAATTTTCCGAGCTACCATGCTCCCCCTCATCATTTCGTCCTCTAAGAAGACTGCATGTCTTGTTTCTACAAACTTTGTATATCTGTCTGGATAGTAGAAACGAAAACCCTTTGATCTGTCTGGATAGCCAATGAAGTGGCAGCTCACTGTTTTGGGATCTAACTTTGCAATGTTTGGATTAAACATTTTGGCCTCAGCAGAGCACCCCCACACCTTGAAGTGTTGTAGGGAGGGCACTCTTCCTGTCCACAGTTCGTATGGTGTTTTGGGCACTGACTTGCTTGGTACTCTATTGAGAATGTGAATGGTGGTTTTAAGCGCCTCCATCCATAATCCCAATGGCAAGGTGGAGTAACTCATCATGCTACGCTCCATATCCATAAGTGTACGGTTGCGCCTTTCAGCTACTCCATTTTGCTGAGCCTTGCCCGGCATTGAATACTGGGCTACTATGCCAGTCTCCTGCAAGAACTTTGCAAAAGGTCCAGGGACTTGGCCATCTAGAGTGTGCCGACCGTAGTACTCTCCCCCACGGTCGGATCTTACTATCTTTATTCTTTTATCATGCTGATTTTCAACTTCAGCTTTGAATATCTTAAATTTATCCAACGCTTCAGATCTTTCTTTGATTGGATAAATATAACCATAGTGAGAGTAATCATCTGTGAATGTTATGAACGAGTCATATCCATCCACACTTTTCACCGGAAATGGTCCACAAATGTCAGTGTGAATGATTTCTAGTGTTGCTGTGCTACGGTTTGCACCGTTTTTTATTTGTTTTACATACTTTCCTTTAATGCAATCTATGCATTGTTCTAAGTCTGAGAACTCTAACGGAGGAAGAATTTCACTTTTGACTAATCTTTCTATTCTCCCCTTGGAAATATGGCCCAAGCGACAGTGCCATAATTTCGATGAGTTGTGAGTTCTCTTTCTTTTCTTTTGTTCTTTATTGGACGAGGAAACATGCTCATTCACATTGCACACGGAATACACTTTTTCATGGAGTGATAATAAATAAAGCTCATCGTGTAGGAAAGCAACACCCACATGAGTATTATTAAACCATATGGCACATTTGCCATGTCCAAAATGACATTCATAACAATCTTTGTCCAAACAGGAAACACTAATCAAGTTTCTGTGACATGAAGGAACATATAAAACATCTCTAAGTAGAAGCTTGAATCCATCAGCTAACTCCAAGGAGATGTCACCGACAGCTTCAACTTCTGCTTGAATTCCATTTGCAACTTCAATGCATCTTTCGCTTCTTTGCGTAGTCCACGTCGAATGGAATCCCTGTAAAGAATTTGCAACATGAACAGTTGCTCCTGAGTCAATCCACCAAGTAGATTTTGAAAACTGTGTATACAAGGATTCATTTACAAAGGAAACTATATTGTTACCTCTTTTTGCCATGATTAACTTTAGCCAATCAGGGCAATCTTTCTTGTAATGCCCGGTCTTCTTACAGTGGAGACATGTATCCTTGTCTACTGGAAGAGACTTCTGCTGATGCTGATGGGGAGCTTTTCCATGTGGCTTTGAAGGGGAACCTTTGCTATTTTGATTGTAATTCTTTTTCTTATGATCCTTCACATAGTTGAGAGAACCACCGTGTGAGGCTTTAAGTCGTTCCTCTTCTTGGACACACATGGCTATAGTCTTTTCTATGTCCCATTTTTCAGGTGACATATTGTAGTTGACAACAAAGGTGTCGAACTCTTTTGGCAGTGAAGCCATGACCAGGTGGACCAGGAGCGCAGGTTTGAGCTCCAAATCCTCATCCATGGGCTTAAGCTTAGCTGCCATGTTGCTCATCCTAAGGATATGCCCTCTTATTCCATGACCACTGCCTGTGTAGTTTTCTGTCACCAGTTGCTTTAACAACTGGGTGGCATATATCTTTGAAGAACCAGTGAACTGGCTCTTTATCTTTGTAAGAAACTCCCCTGTGGAAGTGCACTCTGCAATTGAGCCCACAATGGCATTCTCAATTGTATTCTTTATAAATGCCATGCACTTTTTGTTTGCATTGACCCACTTTTGGTTTTCGATAGAATATAACATCTCCACTGGAGCATGATCCTTTTTCTTTTTCTCCCATGCAGCATCATTGTCTTTTGCATCTCTGACTGGCTCTGGAGGTTGGACCGGCTGTGGGGTATCCACAACCCAGTCCACCTCAGCACAGACAAAGGCTAAATCAACTTTCTTTCTCCATTTGGTGTAGTTATCACCTCGGAGTGTGGGAACTTCTTTTAGGCAACTCATCAAGTGGAACCTCCTGAAATCACAATTGAAGTGAGATCATTGTAACAATCATATGCATTAATCTAACGTTGGTCAAATTAAACACACAATTGTTTATGCAATTATAACTATATCACCGTTGGGCAAAAATAGAAATAAATGCACCTTTTATAACAGTAACAAATCATGATCATGTTATTAACAATGTTGGTCATAAAAATAACAGGATCATAATTATTGCATTGATCACTTCAACATGCTCTTTAAAAAATTAACTTTTACTTTAATTCTATTCACTTTTTAAGAGCATTTTATTTATTTTGCAGCCGAAAACATGAATAAAAAATCATGAACTTTTTCTTTTCAGAAACATTACTTTTACTTTTCTATTTTCTAAACAAAATATTTCTCTGAATAATTTGAATAGAAAAAACTGTATTTAAGTTTGCCCAAAACTGGACAGAAAAAAAAATGCCAGCCAGCCAAACGGCCCCCAGCGCGCGCCCGCGCGCGGCCCACGGTCTGCTGGTCGAGCGCCGTTCGGCCGCCCTAGCTCATCGGCCCACGGCCCACCGCGGCAGCGCGGCAGCGGCCTGGTGCGTTCATGTTTTCGGCCCACTTGGCCCGGGGCGGGGCTAGGTCTTTTATCCTGGCCGTTCTTTTAGATCGGACGGCCGAGCGGGGTTTTCGGTTGGACAAAAACGGGAGAGTCCCCCGATCCCAAACCCTAGCCCCCATTTGCATCGCGTCGCCCTTTTCGATCTCTCTGCTCTCTCTCCCGTCGGACGGCGGACACAAGGGCAGCGCCCCCGGTCGCCCTCCCCGTCGACGGCGGATCCACCGCGCCGCGCCAGCGCCTGTTCTATCCCTTCCCCTTCTCTTCTTTCTTTCTCCATCCACCGCCGCCTACTGGCCAGTGAGAGAGAGAGAGCCGGGACAGCACCCTAGGGTGAACGCGCCGCCGTCAAGCGGCTCGGCGGTGGTGCCCTTTGCCCCCGAAGGGGTGGTGTTCTTCTTCCCAGATGCCTCGGCTCGCCGATGCGCATCGAGATCGAGAGGAACGGCGCGGCCGGTGCGGCGGCACCCTTTTCTGTGAGATTTCTTTGCCGTTTTTGTTCCTCCTCTTTCTCGGTTAGGGTTAGGGTTCTTGGGGGGGATCTTTCTTTGTACCCAAAAAACCTAAGCCTAGATGGTTCTGAAACCATTGATAGATCCTCTGGATCGGGTAGGCTAGATTAGATCGGTGGTATACCTTCACTTTGGCCCGAGGAGTTCCCGCTGTTGGCCATGGTGGGATGGCGGCGACGGCGATGACAGAGAGATGATGAGGTGGTGGCTGCTTCCCGTGAGCACCGCACTAACCCTAGATCGGTAGGGAATATCGGTGGGGTTTGTGGCGGCGGTGAACTTCGTGCCCTGTGCCCCGTGTCCCGGCCCCCCACCTCTGTTAATATAGTGCGGGTCACAGGGGCCCACCAACCTATAAGGGTTGGGCGCCCCCGATCAGGGCGCGAGTCAGGGGCCCGTTCGACCCGTTGGGTTCGAACGGGAGAAGATCAACCTAACACGAAGCACATGCGCCATTCATTGGCAAATCACAAGATTTGGCAAGAAAAAAACGCACGAACTTGGGAGACACCGGGCGCCTCCTGCTGCTTTTTGGATGGGATGGCAGACCGACGACTTAGCGGGCCGACCCAAATCGTCTGCGCATGTCCGTTTGGATCAAAACGGACAAAAGTGTCGGCCCAACGTGCAGACCATTTTCATTTCGTGTCTGCTCAAACCCATTTTCGTCTCAAATTTAGGACTAATTTGGGGCCGAAGAGGACACAAAACGGACGTTTTCTGTGCCATCTTCGTCCGGCTGCGTCCGCTGCACGTCGAAGCTGGCCCATCTGTCATCCAAACAGAAGGGCCCACTCACCCATCCCACCCCTTTCTCTCTCCTCCTTTCCTCTCTTTCTCTCCCACCCACGCCGGCGCAGAGCACGCCGCGGTGCCGACGCAGCTGGGCACACCGCCGGTGCAACAAGTTCCCCTCCGCCGCGAGCGCCTCGCCGGCCTCCACCGCCGTCCACCGCCGCTACCGCTTCAACGGCGACGAGCCACTAGCTGCCGCCGCGGGCCGAGCTACCCGCCCGCCGTGCGTGCTGGTGCTCCTCCCCGCCGCGCGCGCGAGCTAGCTAACTAGCTAGCCATCGCTGGCCGAGCGTGCATGCTGGTGCTGCTGCCCGCCGCACGCGCGTGCTAGCTAGCTAGCTAGCCGCCGCTGGCCGAGCGTGCGTGTGGTGCTGCTGCCCGCCGCGCGCGCGTGCTAGCTAGCTAGCTTCGCTGTATGGCCGCGGTCGAGCCTCTCGCATGCGCTCCTGCACTTTCACCACCGGCATCACTCGCCCCGCTCGCCACACAGCAGGAGCTCGCCATGGCCGGGGAGCTCGCGCGCCCGACCTCGCCCCGCCACACAGAGCGGCCACCTTGCCGCTCGCGTGCCCGACCTGGCCTCGCCCTGCCGCGCAGCCGCAGGAGCTCGCCATGGCCTTGCCTCACCACGCAGAGCGGCCGCCTCCGCCGCCTCGCCGCTCACGCGCCCGTCCCGGCCTCGGGAGCTCGCATGCCCGGCTGCCTCACCGCTCGCGTGCCCGGCCTGGTCTTGCCTCACCGCGCCCAGCCGCGCCCGGCCTCTCCGCTCCATGCTCGCCACACTCGCCGTGCCCGCTACGTGTTTGACGAAATGTCAGGGCGGACATGACCCGAAATGTGTCTGCTACCGTTGGGCGCACCGACTGACCCAAACGAAAAAGCGGACAAAGCTGTCCGCTCGGCCGACCCAAACGGACAAAAGGCAGCATTCGTTTGGGTTGCTGCGTTAGAGTTGCTCTTAGAACCTCCTGGTCCTCTGGATCCCATCCACGCTGCTCTGATCAATGGGGTGCTAGATCTGGCAGAGCAAGGGGCGCTAGGAAGGCGGCGTTGGCAGCGGGCCTCCGGCTCCCAACCACCCTGCTTCGATTGATGGGGTGTGGATCTCGTGGAGCAACAGTCGTTGTGAAGGCAGCGTTGGCAGCGAAGTTCGACGGCCGATGGTGGAGCTAACACAGTGGACGGCGGATTCGACCATCTCCATCGTGGATTTCGGGACGGCGACCAGTGGCGAGGTGAGAGGTCGAGCGGGGAACGAGAAATAAATGAGCGGAAAGAGGTGAGGGGACCCTCTGACCCCCACGACCGCGAGAGAATCGCTACCCCACGCGGCCACGCCTGCATTGTGGGTGCAGCCAATTTGCATCGGTTGGGCCTCCATGAGGGAAACGCCGGAATCCTGCGTTCCTCTCTGCCTGGCCAGGCTGAGGACCCTTAGGCCTTGTATAATGCAAGGTGCTAAGGGAAGGTGCTTAGAGAAATAAACCAGCATTTCTTTAAGCACCGGTGCTTATTTGTAGAGGATAGACGCTTAATTAGGTGTCTCTTCTATAGAAATAAGCAATGGTGCTTCAAAAAAACCCGGTTTATTTTTCTTGGCACCTCCCTAAACACCTAGCATTATACAAGGCCTTACAGGGGAACAGACAGGCTAGGGGCTCATTCGGTTTGGAGGAAATCAAAACCTAGGAATTAGGACTAGTAGAGGAATTTGATAGGATGGCACTTACCATCTTAAGGAATTGACTTGCCTCGTTCCTTCTCACAAAATGAGCTTTGAGTGGATATCTAGTTTCCTCCAAAAACACAGGAAATGAATAGTATTCCTACGAAATTCGTGTATGCATTTCCTATAAACTGAATGCATCTATAGGAAATTTTCCTCCGAAATCCTTGTTCCTATGTTTTTCCTATGAAAATCCTCCAAACTGAATGAGGCCTAGATTTTGCATTGTAGGTGTGAGCCAGGTGCGACCCAAGCAACCAAAATTGATGCTTTGGTGTCTCATAAATATGGAATGTTTTTTCAGTGTGAAGGTGACAGAGAGATGAATAGGGTGTACGTGCCTATGTTTACAGGGATGAGTGTATATACATGTGTGTGAGAGTCTGTATTTATACTATGTTTGTCAAAAGAATTACTTCAAACAATCATCTTTTCCTTTCGAAAGTATGCTTGTATTCAAATCACAAAATAATAGTCTTTAACCCGTACAAGCATACCCTAACACACGTACTATGAACCAGAATAACAAAGAGCATCCTAACACAACCTATAAAACATGAAGATCTCTGTGATCCCTATGTCATCATCCCTAAACCTTGCGAGAAGACCTCTGTAACACAAGAATCTGTAACAAGACCCAAGCAGGTCATCATCTTCAACCACGGCATAATCGCCGCCACGCTACTTCCCCTTTTCTTCGCCCTGACACCGAAAGGACAAGGACACACATGTGCATCCAACACACCTGCACCAGCCTTCGCCATCTGTGGCTTTGAGTACAGCTATATGTGCCCCTACTAAAATCTGACTCCGGCGCCGCGGCCGGGCCAACCGCCCGGGCAAAGCAGAACATCCCTCCAGCAACAACATAAAGAAAGAGAAAGAACATCAGCAAACAAATCATACCGACGAAGAGGAAGAAGAAACTCTGTCTCCACACAACCACCACCCATCCGAGGTCCAATCAGGCCAATGTCAGTCGACCTCCAGACACCATAGACCACGACCTCGACGAGATCTGGGGATCCCCCACCCTGCTGGCTCCTAGATGAAGGCTAGAGCCCCGCTTGACTGTGAACGAAGCCCCGGGAGACTTATTCAGACACGACGGCGCCGCAACGGACTCAACAGTGTCTCCCTCAACCCTAACCCTACTGAGAACCCAAGCAACGCCCAGATCCGAGGTTCCCCCTCCTCCCGTCGTCGGAGCGTCTGGCGGAGGGAGAGGGAACCAACGGCGGCACTGGTGGATCGCAAAGGAACCTGCTCCTGTTCGCCTGGCGAAACCTAACCACTCGCGAGATCCATTTAGGTTACTGTCTACTTTTGGTGTATATGTTATCTAAACTAAGAAAATATTGTTTGGTAATGGAGTTACAGAACTTTTTTTTTGGGAAAACAAAGTTTTTTTTTTAGAAACACTTCTGAGACTTTGATAAAGAGGATTCAATCAGACTAAAGCGATGATGTTGCTTTTACCCGCATGAACACTACCAATGAGTTTTTTTTTAGACAACACTACCAATGAGTTAGGAGAAGAACGTTCGAGCATGGGCCGCATTATGGGCTTGGGCCGTCACTTTCTTTCCTTCCCCAGGACGGAAGGCAAAAACGAGGGCCCAACCCAATGCGCGTCGCGACCACATTCTTCTGTCCTCGTCCTCCACCATGGCGGTCCAACCCCGCCGGCCGGCTGGCGTGATAGAGAGAAGCGAGCGAGCGAGCGGGAGCGCCACCTGCTTCGAGTTGTTACGATGGTGGAGAAGGCTGCGGAAAAATTGGCTAAACTTCCCTAAGTCCCTAACAGTGTAAGGCACAGGTGCTCTTTGTTAGTGTAATCTTGACTTGGCTGTGAGCTGTTTACTGTTCCTATATACGTATATGATGTAAGCATGATGTCATGATGATGCTATGACATTATATCCGGCGGATAAGTCACTACGGTGGACAGCTCAAGCACTAGAATAGGACAACTCATCTAGTAATGAATAAATGTTGTATCTCAGGTTAGCTAGTAGTTTCCATAGGATAGCAACGTGTGTGATGAGTTGTGCAGTATGGTGATGTAGCTAGTAGCTTTGTGAGACTGGTCAGTGCTAAGTGGTTGTGTAAAAACTATAAAAGCTAGTTGCCCTGTACTCTAAAAAAAGGAGAATAAGAAGAGAAAGAGCAGTTTGCCTCCATACGGTGCCTTGCTACTCTGAAAGTGTGTGTGTGTGCATGCTCTTGGGTGTACTACGATCCATTTCCTGCTAACAATGGTATCAGAGCTTGTGCACATCGGAGATCATGCCACCAAAGGAAGACCCCGGTGCGTCAGCTTTGTCTGCGGCAAGGGGAAGAGCTGGTGTTACGTTGCAGTATCCGATGCTCACACGGAGTAATTATGCCCTGTGGTCATTGAAGATGAAGGCCATCCTGCAAGCTCAAGGTGTGTGGGACGCCATTGACAACGATGAAGCAGACGAGCAGATGGATAAAGATGCTAAAGCTGCCATCTATCAAAGCATCCCGGAGGATGTACTCCTGATGTTGGCTGAAAAGGGCTCAGCCAAGAAGACTTGGGAGGCGCTCAAGACGATGTACTTGGGCGCGGAGCGCGTCAAGGAGGCGAAAATCCAAAACTTGAAGAGTGACTTCGAGTTGATTCGCATGAAGGAGAGCGAATCAGTAGATGATTTTGCCATGAAGTTGACGACGATAGTCAATGGCATCCGAGAGATGGGCGAGAAGATGGAAGACTCCATCGTTGTCCGTAAGTTTCTCCGAGTTGTACCTTCCAGATTTCTACAAATTGTGTCATCAATTGAGCAGTTTGGTGACATAAAAAACATTTCTATGGAGGAGCTTATTGGTCATCTTAAAACTCACGAAGAGAGAATTCGTGGGCACGGTGATAAGGACGACGAGCAGCAGTTGCTGCTCACACGCTCAGAGTGGGTGGCCCAGTCAAAGAAGTATGGAGGAGGTGAAGCATCATCATCCAGTAGCAGCAGTTGAAGTAGTCGCGAGGGCTACGGTGGTCGTGGTCGAGGTCGCGACCGGCAAGGCGACCGAGGTCGCGGACGCGGCAGAGGCCGTGAGAACAGGGAGAGACATGCAGAAGGCAGTCGAAGATTTCGTGATAAAAATACGGTACAATGTTATAATTGTGGTCTGTTTGGCCATTACCAATCAGAGTGTAATCAGCCACGACGTGAGCGCCGCCAGCAGCCTCACCATGGTGGTTATCGTCAGGAAGTAAACCTGAACCAGGCTCAGGAGGATGAGCCCGCACTTCTCTTGTCTGCATGCGTGCAGGAGGCATGCAACAATGTCTTTCTGAATGAAGAAAAGGTGATGCCGAAGCTGAGTACAGAAGAACAAGAACGGGACCCCACAGATACTTGGTACCTTGATAATGGTGCAAGTAATCATATGACAGGGCAGAGGTCTCTGTTTACAGAGTTGGATGAAAATATATGTGGCTTAGTAAAGTTTGGTGATGGCTCTACCGTGCGGATTAATGGAAAAGGATCTATACTGTTTGCATGCAAAAATGGAGAGCAACGGTTGCTCACTGAGGTATATTTTATTCCAAGTCTTTGCAATAATATATTAGCCTTGGACAAATGACTGAAGATGGCTGTAGAGTTGTCCTAGAAGGAATGTTCCTATGGATTTATGAGAGGTCCAGTAAACTCCTGATGAAAGTAAAGAGGACACAAAACAGACTGTACAAGGCGCTGCTACACACTAGTGAGCCAATTCAGTTATCTTTGTGTATGACTGATAAGGCCTGGTTGTGGCATGCACGTCTGGGACATACAAACTTCCAGTCGCTCAGAGCAATGCATGAAAAAGACATGGTGTATGGTCTACCAAAAATTGTGCATCCCACTCAGGTATGTGAAGGCTGTGTGCTGGCAAAGCAAATAAGGCTTCCATTTCCATGTCAAGCAACATACCATGCAGACATGCCATTGCAATTAATCCATGCAGATCTTTGTGGCCCCATCACACCATCAACTTATTCTGGAAATAGGTACTTTATGCTTATTGTTGATGATTATAGTAGAATGATGTGGGTGTACATGCTGAAATTCAAAAGTAGTGCTTTCCAAGCATTCAAGAAGTACAAAACTCTAGTGGAAAACCAAACTGGTCATAAAGTCAAAACTTTGAGAACTGACCGTGGTGGAGAATTTCTTTCACAGCAGTTTGCATCATTTTGTGAAAGTGAAGGCATTAATAGACATCTCACGGCACCATACACACCCCAGCAGAATGGCGTGGCGGAGCGGAGGAATCGAACTGTTGTTGCTATGGCCAGAAGCTTACTGAAGACCATGCAACTGCCTGCTGAAATGTGGGCGGAGGCAGTGCGGCATGCTGTGTATATCCTCAATCGTGTACCGACAAAGGTGCTCGTCAATTCCACTCCGTATGAGGCATGGAATAAGAAGAAGCCACACCACGGGGATCTTCGCGTGTTTGGATGTATGGCATACATGAAGGTGCCAGCCATTTACACGAAGAAGCTTGACGATCGCAGCAAGGCTATGGTGTATCTTGGGATTGAGGAAGGCTCCAAGGCATACCGTCTTTACAACCCTTGTGATGGTAAGATATACATTAGTAGAGATGTTATTTTTGAAGAAGACAAGAAATGGAATTGGCATGCAGAGGATACAGGTTCAGAACGTGAAGTGAGCTCATTCAGTGTTAACTTTGAGCCAGAGGATACGGCAATTACGGCAGCTCCACGAGAGGACACGGCAAGTTCACCACAGGACATGGGTTATATGCCGGATGTTGATCTGGAAGAACCAGGTTCGCCTGATGTAGAGGACGCGCCGCCGTCGCTAGCAGCAGAGGGTGTCTCTAGTCCCTCGTCTAGTGAGGGTCCGAGGCGCTTCCGTGAACTCGATGATGTCTACGCCGAGGCAGCAGAGAGAAAGTACTCATTGGAGGAGTTATATCTCCTTTCAGCTGAGGAACCATCAACATTCCAGGAAGCAGCTCAGGATAAGGCATGGCAAGATGCTATGGCAGCTGAGCTAGAAGCTATTGAAAGAAACAGGACTTGGAAGCTGACAGATTTACCACCTAATCACAAGCCCATTGGCCTGAAATGGGTTTATAAATTGAAGAAAAATCCAGATGGGAAGGTGATTAAGCACAAAGCCAGACTAGTGGCGGAAGGGTACATACAACAGCATGAAGTTGACTTTGATGAAGTGTTTGCCCCAGTGACAAGACTTGAGACTGTGAGGCTACTGCTTGCTCTTGCAGCACAAAACAGGTGGGAAGTTCACCATTTAGATGTCCAATCTGCATTTTTGAATGGTGATCTTCAAGAAGAAGTATATGTTACCCAGCCAGAAGGTTTTGTTAAACAAAACCAGAAGCACAAGGTGTACAAGCTATCCAAGGCATTGTATGTCCTGCGGCAAGCGCCACGTGCATGGAACATTCGGCTAGACAAATGCATGAAAAAACTTGGATTTCAGAAGTGCCCACAGGAACAAGCTGTCTACAAGAAATGCAATGGTACAGAGTTACTCATTGTTGGTGTATATGTGGATGATTTGATAGTTACTGGTACAAGTGCATCTGAGGTTGAGAAGTTCAAGCAACGCATGATGAAAGAATTTGAAATGACTGATCTGGGGCTGTTAACTTACTATCTCGGAATTGAGGTAGAGAAAAAGCCAAACTGTATTACTCTAAAACAGTCAGCCTATGCAGAGAAGATTTTGTTGCAAGCTGGAATGAGTGAGTGTAAACCAACCAGGTATCCTATGGAACCAAAACTGAAGCTAAAGAAAGATGAAGATGGAGTGTTGGTGGATGCAACTAAGTATAGAAGCATCGTTGGAAGTTTAAGGTATCTCACTCACACTCGCCCAGATATTATGTATGCTGTTGGAATGGTAAGCAGATACATGGAGAAACCAACACAAATGCATTATCAAGCTGTGAAGCATATTCTCAGGTATGTAAAAGGTTCAATTGACTTTGGCCTAACATATACCAAACATGAAGGATGGGCGAAAATCACAGGTTATAGTGATAGCAATTTGGCTGATAGTATTGATGGTCGGAAAAGCACAAGTGGAATGGTGTTTTATATCCATGGTAACATTGTTACTTGGGCTTCTCAGAAACAGAGATGTGTTGCATTGTCAACATGCGAGGCTGAATTCATGGCTGCTACTGCAGCGGCATGTCAAGCCATTTGGTTAAGAAGTTTCCTTGGGGAAATAACAGGTGAAGCACCAAGTCCAGTCATTCTGTATGTTGACAACAAATCTGCACTTGCTTTGATGAAGAATCCTGTTTTTCATGGAAGAAGTAAACATATTGACATTCGGTATCATTTTATCCGAGAGTGCGTTGAAAATGGACAGATAGTGGTGAAGTATGTACAAACTGAAGAACAAAGAGCTGATGTCTTCACCAAAGCACTTGGCAGAGTCAAGTTTGAGCAGATGCGTGACTTACTCGGCGTAAAGAACCTGGAGCCAAGTCAAAATTAGGGGGGTGAGTGTTAGTGTAATCTTGACTTGGCTGTGAGCTGTTTACTGTTCCTATATACGTATATGATGTAAGCATGATGTCATGATGATGCTATGACATTATATCCGGCGGATAAGTCACTACGGTGGACAGCTCAAGCACTAGAATAGGACAACTCATCTAGTAATGAATAAATGTTGTATCTCAGGTTAGCTAGTAGTTTCCATAGGATAGCAACGTGTGTGATGAGTTGTGCAGTATGGTGATGTAGCTAGTAGCTTCGTGAGACTGGTCAGTGCTAAGTGGTTGTGTAAAAACTATAAAAGCTAGTTGCCCTGTACTCTAAAAAAAGGAGAATAAGAAGAGAAAGAACAGTTTGCCTTCATACGGTGCCTTGCTACTCTGAAAGTGTGTGTGTGTGCATGCTCTTGGGTGTGCTACGATCCATTTCCTGCTAACACTCTTCAGTTCTTCGGATTAATCGACCTGACCCCAATCCATGCACAGTTGCGCATTTGTTGTTACTTTTCAATTATTTCTGTATATCTTACCACTCTCCAGTGGTCAGAATTTTTACTCTGATATGCCCTCGGTTGCAGGTGCAGCTTGAGCAAACAGCATCTGAAATTGGGGGATGAATTCAGTTACTGTTAGTAGCTGTCAGTTATCTTATCTTCCATTAGGCGGGACTGAAGATTGCCAGACGGCTGCCAGGGTTGATGGGGATGGCATCCACAATCGATTGCGCGGTACAGTTCCACATTCACATGAGTTTCTTTGCAGATTGCTGGCCTGCTCATTAGCTCATATGTTACCATCAATTTGCACGTCAAGAGCTTTCATATATAGTAATTATTTTGGCATGAATCCCCTGTCATGTTAGCAATTCTTTTCTCTGTGCAGCATGAACCACAAGACTAATATTGCGATGTGATCCGCTGTGGGTAGAAATCAGCCGGCCCGCCAAGACTTGTCAATGCCCTCTTTGATGGGCTAGAATATCATACACAAGCCGGCATACATTGACTGACTTGCGAGGTCGCAGGTCGACCCCATTAAATGTAGCCCTGTATTATAATATGACCATGTCGGCCTCACTTATCAAATCAACCACAGCTACAGGCGTGGAATCCGTGTACAGGTGCGCATGTCTTGTTAATTTTCACTTGACTCTGCATCTCTAACTACTTGCCAGCGGTCAGAATTTTTTGCTTCTGTATGCCCATGGGTGCAGCTTGAACAAACAACAGTTAAAATTGGGGATGAATTCAGTTACTGTTAGTAGCTGTTAGTAAGCTTATCTTCCACTAGACAGGACTTAAGATTGCAAACAGCTGCCATGGTTGATGAGGATGGCATCCACAATCAATTGCGCGAGACCCTACTCATCAGTTTCTGCGCAGATTGTTGTTGCTTTGCCTGCTCATATGTTGGCCTCAATTTACACGGCAAGGGTTTTCAGCTGTGCCTTTCTCCATCTAAGTTTGGCATGAATTTCCTGTCATGATAGCAATTCTTTTCTCCATGCAGCATATGAACCACAAGCCAAATATTGCGATGTGATTCGTTGTGGGTAGAAATCCGCCATCTGGCAAAGACTTGTCAATGTCCCCTTTGATGGGCTTGAATAACCTGCACAAGAGGGTAGGCATTGACTTGACTTGGGGAGGTTGCCGGTCGACCACATGAAAAGTAGCCCTGTATTCTAATTTGGCCATCTCGGTCTCACTCGATCAGTCACTCCTCAAATCAACCACAGCCACAGGCACCGGAGTTCAGTCCAGGATGCATACTTCTTATGCCCATTCACCGTGTCTTCTTCGATTGGATAACATATACATTGCCGCTCTTCGTTCCTGATCGACTAGGATTTCTTGAGTGAAAGTTGAGGGGCCACACAAGGTGTATAGATAGATCATGGGCGTCTTGCTGCCAATGATGTATGCATCACTCTTTCTGCTAGCATCCGTGGCTCTAGCCAGCAACGATCCTGAAGGGAGTTGGGCACATCCAGGTGCCACTCTTGAAGGTTGCCCGACGAGCTGCGGCAATCTGAGCGTCGACTACCCCTTCGGCATCGGATCCAGGTGCTCCCGTGGTCCTGATTTCAACCTCACCTGCAACAACACCACTCAGCCCCCCAGGCTCTTCCTGCGCGACGGCATCAACGAGGTGCTCAATGATCTCGCTGTTCGTGTCTATCTGGACAAAATATTCATTACCTCCTTCCAGCATACCATCCACATGAAACCGGGTCAGCATGTCTATTACTCGTCTTTCAAACCGCCTGGGAGGTCCTCTGGGTACGTCGGGCAAACAGCTCTAAACATCACCGGCTGTGACCTGGACGTGTATTGGATCAATGACAACCCCCGCACAACCACATGGGCCTGCAAAACTGTGTGCCCAGATCAAAGAATCACAGAGACGGTGGCTAGGCACCATTGTAACGGCGTCGGATGTTGTAGTTTTGATGTGGAGCTTAACAATGGTGCTTTTCACCTTAAATTTGTCCAGGGCCACAACAAAATCAACAACAGTACAGGGTCTAAGTCTAACCGGACTGCTCCACTGTGGGATAGAATCAGCATAACAGATGATGGAGGTGTCACGATTTCGTGGCAAATAGTGGATCAACCCAACTGTGTTGCTGCCAGGCGAGACAGGACAGCATACGCCTGTGTCAGCAAGCACTCCGGGTGCTACGATACTGGAGAGGGCTACGTCTGCATCTGCAATGACGGCTATGCAGGTAACCCCTTCATTCCGGATGGCTGCTCCAATGACAAAGGTAACTATTATTCATCAAGCAAGTAAACTTACAACTTCATTAGGTATTTTGGGCATTGAAACTTGAATACATACTAACCTTCTACCATTCAAACTAGGGTATAATCCAAATCCAAGTAGGGCTGACTGTACACGTCGGTGTGGTAACATTACTGTAGAATTCCCATTTGGCTTAGAAGAGGGTTGCTTTGCCCGGGAAGAGTTTCACCTCAACTGCACAAATACAACGTCATCGGCTGTTCTACTGCTGGAGGATTTTGAGGTGACCGGCATGAATATTGAAAAAGGGACCATTGAGTACAACGGCCCTACCCGTGGACCACTAGAACAAATATCTGGAGGACACATCCTTTTTGTGGGTTATGAGTTGTTCTCCTCTCTGCAGTGGGTTGCTGCCAATCTAAGTTGCCTAGAAGCCCAACGTAATATATCTGGATATGCTTGTGTGAGTATCAATAGCAGGTGCGTAGGAGTAAATGCTACAACTGACTATAGCTTTTCTGAAGCTACTAAAGAAGACACCTATGTGGGTTACCGTTGTAAATGCACTGACGGCTTCAAAGGAAACCCATAGATCCAAAATGGCTGTCGAGGTACCCTCTATCTCTCACACTGTCACACACATGCACGCACGCGCGCATCACGCATAATGTATATAATCATTTCAATTTCATATGCCATCTACCTTGTAGATTGTTTCTGGCTTACGTTGCATGCATGTCGTGCATATAAGATAAATTTCATTATCCATTAATTAGGATTTTCTTCATCACCACTCCAAAGCGTAAAACACGTCTCAAGAGTCAAGTTTGACCAACACTTATACCATTGGATTTGTATCCAAAAGTATTGTCCAATGGCATCACTTTTGTATTACATAAATCACATTTTATTGGTGTAGTTATTTTTAGGTTGAAATCTTTGGATGTGTGGTCGCTTTACAGTTTGGAACAGAGGGAGTACCGATGTTACTACCTCCATCTTAAAATACATGAAAACTACTCTGCCAAACACCTATATGTTTAGACGTTTATTGATAAAGCCTATATAGATTTTCTATGTACATCATGAAAACTAGTTTGACAGTGTTTGTACTTACATATTTGTTGAAAGACTAACAGTGTTTGTACTTGCATATTTATTGAAAGACTAACAGTGAACGTTGCTCATCACTGGAGTACCTGGGTAATTTGAGTTTGGCCCAAAGATTAAGGAAGTGCAAAATTCGGAGAAGACATGTCCCATCACCAGTCGAAGTTTGCATGACAACTTCATCTTAGTCAAGCAGTCGGCTCGGCAGTGTTGCTTAAATTGGACCTCACACACGCCTTCGACTCTCTGGCTTGGCCCTTCCGCTTGGCCCTTCCTCTCTGAGGTGCTGCGCCAACATGGCTTCGGGAACAGATTCTTGGAGTGGATTGCTATCCTCGTCTCATCGGCAAGCACACGCGTCCTGATGAACGGCGAGCCAGGCCCGCCTATTTGGCACCCATAGGGACTCCGGCAGGGCGACCCCCAGTCACCAAAGCTGCTTGTGATTGCCGTCAACACGTCAGGAAGGCTCATCAAGCGTGCAATCGACCTCGGCATTATGGCCCAGCTACACCCTAGACGCTCGATCCCCGCGGTGTCTCTGTATGCAGACGACATGGTGCTTTTTTGCCACTGTACATCCAGCGACATCGTGGCCGTGCGGGAGATCTTGGAGCTCTTCGGCCACGCCTCAGGCCTACGAGTGAATTACGCCAAGAGCTCCGCCTCGCTGCTGCATTGTGACGAGGGCGAGGCAACAGACGTGTTCGCAAACCTCGGCTGCCCTATTGTTGAGCTGCCAATCACCTACCTTGATACCCCCCTCATGATACGGCGACCTACTGCTGCCCAACTGCAGCCACTAGTTGATGGAATCGCTGGGCGACTCCCTGCCTGGAAGGCTGGCCTGATGACCAAACCTGGGTGCCTCGTGCTGGTGAAATCTGTCCTGGGTGCCATCCCAGTGCACCAGCTCCTCGCCTTTGCACCGCCAAAAAGACTCTGCGTCAAATTGAGAAGATCCAGCACGGCTTCTTATGGGCTGGCCGCGCGGCTGACAATGGTGGCCTCTGCCACGTCAATTGGCGATGCATTTGCCGCCCCATCTCGCACGGTGGTCTCGGAGTCCAGGACCTCGAGCGCGCTGGCCTTGCCCTGAGGCTACGCTGGCTTTGGTTCTCTCGCACTATCATGAGCGCGCTTGGCATGGCCTGGACCTGCAGTTCTCTGCCGAGGAAAGGGCGCTCTTCTTCACCTCCACCACGAGGACCATTGGAAACGGCTTAACTGCACTTTTCTGGGAGGACCATTGGATCAATGGACAATCTATCTGTGAGATCGCCCCAGCCTTATACAGCTTCATCCCCAAGCGCCACCGCAGGATTCGGACCGTCGCTGAAGGTATACATGGCCATAGCTGGGCACGAGACATTCATGGGACAGTGGGCATCAACGAGATTGGCCAATACGTACAAGTCTGGCAGGCGATCGAACACTTCTTGCTCTCGGATACCCCCGACCAACTTGTTTGGAAGTGGACAGCCTCCAGCACCTACACTGCCCGCTCCTGCTACCTTTCCACATTCCAGGGATCCACAACTTGCTTCTCCTGGAAGCTCATCTGGAAGAGCTGGGCGCCGCCCACATGTGAATTTTTTCCACTGGCTGGCCAACCTTGACAGGTGCTGGACTGCTGACTGCCTCGCTAGACGTGGCCTCCAGCACCAACCCCGGTGCCCGCTGTGCGACCAGGCTCCCGAGACGATGCAGCATCTACTCCTGGAGTGCCCTTTCGCCAGACAGACTTGGCATGAGATCCTAGCTTGGCTCAGGATGACAAACGCAGGACCAAACCAAGAAGATACCCTCATGGACTGGTGGCTCCACGCCAAGCAAAACATGCCTACACAGATGCGCAAGGGTCTCGCCTCCATTGCGCTCCTGACGCCGTGGATGATATGGAAGCAGCGCAACGAGTGCATATTCGATGGTGCCCAACCTCTCGTCCATGTACTGGTCTCTAAGATCAAGGGTGAAGCCAAGCAATGGGCACGCGCTGGTGCCCGTGGCTTGCGGGTGATCTTGCCATCCACCTGGGATGTACACTAGTTTTCACTGTTCTTACCTGAACTTGGCCTCTTAGGAGGGTTGTAACAAATTTCTATCTTTTCAATGCAATGAAACGCAATAGTCTTTTGCGTTTTCCCGAAAAAAAAATTGTCATGAAGTATGCTTAGAAGTTAGAACCCCAACTTGGAAATTAATCTAGGCTAGCATATATCAGTGAACCAAATTTATACTCTTACATGTAGGCTGGATGGCTGATCATTGGCTCTCAAATGGGAGTCACAACATTTGATCTTGTAGAGACCTTTTGACGCGAGGTATATTTTGGTGCGTAAAACTTGTTGGAAATATTCCAAAGCTTTGTACTGTACCAACCACCCAAACTGCCGTTGGAGAAAATCAGAACTACTACTAGTACTAGATACTCGCTCTATTTTAATATATCTGTCCATGGCATCGCGGAGTCTCTGCTTCAAAATATTTGTTCATTGAGAATGTCTTTGCTCTCTGGCCCGTTCATAGTATGTCATTTAATATGGCACGCATGATAATTTCTCATTAACTCCCACATAATGTGTTTTATTGTGAAATGAAGAGAGTAATTGTTAAATTTCTACAAAGAAGTTGCACAAACATATAAAAAAATGTGTGTTCTTTTTGCTGGTGAATTGTCATTACATTGCGAAAATTACTCCTCCACTTTCTATTTGCTTTATACCATCTATGTAGGTTACAGTCAATTGTGTTCCGTGTTAATCGGGGCATGTACTCTGTGTTATGTTATTTACTTCATTGACACACAAGATCTTGTTAATTTCAGATATTAATGAATGCCTTCAACCAAACATCTGTAAAGGGAACTGCCATAATATTGAAGGAAGCTTCTACTGTACCGAGTGTCCTCGCAGTACCGAGTATGATCTGGACAAAATGCAATGTACAACAACGAAACAACTTATTCTGCTTTCAGGTAAGACTAAATTGTTGTTATATTTGATAAAAAGGTATAAAAAGAAACTTAAAAGAGCTTAATGCCTTCAAGTATTATCATTGGGTTGTCTGCTGGCTTCGGCATTCTAGCTCTGAGTTTTAGTGCAACATTTCTCATTCGTAGATGGAATAGAAATGTTCAACGGCAACTTCGAAAGAATTATTTCTGGAAGAACCAAGGTCTCCTAGAAACGTTGATATCATCTGATGAAAGTGCAAATGACAAAGCAAAAAAATTCTCGTTAGAAGAGCTAGAAAAAGCAACGGACAACTTTGATAGAGCACGCATCATTGGGAGTGGGGGCAATGGCATGGTTTATAAAGGCATGTTATCTGATCAACGTGTGGTTGCAATAAAAAGACCTAAGGTCATTGAGCAGGCAGGGATCACTCAATTCATCAACGAGGTCGCAATCCTCTCACAAATAAACCATAGAAATATTGTAAAGCTCTTTGGGTGTTGTCTGGAAGCTGAGGTTCCACTGCTCGTGTATGAATATATATCTTGTGGCTCACTGTCTCAAGTCCTGTATGCTGACTCAAGTAATGGTTTTTCCTTGTCATGGGATGGTTACTTAAGGATTGCCATGGAAACAGCAGGAGCTCTATCTTATCTCCACTCAGCAGCTTCAGTATCAATCTTCCATCGTGATGTGAAGTCCTCGAATATTCTCATCGACGAGAACTATACAGCTAAAGTTTCGGATTTTGGTGCTTCTAGATTGGTCCCGATTGATCAAACACACATTGTTACGAATGTGCAAGGTACATTTGGGTACTTGGATCCAGAGTATTTCCATACCGGATAGTTTCAATGGGAAGAGTGATGTGTATAGTTTTGGTGTGGTACTAGTGGAGTTGCTTCTTAGGATGAAACCTATTTTCACGAGTGAATCAGGCACAATACAGAACTTGTCAAGCTACTTCCTCAAGGAATTCAGTGAGGGACGTACAACAGGTATTGTTAATTCTCAGGTCCTTGAGGAAGCAAGTGAGGAGGAGATCAACAATGTTGCCAGTCTTGCAGAGGCATGCCTAAGACTACGTGGTGAAGAACGACCCACCATGAAACAAGTTGAGGTGAAATTGCAGATTCTACGAAGCAAAAGGGTGAAGTTATGTCAAGTGGATGCAAGAAATGGAGAACAAACACAATCAATGTTACTAACTCGAAGGGCTAGAGTTGCTCGCCGGTCGTCTACCATGCCACTGGGTGACAGAGGCAACGTACCGTCGACAGACAATCAATGATAATATGGCTTACACGTTATCTTTTTTTAGAATTCTATGGCTTACATGTGGAGTTTGTGCCATCTTCTAGTCGACCACACTTCATGTGTTTATTGAATTTACAATAGTTGATCATATTTCCTTCGGTCTAACGATTGGAATTGTATTGTAGGCAGTACAAGGTAGGGAGTAAAATCCGATTAAGTACAGGTATAGTGATGGTAAACATACCCGTTTGTCATGGGATTTCCTTGTACGTTTTCTTGTGTTCTTTGGCTTCTTGCTTCTCCTGTACTTTATTTATGTAAACTGATTATTACCTGGAAGTGTTAAGTGAGTTGCTGGTGTTTGTATTGATGAAATTTTGTCAAGACTACGGCTAGTACGTAATACTGTTTTTAGTCTTGTCATTTTTTGCCCGAAATTGATATTTTACCATAAAGAGGAAATTAGATGCCCAGATCTAAAATTTGACGTTTGCTTCCAATGCTAGACATCAACACATTAATTGAAGAAAAAAAATATCCAAATTGCTTTTTTCAGGGTGTTATTTTTTTCTTCTGTAATGATAATTTGCTTGTGTCATGATAAAGGGAGGTGGCTCCCATGATTTGCTCCAGGATGAACAGTAAAGTCACAATAAAACTTAGCAATCAGAAAAACGGAAGAATAAAGACAAATTTTGGTGCTCTGAACCAAATTTAAGCATTAAATTTGTTTTCCACACAGGGCACAAAACTCATACCTTATTCATTAAGCTTTTACAAGCACACAAAAAATTGAACAGTTGCATGTCTAATCTGTCTGGAACTTTTTAACGTCTGAAGAATTATTCATTTTAAAGTTATCATCAATAAATTCTTCATACTTTCCTGGATGCACCTTCGAATGCTCAAAATCTTTGTAATATAATACACATTGACATGTCTTCTCAACATATCATCAATAAAATTCATTTACAGGAGAAGCAGAAATGCATGACACCATAATACAAGGAAATCTTATTCCAGTTAAAAGCCTACCATCATGATACTTGTTATTAGTTATTACCCGGACATAACTCAACTCCCTACCTTGTACAGTACCAAGCTAGTATATTGTACTATTGATTGATTAAATTTCAATCCCAGTTGCGAGCTCACAAAAGAAAATGAGATATATAATCAATCATCAACTATAAAATTCGCTGAACGCATCTAGCGTGCTAGACTAGCTGATGCCATGAACTCTTCCTGCAGATCGTAGCAACCTTGGCTGTCTCTTGACTCTAAGTTGACTCTGCAATCCAATAACATGGCTGACGACTGGAAAGCAACTTTAACTCCTCGAGTTAACAACATTGGTTGTGTTTGTTCTTCATTTATTACATCCGCTTGACATGAGTTTTCCCTTCTTGTTCGTAATATCTGCAACTCAACCTCAACTTGTTTCATGGTGGGTCTTTCTTCACCACGCAGTCTTAAGCACAACTCTGCTAGACTGGCAACATTGATGATCTCTTCCGCAGTTGCTTCCTCAAGGACTTGAGAGTTCAGTATGTCGGCGATCCCTCCCTCGTTCAATACCCTGAGAAAGTAGTGTGACAAGTTCTGCATTGTGCCTGATTCACTCCTGATGATAGGCTTCATTCTAAGAAGCAACTCCACTAGTACCACACCAAAACTATACACGTCACTCTTCTCATTTAACTGCCTGGTATGGAAGTACTCTGGTTCTAAGTACCCAAATCTACCTTGCACATTTGTAACAATGTGTGTTTGATCAACTGGAACCAATCTAGAAGCACCAAAATCTGAAACTTTAACTGTGTAGTTCCCATCCAGGAGTATGTTTGCCGATTTCACATCACGATGGAAGACTGATATTGAAGCCGCTGAGTGGAGATAAGATAGTGCTCCTGCTGTTTCCATGGCAATCCTTAAGTAATCATCCCAGGACAAAGAAAAACTAGTGCCTGAGTCAGCATTTAAGACTTGAGACAGTGAGCCACAAGATATATATTCATACACGAGCAGTGGAACCTCAGTTTCCAGACAACACCCGAAGAGCTTCACAATATTTCTATGATTTACTTGTGAGAGGATAGCGACCTCATTGATGAATTGAGTGATCTCAGCCTTTTCAATGACCTTAGACCTTTTAATTGCAACCACACGTTGATCAGATAACATGCCTTTATAAACCATGCCATGGCCCCCACAGCCAATGATGCGGGCCGTATCAAAGTTGTCTGTTGCTTTTTCTAGCTCTTCTAACGAGAAAATCTTTGTTTTGTCATTTGCACTTTCATCAGATGATATCAATGTTTATAGGAGAAGACCTTGGTTATTCCGAAAATAATTCTTTCGTAGTTGTCGTTGAACATTTCTTTTCCATACACGAATGAGAAATACTGTACCAAAACTCAGAGCTAGAATGCTGAAGCCACCAGATAACCCAATGATAATACCTGTAGGCATTAAGCTCTTTAAGTTTCTTTTTATCCTTGTTATCAAATATAACCATGACTTAGTCTTACCTGAAAGCAGAATATGTTGTTTTGTTGTTGTACACTGCATTTTGTGTAGATCGTACTCAGTCTTGTGAGGACATTCAGTACAATAGAAGCTTCCTTCAATATTATGACATATCCCTTTACAAATGTTTGGTTGAAGGCATTCATCAATATCTGAAATAAACAAGATCTTGCTAAGATGCGCCAATAAACAAATATAGGTGTATACATATTAGTATATTACATAACATAGAATGCAATAGATCATCCAATTAACATGGAATACAACATGTTAAGAAACCTACACAAATGATATTAATCAAACAGAAACTAGAGAAGAAGTTTTGGGTGTAGTGTTCAAGGCACCATATGTTTTAAAATTAGCACACACCTAATATAAGCGTACAACTCTCTTGAGAAAGTTGAGATGTACTCACTCTTTTTCTTTCTATGTGTCCACGACTCACCATGTGCACAAATAAAGAAAGCACAGATGTAAAAATGATTTAAAGAGAATATACCTTGTCAAAATGATATACTATGATCACTTTACCTCTTCCAAAGCATTTAAACTGGGGTAGAGGGTGAAAACAATGTAATAATTAATAACTACTCTTAATTTCATCAACAAACATGGACAGGTACAGCAAAACAAATGTAATAGCTAATAGTGGCATCATGTTTCTTTAGTGATATAAATAGTTAATGTCACTGATATAATACAAACTACAAGCATATTTCCAAAAATATTGGTTCTGTGATGTAGAGGGAAACTAATAATCCTTTCATTATTAGAAAATTAGGCGGGTCATCAATTTAGCAATTTTCAGTCACAGAATAACAAACGATAACTATAATACAGATATTCCAGCGCCAAGCTGGTGTTTTAGCTGCATTAAAAGTGAATACCTAAGTGATATGGATTTCAGGTTTATTAAAATTAAGTTTCAAGTTTAGAGGTCTAAGTATACTTCATGAGAAGTTCAGCGATCCACTGTGTACTTTATTTTTCTTACAATTTCATTACCACCATAGACTTTGTGCAAAGTCAAAATATGCTCTATAAGTAACATGGAAAGAGTAATGTTTTTGACTTAACTAGAGAGAAAACCTTAAGATGGCATGGCATGCTGATGAGATCTACCAGAGGCATTAATAAGATGGCATTTAGCCTTAACTCATTTTTATGCTGAAGAAAAGAACATGACATATGCATATGACATTCTTCGCAATGTGATAACCACCTGGACAATACACAACATGAAAGCTCTTAAATATAACTGTTAAGAGCTCTGAGCTGAGCGAGGGACACTGTGTAGTTACCTTGACAACCACTTTGGGTGTATGGATTTCCTCGGAAACCATCCGAGCATTTACAGCGGTACCCAATGTACCTCAATTCACCATAATAGCCAAAATCTACTGCTACACACTTGCTGTTGGTACTTACACAAGCATAACCAGATATATTCTGTTGGGCCTCTATGCAACTTAGATTAGCTGCAACCAACTGCATAGAATAGAAGTAGCCATATCCAACAAAAAGAGCACGCCTGCTAAATATGTTGTAAAATGATGCACCTTGTTGGTCAGGCCAGATGGACTTAATGGTCCCTTCGTCAACATTCAGGTCTATAACCTGGTCAAGCCCAGACATTAGGACAGCTGATGATGCCATATTTGTACAGTTGAGCTGGAATTGTTCCCTGGCAAAGCAACCCTCTTCTAAGCCGAATGGGTATGGCACACTAATGTTACCACACCAACGGGTACAATTAGCTCTGCTCGGAATTGGATTATACCCTAGTTTGATCAGTAGGAGGAGGTTAGTATGTATTCAAGTTCTAATATCCAAAACATCTAATCACAGCTATGAATTTGGTCACCGGATTAAGTAAAAAGTTTACCTTTGTCTCTGGAACAGCCATCCTGAATGAAGGGGTTGCCTGCATAGCCGGCACTGCAGATGCAGTTGTAGCCATCGGTTGACGTCACGCTATGGTCGTCGCACAAGGAATGGTTGCTGATACAGGCATACGTTGTCCTGTTTCGTACGGTGCTAGCACAGTTTTGTTGATCCACTATATTCCACAAAACTGTGCTGCCGCCACCGTCACTTATGGTGACTCTATCCCACAGTATAGAGGTCTGGTTGGAAGGTGTTTCGGTGCTAATTTTGCTGTGGTTGTGGACAAATTTGAGCTGAAAAGCATCGAGAAGGCCACTGGCAGGAAAACTGCAACATCCGATGCCACTGCAGTTGAGCCTAGCCATGGTCTCTGTGATTGCTTGGTCCGGGCACACAGTTGTACAGACCCATGTTGTTCTGTGTGTGTTGTTGTTGACCCAGTACACATCCAGGTCGCAACCAGTGATGTTCAGAATGGTTTCCCCACGGCTGAAGGATCTACCAGGAAGTTGGAAAGACAAGTAGTAGACATGGACACCAGATTTCATGGGGATGGTACGCCAGAAGGAGGTACTGATGCTTTTGTGATTGTGGTAGTAATCCCCACCGCCACCAACGACGATGTTGTCGATCACTTCTGTGATGCCATCACGCAAGAAGAGTTTGGGGGGCTGAGCGGTGTCGTTGCAAGTGAGGTTGAAGTCAGGATCCCGAGAGCACCTTGATCCAATGCCAAAGGGGTACTCGAAGCTCAGATTGCCACAGCTCTTCGGGCAACCATCAAGTGTGGCAAGTGATGGATGTGCCCAATTCCCTTCAGGGTTGTGGCTTGTTACAGCTCCAGATGCTAGCATCGTTAGGTTTCCTAGTGACCTGAGTATCAGCAGAGAGAGTGATGCGTACATCATTGGCAAGAAGCCCATGATCCACACACCTTTCACAGCTCCCAATTTCACTCGAAATTCAGTTCAGGCTGGGGATTTAACAGTGGTATGTGGTGAACGTCTCAGCTGGGAGGCCTTCTCTTGTATGTACCACTTTCATGACTGGCTTGATGCTGCAAATTTATGGTGCCATGGCGAAGAACAAGAAAAGTAAGCACCTGGATTTTTTCTTGTGGTGTTGCTGCCGCAGAGTGACCTCTCAAGTCAGTCAATGCCTGACTTCTTGTGCAGGATATTCTAGCCCATCGAAGGGGGTGTTGACAAGTCTTTGACAGCCGGCTCATTTACGCTCAGAATAAACCGGTTTGCATTATTGGCTTATGAGTTTTCCAAAGTACTATTTCCTGATATTTTATTATCTGTAATTTGCTTAAGCTGCAACCAAGTGCGCAAAGTAAAGATTCTGAACACTGGATATAGACTGCAGATACGGAATCAAGTAAAAAAAAATATCAGGAAATGAGCACCTGCACCATGGATTCATCGGAAGAGCTGAACTGAAGAGAGCCCGAATGCCTGGGAGAGATTGCATTGGTACCGCCCGATCTCTTCTGAGGATGCGTATCCAGCTGTTCAAAGGCATCTGCTGCCACCTCCAAGGACATCGGAGGTGGAAGATGGAGATCGGGAGCAGCCACCGCGGAGGGCGCGTGTTCTCTTCGACGGATGGTGGCGCACCCGGATTTCGCTCGCTCGCTGCCGGCTCTCGCTGATGGATGGTGGGAAGCGTGAGCGTTACAAATGCATGTCAGTTTGGGTGGGGGAGCAAGGAGGCTGAAGAGGTGGCGAGGCTGGCGCGGGCGGCGGGTGGACGCGCCGGAGGGGGAGGAGGAGGCCATGGACCGCCGTGGTGGAGGAGGAAGAAGAGAGAGACAAAACTAGTCGCCCCACGTTGGGTTGGGCCCGTCAGTCAGTCCTTCGGGCCGAGTAATCACTAAAGCCCGCACGACAGCACATGGTCGTCATACTGGTACGTTCTTCTTGTGCTTCTCGGTTTCCTCGGCCCGCTACAGCCCATAGTATTTTTTGTCCAGCACCTGCGCATTGTTTTGCCCAAAAAAATAACGGGAGCTCCTATTGGGCGCTGTAGGCGCCCATTGGAGAAGTGGCGCCTACAGCAACCAGCAGCGTGCCGCGGCCCATTAAAAACATCGCTCCCTCGCTGAAAAAAAATCACTCGCCTCGCTGGTTTTTTTTTTCTGGCTGTGCTGCTGGTTCAGGAAAAAGACAGGCCTCCGGTTTTTTACAATTTTGAATATGTTCGTGCAAAATAAATAAAAGTTCATAGATTTATTAAAAATTTGAAAAAAAGTTCATCGATTTTTTATAAAAAAAGTTCATCAATTTTTTATAAAAAAATCACAAATCTGAAAAAAGTTCATAAATTTTGAAAAAGTTCATTGGATTGAAAACAAGTTCATCGGATTTAAAAAAAGTTCATCGAATTGAAAAAAGTTCATCGGATTTGAAAAAAAGTCCATCGATTTTTCCAATAAGTTCATCAAAATGTTAAAAAATTCAGTAATCTTAAAAAAAAGTTAATCAAGTTTGAAAAAAGTTCATTGAAATTGAAAAAAAGTTCATCGATTTAAAGAAAAAGTTCATGAAATAGAAAAAAAATACCGTCCATTTGTAAAGATTTCACGCATTTAAAAAAAGAAACAGGAAACAAAAAAAGAAAGGGGAAAAAACGCAGAAAACATAGTAGAGTGTTTTCTGTAGGTATAAAAGGACGAAAGAAGGTTTGTATGCACCGGCGGTGGGCGTGGCGTAGTGGTTAGTGGAGTTAGCGCTCCACAGCGAGATCGCCGGTTCGCTTCCTGGTCACGCGCACTTTGTGGCATGCTCCTTTTTTGAGTTTCAAAACAGAACAAAAAGGTAGTTGGATTGCCAAAAATAACTGCGCATTGCACCGCCAAGGCCTACAGAATCGTCGGGTTTGAAATCTCTGTGCATGGAGGGAGCGGTTTCATCTTCTCAAAAAAAAGGAGGGAGCGGCTTCAGTGTTTGCCTGAATGAATTTCGAAAATATTTGGGGTCCTCATCAGTGGCGATTCTACTCAACAGGCTTGAACAGGCTCAAGCCTGCCCTCAAAAATCGCTAAAAAAATTACTACCAAGCGCACTAGTTAGGCCTAGCCAAGAAAATAGCAACTTCCAGCCATCTTATTGCATCACGCTGCACTACCTCCAACAAAAAATAGCGTATTTGAAGTTGAGCCTACTCTCCATTTGCATCCTAGATTCGCCAATGGTCCTCATCGATCACCTGAGCTGGGATTTCAGACCCGGCGATTCTTGAGGCCCTAGGCGGTGCGAGAAGCATTGTCAAACACAGGAGGTGCCCATGAAGCTATTGTAAGGGAGATCAGACTCCATGCTCAAGCTTTTGACGAGTGAAATATCATTCATGAGAGCAGATCAAGGAATTATGAATCTGATAGTTTAGCGAACAATCTCTGTACTTAGACATTGGTAGACATGTGTGGCTACTTGAGCCACATGACTCTGTAATCATTCCTCTGCAACTAGTTAATCAATAAACCTTTTTGTTCCCTAAAAAAAAACCTGCGCATTGTTTTGTCCATGGTCGCAGCACTCTCCTCACTTCATTTCAAAACACTTCATTTCTTCTTTTTTTTTGAGATCTAGAGCAGTAGGAATACTACTCAGAAGGACTAGTACATTCAGACAACATCAAAGGTCGAAGACTAATCGGCACATCTGCCATCAGCATCTGATCACCACTTATTCTGTGCAGTGCAGCTAGCCCATGCGCCAAACTGTTGCTGCATCGTTTCACATGACTGATTTTGCACTCGGAGAAAGCACCCATTGCATGTTTGATATCCATGATTAGGCCATAGCAGTGTGACCGTGTGGGTATCTGTGCATCCACTTCTCTAACAATCATTTGATTGTCCATCTCCAGAGTCACCTGGCCGTTATGGATCCCCGCCAAAGCCTGCAGACCAAGCAGGGCAGCTCTAGCCTCTGCCTCTTCAACGCTGCAACTGATCGGCATCTCTTTAACTGCAGACATAAGCACGGCTCCGCCGTGGTCTCTAGCGACAAACCCCGCTGCACTCACCCCAGTTTCTGCTGCGAAGGCAGCGTCAGTATTTATTTTCACAGTGCCACGGCAGGGAGGGGACCAATGTATGGCCGAGACCACAGTCCGAATCGCTGTGGAGCTGGATTTGCCTAAATTCGCTTTCCCATCCGACAGGGCACCTGGGGATTCCGCCAGTCTGATTTCCTCCTCATACTTCTCGAGAAACATCACTGATGATTTGATTGTCTGTCTGCCATCACTCCGTATGCAATCTTCTCGCAAATGCCAGCAGCGCCAAAGGAGCAACAGGATTTTTGCACGGGTGTCCTCATTTTCAGAATCAAGTAAGACCTGCAACCAGTTATTACCTGTATACCTGAACCTCTTCTCAGCAGGCAGATTCCAGACCTCTCGCATTGCTGATCTGAGTCCTCTGCTCTTTGTGCACATGACAACCGCATGGAATTCGTTCTCTCTTCCATTGCCACAGATGCTACAAGTGGCATCCAATTCAAGGGTTCTTTTATGCTTATTTTCTTTTGTGGCTAGAGTACTAGTCGCTACTCTCCAGCCAAAAATTTGAACTTTACCGGGCACCTTTGCTTTCCAGATGAGGTCCCAGATACTACGATCATTTGATTCCCTCGCTGAACTGGAAGGGTTATAACTTGGTTGGGCCAGGTTCTCAGCAAGCCTATATGCACTCTTAACCGAGAACACTCCGTTGCTTTCATGATGCCATGCGACTCGGTCCTCCGCCTCCGAAGCCGGGATCGAGATCTTGCATATCTCATCAGCATCAAAGGGATAAAATATCTGCCGGATAAGTCCTTCATTCCACTCCTTCCTATCCGGGTGCATAAGCTGGTTGACCCACCGGAGCCGAGACCTCCTGATGAAAGCGGCCGTCAGCAGGCCCTCCCTTCTCGGTAGCCATTGGTCTCGTTGGATTTGTATTTTCTTTCCATCACCAACTCTCCAAATGAGCCCCTTTTTCAGAAGCTGAAGACCAAACTCAATGGCTCTCCACACCGGAGACGCATCCGACGCAAAAACGGTGTCCAAGAGATTTCCATTGGGGTAGTACTTAGATTTCAACACTCTTGCACATAGGCTATCCGGGTTTTGGATAAGCCTCCATCCTTGTTTCGCCAGAAGGGCTTGGTTAAAAAGATGCATATCTCTGAAGCCAATACCACCTGCTCTCTTGGGTTTGGTCATACGGTCCCAAGACATCCAATGGACCTTTCTATGCCCTTCTTCATCTCCCCACCAGAAATCCCTAATCATCCTTTCATACTTCTCGCAGAAACCTTTTGACAACATGAATACACTCATGGTGTAGGTTGGGAGGCCCTGGACCACCGATTTCACATGGACCTCTTTTGCTGCATAGGACATAAATTTCTCCGACCAGTCACTACACCTCTTTCCAAATCTGTCCATGATCGGTTGGAACTGTTCATCCTTCATCCTCCCCTCCGGAGTTGGTAATCCAAGGTACTTACTCTCAAAAGTGTCCAATTGTACCCCAAGGATATTTTTTATTTCCTCCCTCGTTGCGGCCGGGCATGCTTCGCTGAATAAAAGGGAACACTTGCTCTCGCCGAGGAGCTGGCCAGTACACTTTTGGAATGTGATTAAAACTTTCTTAATTGTTTCAGCTTGCTCTGCCGTGGCCTTGAAGAAAATCAAGCTATCGTCTACGAAAAGGAGATTTGAGATACCTGGGCTATTCCTCGCAATCTTTATAGGTGTCAAGTTTTTCTCAACCATCTCCTTCCTCAATAGGTGCACCAGTCCATCCGCGACAAAAAGAAACAGATACGGGCTAAGAGGGTCCCCTTGCCGCAAGCCTCTGGATGGGATGAACGGGTCTAGCAAACCCCCATTGCATCTCACCGAATATTTCACAGAGCGAACACATTGCATCACCCAATCAGTCCATTTCCTGCAAAAACCAAATTTCTGGAGCACCCCTTCCAAAAAATCCCAGTCCACCCTGTCGTATGCTTTGGCTAGATCCAACTTGTAGGCACAGTAGTTATCTCTGACATTCTTACTGTGTTGGATTTTGTGGAAGCATTCAAATGCTATAATAGCATTGTCAGTTATCATTCGGCCCGGAATAAAGGCACTTTGTGTCTCAGATATAATCTCATCCAGTATAGGGCGCAGACGGTTGACGAGGCATTTAGATACCACCTTATAGATGACGTTGCACAAGCTAATGGGTCTGTAGTCTTTGAGTGACTGGGGGTTCTTCCTTTTGGGGATTAGAACGATCACCGTGTCATTGATTCCTTCAGGGAAGACACCATTATCAAAGAACTCTAGGACTCCTCTTATTATGTCCTCTTTTATTTCCCCCCAGTTTCTTTGGAAAAAACGTGCTGGAAAGCCATCCGGGCCTGGAGCTTTGAGAGGACCGATTTGGAATAGAGCGTCACCAATTTCTGTAGCGGAGAAATTTTTTGTCAACATGTCATTCATATCACTGTTCACTCTGTCCGCAATCAGGTCCAAAACTTCCTTCGGATCTACCCCATCTTCTTTCTCATATAGCTTTTTAAAGAACGAGTTCGTCAATTCATGTATGCCTCTGTCGTCCTCGACCCAAGCGCCGTTTTCATCTTTCAGCTTTGCAATTGTGTTTTTCTTCCGTCTTCATGTCGCTTTCTGTTGAAACCATTTGGTGTTCTTGTCTCCCTCCCTAAGATAAGTTGCGCGTGACCGCTGTCTCCACATAAGCTCCTCCCTGAGCTGCAGTTCATCCAGCTCCCGTGCTAATACGTCTGCTCTTTTTTGTTGCTCGGGCGAGGGAGCCGAGCTCCATATCCTTTTCAGTTTCGCCCTGATTGCTGCAGCATTTTTAATGACTGAACCAAAGTCTCTGGCAACCCAACACCGCAATTTCTCCTGCATGTGTTTCAGCTTTGAGCGTACTCGCTGCAGATTCCCAGCCGGACCATCTTCCTTCCAAGACGTGGTGATCGTAGCTTGCAGAGAATCAACTCGTTCCCACATCTGTTCGTACCTGAAAGTACCACTTCTATCCTGGCTCACCGGCCTCCATTCCTTCCTCTCCCCGACTCTCATCATAATAGGCAGGTGATCAGACCTCGTCGAGCAAATATGTTCGACAGTAGCATGTTTAAAGTAGCCCGACCACTCAGGTGAGGCCACACATCTGTCCAAACGTGCACGTACATTTGAATTTCCAGCCTGTTTGTTACTGTATGTCCACCCCGGCCCTTTGTATCCCATGTCAAACAGATTACAGTCTGATAAGACCTTCCAAAAATTTTCCATGTTCCTTTCGGATCTTTTTGTGGTTGAGTAGTGCTCAGATTGCCACGTAGTTTCATTGAAGTCGCCCATCATCAGCCACGGGAGGTCACTAGTATCTTTAATCCTTCTAAGCAAGGTCCACATATGGTGCCGTTCATGGGCTTTTGGTTCCCCATAGACAAAAGTCCCTCTCCACTGTATACCATGAGGATTCAAACGGATCAGCACATCGATGTATCTCGTCCCCACGGCAATCTTCTTTATTTCCACACTCTCATCATAAAAAAGGGCAATGCCGGCACCTTTTCCAGTGCCGGGTTGCGTGATACAGTGACGAAGGCCGAGCCTCCACTTTAAATTTCTAACATAGTTATTATTCTGCCGTGTTTCAGAAAGGAAGACGAGCTTGGGCTTGTATGTGTGCACGAGGCACACGAGCTCTTGAACTGTGCGAGGTTGCCCGAGGCCTCGACAGTTCCATCCCATGATCGTCATGGCTCCTGGCGGGCGCCCTCCTCGGCGCCCACCAGTTGACCGGGAGCCCCTGGCCCGGTAGCTTCCTTGCTGTCCTCTTTGCCATCTTCTCCCATACCTACAGCACAAACTTTTTTGTTCTTGTCCGCACTCCGTCCAGGTCCAGTACCAACAGCCACCCCTGCCTCATCCCTTTCACTGCCACCTCTCTTACCCAGGACCGACGTCGCCTGCTTCCCAGACCTCACCTTGCTGATTCTTTTGTTCTTCACCACCTTGCTGTTGAAAAGGCCCTCCACGGTCCACACCTTCTCTTGCTGGGTGAACTGCGGCACTGGACCGAATCCCGGGGGGTGTAGAGGATCACCTGCAGCGTCTGAATTAACACCCTTTTCCTTTGCTTCATCGTCAGCATCACCGGGCACCAAAACCACAGCTGGGGCATGTATAGGGGTCGCATCCGCATCAGATTTAGCAGCTACTGGCAGCGCTTGAGGAGCTTGGTTCGGGTCTGGGGCATGAGCGTCTGCCATCACTTGATCGACAGAAGCAGAGGTTTTTGCAAGGTCCTTCTGTACTCCCTCTTTGACAGCACCGGCCACAGATATGGCCATGCCCATAGCCGGCTGTGCGTCCAGGCCCGCATCCAAGGCAGACCCGTTGGACAGAGTTGCTGTAGGTATCACTTGGGATCCCTGAGGCTTGGGCGAGCCGCCTCCATCTGAAACTTTTAGCGCACTGACCGCTGCAATGGCAGCCTGCACTAGAGGATTGTGCAGGATTTCTTCTGGGATCTTCTCATGGTCAGCACCCGCTTGGTTCGGCGGTCTCTCACGCTGCACCTCCTTCCCAAAGCTGAGAAGACGGCGTGCACTGTTTGCTACCGGAGCTACATAGCCGCCTCTGCTATTACTTTTCTTATATGGGGAGGCACGCATTGTTGCCGTGTACCTCATCTCTTGGAGGTCCTCCGGCAACTTACAATCGCGTTGGCCATGCCCAAGGTAACCACAATACCCACAGAAACGAGGCACTCTCTCATACTTAACCTCTAGAAAGAACAATTCATTTTTTGGCCTATCATGAGACTTGATCCTACAACAGAGGGGCTCATCTACATCATGGTTAATTCGGATCCTTATGAAATCCCCCCAGATCTTACCACGGCTATCTGTGTCCACCTCAATGACCTCACCGAGCTTCTCGCCAAGCTTCCAGGCGACTCCTTCGTCGAGCATGATCGGGGGCACGTCATGGATGCGAACCCAAATGGGCATATGAGCAACTTCCACTTCACCCGGAGGAGCTCCGCCGTCCACCGTCACCATGAGGAAGGCATCCCCCTGGTGAGTCCAGGGGCCGTTGTCGAGGATGAAGCGTCGGTCGCCCTCCCGCTCGAACTCCAGAAGAAAGCGATTGTTCTTGAGTGGCTTGTAGCTGAGGCGTCCGCGGAGGCCCCATTTGCTCTTGAGTTCTCTGAAGAGCCCTTCGTTGCTGTAGGGAAGGGGCGAGAAGAAAAGCCCCACTACAACCCACCGGTTCCTCATGGCGGCACGCTCCTTGGTCAGGTCCAGCTCCACCACACCATCAGCCCGAGGGTCAAAGTGGACTGGGAACCTTGGGGCAACAATGTCGCTGCCCGCGCCGAGCCTCCTCATGGTCGCCCTCTCACCTTGGCTGCGAGAGGAGTCGCCGCGGAGTAGCACCCCCGCCATGTTCCTCCCGCCTGTGGGGCGGGTTGCAGCCTCAGCGATCATGGGGGACTTGTCCTTCCGGTTATCCTGGGCCGCCATTGCTGGTTTCGGAGCACTCAATGGCAGAGGGAGGGTGAGATGTGTGCTCGTATCCTCCCCTTCTCCTATCTTTATACGCCAGTCCGGGCGATCTGATTCCAAAATTTCAGAGATTATCGTGAGTGATTCTGTTCCTTCCGTCTCTCCAGGCGCTAGTAATCCTCCGCCCTTGTCAGGGGGATCTATATCCCTAGAGCACTCAATCCCCTGTGATGTAGTGCTGATTTCCTTCCCCCCGAGCCCGCGATTCAGATCCTCCCGCATAGCATGCAATCTCCCTCTGATCCTTTCCATGGCATCGCCGATGGGAGCCGGCGATCTGCCTCCCGTCCCTCGTTGAATCTCAGCGATCTTTCTCCTTTCTATGGCGATCTGTTTAACAGCTTTCCTTGCCCGGAGCCATGCTTCCTGCAGGCCCAGAGGATCCTCAATCCTGGTCAGATCTCTCTCTCCCACTCTCACTGGGATTTCCTTCCTCCGGTCACCGGAGTCTACCGCCGGCATGCCGGTCACTCGGTCGAGCGGGGATCGCCTCCCCGTCGCCCCGACAGGGGCTCCGTGACTCATGCTACTTTGTTTTTATAAGTAAAATAAAATAAAATTGTCAAAAAAAAAATTGTCAAAACACTTCATTTCAAAACAATTAAAACAAATTTGAATACATTCACGCACTAAAAGGTATGTTATGGTTTGCGGGCCATGCCTGCTGTTGCGCAATGTGTTTTTTTTTTTACATAGTACAATCGAAGTCGTGCTACAATGTGATTTTGAAGTTCTCATGGTTTGGTTCCTCGATCCAAAAACAGGCACGTGTACACATGGTGAACAGGTTGGCCTAGATCAGCAATGTGGACACCGGAACACATACACGGCCATCAGAAATCCTAGGTTCGTCGTCCCAGATGGAGGTGCAGGCGGCACAAAAATACACCCTACGAAAGTAGAACGTTTTTCCACTGATCCAAATAAATATGCAGAGGACTGAAAGGTGTTTGCAAAAGTACGTAGTCATCCTTAGGAAAAGGTGCCTTGCTCTTGGTAAACTAGAGGAAGGAGATCAAATAAAAAGTCTGTTTGAGGCAAAACAACGAATCGGAAGTTAGACCATCTCCAATAGTAGACCCAAATTTTGGCTCCAAATCTATTTTGGACGGAGGCCGGAGAAGATTTGGGTAGCCGGAAATTTTTCAGCCTTTTCAGCACACTCAAAACTGGAGACTCATATTTCAAAGCACAAACATAGAGATAACACATAGTTCATTGCAGCGAGGAGCTAGGGGGCGAACCGGACTGCAGCAGCGGCCTAACTTGAGCTCGAAAATGGTGGCAGGGAGCTCAGGGAATGGTGGTGCCATGTTTGTTCACGGGCAGCGGTGGTGGATCCGGCGGCAAAGAGTTCGCGGATGGCCGGAATGGGCGAAGGGGTCGCGGCGGACGGTCCGTGGGGGGCGGCCAGCTGCCAGAATCGTCCAACATGAAGACAGGGTGGGGTGACAGTGCAGCCCTCCAAAACATATGGTGTATTAGTTTTTTGGTTAAGTAAAACTTCCTTAACTTTGACTAAATTTGTAGAGAAAATATATCAGTATCCACAATATCAAATCTATCTATCTATCTATCAATTATATACTTAAAACAGAAGAAAAGTAACGGCCAAGATTTACCAGACATATGGGATAGAAAAAGAACGGCTCTGATCAATCTATATGTTATGTTATTATTAAGACAGGCAAATAACAGTTGGGATTCATATATAAAGAAAAAAAAATAGAAGGTTCCATACAAGTCATTATTACGTTGGAGTTGAAAAGTTTGAGGTAGAAATTATCAAAAAAGAAAATCACGTGGTAGAGTTCTGGTCCGATTGAAATAAGACAGACCATCAATTGCACTTAAATAGAAGACGTACAAGAGTTCTGGTCCGGTTGAAACGGGCATTGCTAATGCGCGCACGCGTGTTCGAGCGCTTGAATTCGGACCGGGCAGGCTGTTCTTAATTAAGAAAGTGCATCAGGGCTTATTATTAATGATTAAGTTAGTGAAGGGGGCCACCCAGTGAAAATTGGGGGGGGGGGGGGGGGGGCATTAATTGAGAGATGGAAAGGAGGGTGGGCCTACTACTCACTCCGTTCCCAAATATAAGTCTTTCTAGAGATTCCAACAAGGAGTAAAATGAGTGAATGTACATTCTAAAATATGTCTACATACATCCGTATTTTGTTGTCCATTTGAAATGTCTAAAAAGACTTATAGAACGGAGGGAGTAGAATATTACATGCATGCACCGATGGGATACTTGCATGCGTCAAAGGAGCAGGTGGCCCACCATTCGAATACATGGAAACTACTAAGATTGATTAGGAAAGGGATACAGTTCAATCGAAAGCTGATTGCAGTTACACGAAAGTGCATCGCGCGTTGGCTTGCGCGTTCGCGAAAGAGTCCTTTCGCAAAGGAAGTTGTACTATCCGTTTTGTATAACCGCGTAGGCATACAAAAATTGCAAACGGTTACATCATCGCCTGTGTCATCAATCATTATAATTGATTTAATTGGTTTGCTTCTTAGCAATTATTAGTAACTAGTACTTTTTTCTACGTAGAAATTAGGTAAGTACTTAATACAATCATTTTGTATTTTTTAGGAAATATCTATATATTCCATAAAAGAGAATGCATACATATCAAGATAAAAACAAAATAAAAATCATATATTTTCTTCCTAAAAAATATAGTTTCATATATTTACTTCACGAATTTCATAAATAGCTGGATTTTATAGTAGTCATATTAAAACTATTATTTTGACAAGGGCAAAGATGAGCGGAGATACAGTTGAATGGTCGATCATTGACGTATTTCACTATTACCGCATACCTGTAACCGACAATGAACTAATCCGTTACCTAAGAGGAATAGAAATATCAATTTCAATATGCTACATGCGTGAGTGCTCTATCATAAAAAAGAATTAAAATTATGTTGTAGCTATGATGGTACATGCTGAAATTAAGCAATATAAATGTCGAGAATGCTATTCTGATATTATGTCTTAGCTTATAGTCACATGAGATTTGCACAAATAAAACAACAAATACAATATACCAAAATACACGATATCTAAAAGGTTAGGTGATTTGAGTTTCATATTTCGTCAAAAAGTCCAGTGGTACCACCCTGTAGTCAATAATTCATCATTAATTTGTAGGGAGTGTTTATTTTTAGGTGACTTATAAATAGTTATTATATCCAAATCAACATTTATAGCAGTTTGACGAAGATATTCACAACTTTTTTATATAACAAATATATTCAATTACTCTTTTTTGGTATAACTAACTATTTTTTTGGCACGCCATGCAAATGAATTCCTTATACACAATCAAGTGACAATAATATAAGTTCTCAAACATAAAAATATATTTAAAATATCAAGATATAGTTACTAAATATAATAATTATAGATAAAAGTCTAGCCGCGCAAATGCGCGGATAACAACACTAGTTTCTTTGATCAGAGATCTATAAGAAAGTTTTGTCCAAAAAGATTTGACAGATTTGCTTATTCACCATCAGTAGGGGCCTCTGGTGGGATTCTAGTTTTAAGGAATTCTAGTGTTTTCTCTGGCAATCTAATTGAAATTAAAAGTTATGGCATAATCATATCTTTTACTTCTATGCATAACTCAAGTCAATGAACTCTGGTCACTATTTATGGACCCTGTCAAGGCCAGCTCAGAGATGAATTTGTTAATTGGCTTTATCACCTGAACATACAAACTGATGATTTATGTCTCCTTGTTGGTGATTTCAATTTTATTAGGTCCCTTGATAACAAAAACATGGCTGGAGGGAATGTCAATGCTATCTTCCTTTTTAATGAAATTATTGGACACCTTGGCCTATTGGAGCTACCTCTAAAAGGAAGATCATACACTTGGTCCAATATGCAGGAAAACCCACTTTTATAGCAATTGGATTGGTTCTTCACCTCATCAAGTTGGATTATTGAATACCCCAACACAATGGTTATGCCCATAGACAGAACTACCTCTAATCATGTGCCATGTGTGGTCAGTATTGCTACTTCAATCCCAAAAGCAAAAAAATTGGGTTTGAAAATTATTGGGTTGATATGCCTGGGTTTTTTGATTGTGTTGAGGCCTCCTGGAAGGCACCAACCTTTAAAACCAATTCTGCAGCAATTTTGAATTCAAGAGGTTAAGATATGACTTTAAAAAATGGCATACAGGTTTATCCAAGTTAAAGATCCTAATACAAGCTTGCAACACTGTGATTCTTGCCTTCGATAATCTTGAGGAAAGAAGAGCCCTGTTCAGACCTGGATTCAACTTCAAAAAAGTGGTTAAGCCGCACCTTATAAAACTCCTTCATCTAGAATTTATCTACTGGAAACAAAGATGTAACCTTAGGTGGATAAAAGTTGGGGAGGAAAACTCCAAAATTTTCCAAGCAATGGCCACTGGAAAATTCAGGAAAAATACTATTGCCTGTTTGCACAATGATGGAGTGGCAATCACAGACCACCAGCAAATGGCTAGTATGCTTTGGGGGGCTTTCAAAGACAGAATTGGGGTGGCTCGGGGAATTAACATGAATTTTGATCTGAATTATTTGATTGATAGAGTCCTTGATTTGGAAGATCTGTCTGCCCCTTTTAGCCAGGAAGAAATTGAGGAAGTTCTCAAGAATTTGCCAACTGACAGGGCTCCCGGCCCTAATGGTTTCACAGGATTATTTGTTAAAAAGTGTTGGGCAATAATCAAGCATGATTTCATTAATCTGATAAATGATTTCTATAAAGGCAAAGTCTGTCTTGCAAGCATCAATGGTTCCTTAGCAACTCTGATCCCTAAAATCCTTTCTCCAGAAGGACCTAACGATTTCAGGCCCATCACCCTCACCAACACATGTCTACCAAATTGCTTGCTAAGACTGTAGGGGAACGCGACAGAAAACAAAAAAATTCGGTACAGCGAGAACACCCAGGATCACTATGGAGACTGCATACAAGGTTTGAACTGATCATTACCGACTCGTAGCGCAGTGGAAGTAGAGTCGATGTAGATTATCGGTGCATATCCCCGCAGCTAGGATTTACAACCTCCCAACCGTGAGGATGTACTCCCTCGTTGGACAACCCTTCGGGAGGCGGTCGGACAGTCCCCCAGACAATGTCACGGACATCCCTTCGGGAGGACCCTCGAAGCTCAAACGGTAACTCGGACAGCCCTTCGGGAGGACCCTCGAACAGCCCCTCGGGCAAAAGATCGAACCTACGACCTCTCTACGGGGTTGCACACTGCTACTTCTTGATCTTGCGTTGGTTTTTCCCTTGAAGAGGAAAGGGTGATGCAGCAAAGTAGATAAGTATTTCCCTCAGTTTTTGAGAACCAAGGTATCAATTCAGTAGGAGGTACAAGCAAGTCCCCAATCTACGCACCTACACAAACAATCAAACACTTGCACCCAACGCGATAAAGGGGTTGTCAATCCCTTCTCGGTCACTTGCAAAGGTGAGATCTGATAGAGATAGATATAAAAGATGGCTAAAATGATAATTAAAGTAAAAGTAAATAAATTGCAGCAAGGTATTTTTGGTATTTTTAGTTTATAGATCTGAAAATATAATATGGAAGATAGATATATGATATGGAAAGTAGACCCGGGATCCATAGGTTTCACTAGAGGCTTCTCTCATGAAGGCAAATATCACGGTGGGTGAACAAATTACTGTCGAGCAATTGATAGAATAGCGAATAATTATGATGATATCTAAGGCAATGATCATGCATATAGGCATCACGTCCGTGACAAGTAGACCGACTCCTGCCTGCATCTACTACTATTACTCCACACATAGACCGACTCCTGCCTACATCTAGAGTTTTAAGTTCATGAAGAACAGAGTAACGCTTTAAGTAAGATGACATGATGTAGAGAGATAAACTCAAGCAATATGATGTAAACCTCACCTTTTTATCCTCAATGGCAACAATACAATACGTGCCTCGCTACCCCTACTTTGTCACTGGGTGAGGACACCGCAAGATTGAACCCAAAACCTAGCACTTCTCCCATTGCAAGAATTACCGATCTAGGTGGCCAAACCAAACCAATAACTCAACGAGACTTACTAAGATATGAAATCATGCATATAAGAATTCAGAGAAGATTCAAATAATATTCATAGATAATCTGATCATAAACCCACAATTCATCGGATCTCGACAAACACACCGCAAAGAAGATTACATCGGATAGATCTCCATGAAGATCATGGAGAACTTTGTATTGAAGAACATAGAGAGAGAAGAAGCCATCTAGCTACTAGCTATGGACCGAAAGGTCTGTGGTAAACTAGTCACGCTTCATCGGAAGGGCAATGGTGTTGATGTAGAAGCCCTCCGTGGTCGATTCCCCCTCCGGCAGATCACCGGAAAAGGCTCCAAGATGGGAACAGAAGGTTGCGGCGGCGGAAAAGTATTTTTGTGGACGCCCCTGGTGGTTTTAGGGTATGAGGATATATATAGGCCAAGGAGGGAGATCAGGGGAGCTACGTGGGGCCCACAAGCCAGGGGGCGCGCCCCCCCTAGGGCGTGCCCTTACGGCTTGTGGACTCCCCGTAAGTCTTCTGCCTTGCACTCCAAGTTCTTCTGGATTCTTCTGGTCCAAGAAGATCATCACGAAAGTTTTATTCCGTTTGGACTCCGTTTGATATTCCTTATCTATAAAGCTCAAAAACAGGGAAAAAACAGAAACTGGCACTTGGCTCTGGGTTAATAGGTTAGTCCCAAAAATAATATAAAATAGCATATTAATGCATATAAAACATCCAAAACAGATAATATAATAGCATGGAACAATAAAAAATTATAGATACGTTGGAGACGTATCACACACATACGGTGTCACCTATCCGACAGGGCTTCACTGTCCAGAACTAGTTCCCACTAGAACCCATACAGCCTTTCGGCTCTACTAAACTATTTCGTGGGAGGGAGAGAAGAAAGCCAGATCATGCATGGCATTTGTGAGAGAGTTGGGGTGGAGTTGGAGAGCACCTCTCCTCCTCCTTATATAGTGGTGGAAGGGGTGGAGGGGGGCTGAAATTTCAGCCCACTAAACATGCACCCACCAAACAAGGAGAAAGCATGTCCCCTTGTCCATGGCGTCCCAACATGGTGTTCCCACATGGGGCCCCACCACCTCCCAACACTTTCCACCATTTGTGGGGGCTGCCCCCCACCATGGGGGCCCCCCCAACACCTTTGTCCAGCCACAAGGGTCTGCCCCCTCAAGGGGGGCGCCCCCAAAATAGCCCCCATGTATCATGGGATTTTGTTCCCTCACGCTGGGACAAGATGTTTTCCACGACTATTTCTTCTGAAAAATTCCGGAAGGTCACTGAACATTTCCGGCACCCTCTAAAATTATTCTGGACACTCTCCGAAACATTTCTGGTATGATGGTTTTATTTCAAAACATTTTCATTTTTCTCCGAAACAATTCCGGCAGCTCCGAAATTTTTCCGGTGACTTTCTCTCAGACTCCCTGTCTAGTATTCAGCAGATAGATGACCCTTAAGTGTGTGACCCTATAGGTTCGGTGACGTATAGACATGACCGGAACACTTTCCGATCAATGATCAACATCGGAGCCGTGGACACCCATATTGACCCCTATACCCACACGAATAAATATTCGAGTGAACCTCCAGTTGTCGTGTGCTATTCCTATTGCTTTGTGATATGTTACAAATACCCGAGGTGAGATTTTATCTGCATCCCCGTGGATCAACAACTTGTCCACTATGCCAGTTACCTCGTTACCGGTTTTATTCTCTTTTCTCTTTTCCGTGTTCCGGCATCCCTGTGATCAAATCACATTGTGTCTGGCCAGACGATGATGGATACCGTAACACCAAGAGGGCCCGAGATTATCTCTCCATCGTCGGAGGAGCAAATCCCAATCTCGAGCTATCTCGTTCCTTGTCATACTTTTTTGTGAACCCGTAAGCCGCCGTAATAGCCACCCAGTTACAAATGACGTTTAACAAACCCCAAAGTTCACGAAGCAAGAATGAAGGAACTCGGCACTCTCATGGTCTAAGGAATTATGCAAACATTAACTTTCTCTGTGTTATAAACCATTAACTTGTGACAAATGTATCTCATAGCATAACATCAATTCGGATCGATTCAACACAAGTGTTCTTCTAACATTGTGCCCTCAAAATTGCCAGCATAGTCATGCCCATGATCAGGAAAATAGGATCATCATGCAATACTTGAGCCAGTCTTAGAGGCATGACTAGGAATACATTTTACCGTTTATTATACCACATGTGCACATGAGTTTCCCTCCGAGCCTCATGGATATTGCAGACTCGAGAATCATTGCAGTTATAGCATGGGACATAAACATTCATTACAAACTTGGAGATACAAAATAACTGTTATTACTGCCTCTAGGGCATATCTCCTATAGACTCCCACTTGCACTAGAGTCATAATCCAGCTACATGGCTTCCCTAACACCAATGGCTATCCAGTGCTGCTCATGCTTTGCTCGTGGTAGAGGCTTTGTCATCGTGTCTGACACGTTCAGATCCGTGTGAACTTTGCGTACTTTCACTAAACCCGCTTCGACATGATGTCGAATGAGTTTATATTTGCGTTCAATATGTCTTGTCTTATGGTGCGAAGATGGCTCCCTAGCCTGAGCCACGGCGCCACTATTATCACAATAGATCTCCACCGGGTCCAGCGCACTTGGAACCACACCAAGGTCTTCAAGAAACTGCTTGATCCAGATCGCCTCCTTGGAGGCTTCTGAAGCTGCCACAGTCTTTTGTTTGGAACTTGTCCAATCAACTGCGCCATCGTTCAGTATGAAAACATAGCCTGATTGAGATTTGAAGTCATCTGGGTCAGTCATGAAGCCTACATTAGTGTAACCACTTATAATGAGCTCTTCATCACCTTCGTACACAAGGAGTAAATCCTTGGTCCTTCTGAGGTACTTAAGAATATTTTTGACTGCGGCTCAGTGTTCCAAACCTGGATCACTTTGGTACCAGTTGCTAACACTTAGCGCATAGGAAACATCCGGTCTTGTACATAGCATGGCATTGTTGGGGAACATTGCATGGAGAACAAAAAAATTCTACGCACACGCAAGATCTATCCATGGAGATGCATAGCTACGAGAGGGGGAGAGAATCTACATACCTAGTAGATCGCTAAGTGGAAGCGTTTATCACGTGGTTGATGTAGTCGTACTCTTTGCGATCTGATCACGATCCAACCGATCTAGTGCTGAACGGACGGTACCTCCGAGTTTAGCACACGTGCGGCTCGATGAAGTCTCCTCCTTCTTGATCCAGCAAGCGGGAGAGGAGAATTAGATGGATCACAACCAACATGATGGTGTGGTGGTGATGGTGGTGGTGGAGCACCGACAGCGCTTCGCTAAGCGTCGCCGGGACGAGGCAGTGGAACTACGGAGTAACGGGAGAGAGAGGGGCGCCAAAGCGCTTGGTGTCTCCTCTTGGGGCGCCCCTCCCCTCTATATATAGGTGGAGGGGAGTGGGAAACAGGCCCTCCAAGCCCTAGGGCGCAGCTAAGGGGGAGAGGACTTGGACTCCAAGTCCAATCCTATTCCTACTTGGACTCGTTCCTTTTTTGCCTTCCCTACCACATGGGCTTTTGAGGACTTGGTGCGCCTAGCCCAATAAGGCTAGGGCACCTCCCTGCAGCCCATGCTAGCCCTTGGGTCGTGGTGAACCCACTTGTGGACTTCCAGACCCCTCCGGAATCCTCCGGAACCTTCTAGAAGCTTCCCGGTACAATACCGAAAAAACTGCACCTTTTTTCGGAACCTAAAATATGACTTCCCATATATAAATCTTTACCTCTCGACCATTCCGAGACTCCTCGTGACATCCGGGATCTCATCCGGGACTCCGAACAACATTTGGTTACCACTCATCAAATATCCCAATACTACTCTAGCGTCAACGAACGTTAAGCGTGCGACCCTACGGGTTCGGGAATTATGTAGTCATGACCGAGACACCTCTCTGGTCAATAACCAATAGCGGGACCTGCATGCCCATATTGGTTCCTACCTATTCCACGAAGATCTTTATCGGTCGAACCTTTATGACAACATACGTAGTTCCCTTTGTCTGTCGGTATGTTACTTGCCCGGGATTCGATCGTCGGTATCTCCATACCTAGTTCAATCACGTTACCGGTAAGTCTCTTTACTCGTTCCATAATACATCATCTCATAACTAACTCCTTAGTTATTTTGCTTGCAAGCTTATTATGATGTGCATTACCGAGAGGGCCCAGAGATACCTCTCCAAAACACGGAGTGACAAATCCCAGTCTCGATCCATGCCAACTCAACAGACACCTTCGGAGATACCTGTAGAGCATCTTTATGATCACCCAGTTACGTTGTGATGTTTGATAGCACACTAGGTATTCCTCCGGTATCCGGGAGTTGCATGATCTCATTGTCGAAGGAACATGTATTTGACATTAAGAAAGCAGTAGCAATAAACAGAACGATCATATGCTAAGCTAACAGATGGATCTTGTCCATCACATCATTCTTCTAATGATGTGATCCCGTTATCAAATGACAACTCATGTCCATGGTTAGGAAACCTTAACCATCTTTTAATCAACGAGCTAGTCTAGTAGAGGCTCACTAGGGACACGATATTTGTTTATGTATCCACACATGTATTTAAGTTTCCGGTCAATACAATTCTAGCATGAATAATAAACCTTTATCATGAATAAGGAAATATGATAATAATCATTTTATTATTGCCTCTAGGGCATATTTCCATCAGTCTCCCACTTGCACTAGAGTCAATAATCTAGTTCACATCGCCATGTGATTAACACCCAAAGAGTTCACTAGAGTCAATAATCTAGTTCACATCGCCATGTGATTAACACTCAAAGAGTTCTAAGGTGTGATCATGTTTTGCTCGTGAGAGATATTTTTAGTCAACAGGTCTGCAACATTCAGATCCTTGTGTACTTTGCAAATCCTTATGTCATACTGTAGATGCTACTATCACGCTTTACTTGGAGCTATTCCAAATGACTATACGTATCCGGTTTGCTACTCAGAGTTATCTAGATCGGTGTCAAAGCTTGCATCGACGTAACTCTTTACGACAAACTCTTTATCACCTCCATGATCGAGAAACATTTCCTTAGTCCTCTAGTTACTAAGGATAATTTTGACCGCTGTCCAGTGATCCACTCCTGGATCACTCTTGTACCCCCTTTGCCAGACACGTGGCAAGGCACACATCAGGTGTGGTACACAGCATGTCATACATTATAGAACCTATGACCGAGGCATAGGGAATGACTTTCATTCTCTCTCTATCTTCTGCCGTGGTCGGGCTTTGAGTCTTACTCAACTTCGCACCTTACAATACAGGCAAGAACTCCTTCTTTGACTGATCCATTTTGAACTCCTTCAAAACTTTGTCAAGGTATGTGCTTTGTGAAAGTCCTATCAAGCGTCTCGATCTATCTCTATAGATCTTGATGCCTAATATATAAGCAGTTTCACCAAGGTCTTTCATTGAAAAATTCTTATTCAAGTATCCTTTTATGCCATCCAGAAATTCTATATCATTTTCAATCAATAATATGTCATCCACATATAATATTAGAAATGCAACAGAGCTCCCACTCACTTTCTTGTAAATACAGGCTTCGCCGTAAGTCTGTACAAAACCGTATGCTTTGATCACCTCATCAAAGCGTATATTCCAACTCCGAGATGCTTGCACCAGTCCATAGATGGATCGCTGGAGCTTGCACACTTTGTTAGCACCCTTAGGATCGACAAAACCTTCTGGTTGCATCACATACAACTCTTCTTTAAGAAATCCATTAAGGAATGAAGTTTTGACGTCCATTTGCCAGATTTCATAATCATAAAATGCAGCAATTGCTAACATGATTCGGACAGACTTAAGCATCGCTACGGGAGAGAAAGTCTCATCGTAGTCAACCCCTTGAACTTGTCGAAAACCTTTCGCGACAAGTCGAGCTTTGTAGACAGTGATATTACCATCAGTGTATGTCTTCCTCTTAAAAATCCATTTACTCTCAATGGCTTGCCGATCATCGGGCAAGTCCACCAAAGTCCACACTTTGTTCTCATACATGGATCCTATCTCAGATTTCATGGCCTCAAGCCATTTGTCGGAATCCGGGCTCATCATAGCTTCTTCATAGTTCATAGGTTTGCCGTTGTCTAACAACATAACTTCCAGGACAGGATTACCATACCACTCTGGTGCGGAACGTACTCTGGTCGACCTACGAGGTTCAGTAGTAACATGATCTGAAGCTTCATGATCTTTATCATTATCTTCCTCTCTTGTTGGTGTAGGCATCACGGGAACGGTTTTCTCTGATGAGCTACTTTCCAATTCAAGAGAAGGTACAATTAACTCATCAAGTTCTACTTTCCTCCCACTCACTTCTTTCGAGAGAAACTCCTTCTCTAGAAAGGACCCATTCTTGGCAACAAAGATCTTGCCTTCGGATCTGTGGTAGAAGGTGCACCCAATTGTTTCTTTAGGGTATCCTATGAAGACGCACTTCTCCACTTTGGGTTTGAGCTTATCAGGTTGAAGCTTTTTCACATAAGCGTCGCATCCCCAAACTTTAAGAAATGGTAGTTAGGTTTCTTGCCAAATCATAGTTCATATGGTGTCGTCTTGACGGATTTAGACGGTGTCCTATTTAACGTGAATGCAGCTGTCTCTAATGCATAACCCCAAAACGATAGTGGCAGATCGGTAAGAGACATCATAGAACACACCATATCTAATAAAGTACGGTTACGACATTTGGACACACCATTACGCTGTGGTGTTCCAGGTGGCGTGAGTTGTGAAACAATTCCATATTTTCTTAAATGAAGGCCAAACTCGTAACCCAAATATTCACCTCCGCGATTAGATCATAGAAACTTTATTTTCTTGTTACGATGATTCTCTACTTCACTCTGAAATTCTTTGAACTTTTCAAATGTTTTAGACTTGTGTTTCATCAAGTAGATATACCCATACCTACTCAAATCATCTGTGAAGGTTAGAAAATAACGACACAGTCGTGTGCTTCAACACTCATTGGACCGCATACATCGGTATGTGTTATTTCCAATAAGTCATTAGCTCGCTCCATTGTTTCGGAGAATAGAGTTTTAGTCATCTTGCCCATGAGGCATGGTTCGCAAGTATCAGCTGATTCATAATCAAGTGATTCCAAAAGTCCATCCGCATGGAGTTTCTTCATGCGCTTTACACCAATATGACCTAAACGGCAGTGCCTAAGTATGTTGCACTATTATTATCAACTTTGCATCTTTTGGCATCAATATTATGAATATGTGTATCACTACGATCGAGATTCAACAAGAATAAACCATTCACAAGGGTGCATGATCATGAGAGATATTACTCATATAAATAGAATAACCATTATTCTCTAACTTAAATGAATAACCATCTTGCAATAAACAATATCCAGATATAATGTTTTATGCTCAACGCAAGCACCAAATAACCATTATTTAGGTTCAATACTATTCCCGAAGGTATTACGAGCGTTCTGATGGTGATCATATCAATCTTGGAGACACTTCCAACACACATCATCACCTCGCCCTCAGCTAGTCTCTGTTACTCAGCAGCTCCTACTTCAAGTTACTAATATTAGCAACTGAATCGGTATCAAATACCCAGACGCTGCTACGAGCACTAGTGGGGTACACATCAATAACATGTATATTAAATATACCTTTGTTCACTTTGCCATCCTTTCTTATCCGCAAAATATTTAGGGTAGTTCCGCTTCCAATGACCATTTTCTTTGCAGTAAAAGCACTCAGTCTCGGGCTTGGGTCCAGCTTTGGGCTTCTTCATGGGAGCGGCAACTTGCTTGCCGTTCTTCTTGAAGTTCACTTTCCTTCCCTTGACCTTTTTCTTGAAACTGGTGGTCTTATTAACCATCAACACTTGATGCTCTTTCTTGATTTCTACCTCCGCCGATTTCAGCATCGCGAAGATCTTGGGAATCATTTTCGTTGTCCCTTGCATATTATAGTTTCATCACGAAGCTCTAGTAGCTTGGTGATAGTGACTGGAGAAATCTGTCAATCACTTTCTTATCTGGAAGATTAACTCCCACTTGATTCAAGCGATTGTAGCACCCAGACATTCTGAGAACATGCTCACTGGCTGAGCTATTCTCCACCATCTTGTCGGCAAAGTACTTATCAGAGGTCTCATAACTCCCAACATGGGTGTGAGCCTGAAATACCAATTTCAGCTCTTGGAACATCTCATATGTTCCATGGCATTCAAAACGTCTTTGGAGCCCCGATTCTAAGCCGTAAAGTATGGCACACTAAACTATCAAGTAGTCATCAGATCGAGCTTGCCAAACATTCATAACGTCTGTATCAGCTCCTGCAACAGGTCTGTCACCTAGCGGTGCATCAAGGACATAATTCTTCTATGCAGCAATGAGGATAATCCTCTAGTTACGGACCCAGTCCGTGTAATTGCTACCATCATCTTTCAACTAAGCTTTCTCTAGGAACGTATCAAAAACAGGGGAGCTACAACGCGAGCTATTGATCTATAACATAATTTGCAAAGACATTTTGACTAAGTTCATGATAAATTATGTTCAATTAATCAAATTACTAATGAACTCCCACTTAGATTAACATCCCTGAAGTTAAGTAAGTGATACATGATCCAAATCAACTAGCCCATGTCCGATCATCACGTGAGATGGGATAGTCATCAATGGTGAACATCTCCATGTTGATCATATCTACTATATGACTCACGTTCGACCTTTCGGTCTCCAGTGTTCCGAGACCATGTCTGTACATGCTAGGCCCGTCAAGTTTAACCCAAGTATTCTGCTTGTGTAAAACTGGCTTACACTCGATGTATGTGAACGTAGAATCTATCACACTCGATCAACACGAGGTGCTTCGAAACGACGAACTTTAGCAACGGTGCATACTCGGGGAGAACACTTTTATCTTTAAATTTAGTGAAGGGATCATCTTATAATGCTACCATCGTTCTAAGCAAAATAAGATGCATAAAGGATAAACATCACATGCAATCAAAATATGTGACATGATATGGCCATCATCATCTTGTGCTTTTGATCTCCATCTCCAAAGCATCGTCATGATATCCATCATCACCGGCTCGACACCTTGATCTCCTTCGTTGCATCATGGTCGTCTTGGCAACTATTGCTTCTACAACTATTGCTAACGCATAGCGATAAAGTAAAGCAATTACATGGCGCTTGCATTTCATACAATAATTAAGAGACAACCATAAGGCTCCTGCCGGTTGTCGATATATTACAAAACATGATCATCTCATACAATAATGTATATCACATCATGCCTTGACCATATCACATCACAGCATACCCTGCAAAAACAAGTTAGACGTCCTCTACTTTGTTGTTGCAAGTTTTACGTGGCTGCTACGGGTTTCTAGCAAGAACCGTTCTTACCTACGCAAAAATGACCATAACGGTGATTTATCAAGTTTACTGTTTTAACCTTCTTCATGGACCGGCCGTTGTCAAATTTGATTCAACTAAAGTAGGAGAAACTGACACCCGCCAGCCACCTTTATGCAAAACAAGTTGCACGTCAGTCGGTAGAACCGGTCTCATGTACATGGACATGTAAGGTTGGTCCAGGCCGCTTCATCCCACAATGCTGCCGAATCAAAATAAGACATTGGTGGTAAGCAGTATGAACATCACCGCCCATAACTCTTTGTGTTCTACTCGTGCATATCATCTACGCATAGACCTGGCTCATGATGCCACTGTTGGGGAACGTTGCATGGAAAACAAAAAAATTATACGCACACGCAAGATCTATCCATTGAGGTGCATAGCTATGAGAGGGGGAGAGCATCTACATACCCTTGTAGATCACTAAGCGGAAGCATTTATCACACGGTTGATGTAGTCGTACTCTTTGCGATCCGATCACGATCCAACCGATCTAGCGCCGAACGGACGGCACCTCCGAGTTTAGCACACGTGCGGCTCGATAAAGTCACCTCCTTCTTGATCTAGCAAGCGGGAGAGGAGAAGTAGATGGATCACAACAAACACGATGGCGTGGTGGTGATGGTGGTGGTGGAGCACCGACAGCGCTTCGCTAAGCGTCGCCGGGACGAGGCGGTGGAACTACGGAGTAACGGGAGAGAGAGGGGCGCCAAAGGGCTTGGTGTCTCCTCTTGGGGCACCCCTCCCCTCTATATATAGGTGGAGGGGCGTGGGAAACAGCCCCTCCAAGCCCTAGGGCGCAGCTAAGTGGGAGAGGACTTGGACTCCAAGTCCAATCCTATTCCTACTAGGACTCCTTCCTTTTTTGCCTTCCCTAGCCACATGGTCTTTTGAGGACTTGGTGCGCCTAGTCCAATAAGGCTAGGGCACCTCCCCGCAGCCCATGCTAGCCCTTCGGTCATGGTGAACCCACTTGTTGACTTCTGGACCCCTCCGGAATCCTTCGAAACCTTCTAGAAGCTTCCCGGTACAATACCAAAAAACTTGCACCTTTTTCCGAAACCGAAAATATGACTTCCCATATATAAATCTTTACCTCTTGAACATTCCGAGACTCCTCGTGACGTCCGGGATCTCATCCAGGACTCCGAACAACATTTGGCTACCACTCATCAAATATCCCAATACTACTCTAGCGTCAACGAACGTTAAGCGTGCGACCCTATGGGTTCGGGAATTATGTAGTCATGACCGAGACACCTCTCCGGTCAATAACCAATAGCGGGACCTGGATGCCCATATTGGTTCCTACATATTCCATGAAGATCTTTATCGGTCGAACCTTTATGACAACATACGTAGTTCCCTTTATTTGTCGGTATGTTACTTGCCCAAGATTCGATCGTCCGTATCTCCATACCTAGTTCAATCACATTACCGGCAAGTCTCTTAACTCGTTCCGTAATACATCATCTCGTAACTAACTCCTTAGTTATTTTGCTTGCAAGCTTATTATGATGTGCATTACCGAGAGGGCCCAGAGATACCTCTCCGAAACACGGAGTGACAAATCCCAGTCTCGATCCATGCCAACTCAACAGACACCTTCGGAGATACCTGTAAAGCATCTTTATGATCACCCAGTTACGTTGTGACGTTTGATAGCACACAAGGTATTCCTCCGGTATCCGGGAGTTGCATGATCTCATGGTCGAAGGAACATGTATTTGACATTAAGAAAGCAGTAGCAATAAACAGAACGATCATATGCTAAGCTAACGGATGGGTCTTGTCCATCACATCATTCTCCTAATGATGTGATCCTGTTATCAAATGACAACTCATGTATATGGTTAGGAAACCTTAACCATCTTTTAGTCAACGAGCTAGTCTAGTAGAGGCTCACTAGGGACATGGTATTTGTTTATGTATCCACACATGTATTTAAGTTTCCGGTCAATACAATTCTAGCATGAATAATAAACCTTTATCATGAATAAGGAAATATGATAATAACCATTTTATTATTGCCTCTAGGGCATATTTCCATCAGGCATACATAATAGAACCAACTACCGAAGCATATGGAACAACATTCATTTGACCTCACTCATCGAGAGTCCGAGGACACTGATTCTTGCAAAGCACCGTGCCAGGTGACATGGGGAGTAGGCCTTTCTTGGAGTTCTCCATGTTGAACCTTTTCAACACCTTGTCAATGTACGTGCTTTGGCTAAGCACTATCAGGTGTTTTGATTTATCTCTATAGATTCTGATGCCCAATACATATGCCGCTTCGCCAAAGTCTTTCATTGAAAAAACTCTTCTTCAATGAGTCTTTTATTTTGCTAAGAAAATTCACGTCATTTCCAATCTACAATATGTCATCCACATACAAGATTAGAAATGCTTTTGTGCTCCCACTAAACTTGTTGTAAACACAAGATTCTTTGTCATTCTTGATGAAGCAAAACACTTTGACTAGTTCATCAAAACGAATGTTCCAGCTCCTTGATGCTTGCTTCAGACCATAAATGGCCTTCTGAAGTTTGCATACCTTTCCAGCATCCTCATGAATGACAAAACCTTCAGGCTGTATCATGTATACATCTTCTTTGAGATTTCCATTTAGGAAAGCCGTTTTGATGTCCATCTGCCATATTTCATAATCAAAATAAGTAGCAATTGCTAGTAATATCTGAACAGACTTAAGCATAGCTACGGGTGAGAAAGTCTCGTCGTAGTCCACTCCTGGAACTTGCGTGAACCCTTTTGCGACAAGTCTAGCTTTATGGATAGTAATGTTACCATCCGCGTTTGTCTTTCTTTTAAAAATCCATTTACAACTAATGGGCTTTAGGCCTTCTGGAAGTTCTACCAAGTTCCAAACTTGATTTTCGTACATGGATTTCATTTCGGATTTCATGGCCTTGTGCCATTCCCTTGAGCTAGGCCCCGCCATCGCTTCCTTGTACTGTGCAGGTTCATCGTCTTCAAGAATGAAGATTTCATTATGAAACCACTCAGGTGGCTGGATAGCCCTACCTGATCTGCGAGGTTCAGTTACAACATTGTCTGAAGTTTCCGCATCACATGCGACAACTTCCGGCTCGGTTGTAGGGATAGTTTGCGGAATTTCTTCCGATTCCTTAGCCATAACAACGGTTGCTGAAGATTCAATAATCTCATCAAGCTGTATTGTCCTCCTACTTAATTCTTTTGTGAGAAACTCTTTCTCAAGGAAAACCCCATACCTTGCAACAAACACTTTGTTATCGGACGGGTGGTAGAAAGAATACCCAACTGTTTCCTTGGGATAACCCACAAAGTAACATTTGTCTAATCTAGGATCGAGTTTGCTTGGTTGTAAACGTTTTACATAAGCTTCACAACCCCAAATTTTTAGATGCGACAAACTGGGTTTCTTCCCATGCCATAACTCGTAATGTGTGAATAGCAGTTTCTAGTGCGTGACCCCAAAAAGATATCGGCAGATCTGTAAGAGACATCATCTACCTTACCATGTCTAACAGGGTTCGGTTACGTCTTTCCGACACTCCGTTTCTCTGTGGAGTTCCGGGAGGCGTAAGCTGTGAAACGATTCCATGGTCACTCAGATGTTGGCTAAACTCATGACTAAGATATTCGCCTCCGCGATCTGATCACAGAAACTTAATCCTTTTGTTACGATGATTTTCTACCTCATTCTAAAATTCTTTGAATTTTTCAAAGGTTTCTGACTTATGCTTCATCAAGTAGGTATATCCATACCTACTTAAATCGTCAGTAAAAGTCACAAAGTAGAAATACCCACCCCGTGCGGTTGTGCTCATCGGACCACATACATCACTATTTATTATTTCCAACAATTCACCCGCCCATTCAGGATGACCCGTGAACGGCGTCTTAGTCATCTTCCCCATCGGGCAAGCTTCACATGTGTCAAATGATTCAAAATCAAAGGACGGTAAAACTCCATCTTTATGGAGTCTTTGCATGCGTTTCTTTCCGATGTGGCCAAGGCGACGATGCCACAAGAATGTGGTGGTGGTATCAGCCTTCTTAAGGCGTTTAGCATTCATGTTAAAGACATCATTTCCACATTCAAGATTTAGTATGAAAAGGCCCCCAACAATGGGTGCAAATCCATAAAACATATCCTTACAATAAAGCGAACAACCATTGTTCTTAGACTTATAGGAGTACCCATCTTGTACTAAACATGATCCAGAGATAATGTTTCTACACAATGCCCGAACAAAATAACAGTTACTTAGTTCTATGGTAAATCCTGAAGGGAGACATAGAGGCATAATGCCGATGGCTTGAGCGGCGATCCTATTGCCGTTCCCGACACGCATCACGACTTCATTCTTTGCCAGCTTGCATACCTTCTGAAGCCCATGTGTCGAGTTGCAAATGTGAGCAACTAATCTGGTATCAAATACCCAAGACTTAGAATTTTCGCTAGCAAGCAAAACGTCAATGACATTAACCTGTATAACAGTTATACCTTTTCTGGTTTTCCCGGACTTCTTATCTTCCAGATACTTCTTGCAGTTTCTCTTCCAGTGTCCTGTGCCCTTGCAGTAGAAGCACTCAGTTTCATTCTTGGCTCTGCCCTTAGAGTTGCTTTGGGAGCCGGTCTTACCAGCGCCCTTGCCCTTCTTGGACTTGCCTTTCTTTTTAAAAATGGCGGTTTTATTCACAAGCAACACTTGCTTGCGATTTTTCCGCAGTCCTCCTTCCATAGTTTTCAGCATGGCAAGCACCTCATTTGGTGTCTTCTCCATCCCACTCATATTGTAGTTCATGATAAAACCGTCGTAAGATGGGGGGAGTGAAGAAAGCAACATGTCCATCATATGGGCTGGTGGAATTGGAAATTCCAGGGTTTTAAGCCTTTCAACATAGCCAATCATTTTGACCACGTGTTCACCAACTGAACTGCCCTCAGCCATCTTGCAATCCATCACAATCTTCATAATATCAAAATGTTCAGACCGTGCGGTTTGCTTGTACAGAGCATCCAATTCCCAGATCATATCACAGGCGTTATGGAATTCGAAACATTTTTTAAGCTCTGGACTCATGCAAGCAAGCATGAGGCACTGCACTAGCTTGTAATCATCATCTGTAGTGGTCCAGACATTTTGTTCATCTTCTGGGGCAGTTGCCGCTGGTTTAGCTGGAAGAGGGGCTTCAAGCACATACATTCTCTTAGCGCTCCTAAGGACAATCCTCAGGTTACGGACCCAGTCCGCATAGTTGTTTCCAGTCATAGCTAACTTCTCTTTCTCTAACATCGGGCCTAAGTTGAATGCAGCATTGAGAGCCATTTGATCAACAATGGTAAACACAAGTTTCACTTAGACTTTGTTCATAATTAATTTGCACTTAGTGAATAAACAATTTTATTCTAAGGTGCGCTCCCACTCAAATCAATATCTCTCATAATTGATTGTGAGTGATTCAAGATCCGCATTTCAATTCCATGCCATTGATGGGAACATCACTGAAGACGGGAACTTCAATCGGTAGGCTAACTTACCGATCACATCTCAATGTGATTCTTGTTCATGTTTCGATGGGCGTGTTCCGAGCTCAGGACTTTCCTGCCTGAACGTCAAGACAACCAAGTGATCTTGCTACGAGGTCTCAACTCACCCACCTCACACTTCTCTAATTGTTCGTACTCATGGAAACATGACGCACTCCAAAAAGAAAGGTGCCATGACGGTGCTACACTTGGGAGAACACTTACTACTTGATATTTTAAGTGAGAGATCACCCTAATAAAAAGCGACTACCGCGCAATCAGAAGGGTGCATCAAGAGGGATAAACATCTCAGGCAATTCATAATAGCATGATATGGTATAGCCCTTTCTGATGGAGAAGTCTAGTATTTCTTCGTCTTCGGCATTTGCGTCGGTGTTCACCTTCGCGAAGATTGCCACCACCTTGTTGATGCACCAGATAATATTGCTATCTCTATATCTAATAAAATAAGTGCCTTACTTAAGGTTGACACGCAGGTCATTAAAGTGACAATCATATGGCTCCAGCCATCATGCCGAATCATGACATGCAAGTCATGTTAGTAAATTTACATCATATAGTCATCTCATACATAATCAAATTAATATGAGAACTGCTATACCACATCACATGCACATCTTGCAAAACCAAGTTAGACGCCTCTAATCGGTTTATGCAAAAATTTATTTTACGTGGCTTCTATGGTTTTGACTTAAACCGTAGCTACCAATGTTTATCATCAAGTATGATTATTCAAGTCGCTAGATTAGCTTTGCGGGGTGTATGAAACGTGAGATAATAAAATCTTGAGCCCCATACTGAACTTCGTCATACGCATGACCCCCGTGCAGATAATATCTGCATTGCCCTTTCATCTGTGAAATTTCATCTTTCTTTTAACTATGGTGGAACCCAAAGAACTGATAGCACTTCATTGATTAATCAGGATCACGGATTGCCAGAACTTTGTGAAATTCCACCATGCTGTTTCAAGATAAGAAATACGCAAATTCTAGGGAAGCAACAAGAACATTGGGTAACAGATTTCATCTGCTACCCGCATAAATAATTTTCAGTAATAGAACTCATCTACTACAAATTATATTGTGCAACACCCATACATCTCTATGTATTCTAGATCGTAACCTGCATCTACGCATTGCATGGCTCATGATGCCACTATAGGGGAACACGACAGAAAACAATAAAAATCGGTACAGCGAACACGCCTAGGATAACTATGGAGACTGCATACAAGGTTTGATCTGATCATTACCGACTCGTAGCGCAGTGAAAGTAGAGTCAATGTAGATCATCAATGCAGATCCCCGCAGCTAGGATTTACAACCACCCAACTGTGAGGATGTACTCCCTCGTTGGACAGCCCTTCGGGAGGTGGTCGGACATTCCCCCGGACGATGTCACGAATAGCCCTTTGGGAGGACCCTCGAAGCTCGAACGGTAGCTCGGACAGCCCTTCGGGAGGACCCTCGAATAGCCCCTCAGGAAAAAGATCAAACCTACTACCTCTCTACGGGGTTACACACATATGGTGTCACCTATCCGGTAGGGCTTCGCCGTCCAGAACTAGTTCCCACCGGAACCCAGACAGCCTTTCGGCTCTATGAAACTATTTCATGGGAGGGAGAGAAGAAAGCCAGTTCATGCATGGCATTTGTGAGAGAGTTGGAGTGGAGTTGGAGAGCACCTCGCCTCCTCCTTATATAGTGGTGGAAGGGGTGGAGGGGGGCTGAAATTTCGGCCCACAAAACATGAACCCACCAAACAAGGAGAAAGCATGTCCCCTTGTCCATGGCTTCCCAACATGGTGTTCCCACATGGGGCCCCACCACCTCCCAACACTTTCCACCATTTGTGGGGGCTGCCCCCACCATGGGGGGCCCACCAACACCTTTGTCCAGCCATAAGGGGCTGCCCCCACAAGGGGGGCGCCCCCATACCAGCCCAAAACAGCCCCCACGTATCATGGGATCTTGTCCCTTCACGCTGGGACAAGATGTTTTGCGCGACTATTTCTTCTAAAAATTTTCGGAAGGTCCCTGAACATTTCCGGCACCCTCTAAAATTATTCAGGACACTGTCCGGAACATTTCCGGTATGATGGTTTTATTCCAAAACATATTCATTTTTCTCCGAAACAATTCCGGCAGCTCCGAAACACTTCCGTTTTTCTCCCCGGAACTTTTCCGTCATATCCGAAACTTTTCCGGTGACTTTCTCTTAGACTCCATGTCTAGTATTCAGCATATAGATGACCCTTAAGTGTGTGACCCTATAGGTTCCGTGAAGTATAGACATGACCGGAACACTTTTCGATCAATGATCAACATCGGAGCCATGGACACCCATATTGACCCCTATACCCACACGAATAAATATTCGAGTGAACCTCCAGTTGTCATGTGCTATTCCTGTTGCTTTATGATATGTTACAAATACCCGAGGTGAGATTTTATCTGCATCCCCGCGGATCAACAACTTGTCCATTATGCCAGTTACCTTGTTACCGGTTTTGTTCTCTTTTCTCGTTTTCGTGTTTCGGCATCCCTGTGATCAAATCACATTGTGTCTAGCCAGATGATGATGGATACCATAACACTGAGAGGGCCCGAGAATATCTCTCCATCATCGATGGAGCAAATCCCAATCTCGAGCTATCTCGTTCTTTGTCATACTTTTCCGTGAACCCGTAAGCCGCCGTAATAGCCACCCAGTTACGGATGACGTTTAACAAACCCCAAAGTTCACGAAGCAAGAATGAAGGAACTCGACACTCTCATGGTCTAAGGAATTATGCAAACATTAACTTTCTCTGTGTTATAAACCATTAACTTGTGACGAATGTATCTCATAGCATAACATCAATTTGGGTCGATTCAACACAAGTGTTCTTCTAACATTGTGCCCTCAAAATTGCCGGCATAGTCATGCCCATGATTAGGAAAACAGGATCATCATGCAATACTTGAGCCAGTCTTAGAGGCATGACTAGGAATACATTTTACCATTTATTATACCATACGTGCACATGAGTTTCCTTCCAAGCCTCGTGGATATTGTAGACTCGAGAATCATTGCAGTTATAGCATGGGACATAAACATTCATTACAAACTTGGAGATACAAAATAACTGTTATTACTGCCTCTAGGGCATATCTCAAACAAAGACTCCATAAGGTTATCCTCAGATGCATACAAAAGAATCAATATGGTTTTCTCAAGTGTAGATCTATCCAGGATTGCATAGCCTGGACTCTGGAATATATCCATCTGTTTCATGCCTCTAAAAAGCCAATTCTGATTCTCAAGCTGGATTTTGCAAAAGCTTTTGACATAGTAGAACATGAGTTAATCTTGCAGATTCTAAAACATAAAGGCTTTGACAACAAATGGATTGGATGGATTAGAGAGCTCTTTGCCTCTGGCACTTCCTCCATCTTCTTAAATGGTGTACCTGGCAAGCATTTCATCTATAAGAGAGGGGTAAGACAAGGTGACCCATTATCACCTTTGATGTTTGTTCTGGCTGCAGACCTTTTGTAAACAATTGTCAGTGATATGCTCAGAAGAGGGATACTCTCGCTGCCCATTCAATCTCATGACTCTGATTTCCTAATCATACAGTATGTTGACGACACATTAATGATTGTTCCAGCTGAAGAATCTCAATTAATTGCAATTAAGGAAATGCTACATGACTTCTAAGAGTCTACTGGGCTTAAGGTAAATTTCCACAAGTCTTGTATTCTGCCAATTAATGTGGATGAGGCTGAGACTGCCAGACTTGCATCCATCTTTGGATGCCAAGTTGGAACACTCCCTTTCACATACCTAGGGCTGCCTGTGGGAACAATCAGACCAAGAATTTATGATCTCATGCCACTGGTGGATAAAATTGAAAGAAGGCTCACTGCCAGCTCCTCCCTGTTGTCTCAAGGGGCTAGATTACAACTGATGTAATCTGTGCTCTGCTCAATGCCTATTTATTTTCTTTGCAGCCTCAGTCCTCCTGCTGGAATAATAAAGCAAGTAGAAAGAATAATGAGGCAATGTCTCTGGAGAGGTAATTCTGGCACACCAAAGCAGTCCTTAGTTGCTTGGCCACTAGTTTGTAGGCCAAAACAAAATGGAGATATGGGTATCATCAATCTGAGCATCCAAAATAGAGCTCTTCTTAGCAAACATCTTTACAAGTTCTACACTAAGGCAGATCTTCCATGGGTTCAGTTGATCTAGAATTCATACTATGATGGAGTAGTGCCACTTGCTACCATTTTATGTGGTTCCTATTGGTGGAGGGATATCATGAAGGTCAATGATACTTTTAGACTGCACTCAATCATAACTGTCAACATGGGTGATTTTGTTCTTTTCTGGCATGACCATGGACAGTCCTTAATTCCTCTACAGCTCTCAAGGAGAGGTTCCCAAGATTGTTCTATTTTGTGCTGGATGATAAACTATCTGTCAATGATTTCTTAATGGAAAGTGAGCTCTCCTCTCTTTTCCGGCTGCCACTTTCACAGGAGGCAATGCAAGATTTGCTGGACATCCAAAACGGTTTAAATTCTTTACACAGACATGTTAATGGGGATGATATTTGGTACTGGGTACCTAGCCTATTCGGCCAAAAGTTATTATGTAATGATGCATGCTCATTTGCCAATTAATGAACCCTGCAAATGGATCTGGCAAAGTAAATCCTTAATGAAAATTAAAGTGTTTGCATGGCTATTGCTGTTTGACAGGCTAAACACTAGAGATAAACTTGCCAGAAGATATTGGAGATCCCTGTAGGAAGACAATACATGCCCTTTATGTCATGCCCAAGCTTGGGAACATAGAGATCATCTATTCTTTACCTGCTGTTCGGTACCGGGGTGTGGAACTACCTGCAAATTGAATGGACAGCTAACCCGTCTTTCAAAGACTGCATCTTGGCAGCCAAGAGGAGGTTTGGGCATCCTTTATTCTTTGAAGTGGTATATCTGGCTGCATGGAATATGTGGTTAATCATAAATGGTAAAATCTTCATAAATGAAAGGAAAACTTTTCTGCTTGGAGAAGCAAATTTATCCATGATATTTCTCTATTGGCAGACAGGTTTAAACCTTCTTCAAAACCACCACTTCTTGCCTGGATAGATTCTTTACATTAATTTTCATTTTGTACATAGCCTCTTATACATAGGTAAGTGCATATACCCCCTTGTAACTTTCTGTACATTAGCCTTATATTTTAGACTAGAGCCTTGTAATTGTTTTTTTTGTTATTAATAAAGGAGTGTGGGGCTTTTACCTTACAATAGTCAGTCAAAAAAAACATACGGCCCAAAAGGGCATGGGCCAATGTGCTCCACCGATAGCCCATCAGAGACAAGTAGGGTGGCATGAGACCACACTAAGTCCCAGTAGTCGGATACCAGGCCACCCGATTGTCGACCATTAGCACTCGACCGGAGACGATGGGAGCAGTCGGCTACCTAGGATACCTCTCGGCCATCATGCCATAAGGACGACAGTTACCCAATGATGGTTGCTACTTGTAGACTGCGTTGGTATTTCCCCGAAGAGGAGAGGATAATGCAGTATAGTAGAGATAAGTATTTCCCTCAATTAAGAACCAAGGTTATTAATCTAGTAGGAGAGCCATGCAAAATCCCTTTAGCAACACCTACACACACAAAAGCACCTCTCCCATTGAGCACCGCAAGACTGAACCCATCACAAAGCACCTCTCCCATTGCAAGATAAACCAATCTAGTTGGCCAAACCAAATCGATATATCAAAGAGAAATACAAATCTATAACAATCATGCATAAAAGAGTTCAGAGAAGACTCAAATATTTCTCATGAATAATCTGATCATAAACTCACAATTCATCGGATCCCAACAAACACACCGCAAAAGAAGATTACATCAGATAGAACTCCAAGAACATCGAGGAGAACATGGTATTGAAGATCAAAGAGAGAGAAGAAGCCATCTAGCTACTAGATATGGACCCATAGGTCTGTGGTAAACTACTCACACATCATTGGAAGGGCAGCAAGGTTGATGTAGAAGCCCTCCGTGATCGATCCCCCCTTCAGCAGATTACCGGAAAAGGCCTCTAGATGGGATCACGGAAGAACATAGGTTTGCAGTGGTGTAAAAGTTATTCGGGGTGCCTCCCTGTTGGTTTCCAAATATTTGAGAATTTATAGAAGTGGAATTAGGTCAAAAGGAGCCATGAGGGGCCCACAAGGCATTAGGGCACGCCCCCCTGGGGCCGCGCCCTGTTGCCTTGTGGCTTCCTTGTGGCGCCCTGCCTGATTACCACTGTAGCCAGACAGTCGCCGCACACACCAGCCCAGGAGAATCACTCTGGCATGCGCTTTTACAACAAGTATCATGAACACAGACATTTCTATTAATGGAATAAATATCAGTCTTACATGCTATTTACAAAGATGATGGCAGCAAAAAGGCTCTATCTAAGGCAGCATGGTCCTGGTGCGGCACCAATCCACAAGGATCTGACTGGGTTACTCTTCTAGCCCGCGAACGCTCTGGCTCCTCGCTAGTGACGTCGAATCCTTAGATGAATCTGGCCACATTGAAGGCAGCTGAGTACTTTTGAATGTACTCGCAAGCAAACCAAACCAACATATACACCAAGCAATGCAATCCATGGCATTCAGGCATGCATTTGTTATTAGAGTAATATTAATTATCATGACATGGCATAACTTACTAGCAATAAATTATCATGCCATAGCAGGATTATCCAGCTACTGCAATATGACGAAGATAAAGCATATCAAGTAATTAATCCATACTCCAAATAATCTTAGGATCCAGTCCAAATCTTGTGGTCATCCGACCCTGTAACACCCCCGGTGATTAGCAACAGTAATCACTTTTGATAATGACATGTTAGCATGATCAACAGTGCATAATCATCATTAGCATCATATTGCATTTCAACTCCTAAGTCAAATTCAAATTTAAATGAAAGTGGAATATAAAAGTTGACCAACATAGGAGCTAAAATGTCAGATAAATAACAAATATTCCAGAGGCTATTCTAAAAGTGAAACCAACATCATTGGAATTGGATAAGTGACTCGAACAACCTCAAACAGTGGATAAAGATAATATTTAGTAACCATTTATTAAATCTGAAATAAATATGGAATTATGTTTTGCCCAAACTAATTTTAGGTGTTAGGGAATAATGCATTGGTATTTATGAAATAGGTCACACTTTTTACAAAAACCATTTGGGGCCTAAACATTTAACAGTGGAGAAAAGAGAATAAAAAAAAAGGAAAAAAGAAACAGAAAAGGAAAAAAAAGAGCAACACCCCCCCCGAGCCAACTGGCCGAAGCCCAGCCGGCGCCCACCTGCGCCCCCCTCTCTATATGGCCTCCCCAGGAGACCCAACCCTAACCCCGGTGCCACTTCCCCCCCCCCCTCGCTCCCCCCCTCCCCCCCCCCCCCCCCGATCAGATCGGATCGGGGGACCGTGCCATCGCCCCGGATCGCTGTCGCCGTCGCCGTTGGACGCGCCGCCCGGAGCCCGCTCTCCCTCGCCGGCCTGCTCCCTGACGCCGCTCGCCCCGACGCGCCCGACCGCGCCCCCCCCCCCCCCCCCGTCTCCATCTCGCTGCGACGCCGCACGTCGCCGCTTCGTCCCCGCCGGCCTGCCTCCCCATCGCCGTCGTCCACGTCGACCACCCGACCCCCGCTGCCCCGTCCCTACGGATCACGGTGAGGCCTCGGGCCTCTCCCCCCCTCTCTGCTCCCGCACCTCGCCGCGCGCACGCGCCCCCGTGCCGCGCTCCGCCCGCGCTCGCCGGCTCGCGCACGCGCCCGCGCACCGCAGCTCGCCGGCCTGCACACGCGCCCGCGTGCCCTGCCTCGCTACTGCTCGCGGATCTGCCCCGCTTCGCCTCCGCGCGACGACGCCCGTCGGCCGCTCCAGCCACCGCGCGCCCGCCCCGCCTCGCCCGCTTCGCCTCGCCCACGCTTCGCCGCGCCCCCGACCGCCCGCGCCGCCCGTGCGTCCCTTTGGGACCGGACATGTCCGGTCCCAAAAGGGGCACGCCCGGACGTGTCCGCCCCTGGTCCACTGACCAGTGGGGCCCATGACCCAAATAAAAATAAAAAATAAAAAATAAAAAAATAAAAATAATAATAAATTAATTAGTTAATTAATCCTGATTAGGTTAATCTAATTAACTAATTAGTGTTAATTAAACAGTAATTAGTAATTAACTTATTAACCGCTGACATCAGCATGAGGTCATGCTGATGTCATCATCAGCACTGTTTCGGATAATGTTGAATTAAATAATTAATTAATTTCAAAGAAATTAATAAAAACTTTAGAAAATCATATTAAATAAACCGTAACTCCGATGAAAATACTTTGTACATGAAACTTGCTCAGAACGACGATACGAACCCGGATACGCCCTCTGTATTCCCGTCAGATGCCCGCGACTATAAGAACGTTGAACAATTAGACCGATTTCGATAAATGAATAGTGCCCAACTTTAATTAAATAAATCCAAATAAATTCCTAATTAACTAAATCGTTTAGTTAGCAGTAGAACACCCGGCATATCATTTAGGCATGTCATACATATTGTTTGCATTATTGCCGTGAATTTATTGTTCTCTCCCCCTCCTTCTCTCTCGATAGACGCCGAGACCGGTCGTGCGTGTCGAGTACGACTACGCTACTGACGAGCAGCCCGTTGACGACCTCCTTCTCTTGCCAGAGCAACCAGGCAAGCCCCCCCCTTGAGCATTCCAGATATCGCCCATTCTATTCTCCTGCTTGCATTAGATTTCGCTACTGTTAATGTATGCTCCTATTCTGATGCATAGCCTGCTGTTGTAACCTGTTCATTGCTACTTACCTGCCTATGATAAACTGTTTAGTATAGGTTGGTATGAACCATCTGTGACCCCACCACCTTACTTGTCTCGCCCTGCTTGTTCATCGACGACTCGATCAACGTGATCGTCGATCAGAGACAGACGCCTCACTTCACACCCCCTTAGTTGTAAGACTCTGCGTAGTAACTATCGAGTGTCGAGGGTGATACCTCGTAACGCACTCCTGATGAATACTCTGCAGCATAGCTGTACGGTCGTGGTCATCGAGGGTGATTCCTCCTTCTCCATGTCCGATACGACTCTGTCGTGCAACCCCTCAGTGTGAACCTCGAGGGTGATACCTCTTACGTTCACCCTGATGATGACCACACGGTTACTTGACCTTTGTCACAGGCGGGTCCACCCTGGTGGGTACCCGCTGGGGATCTATGATTTCGGGTGTGCCGGAAGGGCACTCGAGTGTGACATTGTGGCGGAGCATCAGAGACTCTGATTGTCTCCGCTTGATACTAATTGAGCCTATTGGATTTGGGTGTGTGATCTGAGTGGGTCGACGTGCCCTATACGCACTGCCACCACGCGGGATAATGGTTATGGGGCCCTCTGCGATGTACGTTTCGCCGAAAGCTTATCAGACGTCACGATTCACCGTGCGGGCTGATCGTCGGGATTGGGCTGGATACTTCACTGGCGAGTTCAGTGTCGCGCCTGCACCCCGGCCAGCCACGCAACGCGCAGGGTGCCCAGGGCGATGGCCCGAGACCCCTGGGTGCATAGGTTAGTCCGGCGTGCTGACCTCTCTGCTGAGCCTAGGTAGAGCGCTGCTTCGTGTTGATCTTCCGAGGACGGGCATTACCATTCAAGTATGTCCGGCCAGAGTTGATCGAGCGTGTTGGGTAACAGTAGTGCACCCCTGCAGGGATGAATCTTCTATCGATAGCCGGTCCTACGGTAAAGGACGCTCAGTTTGTGTATCCCGATCTACTACTTAAACTGGATACTTGTTACTTAATTGAAGCTTCGGGATTACTTTCTCGCTGGGAGTCGAGGAAGGATCTTTGAGCTGTACTTCAACATGTTTGCTAAATAAAATGCTATTCTACTCTCTTCTACTGCTGCAAGATGATGGCTTTGAGAAGATGTTTGAAGATGCTAGTCTTCGATAGGACTAGGCCTTTCTCTCTATTCTGGCATTTCTGCAGCCCAATCCACATATACAGCCTTTTCTCCATTGATAATGTTGCATATGTAGTATAGATCCTTGCTTGCTGAGTACTTCGGATGAGTACTCACGGTTGCTTTATTTTCTCTTTTCCCCCATATACCCCACCTTGATGATACACCAGACGATGGAGTCCAGGAGCCAGACGCCACCACCGGAGCCTACTACCAGGCGGGTCCAGAGGGCATGTACTACTGGAACGAGCCATCTGACCAGGAGTAGGATCGGAGGCTCCCAGGCAGGAGGCCAACGCCTTTCGATCTAGTGTCGCTGTTTGTGCTAGCCTTCTTAAGGCAGAACTTGTCTAACTATGTCTGTACCCAGATATTATTTGTATGACTGACTTATGTATTCGGATCTTCGGATCCCTGGTCTATAATATTGTGGACCTCCGTTTATTTGTGTTTAGAGTTGTGTTGTGATATCTTCCCGTGAGTCCCTGGGCTTGATCGTACACGTTTGCGTGTATGATTAGTGTACGATTGAACCGGGGGCGTCACAAGTTGGTATCAGAGCCGACTGCCTGTAGGAAGCCCCCCTTCCAAATTCCTTGGCCGAAGTTGAGTCTAGAAACCAAAAAACTAATTTACTAACTTGGCTGTGTGGCTTACGGGCCCACGTCGCCAACTGGGTGGTATTAGGATCTTTTATTCCTCGTCTATACTCTGGGACTCTAATATCTCTTCTATTCGGGTTAAATAAAATTTTACTAACGCCGACACTTAGGATCTCGTAAATCCCGTCTACCCGGAGAGCTGGATATCTGTGCGATTTCCCTGTCGTTGATCTGATTAGTCTGATAATCATTTTCCTTTCCATTGTTTTGTTTAACCTTTCTCTCCGAGTTGTGTTAAACTTCTCGTTGTCATTTGACAAATCTGAATTTCCTCTGTTTCAGATGGACCGTTTGTTTCCACCGCGTCCTACGACACAGCTTGTGCTTCGCACTTGGGCTCGTAATACCCCTGGGTTTCCAGCTGTCCTGATCGCTCTCATGACCAGACTTGGCTACCGCTGGTACCCTGAGTACATGGTTTACGAGGATTACCGCGAGTTTAATCAGGAACAGTACTATGCTGAAGTTCGGATTTATGATCGGCAGAATGACTCAGACACCGGGTTACACCTTTTTCACGGATTAGGCGTGACGATTGAGATGGCAGTACATGATGCCGCCTACTCTGCTGTCGCACGTCTTCGAGGACAGTTCAGTGGTATCTTGGATGACTCTGAGTTCCGATACATTCCGTATGCCCCTGCTGGAGATGCTACCGGATACTACACAGCTATCTGTGCCCCGTACGAGCCTCGCCGATATGACCACCGCGTTCTGATTCAGTGCACTCAGGCTCTGGATCGCACTGTTCGGGCTCTTGCCGTCGAGTTGGTTGCCACTCGAGCACGTCTTTACGATGCTATGACGCAGTTGATGCCCGCTGTTCGTGCAGGGATACATCCGGAGCACATCCTTTACCCGCGCAGGACTCAGATGTATGCTGGTATTGACTGGCCTGCTGTTGGAGGTCACACACCTACACGTGGACCTCTTCTTACAGTTCGAGACCGGGTTCTGCATCAGAGTGCACATGGAGCACAGGATCCTTCCGCGACGAATATTCGTCGTCCGCACTCGCAGTTACCCCGTTACAGTGGTTTTCTCCGACGTTGATGTAGCCTTTGCTATGTCTAGTTGTGTACTTCCTTACCGCGTGCCTGCGCGCCGCCTAGTATGTCTAGCTTTTAATTTGCGCTGTTATGCTGTCCGCATGTACCCGACTTTGTGTATGGATCTGTATGTCTTAATCGACTACTGTTATGTATCTATTACACTGCTTAAGGTATTGTTGTGTTACATCATACTTGTCGCTAAACACTCGCAATTGCTTTTACTAAACTACCCCCTGTTGATACGTAGCAGGATGGTTAGACCAGGTGGTCGTGGTCGTGGTCGTGCCCCTGAACGTCCACCACCGCCAGACTATATGGCGGCTATGATGCAACAGTTCGAGCTTAACCGCCAGTTCATGATTGGAATCATGGCTCAGTTTCCGCATCAGAACAACCAGAACCAGAACCCAGCTTCAGTAACTTTGACAGAGTTTACGCGACTCAACCCAACGCAGTTTCGCAACTCTGACAAGCCCCTGGATGCCGATGACTGGCTCCGCGACATCACTCATGAGATGGAGTCTGCTAATGTCGCCCCTGCCAACTTTGTCACCTTCGCGGCCTTTTTCTTAAAGGGCCCCGCTGCTCAATGGTGGGACACACACAAGCGTACTCTGCCTGTTGGAACAGTCATCACCTGGTATGAGTTCCAGGCTGCTTTCCGTACACGTTACATCCCTCAAGCAATTATGGAACGCATGAAGACCCAGTTCCGCAACCTCACCCAGGGCAATAAAACCGTCGAAGCTTATCAGCGGGAATTTCTTGATCTCTCCCGCTATGCTGAAGAAGACATCGCCACAGATGCTCGCAGACAAGAGAAGTTCCGTAATGGACTACACCCTGACCTCAAGCTTGCACTAGCTGCTCAAGACATCAATGACTTCTCAACTCTAGTGAACAAGGCTATTCTCGTTGAGACCGCTCAGATGGAACACAAGGACTCGCAGAAGCGCTATCGTGATGCTGGCTCATCTTCGGGCTCAGCACCGAAGCGTAGAGTTTGGATTCCCAACAACGCGTTTCGTCCCAATACCTCTGCGCCAAAGAACAATGCTGCACTACGTCTGCCTCCTCCACCACCGAGGCCGTCAAAGGCTCAAGCTATTCAGAACAATGCCCCTCTTCGTCCTGAAGATGGTTTGTGTTTCAAGTGCCGCAAACCAGGCCACCAGGCTAAAGACTGCCGCCAGACTCAGAATCAGTTAGATTTTCCTCGTGCTGGCCGTGGATATGGCCGTGGCAACAATCAGACCCGCAACTATAATACTGGGTCTGCTTCACGTGGTCGTGGTCAAGCTTACAACATTGACATTGAAGAAGTCCAGGATCAACCTGCTACTGTGATGGGTACCCTTCTTGTTAACTCAGTACCTGCTTCTGTATTATTTGATTCAGGAGCATCGCATTCATTCATGTCTGAAGCATTTGCATTATCTCATGACATTGCATTCGAAAAGATGAACCTGCCAATAGTTGTCCGTACCCCTGGAGGCCAATGTCAAACCACTATGATGGCACATAATGCCCCTGTTGAAATTGAGGAATTTGAATTCCTAGCTTCCCCTATTATCCTGAAGTCTTCCACCATAGACCTCATACTCGGAATGGATTGGTTGAAAGCTCACATTGCTTCGATCAATTGTGCCACTAAAATTATCCAACTTCTTCACCCCTCCGATGAGATAGTGAACTACACTGCCTGAATTACTCGAGACGCTGAAGCTGAGGTATATGTTATGAATGCTTTGAACGCCTCACCTCTAGAAGGGATCGAGAACGTACCTGTCGTTCGAGATTTTCCAGACGTCTTTCCAGAAGAACTTCCAGGAATACCCCCGGCTAGAGCTGTCGAGTTTGTCATTGACTTGAAGCCTGGCACCGTTCCTATTGCCAAGCGACCTTATAAGATGCCTCCGCATCACCTTCTTGAGCTTAAGGAAGAAATCGACAAGTCACTTAAGAGTGGTTTCATCCGCCCCAGTTCCTCTGCTTGGGGAGCACCTTCACTCTTCGTTAAGAAGAAGGATGGAACTAACCGATTGGTTCAGGATTACCGGCCCATTAACCAAGCCACAATCCAGAATAAATACCCACTGCCCCGTATCAATGATCTTTATGATCAACTCGCTGGATCATCGGTGTTCTCTAAACTCGACTTGAGGTTGGGTTATCACCAGATCCGTGTCCGTGAAGAGGACATTCCCAAGACTGCATTCGTCACTCGTTATGGCTCCTATGAATACACCGTCATGTCATTTGGCCTAACGAATGCCCCAGCTACATTCTCCCGTCTGATGAATTATATATTCATGGATTACCTCGACAAATTCGTCGTGGTATATCTAGATGATATTCTGGTCTATTCTAAGAATAAAGAGGAACATGCTGGACATCTCTGCCTTGTTCTAGAAAGGCTCCGAGAACACCAGTTGTATGCCAAGTATTCCAAATGCGAATTTTGGCTTCCTGAAGTAACTTACCTTGGACATGTGATTTCCAAGGATGGGATTGCTGTTAACCCCGAACGAGTTCAGGCTATTCTCGACTGGACTCCCCCAAAGAATGTTAAGCAAGTCAGAAGTTTTCTTGGACTCGCTAGTTATTGCCGTCGATTCGTTGAGAACTTTTCCAAGATTGCAAAACCATTGACATATCTGCTTCACAAAGGTGTTAAATTTGAGTGGACAGAAAAATGTCAAGAAAGCTTTCAGACACTAAAAGATAAATTGACATCTGCCCCAGTACTAGCACCCCCGGATTCCCAAAATGATTTCGTGATATACTGTGATGCATCTCGTCAAGGATTAGGCTGTGTCCTAATGCAAGAGCGCAAAGTGATTGCTTATGCCTCCCGACAATTGCGTCCTCATGAAGAAAATTATCCCGTGCATGATCTTGAACTTTCTGCGGTTATCTATGCCTTGAAGCTATGGCGACATTACCTTCTCGGTAACCGTTGCGAGATATACACGGATCACCAAAGCTTGAAGTATTTATATACTCAACCAGATCTGAACCTTCGTCAACAAAGATGGCTCGAAACAATTGCCGATTATGATATGAATATCTCATACACCCCCGGCAAGGCTAATGTAATGGCCGATGCATTGAGTCGCAAGTCCTATAGCAACAATCTTATGGTTCAAGAAACACAACCTCTTCTCCATGAAGAGCTTTGCAAGTTGAACCTCCATATTGTCCCACAGGGTTATCTCAATACCCTGGTTGTCGACCCAGATTTAGAACACGGCATTAAGGTTATGCAAAGGTATGACACTGAAGTTGAAAAGATCAAGCGATACCTCGAGAAAGGAAAGCCGTCGGAGTTCCATCTTGATAATGATGGGATCCTATTTTTCCAACACCGTCTCTTCGTACCCAAGTTCAAGAATGAGAGGGAAAACGTTATGAAGGAAGCTCATGACACTCCCTTGTCCATTCACCCTGGTAGCACAAAGATGTACCGTGACATTTGTCAAAGATTCTGGTGGCCTAATATGAAGCGAGACATTGCTCGTTATGTTTCTGAGTGTGACGTTTGCCGCCGCGTTAAAGCTCAACATCAAAGGCCCGCAGGAACTCTGCAACCCCTGGAAATTCCTGAATGGAAATGGGACAAGGTCCAAATGGATTTCATTACTGGTTTTCCCAAATCCCAGAAGGGTCATGATGCTATTTTTGTTGTCATTGATCGATTCTCTAAGGTTGCCCACTTTCTGCCTGTTAAGGAGACAATCACTGCTAGCCAGTTAGCAGACTTGTATGTTTCCCGGATTGTGTCACTCCACGGTGTTCCGTTGGAGATCAGTTCTGATCGTGGCAGCCTCTTCACCTCCAGATTCTGGAATAGTTTCCAAGAAGCTATGGGAACTCATCTGTCTTTCAGCACCGCTTTTCACCCTCAGTCACAGGGTCAAGTTGAACGAGTTAATCAAGTGCTCGAAGATATGCTTCGAGCTTGCGTCATCTCCTTCGGTAAGAAATGGGAGGAATCTCTCCCGTATGCCGAATTCTCTTACAACAATAGCTATCAAGCTAGTCTGAAGATGGCACCGTTTGAAGTTCTATACGGTCGTAAGTGTCGAACCCCTCTGAATTGGTCAGAAACTGGGGAACGCTCACTCGTCGGACCGGACATTATTCGGCAAGCTGAAGAACAAGTCCGCATTGTTCGTGAACATTTGAAGTCTGCTCAGTCTCGTCAGAAGAGCAACTATGACCGAAAGCACCAGGAAATAGTCTATCAACCTGGCGAGCAAGCTTACCTCCGCGTCACTCCGTTGAAAGGCACTCATCGGTTCGGAATCAAAGGCAAGTTAGCCCCTCGCTACATTGGCCTGTTCCGTATTCTTGCCCGTCGAGGAGAAGTGGCATATCAGTTGCAATTGCCGCCAAACCTTTCTCAAGTACATGACGTCTTTCATGTATCCCAACTCCGCCGCTGCTTCAAGGATCCTATTCGAGCTGTGGATCATGAAGTGCTTGAATTACGGGAAGATCTGTCATATCCAGAATATCCCATCCGTATTCTTGATCAAGCTGAGCGTCGAACACGTCAAAAGTCAATCAAGTTCCTCAAGGTTCAGTGGTCAAATCATTCTGAAGATGAAGCCACTTGGGAACGCGAGGATCGTCTTCGCGAAGATTACCCCTCTTTCTTTCAATCTTCCTCTTAATTCTCGGGACGAGAATTCTTAATAGATGAGGAGAGTTGTAACACCCCCGGTGATTAGCAACAGTAATCACTTTTGATAATGACATGTTAGCATGATCAACAGTGCATAATCATCATTAGCATCATATTGCATTTCAACTCCTAAGTCAAATTCAAATTTAAATGAAAGTGGAATATAAAAGTTGACCAACATAGGAGCTAAAATGTCAGATAAATAACAAATATTCCAGAGGCTATTCTAAAAGTGAAACCATCATCATTGGAATTGGATAAGTGACTCGAACAACCTCAAACAGTGGATAAAGATAATATTTAGTAACCATTTATTAAATCTGAAATAAATATGGAATTATGTTTTGCCCAAACTAATTTTAGGTGTTAGGGAATAATGCACTGGTATTTATGAAATAGGTCACACTTTTTACAAAAACCATTTGGGGCCTAAACATTTAACAGTGGAGAAAAGAGAATAAAAAAAAGAAAAAAGAAACAGAAAAGGAAAAAAAGAGCAACACCCCCCCCCCCGGCCCAACTGGCCGAAGCCCAGCCGGCCGGCCCACCTGCGCCCCCCTCTCTATATGGCCCCCCAGGAGACCCAAACCCTAACCCCCGGTGCCACTTCCCCCCCCCCCCTCGCTCCCCCCTCCCCCCCCCGATCAGATCGGATGGGGCGGACCGTGCCATCGCCCCGGATCGCTGGCGCCGTCGCCGTTGGACGCCGCCGCCCGGAGCCCGCTCTCCCTCGCCGGCTGCTCCCTCGACGCGCTCGCCCCGACGCGCCCGACCGCGCCCCCCCCCCGTCTCCATCTCGCCGCCGAAGCGCACGTCGCGCTTCGTCCCGCCGGCCTGCCTCCCCATCGCCGTCGTCCCGTCGACCACCCGACCCCGCTGCCCCGTCCTACGGATCACGGTGAGGCTCGGGCCTCTCCCCCCCTCTCTGCTCCCGCACCTCGCCGGCGCACCGCGCCCCCGTGCCGCGTCCGCCGCGCTCGCCGGCTCGCGCACGCGCCCGCGCGCCACCGCAGCCTCGCGCGCCCGCACACGCGCGCGCGTGCCCTGCCTCGCTACTGGCTCGCGGATTTGCCCCGCTTCGCCTCGCGCGACCGCCGCCCGCGGCCGCTCCAGCCACGCCGCCGCCCGCCTCGGCCCCGGTGCGTCGCTGCGCCCACGCTTCGCGCGCCCCCGACCGCCCCGCCCGCCCGTGCGTCCCCTTTGGGCACCGGACATGTCCGGTCCCAAAAGGGGCACCCCGGACGTGTCCGCCCCTGGTCCCTGACATGGGGCCATGACCCAAATAAAATAAAATAAAAAAAAATAAAAAAATAAAAATAATAATAAATTAATTAGTAATTAATCCTGATTAGGTTAATCTAATTAACTAATTAGTGTTAATTAAACAGTAATTAGTAATTAACTTAATTAACCGCTGACATCAGCATGAGGTCATGCTGATGTCATCATCAGCACTGTTTCGGATAATGTTGAATTAAATAATTAATTAAATTTCAGAAATTAATAAAAACTTTAGAAAATCATATTAAATAAACCGTAACTCCGATGAAAATACTTTGTACATGAAACTTGCTCAGAACGACGATACGAACCCGGATACGCCCTCTGTATTCCCGTCAGATGCCCGCGACTATAAGAACGTTGAACAATTAGACCGATTTCGATAAATGAATAGTGCCCAACTTTAATTAAATAAATCCAAATAAATTCCTAAATTAACTAAATCGTTTAGTTAGGCAGTAGAACACCCCGGCATATCATTTAGGCATGTCATACATATTGTTTGCATTATTGCCGTGAATTTATTGTTTCTCTCCCCCTCCTTCACTCTCGATAGACGCCGAGACCGGCGTCGCTGCTGTCGAGTACGACTACGCTACTGACGAGCAGCCCGTTGACGACCTCCCTCTCTTGCCAGAGCAACCAGGCAAGCCCCCCCCCTTGAGCATTCCAGATATCGCCCATTCTATTCTCCTGCTTGCATTAGATTTCGCTACTGTTAATGTATGCTCCTATTCTGATGCATAGCCTGCTGTTGTAACCTGTTCATTGCTACCTTACCTGCCTATGATAAACTGTTTAGTATAGGTTGGTATGAACCATCTGTGACCCCACCACCTTACTTTGTCGCCCCTGCTTGTTCATCGACGACTCGATCAACGTGATCGTCGATCAGAGACAGACGCCTCACTTCACACCCCCCTTAGTTGTACGACTCTGCGTAGTAACTATCGAGTGCCGAGGGTGATACCTCGTAACGCACTCCTGATGAATACTCTGCAGCATAGCTGTACGATCGTGGTCATCGAGGGTGATTCCTCCTTCTCCATGTCCGATACGACTCTGTCGTGCAACCCCTCAGTGTGAACCTCGAGGGTGATACCTCTTACGTTCACCCTGATGATTATGACCACACGGTTACTTGACCTTTTTCACAGGCGGGTCCACCCTGGTGGGTACCCGCTGGGGATCTATGATTTCGGGTGTGCCGGAAGGGCACTCGAGTGTGACATTGTGGCGGAGCATCAGAGACTCTGATTGTCTCCGCTTGATACTAATTGAGCCTATTGGATTTGGGTGTGTGATCTGAGTGGGGCGACGTGCCCTATACGCACTGCCACCACGCGGGATAATGGTTATGGGGCCCTCTGCGATGTACGTTTCGCCGAAAGCTTATCAGACGTCACGATTCACCGTGCGGGCTGATCGTCGGGATTGGGCTGGATACTTCACTGGCGAGTTCAGTGTCGCGCCTGCACCCCGGCCAGCCACGCAACGCGCAGGGTGCCCAGGGCGATGGCCCGAGACCCCTGGGTGCATAGGTTAGTCCGGCGTGCTGACCTCTCTGCTGAGCCTAGGTAGAGCGCTGCTTCGTGTTGATCTTCCGAGGACGGGCATTACCCAGCAAGTATGTCCGGCCAGAGTTGATCGAGCGTGTTGGGTAACAGTAGTGCACCCCTGCAGGGATGAATCTTCTATCGATAGCCGGTCCTACGGTAAAGGACGCTCAGTTTGTGTATCCCGATCTACTACTTAAACTGGATACTTGTTATTTAATTGAAGCTTCGGGATTACTTTCTCGCTGGGAGTCGAGGAAGGATCTTTGAGCTGTACTTCAACATGTTTGCTAAATAAAATGCTATTCTACTCTCTTCTACTGCTGCAAGATGATGGCTTTGAGAAGATGTTTGAAGATGCTAGTCTTCGATAGGACTAGGCCTTTCTCTCTATTCTGGCATTTCTGCAGCCCAGTCCACATATACAGCCTTTTCTCCATTGATAATGTTGCATATGTAGTATAGATCCTTGCTTGCTGAGTACTTCGGATGAGTACTCACGGTTGCTTTATTTTCTCTTTTCCCCCATATACCCCACCTTGATGATACACCAGACGATGGAGTCCAGGAGCCAGACGCCACCACCGGAGCCTACTACCAGGCGGGTCCAGAGGGCACGTACTACTGGAACGAGCCATCTGACCAGGAGTAGGATCGGAGGCTCCCAGGCAGGAGGCCAACGCCTTTCGATCTAGTGTCGCTGTTTGTGCTAGCCTTCTTAAGGCAGAACTTGTCTAACTATGTCTGTACCCAGATATTATTTGTATGACTGACTTATGTATTCGGATCTTCGGATCCCTGGTCGGTAATATTGTGGACCTCCGTTTATTTGTGTTTAGAGTTGTGTTGTGATATCTTCCCGTGAGTCCCTGGGCTTGATCGTACACGTTTGCGTGTATGATTAGTGTACGATTGAACCGGGGGCGTCACAGACCCTTTAGCTCATAGCCATCGCATGGCTAACATTCATACCCCTGACATCATCTGATGTCCATACACCCGAACTGTAAGTCTGATAAACCTTACCATTCTCTGATTCATTATTGTGGTTGACCAATCAGTGAGGCCTAGTGCGGACTGTCCAATACCGTGGACTCGGCTATTTGAATAGATTCTTACACTCTGCAGAGGTTGCGCACTTTACCCACACTATGGAGCTCCTGCCTTGGACTCCCATTCGGGTGGACCGGTGCTGCTCCAACAAAACTTGTTTACTGCCCTGGCACTCTTACGGTCCCACCGACAATCATACCCTCCCAAGGTCATGTCCTGGGTGCCCCTGTGTCACCTCGTGACACCTGCCACCATTGTGGCCAAACTAAACAGTCCCAAACGGGGACCGCGCGTGAACAAACAACTGGGCTCACAAGGTTATTGATGTCTACTATGCAACCTTTCTTCTTGTAGATGTTGTTGGGCCTCCAAGTGCAGAGTTTTGTAGGATAGTAGCAATTTTCCCTCAAGTGGATGACCTAAGTTTTATCAATCTGTGGGAGGCATAGGATGAAGATGGTCTCTCTCAAACAACCCTGCAACCAAATAACAAAGAGTCTCTTTTGTCCCCAACACACCCAATACAATGGTAAATTATATAGGTGCACTAGTTCGGCGAAGAGATGGTGATAAAAGTGTAGTATGGATAGTGGATATAGGTTTTTGTAATCTGAAAATATAAAAACAGCAAGGTAACTAGTAACAAAAGTAAGAACAAACGGTATTGCAATGCTTGAAAACAAGGCCCAGGGTTCATACTTTCACTAGTGCGATCTCCCAACATTGTTAACATAGTTGAATCATCTGTAAATCCCTCACGCGCGACAAAGAGTTCACTCCAAAGTCACAAATCGCGGAGAACAAACGAAGAAATTATTGTAGGGTACGAAACCACCTCAAAGTTATCCTTTTCGATCAATCTTATGAGCCATCCCCATTAATTGTCATGAACAACCCTATAGTTCATACTAGAATAACACCTTAAGATACACATCAACCAAAACCCTAATGTCACCTAGGCACTCCAATGTCACCACGAGTACCCATGGGTTCGATTATACGACATGCATCACACAATCTCAGATTCATCTATTCAATCCAACACAAAGAACTTCAAAGAGTGCCCCAAAGTTTCCATCGGAGAGTCAAGACGAAAACGTGTGCCAACCCCTATGCATAGATTCCCAAGGTCACGGAACCCACAAGTTGATCACCAAAACATACATCAAGTGGATCAATAGAACATCCCATTATCACCACGGATATCCCATCGCAAGACATACATCAAGTGTTCTCAAATCCTTAAAGACTCAATCCGATAAGAAAACTTCAAAGGGAAAACTCAATTCATCACAAGAAGATAGAGAGGGGAAAACTTCATATGATTCATCTATATTAATAAAGCTTGTGGTACATCAAGATCATGCCATCTCAAGAACACGAGAGAGAGAGAGAGAGAGAGATCAAACACATAGCTACTGGTACATACACTCAGCCCCGAGGGTGAACTACTCCCTCCTCGTCATGGAGACCGCCGGGATGATGAAGATGGCCACCGGTGATGGTTTCCCCCTCCGGCAGTGTGCCGGAACGGGCTCCCGATTGGTTTTTCGTGGCTACAAAGGCTTGTGGTGGCGGAACTTCCGATCTAGGTTTCTTTTCGGAGGTATCAGGATTTATAGGAAATTTAGGCATCGGTTTCACGCCAGGGGGTCAACGAGGCAGCCACAAGCCAGGGGGGCACGCCCCCTAGGCTTGTGGTGGCCTCGTGGCTCGTCTGGCCCAACTCTACTACTCCCTGGGCTTCTTCTGGTCCATAAAAAATCACCGTAAATTTTTATTCCGTTTGGACTCCGTTTGATATTCCTTTTTTGTAAAACTCAAAAACAAGGGAAAAACAGAAACTGGAACTGGGCTCTTGGTTAATAGGTTAGTCCCAAAAATAATATAAGCATTTTAATGCATATAAAACATCCAAGATGGATAATATAATAGCATGGAACAATCGAAAATTATAGATACGTTGGAGACGTATCAGTTATCGTCGCCTACCGGGCCAGGGTAGTGCGCATGCATAACCTTCCCTCTTTGGAGGTACCGACAAGAGGCAGTACAATTGACCAAGTTAGGGCCGTCCCATACCGGCAAATGTGGCTGCACGGATAAGTCCGGATAGGTGGCTCTTGATCAACCAATTAGGTTTGGTTTTTAGCAAGTACTTGACAAGCATGGATATTCATCATGAATAACTTAACATGGCAGTAACTATGTATGATATAACAACTACGAAAACATAACAACCTATCTCCATATAACGTCACAATGAGCCATTAGTGAAACAAGATTTAAATGGCAAGTTATCACTTTACAAATTCTAGCTGTAAGTTATGACCATTCGAACCCTTGTATGAAACCGGCAAATAAACCAGTAGCCACCAAAACGGTCTTTACAACTCAGATCTGGGACGTTACCAGAATAACTCAACCCCAGCTCAAGACGGCTGAAAAGCAGCTCAGAGTATGAGATGGTGTTGATAAAAAGAAGGTAGCAATTCCCCAAGACGGCCGAAAAACAGCTCAGAGCATAGGGTCACCGCTACAGAAAGAAATTCAACAGCTACCCGAGACGGCCGAAAAGCAGCTCAGAACACGGGACAATTGCTGAAAAGAGAACATAAACTCGACATCCACCTCGGACGACCGAAAGCAGCACAGAACACAGGCGTGGTGCCGTTCAAAGAAAGGTCAAGCAAGGCTTCATCAGCGTCACTTACAGCTCATTGCCACACATACAAGCATAAGCATATTAATTTAAACACGCAAGAATAACACAGAGCAATGCTTTAGGGCATATATCAGATGGTCGGCTTGCCTGGGGGTGAAGGAATACTCCAGCAGAAGTGCGATCACCTCACGGAAAGATTCGCCGGAAAGGATTCCCTCTCGGAGGGGCTGAATAGAGGGCAGGGGCAAAATGGATATTTTTAGAATGTGTCAACATGGTGGAAGTGATGTCATCGGAACGGGCTCGACGAACAGAGAAGGTGGGCGTTGGATTCACCTGATTCGGAGTTGCGGATAAAAAGATATGAAGACTGGACTGCCAGGGACCAATTTGTAGTATAAATATTTACACAGAGGCCCTCAGCAGTTTTTTCTGGGAAAAAGAATAAAGGGACTGCGTGCCTGGGCCGGCTCGGGCTAAATCTTCACCGCCGTCCCTACTGCTCCCCTGGGCCGAGCCCACTTGCCTTGCTACTTTGAAAAAAAACGCAGGGAGGGGGTTGAGCCACTGCCAGGCCGGGCCCGCTGCCAAGGCGTCCTCAACCTCGCGTGTGCGCACCTGGACGTGGGAGGAGAGAACTCCGACAGCGACTGTGGGCGGCTCCGGCTAACATTTTAGGCGCTCGACCCGTCGGTGTGCTCGGGAGGCCAAGGCGCATCCACTACAGGGACGCACGGACCTCGAGGAGGGCGGAAACGAGGGCGACCACGGCTATGGCGAACGGTGGTTCCGGCGATGATTGTTCCGGCGCCACGGCCATGGAGAGGAAAGAACGAGCTGTGGGGGCGGGTCTAGGGTGATGGTGGAGGCCTCTGGTGGAGAAAGAAGGAGAGGAGGGGCTCGGGGCAGCTTCAATTTAGGCGAGCCGAGGTGGCGGCCATGGCGGCAGTGAGGGGCTAGGAGAGCTCTCGGAGCTCATTAGAGAGGCCAGTGAGGGCGAGAGGAGGATGGTGAGGCAGCTGGTGAGCTTGCGGAGTGCTCAGGCTAGGCTATTTATAGCCCGGCAGTGAGAGGAGATAAGTTCGGCTTCTCGACGTTCTTATCGGCACACTGGAGCTCCGGCGACACGCGGAAGGAGGAGACGATGTCGGCAGGGGATCCGGGGAAGTGTAGAGGCCAGCAGGAGCTTTGAGAGGGCTCGGGGAGGAAGAGGACATGGGTCACGGGCGGGACAGTACTGCGGCGGCGATCGCCATGGCTTGAGGTAGAAGAAATTGGAGAGGGGAAGGGCCTAGAGGGGGGCGCGTGGACGCAGGGGAGCCGTAGGACATGCTCGGACAAGTAGGGTCTGGCCGGAGGTGACTGCACGGAGACGACAGAGTGTAGTGCGTGGTTTCTGCGTGGCCGTTGTGTGGTCACCACGTGCATGTCGTACTCTAGAAGGCTTGTGCCTGTCTAAGCTTGTCCAACAGGTCTCTTCCTACTCAAATAGATAAGAGAAAGGGCTGGAACCAGCTAGGTAGCTCTGAAGTGAGTGGAACTTGCAGAAAAAGCTTTTAGCAGCAAACTTGGGTGGACTCTACTGAAGAAATGGATAAAGGAAAGGAGTTGGCTCTTTGTCATAATGACATGTAGTAGGAAGGAGTATATCCTATATAAATTTGAAGCAAAATGGACCAAGTTTGAGTGCACTTCCTTTGCAATGTCAAATATGGTCCAGAAACTAGACTTTGAAGCTGCACTCATACGGCTTGATTAAATAAACTAAATTTTCGTGACACCCTAGTTTTTGGCAACTTTTTCTTTTCAAAATCTTTTTGGTTTTATTTGCATCTTGGTTGGTTTTTCAGTTAACTTTGGACTTATGAATCTTTGAACCTTCTTCCCAAGTGACCCAAAACTCTCATCACTTTGCCAAAACCTTGCCACACCTCTCTTGGATCAAACCCTAATTCTAATCTCTTCCAATAATTTATTTTTTTCTCTCTTTGGGAAACTATGTCATCACTATGGTTTATGAAGCAACCTATAGTTTTGATGATCAGAAAAGTCCCAAACTCATACCACACCTTCTTATCATTATATAATCTCATAATCTTCAAAAACATTCCATTGTCCAATACAAAATTTTGGCCAGAATAATTATTTTCTTTCTAGTCAGAATTGGTCAATTGTGAAGCAACCTCTATTTTCTTAACTCAGAAAATTCCCAATAAATTCCCTAAGATATTAGGGATCCTATCTAGCCACAATATCAAAAAATATTACTTTGGCAATTGCAACTTTTCAGCAATAAGACTCTGACAAGTTACTATTTTTGGGACCTTTGTGAAGGAAGTGCTAGCTAGGAGTAGCCAAATGCCATGAAATTTTTATGGCATCTTCCACACATCATATGACTCCATCATGCCAAATTTTAGCTCCATCAGATCTGCCAGTTGAGTGCCACAAGATCATCAAGTTTCTGACCAGTGTGGCAGTTTACACAGGAACTATAACCAAATCTTTGCAAAAACCTGTTAAACTACACCAGCATGTACTCCTTCCAACGTAGAATCTCCTAGACAAGTGCTTTGGCTCTGGCTAAACTTCATCTTCCCTCTGGAACCTCCTCAAGATTTCTACCAGAACCTGTTTTGAATGAGTTCCAGCACATTGAGCCATTCCTAGACCTACACTTGCCCATACCTCCTATTTGAGCTCAGGTCGACGCAATGGACAAGCTTGGGTAGGCTCGCGAGGCCTCCAGACGCCATGTCGCATGGTGATCACCAGGTTGACATGACCAAAGACGCGCTCTACGCGCCCAGGCGCATCGGACATGATCGCTCCGGCCATCCCTCGCTGCCCCCTCCTTGTCCTTGGTGCCGACAACCTTCAAGCCGCACGTGTGGCCCCTCCCGAATCCTCTTGACCACCGGCGAAGGCAGCCGCCGCTCACGGCCAAGCTCCGCCATGGGTGAAACAGTGAGCTCCAGTCATCATCGTTGTCCGCAAGCTCATTAAGGCTCCAGACCAGTCCCGTCTCTCCTGTGAGCTCACGTCCCCTCCTCACGCGCCCCGTAGGCCAGCTCAACGGCCAGCTCACCATAGCTCCGGCAGCTTCTCCGCGGCGCCGTACGGCTCGGGCACCCGCCGCCCGGCTATATATAGCCCTGCCCAACCCCTCCTCTCCTCACCACCTCACCTCACCATCACACAATTGCCTCCAGAGCGCCCTAGTGAGGGCCGGGAGCTCGTCTCCCTCAGCTCCGGCAAAGGCTCCGCCGCCCGATACCCTCCTGACGCTAGCCCACTCCAGCCAACCCCAGCCTTGTCTGACCTCGCCCACGAGCTCAGGGCATTCCCCTGGTGCTCCACGACCTCCTTCCTAGTCGAACCGCTACCGGAATCGCTGCCGCCGACGACGCCCGTAGCTTCCACCCGCCGGAGAAGAAGGGGGCGCCGCCGTTCGATCATCTCCGGCTAAACTGCGGGTACCTACGGCCTCGTCTCCTCACGCCCGACTCATCCCCGCCAACTCCCAGCTCCGCCGCCGTCTCCACGCTGGAGTACCGCCGCCGGTGAGCCGCCTCGCCTCGGTTCCCCTCCCTCCTTCCTTTTAAATCGCCAGGGACCCCACCTGTCAGCGACCCCGACCGCGCCTGAACCGTTTTAAGCGAAGGCGCCTTTGGCTTTTACGCCATCGACGTGGACCGCTGAGAGGTTTTCTGTTTTTATTTAAATTCGAGAGTTGACCAGTAACTTTGACAGGCCATATCTTTTTATTCCTAAGTCCAAATTGATTGATTCTTTGTGCACTTGGTTTGTCTTGAGATCCTCTAATTTCTGGTAAAGTTTGGTATTTTTCTCACACTCACAGAATTTTTGGTGAGCAAAACAGTGATATGTGACATTTTAAATTGCTGTTTTAAATTATTTTCAGAAGGAAACTTTGGTGCATTTGGAGACCAGGATTTTTTGGGCAACCCAACAGAGCAAGGCAAGCCAGGACATCCATCTTATGAAGCATCCCAATAGCATTGCATAATTAAATGAATTACTTTCATTTACTTGCTATATAGTAATTCAAACTAAATTAATTTAAATGCCTAGTTGCTGCCATTTTAAATTATTGTGATAAACCACATGCTTGCTTAATGAAACTTGGTCGGTTGATCGAGAGTCACCTATCCGGGCTTATCCGTGCTACCACATTTGCCGGTATGGGATGGCCTTGACTTGGTCTGGCTCCATGCTATTTCACTGGTACCTCTAGATAGGGAGGGTTATGCGTGCGTGCTGCCCTGATCAGGTAGACGGCGATAACCCTGTGAGCCCAGTTGAGTATTGTGCCGGCGTCCCCGTTTGGGACAGTTTAGCTTGGCCACGACGGTGGCAGGTGTCACGAGGTGACACATGGGCCACCCATGGCAGGGCTCCGGGGGAGGATGAATGCCGGTGGTACGATGGGAGAGTCACGGGTCAGGCGGGTTTCGTTGGAGCAACGCTGGTCCACCCGAATGGGATCACGAGGCCAGGTGCTCCATGGTGAGGGTAAAGTGCGCAGCCTCTGCAGAGTGAAAAATCTATTCGAATAGCCGCATCCATGGTATTGGACAGTCTGTCCAGGCCTCACTAGGTGGTCAACCGAAATACTGATAATAATAATGGAAGAACTCGTATTGTGATCGGAAGTACTCAATGAGTTGTGAGTATTCCGAGGGTTGTGGGACAACCCGGAAGAGAGTAAGTTGATAATCGGTGACAATAAGTGAATCACTTAAGAATTGAACATGTTGATTGCCATGCTATTGTTTGCTGCATTACTTGGTTGTCGTGAGCTTGCGAGTACATTCAAAGTACTCACCTGGCATATCATGCCAGATGCAGGAGAAGCCGAAGATGGAGGTCCCGATGGTTCGTGCTATGCTAACTAGGCTGTGTCCCAGCAGTGCCCCTATGGATGGAGTTTCCGCTATGACCTGCTACGCCGTAGAGTTTCCCTAGTAGTTTCGAGGCCCGCTATGTTTCATAAATAATGTAGATATTGTCATAGCACCCGGTGTGCTTTTGTCCTCGTTGTCGATGTAAAATATGAGCTTGTACCCGAAGTTTATCAATAAAGATCAGTTCTGTTCTGTTCCAAGTTGTTGTGTGTTTCTAGAAGACATGGTCTCTGGGTTGGAAACACTGGTAATCCGGTTCTCTAAGCCTGGGTGCCACAATTTTGGTGGAGGGAAGTTATTTGGGTGTATGGAGATACTAGAAAATTTTCAGCTTAATTGGAAATTCCAAAGTAGTACTCCCTTCACAGAGCTTGAATCTGGACAGAAACTAGATGGAATTTTTGGGAGAAAATGGCTAGATAAAATGATTTGAATTTTTGTATGCTCACATCATATAGGAAATGTGAGGTCCTGGATTAATTTCAAGATTTTTGAAGCAATATAAAATATAGTTGCTTCACAACCTCAAAATAGATCCACAAACAAGAATTGGATGATGTGCTCAAAATTTAACTGTGGGACTTGGGTTCTTGATAAAAATGGTGAATATATGGATATGAGAAGCTCCACAATTTATTTGGGATTTTTCCTGGCTAGCAAAATGGTAGCCCCTTTGGAAAGTGCCCAAAGTGCAATATTGAATTTAAATAGGAAAATGCAATTTCCCAAATTTAATTATGGCCAATATTTTTATGAGAGCTCAATATGATCACAAAGAGTGTCTCCACAAGTTTTTATGAACTTTGGAGATGGATAGATATTTTCCTGGATTTAATTCCTTTAGCTGGCAGAAAAAGGAATTAATTTTGAATGAAAAATTGCAAATGACTTGGCAATATTTTTGCATATACAGGGTTTATAGATGTGGAATGATCACTGGGAAAAGTTTGGGAGGCAACAGATCAAAGAAAACTAGGGTTCCTTTGTAACGGAAGGAATTATGGTTTCCCTTCCGATGACTCGGAAGGTAGGTTTTCGGTGGCAAAATGCTGAGATTATGTTTTGGGTGGCAAGGTTGAATCGAAGAGAATCTTTGGTTGGATAGGAAAGGCAAGGCTAGATGACCATCTTCATATACCCAAGAGCGAGAGGAAATTCCGATAACACAAAAAAAAAGATGGGAGTCCAATCCCGCGAAGAAAAAAAAACAGGGAGCGAAAACCAGGGTGTTACAAACCTACTGTTGACATCAGATTTTGGCATGGCATAAAAGGCAAATAAGATGGCATCGAGTGAGAGGGTTTTTAATATAAAAAGTTTCACATTGTTGGATGGAACAATTTTGATGTTTAGGTTATCATCGTCCGACCCCATCTTAGAGGCTGAAATCGTACTCCGAGTGGCAGAATTCAGTGTTCCGAGTGGGTTTTGGCCGATCACGCCAATGAGACGACCTCGGATGAAGGAGCACTCCAAAGGAATTGTCTTCGCCTCATCGAGGCAATCGATTTTCATATATAAATCATCTAAATCCGAGTTCATATGCAAAAGTTACAGTTAATACGGTCCAGCCCGACAAGAGACCAAAATATTACGCTTGATTCCAGACACATGTTGATGAGTGTCTGATGCAGTGCGTGATCAATTTGGCCCTCAATACGGCCTTGAAATGAAAAACTTTCAGCAAGAAAAAGTTTCGTCTCGTCGAGCAGATTGATTTTCATATATAAATCATCTCAATCCGAGCTCGTATGCGACCTGGAGAGGCAAATCAAGATCAGGCTGTGTTTTCAGTCGGGAAATCCGAGTGAAAAGCTTACCGTCCGAGTGAAAAGCTTACCATCCGAGTGAAAACTTACCGATCGTGTAAGAGATTGCCATCCAAGTGAAAATATAGTCATCCGAGTGAAAATCTTACCATCCGAGTGAAAACTTACCGACCGAGTGAAAATTTAGTCATCCGAGTGAAATATTGTCCTCCAGGTGAAAATATTGCTATTCGAGTGAAAATATTACAAATCCGGATGAAACATTGTGATCCAAGTGAAAACTTGACGTTCGGGTGAAAGTTTGTTGTCCAAGTGAAAGTATTGCCATTCGAGTGAAGGTTGCCATTTGAGTGAAAGGTTGTCGTCCGACTGAAACTTCAGTCAGAGAATCCGAGCAACATGAAATCCGAGTGAAACTTAGTCGGGGAGTCCGAGTGGCATAAAGTCCGACTAAAAACTCTGTTTAGGCAATCTAAGGAAGTCAAAATATTGCCAGCCAACTGAAAATTTGTCGTCCAAGTGAAAGATTGTCGTCCGAGTGGAGAAATCTAGTAGTGCGATCCGAGTGAAGGACCCTGACCTCCGAGTGGATGAACTCGAATCCGAGTGAAACTGAACATGTGCCCAAAAGTTTATCAAGATGACCTCGGATGGAGAAGTGTTCAATACGGAAGTTGTGCGTGTCGTCAAAATGGTAAACTTTGGTTCTGGAGTCATCATCATCAGAGATGATATACGGCCCGCAAATTCACTACGAGACTCGGACAGTCCAGTCTGCTGCAAGACCGAGTCCGACTGGAAGGTAAAGATGACCTCGTAAAGTATTCAAGATGACCTTGTTTGAAAAAGTGATCAATATGAGAGTTGTTCGACTCGTCGAGACGCACAAATTTGATATTTGGGCCGTCTTGATCGGAGGTCATATGCAAGGTCGACGGCCCGCGGAAGGAGGAAGACAGAAGTTTGGGCCAGATTCAGACTAAATCCGAGTTGGACTAGAACTAGGACTCTAGGACGTGGATTGATGTAATTTTTTGTAAGGAAAGCCTAGATGAATCATTTACTTGTACGGGAAGTCCAGCCACCTCTTATATATGTTGGGGGTGACGGTCGATTGAACAACACACAATCGACATATCAATATACTACTTTTTCATCTACGTTTTATCTCTCCACCGTTTTCTCTCTCGTTCTTCGCTGTTCCTCGAGTTTGAGAACTACGAATCCCGAGGCTCTAGGGGCGAGCGAATCGACCTAGGGCAGCCCATAGCCGCCACACTCCCTGATGGGGTCCCTCCCGGGTGTGTGGGGTTTCGGGTCTGCAAAAGCGCCCGTCGTCTGTCTTGCGTATCGCGTTGTCGGTCAGGTCTCCTTCGACGTGAGCTGCGGTGCATCACCCCCGGCGTCGAGGGTACACGTGACGTGTTCGTGTGTTAACACACTTTTTGGCGACTCCGCTGTGGACTGAAGATCAATCATCATCATCCACCATGTCCGATCTTCCCAAGCTATCTGAGGTAGATGCCGATAACATCATTAAGCCCAGTCTTGATGAGATATCGGCCGATCATCGCCAAATCTATGAGGAGTACAAGAAGGCATGCGAAGGGAAGGATTTGCAGGAGTTCCTTGCAAAATTCAAGAAGGATCGCCAAGGCAACATTACTCCGATTGAAGAAATCAAGTTCCCTCCTCTTCAAGCCGAGCAGGTTAAACCCTCTATGAGTACTACCTTTTCTCCTGAGCAGTGGGCTGAGATTGAGAGTCGTATTGCTAATGGTAACAATCTGGTCTATCAAACTTTCATAGAAAATACTAATGCTCAGAAGAATATATCTCAATCATCTAGTGGTAATGGTGGTATAGCTGCTAGTGTGCAAAACTCTAATCTGGCTTTACCTATTTCATCGGCGCCTCCCATGCCGATGATATATTATCCTACCCAAACAAATCAGATTGTGGCTGCACCCATTAATCCTATTATGAGCATGCCAGGTTCGGTGGCAACGCCGAACCAAACCCTACCTACAGGTACAACCACTCGGCCACTACCGAACTATGGTTCGGCATATATGCCACATTTTCTACCTACAGCTAGTAGTCCTACTCCTCCTGTGCCACAGCAACAAGCCTCATCTTCTACTACATACGATGCCCTAGCTAATTTTAGAGAGGAGATGGCTAAGATGCTTCGAGAGAATTTTGGAGTTGAGTTGCCTCGGAATCGGATTTACCAAAAGCCGTACCCCGAGTACTTTGATGCCATCCAGTGCCCTCCAGGATATAAGATTCCAGATTTCGTTAAGTTTAATGGAGAAGGCACAAAAACCACATGGGAGCATGTTAGTCAATATTTAGCACAATTAGGTGAAGCAGGCTCGCTAAATGAATTAAAAGTGTGTTTGTTTCCTTTGTCATTAACTGATACTGCATTTTCATGGTTTTCTTCTTTACCACATGGTTCTATTCGGGTTTGGTCGCAGCTAGAGCAGAAATTTCATGATCACTTTTATAGTGGCGACAATGAACTTAAGTTGTCACATCTTACATCGGTTAAGCAGAAGCATGATGAATCGGTCTCCGATTACGTCAAGAGATTCAGAGAAACAAAAAACCGTTGTTATAGTTTGGCGATAACCGAGAGAGACTTGGCTGACCTAGTGCTGAGTAGTTTAAGAACTCCCATTAGAGAAAAGCTAGAAGGCTATGAGTTTTTAAATATCAACCAAGTCTTACAAAGGGCTTTGGCTCAGGAAAGCCGAAGCAAAGATCTCAAAGAAGTACATAGATATAAGGCTGATCGTCCTAAGATGAACATGGTTGAATATGATAGTGATCACTCGGACGATGAGGGTGATATGTATGCTACTGAATTTGTTTGGCCGTCTAAGGCCAAACCATTTACTTGCAATGACCTAAAACCGATTCATAAGAATCATGATGAAGAGATGAAGTTTACTTTTAACATTGCTAAGTGTGATAGAATATTTGATGCTTTGCTGCAGGCTAAGATTATTAGGATATCTCATACTTTACCGCCGTTTGAAGAGCTGAAACGGCGTGCCTATTGCAAATATCATAATTCCTTTTCTCATGATACTAACGATTGCAAATGTTTTTCGACAATAGATACAATCGGCCATTAATGACGGACGATTGAACTTTTCTCAGATGCAAGTTGATAAACAGCCCTTTCCAATGAATACCATGGAGTTGGAGGGGAAGAAGCTACTCATTCGGTCGGAGGTAGCTGAATCTGCTAATAAAGCTAATGTGATTGTTGGTGAGCCCAGGAAAGATAAGGAAGGCGACAAGGTTTTTGGGAGACAGGTCGTACTTGATAAGCAACCTGATGGCAAGGAAGTGATCAAAATCACCATCAGGAATCCTACACTCAGGGGGCAACCGCAAGTGCAAGAAAATACTCGTGTTAAATTTGTCAAGCCCAAGAGTCCAGAAGTTGGCAAATGGAAGAGGAATGAAACTAAAGTACAACGCAAGCGGATCAAGCCAAGTTTTGACATGTTACTGTCCAAGTATGCCAACCAGTCGGCCGGTTCTAGCTCTAACCGGCCATCACACTTGAAGCGACCAAGGTCACCATTAGCTGATATGTTCAGTCGGTATATGAGACCAGGTGGACCAAGGGCGCCGTTTCCAGAAGAGCAGAGGCAAGCTGTTTGGGACCGACTTGATTACTCATATAAGGGCCGACTGAACATTGGTGACTTTCAGTCGGCTGGGCAAAATATGCGACCGAGTGGAATCTATCCAAGTGTAAGAATGCACCCAGGTGGAAGCCATCTGAGTGAAAAAATGAGGCTGGGTGGATTCCATCCGAGTGAGTTCTATCCGAGTGGATTCCATCTGAGTAAAAAAGTGCGACCGAGTGGAAATTTCATGCATCTGGAAAGTCAAAAGGAATGGCGTGTTAAGCCACCAAGTGTTGCAGCAGTCGAGTTAGGAAAAGGAAAGGAAAAAATCAATGCTGACTCACTTATCTTGGGAACCGAAACATTCCCCATACAGCAGCCGATTGTTCATAACAACCCGACTGAGCCGATACTTGCTATCGCGCCAAAACACTCGGCTAATGACCATGAAGCAAGCACCAGCCAAGTGAAGCTGAGAGACCCTAAATACACTCAGCCAAAGTGGTGCCTCCCAGGGCTAACAAAAACACAGAAGAGGAAACTGCAGAGGTTAAGGAGTCAAGAGATGGTAGAACAGGAGGCCAAGAAACAAAGGGATAAGTTGTTCAATGACACTCGGCCCATGGTTCCTGCAAAACAAGTGTGGAGGCCTAAACAAATACAAGATGTAGTGGCTTATACACCTATCACAGCAGCACCTACACCACCAAAAGAGGACGATGCAATTATTACATCGTCTATGTTACCTAGTACTTCCTCCTCACTCGGACAGATTTCAGAATCAGTGGATACACTTCAGGAAGAGGATGATATGTTGGACTATGAGTCTACGCCGGTTCATGAAGGTATGGATATCAATATGGTGTATTACTTACCTGTTGAGTTTCGTGCTGTAGATGAGGAAGGGGAGGTTGCTCAGATGGATTTTGGCCCTAAAAACGCAATATTCGAGAAGCCAAAAGACCCAGTAACACATGTGAAACCGTTGTATCTCAGAGGTCATATCAATGGATCGCCGCTCACTCGGATGCTTGTTGATGGTGGTGCTGTGGTAAATCTTATGCCATATTCGGTCTTCAAGAAATTGGGTTTGCCTGATGAAGAATTGATCAAGACCAATATGGTGCTTAATGGATTCGAAGGCAAAGAGAAAACCGAAGCCAAAGGTGTGATGTATGTGGAGCTTGCAGTCGGAAGCAAAACTTTGGCTACTGCGTTCTTTGTCGCTGAGGTGCAAGGTAACTACAACGTCATACTAGGCCATGATTGGGTTCATGCAAACCAGTGCATGCCATCCACTATGCACCAGTTTTTGATCCAGTGGGTTGATGATGAAGTGGAAGTCATTCATGCGGATAACTCGGCCTGTGTTGCTTTGGCCGATGCATCGATGGATTGGCAACATCCCAATGCTACTTGCTTGACGGGATGTGACTTATCAGAGTTTGATTTTCTCAGCGCGACCAAGAATGGTTTCGTGCCCGTCTCTTTAAAGCCGACTGAATGCAATCGGCTCCAAGGTATGATATGTTTAAATGGAGTCTAATTCCGAGTGGTTACAAAAACGTCTTGTAAAATATCGGTCCAGCGAGAACGATATGTATGAGCCTATAGAGGAGTTGGATGACATGGATAAGCCTGGACAAGGTTTTACATCGGCCGATCCATTAGAAGAGATAGATATTGGAGATGTTTCAGTCACTCGGCCGACGTTTGTAAACAAAAATTTGAGAGCCGATTGTAAAGCTAAGTTAATCGAGCTATTGAAAGAATATGTTTGTTGCTTTGCAAGGGAATATCATGAGATGCCAGGTTTAAGCCAAGAGCTAGTGGAGCATCGGTTGCCTATAAAGGCTGGTTTTAGACCGTATAAACAATCGGCCAGAAAATTTAATCCAAAAACATATGACCGGATCAAGGAAGAGATCGGTCGCTTGCTTAAAGCTAATTTTATTAGACCCTACAGGTATGCCAAGTGGATTTCTAACATTGTCCCAGTGGAGAAGAAAGGATCCGGCAAGTTGAGGGTGCGCATTGATTTCAGAGAGTTGAATAGGGCTACACCCAAAGATGAGTATCCCATGCCAATAGCCGATATGCTTATTAATGATGCTTCTGGACATAAGGTTATTAGCTTTCTAGATGGTAATGCCGGATACAATCAAATTTTTATGGCCGAAGAGGACATGTCCAAGACAGCTTTTCGATGCCCTGGTTTCCTTGGTTTATTCGAGTGGACAGTGATGACATTCGGATTAAAAAATGCTGGCGCCACATATCAAAGGGCTATGAATTTGATTTTTCATGATTTACTCGATGTCATACTTGAAGTTTATATTGACAATATTGTTGTTAAATCGGATGCTTTTGAATCTCACTTGGCCGATTTGCGTTTAGCTTTTGAAAGAATGAAAAAGAATGGACTGAAGATGAATCCTTTGAAGTGTGCATTCGGCGTGTCAGCTGGCAAGTTTTTGGGTTTCATTATTCATGAAGATGGCATAGAGATTGATCCCAAAAAGATAGAGGCCATACAAAAAGTGGAGGCTCCAACATGCAAGAGAGATATGCAAAAGTTCCTTGGCAAGGTCAATTATTTGAGAAGGTTCATAGCTAATCTGTCAGGGAAAGTTGATGCATTTACTCCTATCCTTCAGTTAAAGAATGATATTGATTTCACTTTGGGGGCAAAACAGCAAGAAGCATTTGATATGATCAAGAATTATTTATGCACTCCCCCGGTGATGAAAGCACCCAAGCATAGGGAGCCCTTTAAGCTTTACATTGCAGCAGAGGAAGGTGTTATCGGTGCTGTTTTGACTCAAGAAACCGAAGAAAAAGAGCATGCTATTACATATTTGAGCAGGCGCTTATTGTACGCTGAGACAAGGTATACATTTATTGAAAAATTATGTCTATGTTTATATTATGCTTGCACAAAATTGAGACATTACCTAGTGCCTAGTGCTTGCGTAATGGCTTGTCAAACCGATGTCATCAAGTACATGTTGCATAGGCCAATTCTTAGTGGTAGAATTGGCAAGTGGGCTTATGCTTTGATTGAATATGATTTGGCTTATGAATCTCTAAAATCCATGAAAGGCCAAATCATTGCTAATTTTATTGTTGAGCATCGGATTAATGACAAGCATGATGTTGATATAAATCTTGTTTCGTTAGTACCATGGAAATTATACTTTGATGGTTCAGTATGTAGCAATGGCCAAGGTGTTGGTATTGTTTACATATCTCCTCATGGTGCTGTTTTTGAAGCCTCATGCCGCTTAGAATATTTTTGCACGAACAATCAAGCCGAATATGAAGCATTATTATTCGGCCTAGAGATGTTACTTGCTATAGATGTTAGACATATTGAGGCATATGGTGATTCGTTATTAGTGGTGCAACAAATATCCAAGGTCTTTCAGTGTTTGGACAAATCACTTAATGTCTATCTTGATAAATGTCTAGATATAATTTCTACATTGGATTGTTTTAGCATTGCTCATATATCTAGGCATGACAATTGGAGAGCAAATGAGTTGGCACAGCAAGCATCCGGCTATCATGTTGATCATGGCATGTTTCATATTTCTCAAAGACCGATGTCTTGTCTTGCTAATATAGGGGAGGCTGAACCAGAACCCACTGATTTGGCCATTAACAAAAAATCTAGTGCAGGTGAAAATATCGACCGGAGGAAGCCCATTATTGATTACTTGTGCAATCCGAGTGAAAGGGTGGACAGGGCTGTTCGGCGTATGGCTTTCAAGTATACAATGAGAGATGATGGTCTTTATCGCCGAACAATCGATGATGTTCTTCTAAAGTGCTTGGACGAGGACCAGGCAAGAGTTGCTATGGGAGAGGTACATGAAGGCATTTGTGGCACTCATCAGTCAGCTCCCAAGATGAAATGGTTACTGCGACGTGCTGGGTTTTATTGGCTGACTATGATTAATGATTGCTTCAGATATTATAAAGGGTGTGAAGCTTGTCAAAAATTTCGTGATATTCAATTGGCTCCTACTGCTATGTTACATCCTATTGTCAAGCCGTGGCCTTTCATAGGATGGGGATTAGACTTCATTGGAGAAATTCATCCGTCTTCCTCAAAGGGGCATTGATTCGTGTTGGTGGCAACCGATTATTTCACTAAATGGTCTGAAGCAGTACCTCTCAAAAACATGACGCATACTGAGGTAATTCAATTCATAACCGAGCACATAATTGATAGATTCAGCATTACTCAAACATTAACTACAGATCAAGGTTCATCTTTCATGTCACACCAAGTCAGATAATTTGCCGAGTCTTATAACATAAAGTTGTTTAATTCCTCTCCGTATTATGCCCAAGCTAATGGACAAGCTGTGTCTAGCAATAAAATTTTAATCAAGCTCATCAAGAAGAAGATAGAGGATAATCCAAGGGGATGGCATGAGTTGTTGTCTGAAGCTTTGTGGGCACATAGAATCTCAAGGCATGGTGCTACGAAGGTGACTCCATATGAGCTAGTATATGGTCAAGAGGCCGTTTTACCCGTGGAAGTAAATTTGAATGCTTTGAGAATAGCCAAACAGAATTATCGGCAATCGACTTTTATAACTTGATGATGGACAATGTTGATGAGGTTGCCGATAAACGTTTGGCTGCTTTGAAGGCCATAGAGAGAGACAAGTTGAGGGTGGCAAGAGCTTACAATAAGAAAGTCAAGTTGAAGAATTTCCAAGTTGGTGATCTCGTCTGGAAAGTGATTCTACCGATTGGTTCAAGAGATAGAAAATTCGGGAAGTGGTCTCCGAATTGGGAAGGTCCTTTTAGGATTACAAGAGTAGTTCCCGGAAACTCTTATTTGGTTGAATCCGTACAAGGGACATTGTTACCTCGAGCTCTCAATGGCAAGTACTTGAAGAAATACCACCCGAGTGTGTGGCAAGAAGCCTAAGTAGGCAATGGCCGATATGCGATTATTGCCCTTAGCACAAACATGGACGATACATAGTTATCGCCCGGAGAAAAATAAATGGCCAATGGAGTGTTGACATCGTCCTTAGAACAAACATTGAGCATGTTATTTTTCAGCATGCAAGCTTTGCCGAAAAACAGGGGGGCATATGTTGACATCAGATTTTGGCACGGCATAAAAGGCAAATAAGATGGCATCGAGTGAGAGGGTTTTCAGTATAAAAAGTTTCACATCGTCGGATGGAACAATTTTGATGTTTATGTTATCATCGTCCGACCCCATCTTAGAGGCTGAAATCGTAATCCGAGTGGCAAAATTCAGTGTTCCGAGTGGGTTTCGGCTGATCACACCTTCGAGACGACCACGGATGAAGGGGCACTCCAAAGGAATTGTCTTCGCCTCATCGAGGCAATCGATTTTCATATATAAATCGTCTCAATCCGAGTTCATATGCAAAAGTTACAGCCAATACGGTCCAGCCCGACCAGAGACCAAAATATTACGCTTGATTCCAGACACATGTTGATGAGTGTCTGATGCAGTGCGTGAGCAATTCGGCCCTCAAGACGGCCTTGAATTGAAAAACTTTCAACAAGAAAAAGTTTTGTCTCGTCGAGCCGATTGATTTTCATATATAAATCGTCTCAATCTGAGCTTGTATGCGACCTGGAGAGGCAAATCAAGATCAGACTGTGTTTTCAGTCGGGAAATCCGAGTGAAAAGCTTACCGTCCGAGTGAAAAGCTTACCATCCGAGTGAAAACTTACCGATCGTGTAAGAGATTGCCATCCAAGTGAAAATATTGTCATCCGAGTGAAAAGCTTACCATCCGAGTGAAAACTTACCGACCGAGTGAAAATTTAGTCATCCGAGTGAAATATTGTCCTCCATGTGAAAATATTGCTATTCGAGTGAAAATATTACAAATCCGGATGAAACATTGTGATCCAAGTGAAAACTTGACGTTTGGGTGAAAGTTTGCTGTCCAAGTGAAAGTATTGCCATCCGAGTGAAGGTTGCCATGTGAGTGAAAGGTTGTCGTCCGAGTGAAACTTCAGTCAGAGAATCCGAGCAACATGAAATCCGAGTGAAATTTAGTCGGGAAGTCTGAGTGGCATAAAGTCCGACTAAAAAATCTGTTTAGGCAATCTAAGGCAAGTGAAAATATTGCCAGCCAAGTGAGAATTTGTCGTCCAAGTGAAAGATTGTCGTCCGAGTGGAGAAATCTAGTCGTGCGATCCGAGTAAAGGACCGTGACCTTTGAGTGGATGAACTCGAATCCGAATGAAACTGAACATGTGGCTGAAAGTTTATCAAGATGACCTCGGATGGAGAAGTGTTCAGTACGGAAGTTGTGCGTGTCGTCAAAACAGTAAACTTTGGTTTTGGAGTCATCATCATCAGAGATGATATACGGCCCGCAAATTCACTACGAGACTCGGATAGTCAAGTCTACTGCAAGACCGAGTTCGACTGTAAGGTAAAGATGACCTCATAAAGTATTCAAGATGACCTTGTTTAAAAAAGTGTTCAATATGAGAGTTGTTCGTCTCGTCGAGACGCACAAATTTGATAATTGGGCCGTCTTGATTGGAGGTCATATGCAAGCTCGACGGCCCGCGGAAGGAGGAAGACAGAAGTTTGGGCCAGATTCAGACTGAATCCGAGTTGGACTAGAACTAGGACTCTAGGACATGGATTGATGTAATTTTTTGTAAGGAAAGCCTAGATGAATCCTTTACTTGTACGGTAAGTCCAGCCGCCTCTTATAAATGTTGGGGGTGACGGCCGATTGAACAACACACAATCGACATATCAATATACTACTTTTTCATCTATGTTTTATCTCTCCACCATTTTCTCTCTCGTTCTTCGCTGTTCCTCGAGTTTGAGAACTTTGAATCCCAAGGCTCTTGGGGCGAGCGAACCGACCTAGGGCAGCCCATAGCCGCCGCACTCCCTGACGGGGTCCCTCCCGGGTGTGTGGGGTTTCGGGTCTGCAAAAGCGCCCGTCGTCTGTCTTGCGTATCGCGTTGTCGGTCAGGTCTCCTTCGACATGAGCTGCGGTCCATCACCCCCGGCGTCGAGGGTACACGTGACGTGTTCGTGTGTTAACACCTACCCCCCTTAAGAAAATCTCGTCCTCGAGATTTCCGGGCTTACCTCCCGGCTAAGGGGAACTTACCTGTGTACGACTTGGATCCATCAGCTGTCTTATCTTTATTCGTTCATTGGCCCTTTCAAATGTCTCTTCTGATGGCTCAGGTGCTGTCTTCTCAAACGGATGTATTGAATCCTTCTCTTTCCTGTCAGGCAAACCTTCTATGCTGGTAGTTTGTAGCCTGAGGTTGGTGGGTAGCTCAGAGTATCGACAGATAGTTCTGTTTCCAATACTTGGCGCTAACTGCTTCGGGTTTTATTGCGATACTTCATACCCTGACTGTCACGGGTGAGGTATCCTTTCCAGGTATAGGGCTCATGTGATCTTATGGCCTCAAGTGACTAGGGGTGGCTTTCTTTCTATCTTGTCAGAATGCTCAGTCTGGCTCTGGGTTCTTGTACGGGTGCTTTCCTCTGTCCCATGTGTTCAAACTTTGTTCTCAGGGAATTATAATCCAAGGAAACAACATGACCGAACTATTACCATTGTATCCTCAAATGAAATGTCAAGCATGATCACAAAGTAATCATAGACGGTAATCTCCTGTTCCGATGACACTGTGGTATTTACGAACCGTCAGTGTCGACATGTATGTGCTTTTAGCTATTCTATTTGAATGTCTTGTTTCCGTGTGAATTCAGGCTGTCAAACTTTGTCAAGTACTGAGGTGGCACTGCCATATATAACCTCTGTAGTCCTTGTTATGACCACGGAGCTGAGCATAGTATGGCTAGCATCCATTGTATCTTTCGAAGCATAGCCTCTTAACTTGGTTGATGGCCCAGGTTCATGATGAGTATTATATGCTGGCTGCATTGTTGTGGCCGTGTATGCAAGAGTTTCACAAGGATTGGCAATATCACCTTGTCTGTGAAATTTTATTTTATTGACCGTCACGGAGATGATGTATCTGAAACTTCCTTGTTATTGAGGGTCCCTTTTGTGGGCTTGTCAGGACCTGCCAACACGGCTCCTTGGTTATATCCTAGCTTGTATTCACAATTTACTAATGCATATCTCATAGGGGTGGCTGTGCTCATATCCTTGCTTTGAAGTCGGGGACCAATATTTCTCTAAACACAGCCATTCCCATGTACGAGTGGCTCGCATGAACTAATCCACTGAACTGCACGCTCACAATGTATGCAAGGATAGGATAAATCCTTTCATAACCACCGGGTTTTGAAGCAGACGTGTGCCCGGACTAGTTTGTGCTTCTGACAAGATTGTTATGGGCACGATGGCGTGTTGAAGAAGGCTGAATTCCTTATGCTTGAAGCTTTTGTCAAGGTACCGTGCCAAAGAAGGCTGGGTATCGTACCTCGAAAGCTTCTCCTCAGGTTGCTTACTAAGGAAGGTTGAGTACCTTATGCCAGAAGCTTTCCGCGGTAGCGTGCTGAGGAAGATGGGAGTGCTGTATCCCGAAAGATTTTCCCCTAGTAGCGTAGCAAGGAAGATTGGGAGTCTTGTGTCATAAGCTCTTCTGGATAACTTGCGGGGGAAGGCTGGGTTCCTTATACCTGAAGCCTTGTGCTGTGATATGCGGTCGGATCTATGGCCGTTTCTGGCTTCCTTCTGAAGTATCCAGAATTTACTCATAGCGGAGCCAAAACTTGGTGTAGGCCATATCTTGACGAAATATATTTCGTTGGTCATGCACACCACTTGTCCTTCTGCTGGTCTGATCATTGTTGCTGTAAAGGTTGCACAACTGATGCAGACTTCATGTTAACAATTAATTCGGAATACCCTTTGCATTCAAACCAAGTGTTGCCGGTAGTAAGCAGTTGGCGGATAATTCCATTCGATTTAACTGAACTTGAAATTCTCATTGATTCTGGGCAGCCGTGAGCTTATCCACAATTCTTGCAAACCTTGTTACTTTGCTCAAAAAATATATATATGCATCAAAGAATTCCAGAATATGCTTGGAAATTTGTATCAACATACCAGAGTGTTGTTGTTGCTCTCGACACATTCACCTTCTTGAAATATGTCTTCTGTGGATAATAAATGATTCTTGAGTCCATTGAGAAAGACTCAAGGTTCTCCCCACTGACTGAAATAAACCTTGTATCAAGGAGGAAATTTATTCCTTAGGTGTAATCTATTCTGCGGCAAACTCCCTTGGCTATAGTCTGGCCTTTTCTGTGGCATGCAGATTTTGCTGCTGACCCATTCTTTATTCTTGATGGATCCGATGATAACGTTCTGAATACCAGACAGTTGTCTTGGCTTGACTCTTACTGAATTTGGATTATTGGGTATTATCCAAGCTGTGTGTTGGTCTTCTTGACAGCACTTGCAGATGGATTCAGTCAGAGCGACGGAACGAAATCGGCAAAAGAAGCAAGAACAGCAAAAATCCAAAAAGCAAATAAAGCTCAAATTTTGCGGACCTTACACACATGGCCAAAGATCCACTAGTATAACTAGTATAACTAGCCTAGCACACTCGATGTGCCTCTAAGGACTTAGAAGCGAACCACACAATGCTCCTGGTAGCAATTGGGGTCAAGCTCCTACTACTTCCTTAGGGAACACCAAACTCGACACACGACCATAGCCAAAGTGGCTTAGTCAACGATCCTAGGGTTGTCGGGAAAAGATGGAATTTATAAGCGTTTCCCAAAGGAAACTAGATTTGAGGAGAGAAATGCCATGGTTAGCAAGCAGGGTAGGGATATCTGGTTTACCTAGGGGTTCAGGGCTCACGGGTCATTGCCTAGTGCGGATGTTTCCCACGGGAGGCAAAGGCCACGAGAGTTGGGGTCTGATGGAGCCAAAAGCCTATGGGGTTGCCTTCCGATCAATAGCAGCCGTGCCAATTTGGCGAAGATGGCTGAAATCCATCTGGGATTTCTACTAATCAAGAGGCAATGAAGTCTGGTTAGGGTAACCTACGGTCAGCCTGGCTCTGATACCATCCGTTGTGGCGCCCCGCCTGATTACCACTGTAGCCAGACGGTCGCCGCACACACCAGCCCAGGAGAATCACTCTGGCATGCGCTTTTACAACAAGTATCATGAACACAGACATTTCTATTAATGGAATAAATATCAGTCTTACATGATATTTACAAAGTTGATGGCAGCGGAAAGGCTCTATCTAAGGCAGCATGGTCCTGGTGCGGCTCCAATCCACAGGGATCTGACTGGGTTACTCTTCTAGCCCACGAACGCTCCGGGTCCTCGCTAGTGACGTTGAATCCTTATATGAACCTGGCCACATTGAAGGCCGCTGAGTACTTTTGAATGTACTCGCAAGCAAACCAAACCAACATATACACCAAGCAATGCAATCCATGGTATTTAGGCATGCATTTGTTATTGGAGTAATATTAATTATCATGACATGGCATAACTTACTAGCAATAAATTATCATGTCATAGCAGGATTATCCAGCTACTGCAATATGATGAAGATAAAGCATATGAAGTAATTAATCCATACTCCGAATAATCTTAGGATCCAGTCCAAATCTTGTGGTCATCCGACCCTTTAGCTCATAGCCATCGCTTGGCTAACATTCATATACCTGACATCATCTGATGTCCATACACCCGAACTGTAATTCTAATAAACCTTACCATTCTCTGATTCATTATTGTGGTTGACCAATCAGTGAGGCCTAGTGCGGACTGTCCAATACCGTGGACTCGGCTATTCGAATAGATTCTTACACTCTGCAGAGGTTGCGCACTTTACCCACACTATGGAGCTCCTGGCCTCAGAATCCCATTCGGGTGGACCGGTGCTGCTCCATCAAAACTTGTCTACTGCCCTGGCACTCTTACAGTCCCACCAACAATCATACCCTCCCAGGGTCATGTCCTGGGTGGCCCCTGTGTCACCCCGTGTCACCTGCCACCATCGTGGCCAAACTAAACTGTCCCAAACAGGGACCGCGCGCAAACAAACAACTAGTCTCAAAAGGTTATTGCCGCCTATCGGGGCAGGGTAGCGTGCACGCATAACCTTCCCTCTTTGGAGGTACCGACAAGAGGCAGGACAATAGACCAAGTTAGGGCCATCCCACACCGGCAAATGTGGCTGCACGGATAAGTCCGGATATGTGGCTCTTGATCAACCAATTAAGTTTGGTTTTTAGCAAGTACTTGACAAGCATGGACATTCATCATGAGTAACTTAACATGGCACTAACTATGTATGATATAACAACTACGGAAACATAACAACCTATCTCCATATAACATCACAATGAGTCATTAGTGAAACAAGATTTAAATGGCAAGTTATCACTTTACAAATTCTAGCTATAAGTTATGACCATCCGAACCCTTGTATGAAACCGGCAAATAAACCAGTAGCCACCAGAATGGTCTTTACAACTAAAATCTGGGACGTTACCGGAATAACTCAACCCCGGCTCAAGACGGCTGAAAAGCAGCTCAGAATATGAGACGGTGTTGATAAAAACAAGGTAGCGATTCCCCAAGACGGCCGAAAAATAGCTCAGAGCATAGGGTCACAGCTAAAGAAAGAAATTCAACAGCTACCCGAGATGGCCGAAAAGCAGCTCATAACACAAGACAGTTGCTGAAAAGAGAACATAAAGTCGGCATCCACCCCGAACGGCCGAAAGCAGCACAGAACACAGGTGTGGTGCCGTTCAAAGAAAGGGTAAGCAAGGGTTCATCAGCATCACGTACAGCTGACCACCACGCATACAAGCATAAGCATATTAATTTAAACATGCAAGAATAACATAGAGCAATGCTTTATGGCATATATCAGATGGTCGGCTTGCCTGGGGGTAAAGGAATACTCCGGGAGAAGTGCGATCACCTCGCGGAAAGATTCGCCGAAAAGGATTCCCTCTCGGAGGGGCTGAATAGAGGGCAGGGGCAAAATGGGTATTTTTAGAATGTGTCAACATGGTGGAAGTGATGTCATCAAAACGGGCTCGATGAACAGAGAAGGTGGCGTTGGATTCACCTGATTCAGAGTTGTGGATAAAAAGATATGAAGACTGAACTGCTAGGGACCAATTTGTAGTATAAATATTTACACAGAGGCCCTCAGCAGTTTTTTCTGGGAAAAAGAATAAAGGGACTGCGCGCCTGGGCTGGCTCGGGCTGAATCTTCACCGCCGCCCCTACTGCTCCCCTGGGCCGAGCCCACTTGCCCTGCTACTTTGAAAAAAAATGCAGGGAGGGGGTTGAGCCACTGCCAGGCCGGGCCCACTGGCAGGGCGTCCTCAACCTCGCGCGCGCACCTGGCCGCGGGAGGAGAGAACTCTGGCGGCGACTGTGGGTAGCTCCGGCCACCATTTTTGGCGCTCGACCCGTCGGTGTGCTCGGGAGGCCAAGGCGCATCCACTCCAGGGACGCACGGACCTCGAGGAGGGTGGAAACGAGTGCGACCATGGCTATGGCGGACGGTGGTTCCGGTGATGATTGTTCTGGCACCACGGCCATGGAGAGGAAAGAACGAGCTGCGTGGGAGGGTCTAGAGTGATGGTGGAGGCCTCTGGTGGAGAAAGAAGTAGAGGAGGGGCTCGGGGCAGCTTCAATTTAGGCGAGCCGAGGTGGCGGCCATGGCGGCAGTGAGGGGCTAGGAGAGCTCCCGGAGCTCATTAGAGAGGCCAGTGTGGGCGAGAGGAGGGTGGTGAGGCATCTGGTGAGCTCGTGGAGTGCTCGGGCTAGGCTATTTATAGCCCGGCAGCGAGAGGAGATAAGTTCGGCTGCTCGACGTTCTTATCGGCGCACTGGAGCTCCGGCGACACGCGGAAGGAGGAGACGATGTCGGCAGGGGATCCGGGGAAGTGTAGAGGCCAGCGACAGCTCCAAGAGGGCTTAGGGAGGAAGAGGACATGGGTCACGGGCAGGACAGTACTGCGGCGGCGATCGCCGTGGCATAAGGAAGAAGAAATCGGAGAGGGGAAGGGCCTGGAGGGGGCGCGTGGACGCAGGGGAGCCGTAGGACATACTCAGATAAGCGGGGTCTAGCCGAAGGCGACTGCACAGAGACGATCGAGTGCAGAGCGCAGTTTCTGCGTGGCTGTTGCATGGTCACCATGTGCATGTCGTGCTCTAGAAGGTGTCTGCCTGTCTAAGCTTGTCCAACGGGTCTCTTCCTGCTCAAATAGATAAGAGAAAGGGCTGGAACCAACTAGGTAGCTCTGAAGTGAGTGGAACTTGTAGAAAAAGCTTTTAGCAGCAAACTTGGGTGGACTCTACTGAAGAAATGGATAAAGGAAAGGAGTTGGCTCTTTGTCATAATGACATGTGGTAGGAAGGAGTATATCCTGGATAAATTTGAAGCAAAATGGACCAAGTTTGAGTGCACTTCCTTTGCAATGCCAAATATGGTCCAGAAACTAGACTTTGAAGCTGCACTCAGATGGCTTGATTAAATAAACTGAATTTTGGTGGAGGGAAGTTATTTGGGTGTATGGAGATACTGGAAAAATTTCAGCTTAATTGGAAATTCCAAAGTAGTACTCCCTTCACAGAGCTTGAATCTGGACAGAAACTAGATAGAATTTTTGGGAGAAATTGGCTAGATAAAATGATGTGAATTTTTGCATGCTCACATCATATAGGAAATGTGAGGTCCTGGATTAATTTCAAGATTTTTGAAGCAATATAAAATATAGTTGCTTCACAACCTCAAAATAGATCTAGAAACAAGAATTGGATGATGTGCTCAAAATTTGAACTGTGGGACTTGGGTTCTTGATAAAAATGGTGAATATATGGATATGAGAAGCTTCACAATTTATTTGGGATTTTTCTTGGCTACCAAAATGGTAGCTCCCATGGAAAGTGCCCAAAGAGCAATATTGGCTTTAAATATGAAAATGCAATTTCCCAAATTTAATTATGGCCAATATTTTTATGAGAGCTCCACATGATCACAAAGAGTGTCTCCACAAGTTTTTATGAACTTTGGAGATGGATAGATATTTTCCTGGATTTAATTTCTTTAGCTGGCAGAAAAAGGAATTAATTTTGAATAAAAATATTGTGAATGACTTGGCAATATTTTTTGCATATCCAGGGTTTATAGATGTGGAATGATCACTGGGAAAAGTCTGGAGGCAACAGATCAAAGAAAATTAGGGTTCCTTTGTAACGGAAGGAATTAGGGTTTCCCTTCCGGTGACTCGGAAGGTAGGGTTTCGGCGGCAAAATGCTGAGATTATGTATTGGGTGGCAAGGTTGAATCAGAGAGAATCTTTGGTTGGATAGGAAAGGAAAGGCTAGATGACCATCTTCATATACCCAAGAGCGAGAGGAAATTCCGATAACACCAAAAAAAAGACGGGAGTCCAATCCCGCGAAGGAAAAAAAAGGGAGCGAAAACTAGGGTGTTACATTCCTCTTGAAGCTTCTTTCTTTCTCCCGAAGCTTCCAGTGTCTCTTTTGTCCAGAAAAAATCATCAAAAAGTTTCATGGCATTTGGACTTCGTTTGGTACTGATTTCCTGAAAAACCAAAAACAAGCAGAAAACTGCAATTGGCACTGGGCAGTAGGTTAATAGTTTAGTCCAAAAAAATGACATATAATTACATATAATTGCACACAAAAACATCCAAGATTGATACTATAATAGCATGGAACAATAAAAAATTATAGATACGTTGGAGACGTATCAAGCATCCCAAGCTTAATTCCTGCTCGTCCTCGAGTAGGTAAATGATAAAAATAGGATTTTTGATGTGGAATGCTACCTAACATGTGTCATCATGTAATCTCTCTTACGGTATGAATAATAAGATCTGAATGATTCAAAGCAATAGTCCATAGTTTGATATAAAGACATCAATACTCAGGCATAGTAACAAACAATCATGCCTTTCAAAATAAAAATGCTAAAGAAAGTTATCCCTACAAAATCATATAATCCTGTCATGCTCCATCTTCTTAACACAAAATATTTATCATACACTACCCCAATGACAAGCCGAGCAATTGGTTCATACTTTTTAACGCGCTTCTGCTTTTTCATCCCCCATGCAATACATGAGCGCAAGCCATGGATGTAGCACTATGGGTGGAATAGAGTGTGGTGGTAGAGATTAATAAGGGGAAATCAAAAAGAAGAAGATAGTCTCACATCGACGCGGCTAATCAACGGGCTATGGAGATGCCCATCAATTGATGTCAATGCGAGGAGTAGGGATTGCCATGCAACGGATGCACTAAGAGCTATAAGTGTATGAATGCTCAACATGGAAACTAAGTGGGTGTGCATCCAATTTGCTTGCTCATGAAGACCTCGGGCATTTGAGGAAGCCCATCATCGGAATATACAAGCCAAGTTCTATAATGAAAAATTCCCACTAGTATATGAAAGTGACAAAATAGGAGACTCTCTATATGAAAAACATGGTGCTACTTTGAAGCACAAGTATGGAAAAAAGGATAGTAACATTGCCCCTTCTCTCTTTTTCTCTCATTTCATTTTTTTCTCTTTTTTTCTTTTTTTTTCTTTTTTTCGGGGGCTTTTTTTGGCCTCTCTTTTTTTCCTCTTTTTTTCCTCACTAGGACAATGCTCAAATAATGATGATCCTCATACTTCTATTTACTTAAAACTCAAAAAGGAAAATTACAACTCAAAACAAGAACAAAAATATGATGCTATATGAATGCCTCTGGTGGTGTACCAGGATGTGCAATGATACTAGCGTAACATGTATAAAAATGATGAATGGTGGCTGAGCCACAAATACTATGTCAGCTATATGATCATGCAAAGCAATATGACAATGATGATAAGTGACAAAATATTGCTGCCTTTTTCTTTTATTTATTTTATTTTGTATTTTTTTAATCTATCAGTCTATCATATACAATTTAATCTTGCAATCTTACCGCCAAGGGATTGACAACCCCTTGTTTATGTTGGGTGCAAGGATTTGTTGTTTGTGTGCAGATACTGCTAACGAGGTGTTGCGTGATTCTCCTACTAGTTTGATAACCTTGGTTTCATAACTAAGGGAAATACTTATCTCTACTGTGCTGCATCATCCCTTCCTCTTCGGGGAAATACCAACGCAAGCTACAAGTAGTAGGAAGAATTTCTGGCGTCGTTGCCGAGAAGACATCATCAATATCTATCAAGTACCTTTGCACAAACTCTCATCTCCTTGCATTTACTTTATTTGGCATTTGTCTCTCATTTTCATCTCCCCCACTTCTAAAATGTTTTTACAAAAATATTTTCCGTTTGCCTTTTTACTTTTTTCTTGTTTGCTTACTTGCTTGAAGTTGCTATCATGGCTGATTTTGGTATGGAGAAAGGTGAGGATGGTAAGACCCATAAAATTGAAAGTTCTACCAATCTTGATGCTAAAACTTTTGTGTTGGGATATGGGAATGTTATAGGAAAAAGTGTCATCCAAGAATTCTTTAATTGCATTGGAACTTTGGCTTGTGAAGATGCTCCAATACTTAAGGAAACTAAAAGTTATGCTGATGCTATTTCTGCACTTGTTCTTAAACTTGAGAGAAGATTTATTTGCACCCATCCTACTTTGCAAAGATTGTTTTATGAGTTGCTGGTTTTAAAAAACCCTAGGGCTAAGAAAAAATAGCTACCCTTGTCCTCATGAATGAATTTGATCACATAGAGCGAGAAGCTAGGGAGATCTTTGATTTTTATGGTATGAACCATGAAAAACCGGTAATAGATGAGATCCTTTATGATAGAGATTACTTGTTGAGATATTTGTTCCGTAATGACCACATCTTTGATGAGAATACTAAAAAAGAGGTTCCTCCTTTGAATATAATCCAACAAGTTTTCAATAATGTTAATAGATAATACTCTTGGATTATAGCCGGTAATCAAGAGGGATTTGCAGATGGACAACTTGCTAATGCTAAAATTTCTATGGATGATGTGTTCCATATTGCCTTTGAAAAAACTTCTGATGAAAGTACATCTTTGGATAAGAAGAAGAAAGATGACAACACATGAAACTATGCACTATGCCTAGCTAGGGGCATAAAACAATAGCGCTTGTTGGGAGGCAACCCAATGAATAAAATAAAATTTTGTTAAAAGTTTCTATTATGGTGTGTTTTTACTGTCATGCTACTGGTATGATGGTATTTTTGTGTTTTTAATTAGTGTTTGTGCCAAGTAGAACCTTTGGGATGATTTGGAAGATAGTATAATTGATGCTGTTTGAAAACAGAAAGTTTTGCGTCCAGTGCTGGAATTTTGTTTTCTCACTGTAACGTCAGAACCTTCTAATTTTTTTACACAATATTGATATATGAATTTTCCACGCTTTCATAATTTTTCAGAATTTTTAGAGTTACAGAAGTATGACTATAATTCAGATTCCTACAGACTGTTCTGTTTTTGACAGATTCGGTTTTTGATGTGTTGCTTGCTTGTTTTGATGAAACTATGGATTGTATCCAGGGGTATAAGCCATGGAGAAGTTAGAATATAGTAGGGTCAATGCAAAAATAAAATATGAATGGGTTTGCAACAGTACTTAAAGTAGTGATTTGTTTTGTTATACTAACGGATCTCACGAAGGTTTTGTTGAGTTTTGTGTGATTGAAGTTTTCAAGTTTTGGGTGAGATCACGATGGATGAAGGAATAAGGAGTAGCAAAAGCCTAAGATTGGGGATGCCCGAGGCACCCAAAGGTAATATTCAAGGAAGACTCAAGCGTCTAAGCTTGGGGATGCCTGATACGTCTCCAACGTATCTATAATTTTTGATTGTTCCATGCTGTTATATTATCAATCTTGGATGTTTTTACAATCATTTATAGCAATTATCTATAATTTTTGGAGACTAACCTATTAACCTAGTGCCCAATGCCAGTTACTATTTTCTACCCTATTTTTGTTTTACAAAAAATCAATACCAAACGAAGTCTAAATGCCACGAAACTTTTTGGAGATTTTTTATTGGGCAAGAAGAACACCAAAAGCTTCGGGAGGAGGCCAGAAGACCTTGGTGGACCCCAAGAGCCACCAGGGCGTGCCTGGGGGGGGCTGGCATGCCCTGGTGCATCATGGGCCCCACCAAGCTCCGTTTGACCTAATTCCAGCACTATAAATTCAGAAAAAATCAGAAACCCACAAGAGAGTCCACGAAATACTTTTTATGCTGCCGCAAGCTTCTGTTCCAGAGAGATCCCATCTGGGGTCCTTCTTCGATAATCTGCCGGAGGGGGAATCGATCACAGAGGGGCTCTACATCAACCTTACTGCCCTTCTGATGATGCAAGAGTAGTTTACCACAGACCTTCGGGTCCATAGGCAGTAGCTAGATGGCTTCTTCTCCCTTTTTGATCTTCAATACAATGTTCTCCTCGATTTTCTTGGAGTTCTATCTAATGTAATCACTTTTTGCGGTGTGTTTGTTGGGATCCGATGAATTGTGAGTTTATGATCAGATTATCCTTGAAATTATTTGAGTCTTCTCTGATCTCTTTTATGCATGATTATTATAGCCTCATATTTCTTCTCCGATCTATTGATTTGGTTTGGCCAACTAGATTGATTTTTCTTGCCATGGGAAGAGGTGCTTTGTAGTGGATTCGATCTTGCGGTGCTCAATCCCAGCGACATAAAGGGACATGACACGTATGTATCATTGCTACTAAGGATAACAAGATGGGATATATTCACTGGGTTTATTAATTTGTCAGTTTTTCTTGTCTACATCATGTCATCGTTCTTAAGGCATTACTCTGTTCTTTATGGACTTAATACACTAGATGCATGCTGGATAGCGATCGATGTGTGGAGTAATAGTAGTAGATGCTGGCAGGAGTTGGTCTACTAATCTTGGACATGATGCCTATATACATGATCATTGCCTTGGATATCGTCATGATTATTTGCTTTTCTATAAATTGCCCAATAGTAATTTGTCTACCCACCGTATGCTATTTTATCGAGAGAAGCCTCAAGTGAAATCTATGGCCCCCGGGTCTATGTATCTCATATTAGTAAAACCCTAAAAATATTGCTGCAATTTTCTTTTACTTATTTTATGTTGCATTTTTATTTCAATCTATCAACCTATCAAATACAATTTAATCTTGCAATCTTACCGCCAAGGGATTGACAACCCCTTGTTTGCGTTGGGTGCAAGGATTTGTTGTTTGTGTGCAGGTACTGCTAACGAGTTGTTGTGTGACTCTCCAACTGGTTCGATAACCTTGGTTTCATAATCGAGGGAAATAAATATCTCTACTGTGCTGCATCATCCCTTCCTCTTCGGGGAAAATACCAACGCAAGCTACAAGTAGCAGGAAGAATTTCTGGCACTGTTGCCAGGGAGACATCATCAACATTTATCAAGTACCTTTGCACAAACTCTCATCTCCTTGCATTTACTTTATTTGCCATTTGCCTCTTGTTTTCATCTCCCCCACTTCTAAAAGTTTTTTACAAAAATACAAAAATATTTTCTGTTTTTCTTTTTGCTTGTTTGCTATCTTTGCTTGTGTTGCCATGTGCCTTCTATTTGCTTGCATCTTCGCTTGCTAAAAATCTATTGATATGGATTAACTTAAAGTTTACTACTTGGATCATCTTCTATCCATTCGTGCTCGTGCCGAAACCGCAACTAGTTTAGTTGAGGGAAAATCTTTAGATGAGCATGCTCATTTTGTGCGTCACTGTTTGTCTGAAAAAGGGAGACTCTTATGGCATCAAATAAATTGTTTGCTATTCTATGCTTGGATTCTATGTGAAATTTATGATTTTACTTGTTGTTCTAAGAACCGTAAAAAACACCTTCCCTACCTATGTGAGTTTAATGATAATGAAATACTGTCTTCTTATGCCAAGGGTGTTTATAATTACTATGATATCGAACAAATTGAAGAATTTGTTGCTTTTAAGGGTGCTGATGAAGTTGCTTCTTTGATTGAAAAGTATGATATTACTCTCTACAAATCTGAAAAATTTGCCATACTTAAATATTGCTATGAAAACTATGCTTCTAATGCCTATGTTAGTGAATTCATTGGAAGAATGTCTGCTGCTTTGGAAGAGAATAATGATATGCATGAATCCTTAGATAATTGTGATTCCATTGATTCAAGTGAAACATCCCCTCTTGATGAATGTGATGCTTGCTATTCTTATGGCCATGATGCCAATATTAATGATGCTTGTAGAGATGAACTTGCTATAGTTCCTTATGTTAAAAATGAAATTATTGCTATAGCACCCATACTTGATAGCTCCTTGAATGAAAAGCATGATTGTAATAATGTTATTATAAATTCTATTAATGTCAATTATGCTAATGATATGCAAAACCACAAGCTTGGGGCTGATAATTTTGTCATGTCCACTACTTATTGCAATGATCATGATTCGGGTGATAATGCTTTTTATGATCTTGAAAATTTATTTAAGCCTCATGATGAATATGTTATTGATAATAAAATTTGTGACACTATTAAAAGTGGGTTTGGAAGAGCATCAACTTTAGGTAATAATGATCCCACTACTTTGGAGAATTATCAATCTTATATTTTTTTTTGATAAAAGTGGGTTTGGAGAGGTAATAACTTTCGTTGATCATAATCCCACTATTTTGGAAGATAATAAAAATTTCATGTATGTGGATCATGACGAGAATATTTTATATGATAGATATATTGTTGAATTTGATTATGATCCTAGATGTAATTATTATGAGAGAGGAAAATATGGTTGTAGAAATTTTCATATTACTAAATTACCTCTCGTTATGTTGGAATCATCAATGCTTTATTCTTCTCCTTTGCATATGCTAGAAAATGCTTGCCTTGATAATTTGTTTTCTTATAAAATGCCTATGCATAGGAAGTATGCTAGACTTAAATATGTTTTTCACATGCCACATGATGCTCTCTTTGTGTTTCAATTATTATCTTTCATGTGAGCATCATTGAAATCTCAAGCCTATGACCCTTAAGTGTGTGACCCTATAGGTTCGGTGAAGTATAGACGTGATCGGAACACTTTCCGATCAATGATCAACATCGGAGCCGTGGACACCCATATTGACCCTATACCCACACGAATAAATATTTGAGTGAACCTCTAGTTGGCGTGTGCTATTCCTGTTGCTTCGTGATATGTTACAAATACCCGAGGTGAGATTTTATCTGCATCCCCGTGGATCAACAACTTGTCCACTATGCTAGTTACCTCGTTACCGGTTTTGTTCTCTTTTCTCGTTTCCGTGTTCCGGCATCCCTGTGATCAAATCACATTATGTCTGGCCAGATGATGATGGATACCATAACACTGAAAGTGCCCGAGAATATCTCTCCATCATCAGAGGAGCAAATCCCAATCTCGAGCTATCTCATTCCTTGTCATACTTTTCCGTGAACCCGTAAGCCGCCGTAATAGCCACCCAGTTACTGATGACGTTTAACAAACCCCAAAGTTCACGAACCAAGAATGAAGGAACTCGACACTCTCATGGTCTAAGGAATTATGAAAACATTAACTTTCTTTGTGTTATAAACCATTAACTTGTGATGAATGTATCTCATAGCATAACATCAATTTGGGTCGATTCAACACAAGTGTTCTTCTAACATTGTGCCCTCAAAATTGCCGGCATTGTCATGCCCATGATTAGGAAAACAGGATCATCATGCAATACTTGAGCCAGTCTTAGAGGCATGACTAGGAATACATTTTACCATTTATTATACCACACGTGCACATGAGTTTCCCTCCGAGCCTCGTGGATATTGTAGACTCGAGAATCATTGCAGTTATAGCATGGGACATAAACATTCATTACAAACTTGGAGATACAAAACAACTGTTATTACTGCCTCTAGGGCATATATCAAACAAAGACTCCATAAGGTTATCCTTAGATGCATTCAAAAGAATCAATATGGTTTCTCAAGTGTAGATCTATCCAGGATTGCATAGCTTGGACTCTGGAATATATCCATCTGTTTCATGCCTCTAAACAGCCAATTTTGATTCTCAAGCTGGATTTTGCAAAAGCTTTTGACATAGTAGAACATGAGTTGATCTTGCAGATTCTAAAACATAAAGGCTTTGACAACAAATGGATTGGATGGATTAGAGAGCTCTTTGCCTCTGACACTTCCTCCATCTTCTTAAATGGTGTACCTGGCAAGCATTTCATCTATAAGAGAGGGGTAAGACAAGGTGACCCATTATCACCTTTGATGTTTGTTCTAGCTGCAGACCTGTCGTAAACAATTGTCAGTGATATGCTCAGAAGAGGGATACTCTCGCTGCCCATTCAATCTCATGACTCTGATTTCCCAATCATACAGTATGTTGACGACTCATTAATGATTGTTCCAGCTGAAGAATCTCAGTTAATAGCAATTAAGGAAATGCTACATGACTTCTAAGAGTCTACTGGGCTTAAGGTAAATTTCCACAAGTCTTGTATTCTGCCAATTAATGTGGATGAGACTGAGACTGCCAGACTTGCATCCATCTTTGGATGCCAAGTTGGAACACTCCCTTTCACATACCTAGGGCTGCCCGTGGGAACAATCAGACCAAGAATTCAGGATCTCATGCCACTGGTGGATAGAATTGAAAGAAGGCTCACTTCCAGCTCCTCCCTGTTGTCTCAAGGGGCTAGATTACAACTGATGTAATCTGTGCTCTGCTCAATGCCTATTTATTTTCTTTGCAGCCTCAGTCCGCCTACTAGAATAATAAATCAAGTAGAAAGAATAATGAGGCAATGTCTCTGGAGAGGTAATTCTGGCACACCAAAGCAATCCTTATTTGCTTGGCCACTAGTTTGCAGGCCAAAACAAAATGGAGATATGGGTATCATCAATCTGAGCATCCAAAATAGAGCTCTTCTTAGCAAACATCTTTACAAGTTCTACACTAAGGTAGATCTTCCATGGGTTCAGTTGATCTGGGATTCATACTATGATGGAGTAGTGCCACATGCTACCATTTTATGTGGTTCCTATTGGTGGAGGGATATCATGAAGCTCAATGATACTTTTAGACTGCACTCAATCATAACTGTCAACAGGGGTGATTTTGTTCTTTTCTGGCATGACCATGGACAGTCCTTAATTCCTCTACAGCTCTCAGGGAGAGGTTCCCAAGATTGTCCTCTTTTGTGCTAGATGATAAACGATCTGTCAATGATTTCTTAATGGAAAGTGAGCTCTCCTCTCTTTTCCGGCTGTCACTTTCACAGGAGGCAATGCAAGATTTGCTGGACATCCAAAACGGTTTAAATTCTTTACACAGACATGTTAATGGGAATGATATTTGGTATTGGGTACCTAGTAAAGGACCCTATTCGGCCAAAAGTTATTATGTAATGATGCATGCTCATTTGCCAATTAATGAACCCTGCAAATGGATCTGGCAAAGTAAATCCTCAATGAAAATTAAAGTGTTTGCATGGCTATTGCCGTTTGACAGGCTAAACACTAGAGATAAACTTGCCAGAAGATATTGGAGATCTCTGCAGGAAGACAATACATGCCCTTTATGTCATACCCAAGCTTGGGAACATAGAGATCATCTATTCTTTACCTGCTGTTCGGTACCGGGGTGTGGAACTACCTGCAAATTGAATGGACAGCTAACCTGTCTGTCAAAGACTACATCTTGGCAGCCAAGAGGAGCTTTGGGCATCCTTTATTCTTTGAAGTGGTATATCTGGCTGCATGGAATATGTGGTTAATCATAAATGGTAAAATCTTCATAAATGAAAGGCTAACTTTTCTTCTTGGAGAAGCAAATTTATCCATGATATTTCCCTATTGGCATACAAGTTTAAACCTTCTTCAAGACCACCACTTCTTGCCTGGATAGATTCTTTACATTAATTTTCATTTTGTACATAGCCTCTTGTACATAGGTAAGTGCATATACCCCTTGTAACTTTCTGTACATTAGCCTTATATTTTAGACTGGAGCCTTGAAATTGTTTATTTTGTTATTAATAAAGGACTATGGGGCTTTTACCTTACAGTAGTCAGTCAAAAAAAAACATACGGCCCAAACGGCAATGGGCCAAGGGGCTCCACCGATAGCCCATCAAAGACAAGGAGGGTGGCATGAGACCACACTAAGTCCCAGCAATCGGATACCAGGCCACCCGATTGTCGACCATTAGCACTCAGCCGGAGACGATGGGAGCAGTCGGCTACCTAGGATACCTCTCGGCCATCATGCCATAAGGACGACAGTTACCCAATGGCGGTTGCTACTTGTAGACTGTGTTGGTATTTCCCTGAAGAGGAGAGGATGATGCAGTATAGTAGAGATAAGTATTTCCCTCAATTAAGAACCAAGGTTATCAATCCAGAAGGAGAACCACGGAAAATCCCTTTAGCAACACCTACACACACAAAAGCAAACACTTTGACGGTGTCCTGGATTAGGGGGTGGTAACCTAGCCGTCCCGTCTTCTCGGATGGGCTGATATGCCCCCGTGCATGACCAAGATGGACTCCGGAGGCCGCATATGGAAGACGTGATCAAGACTGTCTCTACCGAAGACTTGTAGTACACTTCAGGGATTTCTCCAGCCGCCTTATTCGTAGATACCGACTTTGTAACCCTAGATACCCTCCCTGGCGTGTATACAAGCCATAGGGTTTGGCCCGTAGGGGACATCAACACAATATCAACACCTAGCCCTAGAAGTTAGACACATCTTACGATCTCGAGGTAGATCAACTCTGTACTCGATACATCTACATCAATATAAACAAGAGCAGGACGTAGGGTTTTACCTCCATCAAGAGGGGCCGAACCTGGGTAAACATCGTCTCCTTTGTCTCTGTTACCATTGATCCGAGATCCGCAGCTCGAGACCGCCTACCCCGAGGTCTGCCGGTTTTTACGTCGATACTGGTGCTTTCATTGAGAGTTCTGCTGCGTGATCACTAGAAGGATTGATGGCTCATCTGCAGATCAACTGCGTCAACAACTGTGGGGACATCTACACCCCCGAGCAGCTTTTCGTCTTCGGCAGCATGGTATTTTGCGCCGACTCAACGGGTCATCTGACCTCTGTCGAGACCTATGCCCCAGGTTGGATCGTGACTTTTGGTGGCCTCGACTACACTGCGGACTCTCGTGGCGAGCTCTTCTTATTAGGATGGACTCCTGGCCGGATCAGAAGATCGGCCGGTTCTGGAGGCTCGACTCCAGAACCGAACTCCGTCACAATGGCCTTTGAGACCTCAGACTCCGTCACTCCTGCCAGTCTCTTCCAGATTACCAGTCTAGAGATGGATCCGGCACCCGCTTCTGAAACTACGCCGGTACCAGAATCGATCCCGGTGCAAAGATTGGATCCATGTTCAGATTCCCCTCGCACCGGAGACATATCCGGTTACACGCCGGGGCTGCTCCAGATCAGCCCTGTCTATGGCGCATCCATGGATCCTGAAGAACTATCTCAGCTCAATGAGATGCTCGACCGCATCCAGAGTTTGTCCATCTCGGGCGGTAAGACTTTGGTTTACAATCAGATCAGACTTAAAGCCGACGAGAGGGAAATTTATACCCTACCCACCACCCACGTAGTCACCATGGTCGACGATTTAACCGACATGTTAGACTATGGAGAACCTTCCGACATGGAGGAAGACGCGGACATTGACACCACCTTGCCACCGGTGAACACGGGCAGGTGGGCCGCCACGTCCACCTACGACATGTACATGGTGGACACCCCCAAATCCCCTCCAGGACGTTGGTGAAGGCGCCAAAAAGGAAATAATGGGGAATCCAATGGCAACGACGCGACTGCCAACAACAACGACGCGGAGGACGGTGATGCCAACGACCCCGAGGAGGACACTCAAGCCTCCCCCGCAAGGAACGGCACACCAGACCAACATCTCGGTGACTCTGACCCTGACGATCTCTTTGAAGGGGCTGATGATAATTATATGCCGGAGTCTGAGGAGGATGAGAGCCTCGGTACGAAGACTATATCGTCCCTGAAGACCCTTTCGAACAAGAGCGCTTCCGGCGACGCCTCGTTGCGATGGCTCGGAGCTTAAAGCGCAAGCAGCCACAGCTGCAGGAAAATACTGACGCACTAAATGAAAAGTGGGTGGAAGTGCTCTCCGTTGAGCAGGATATGGAGAACCGATGCCATAGCACGCCGAAGTCTTACCCACGCAGGCGCCTTCTACTAGAATTCGATGAAGAGCTCGCTGATGACCTTGATCGGCCCCTAGAGGCCGGGACAGGCCAAGACAAAAAGACCACGGTGAAAGACCACCTCCACACCATCATGGCAAGGACCCCATGGACTACGTGGACCCTCATGATGCCAGACGTCGTATTGAGGAAAAAAGGGCTCCCCCTCAGTCCATCTACGGATCAAGGGGACGTGCGCCCGCCGGGCTCAACGGTTACGATGCCTGGTTGCACAGGAATGGCCGCGCCCGAAATCAAGCTTACTCCAGGCTCTCTCCCGAGTCCCGACGAGATCCTCCTTGGTCCCGAGGTCCAGCTCACCCCATCTGTTTCACCGACAGGGTGATGGAACATCAATTCCCGAAAGGATTTAAACCCATCAACATAGAATCATACGATGGTACCACGGACCCAGCAGTTTGGATCGAGGACTTCCTTCTGCATATACACATGGCCAATGGAGATGACCTCCATGCCATCAAATATCTGCCCCTCAAGCTAAAGGGTCCGGCAAGACACTGGCTTAATAGCCTCCCTCCTCATTCTATTGGCAGCTGGGAAGCCCTAGAAGATGCTTTTCGAGCAAACTTCCAGGGCACATATGTCCGGCCTCCGGACGCTGATGACCTCAGCCATGTCACCCAGCAGCCAGGCGAGTCAGCCCAGAAATTCTGGAATAGGTTCCTCACTAAAAAGAACTAGATTATAGATTGTTCCGAAGCCGAGGCCATCGCCGCATTTAAAAACAATATTCGAGATGAGTGGTTGGCCCGACAACTCGAACAAGACAAACCGAGGACTATGGCAGCCATGAGCTCGCTGATGACTCGCTTTTGTGCGGAGAAGATAGCTGACTTGCCCAAAGTACTCACAACGGCGAGGCAGGCACCTCGGAAACTCGCGACACCAATGGAAAGCCAAAGCGCAATAAAAATAAGCGCAGGTATAAAAATGGCGGAAGCGACACTGAAGATGCCACGGTCAACGCAGGATTCGCCGGACCTAAATCCAGGCAGACGAGAAAACCCTATAAAGGGAACAAAGACAGACCTAGCCATCTTGACAGACTCCTAGACCGCCCATGTGGGATTCACGGTACCTAGGAAAAACTAGCAACCCACACTAACAGGAACTACTGGGTGTTTAAGAATGCCGGCAAGATAGCGGCAGAGGGTTAAAATAAAACCCAACACCGCAGCGATGACGAGGATGAACCTTAGCAGCCCAATAATGGAGGGCAGAAGAAGTTTCCTAATGAAGTAACAGAGGTCAACATGATCTATGCCAACCACATCCCTAAAAGGGAGAGGAAACATGCACTTCGGGACGTATACGCGATGGAGCCAGTCGCCCTGAAGTATAACCCATGGTCGGCTTATCCGATCACCTTTGACAAGCATGATCATCCGACCAGCATCTGGCACGGCGGATCGGCAGTGCTCGGCCTGGACCCTATTGTTGATGGTTACCATCTAACACGTGTCCTTATGGACGGTGGAAGCAGCCTTAACCTCATTTATGAGGATACAGTTCGGAAGATGGGTATCGACTCATCTCGGATCAAGCCGAGCTCTACAACCTTTAAAGGTGTCATTCTGGGCATCGAAGCCCGTTGTATGGGAACAATCACCCTAGAGGTAGTCTTTGGTTCGCCCGAGAACTTCAGAAGCGAAGAGTTAGTCTTCGATATCGTACCTTTCCGGAGAGGATACCACGTGCTCCTAGGGCGGACAGCCTTCACCCGCTTTAACGCAGTTCCGCATTATGCCTACCTTAAGCTCAAAATGCTGGGACCCAATGGCGTCATCACTGTCAATGGTAACATAGAACGTTCACTCCGGATGGAAGAACAGACCGTGGCTTTCGCAGCCGAGGTTCAAGCGGCCGAGGAGGCAGCCCGCAGCAATAAACATGCCGCTCGCTCTTTGAAGCGTGTGCGGGCTGCACAAATCGACCTCGGCCAGGTACCCCCGCACCCAAAATAGGGATGCGGGCTCCTCGCTTGCCCTCTCTGTGGGCACTACGTCCCCAGAGTACATAACTTTGCACTCAAGATTCCCTGGGACACCGAGGAGCCAAAACAATTACCAAACATCAGGCGTGGATCAACCACGCACGGACAAGGCCTAGAGCTCCTGTGTAGGCAAAGCATCTGTAAAAGAAACTGCCAAACCCCCATGTGGTCCTAAAATCACAGAGTGACTTCGGCCACACCTCCCTTGAAGGAATTCGGCCTATCAAACACCTATAGTGTATAAAGGGCCAGAAGGGCATCGGCCTTCGCAACATACTCGCCATTAAGGGTGACGATCCAATCAACAGTTTGGAAACACAGATGTGCGGCAGGTAACGGTCCAAATCCTTTAAAATCCGCTAACAGTTATTCGACCTATTTTTCCTCATCCATCTTTACGGTTTACATTGTATTCTTCCCATCGCTCCCATCAAAAGGGCATGTACATGATCGATATTATGAAATACTGAAGCTACGCCCTTTAAAGGTCCATGTCATATTATCAGCATAGCTCTAAGACGAGGAAGTTGTTTAAAAAGATACAATTGTATAACAAAGTCCGATGTATTCGGCGTCTCGGATTCTGGCATTATATGCATCAGTTTCGAACCTAGATTTTGGTCAATAGTTGGGTTGCCTGGCTCCTATGTGTACCCCTTACGTTTCCGATGAATTCGACTAAGGGCGTAATGGGAGAACCACTGTGATTGCGCTGCCAGGTCAATTGGCATGACACCTTAGTGGAGAAAGCCGAAAACTGACTATCTAGGTATGCGTAAACTGGCCCGCCATCCGAAGACCGCGTCAAGCGATGTGACGATAGAGATCACCCATGTCAAACGAAGGGCTTCAATTCCTAGCCAAAGTGTGCCATGGCCTAGACCTCGGCCGGGCATGCCGAACACTTCTTACACAGGGGGCTGGTCATCGGCCCCCACAGTCAAGCTCCTATGACTAAGTGAAAGACATCAAGCCATTATAGTCCGATGGCCTAGTTCCTTTAAGTCATTGACTGCCTAACTGGTACCGAGACGTCGGCTAAGGGTCTAATATGCCTTAAGGAACAACCTTTGTATGACCTACACTAGGGCTGAAGCCGAAGACTGGCCACTCTCATTTTAAAAAGTCATACTGGAGGAACAGTTGAATTATCAAAAAAAACATATAGGACCTTAAGCCATCTTCATTTAAACAAAAAGATAAAGTTTTCACATATCACACTCTGGCATTCCGAAGTAACATCTAAAAATAGAGAGTGTCCTTGGGGCACATGGCTTCGGTAGTCTGAGCTCCTGCCTCCACCTCGGCAAAGAACTTCTCGGCGGTCCGCGGTTTGTCAGCAGGAGGGCCCGCGGCACATGTCTCTGCATCAACCTTGCGGAAGTGAGTCTTCACACAGGTGTATGCCCTCCGTGCCCCTTCGAAGCACGCAGACCTCTTCCAGTGCTCGATGCAGGGAACGGCATCCCGGAGATGAGCCGTCAGGCTGAAAAGACTCCTCGGCATGGCTTCGGCAGGCCATAGAGCAACGCAGATGTCTTGGAGCATCAGCCGCGTCACACGAAACAGCTCGACCAGCTACTTCACTCGATGATTTAGCAGCTGCGCTGATGGCGACCCCGGGAACTGACCCCAGAAGGCCTTTTCCGCCTCATGTCCCGCCAGCTGGCCGAAGTATGCCACTGCATCCTCTGCACTCCGCGGGAGATCCTCGAAGACCTCTGCGGAATGCCATAATTGGGTGAGCTCGACACACCCTTTGCTGCCAAACACACACTGCAGCAAAAATATCTTACCCGAGGTGATTTGCTCCACTTGTTGGAGCACCTCGCGGTCTACTCGGGCCGAGGTCTGGAGCTCGGAGTGGGCGCGTTGAAGCTTCTCGAGCTCCTCTTTCGTCCGTCGCCCCTCCTCCTGAAGTTTGTCGCGTGCCTCAAACACGCCCTTCAGGGTCTCCTCGACCTCCAGCACCCTTGCCTAGCGCTTCTCCCCGGCCACCTTCTCGGCGGCCCGCGCCTTCTCGGCTGCGGCGGCAGCAGCCTCCTGCTGCCGCACCTCCTTCCAAGCTCGGCCTTGAGCGTCTCCAGCTCCGCTGTTAGCACAGTTCCAGCCTTAGTTGTCCTTTTCAACATATAACACACAAAGCAAGTTTAAACATTGCTCACCTTGAGATCGCTCAAGTCTCCAGTTCATCTCCGCCATCTCTTCGGAGACGGAGTTTGGAACCGAGGTCGAAACCTGTAGCGAAACATAATCCTTGTTAGAAGGAAAAATGGTCTAGACCATCAATATGCTCCAGGGCAGCAGCTTCGAGTAGCGTCCTGGGGGCTACTCAACCAAGCTCCTACTTACTCAAGTGACCCCGAGGCTGATTTCTTAAAACTGACTTCGGGCTCGGGGGCTACTCACTCATTACGCCATTTCGCTGGCTATACTTCTATGTCCTCGAACAAAAAGTCATAAAAATTAAGCAAACTGAATATGCAGAAGATGTACCTCGAAACCTGCTGCGAGGTTCTTGAAAACCTTGTGCAGGCCGGCCTCTGCGGATCGGTAGCCTTCCAGTGCCGTGCCGGTCAGGGCATAGTGCTCCTCCTTGAGGGAACAACCCTTTAGGGCCTCCTCCGCTTCCTCGGCCCACCCCGCACCGGTCTGTCCTCAGACAACAGGCTGGGGAGGAGGGATAGCCTCAGATGGATACACCCGAGGAGCCTCCGTCTGTGAAGGCGGTGCCGAGGAAGACTCCGGCTGGGCTGATAACTGTCCCAGCCCTTCTTCGATGACCTGGGGGCGCTCCGTCCCCAGGTCTTGTTGGACCGAGGTTTTGACCTCGGCCATTATTGCCGCCTCGTCGGCCCCGTCGTGTTGACCTTGGGGGCCCGGGTGGATGTTGCCTCCCCCAGGCCGATTTGCATTGGGGGAGAAGCAGCGGTCTCTGAGGTCCTGCTGGTGGACGGCAACCCGCTCGAAGTGCCACTAGGGACCACCTTCAGCGGACTGCGTACAAAAAGTTGTTTCTGTAAAGATTGCCCTTACTAAGACAGTGACTCAAGTAAGGAAGGCAAGGATAAATGCTTACCCTCGAGGTGCCAGTTTCTTCCTCCCTGTGGCAAGGGGGTCTTCCTCTGAGTCACCGGAGAGTTCGGCCCTCTCCGACAACTTGTTGGTGGCCTCGGATGTGGCTCGCCTCGGCCTCTTTGTGCCCTTGGGCGGCATGCCCACATCGGCATCTTCTGACACCGACCTCTTCCCCTTTAGGGGGGATCTCCTCCTCGCCCTCCTCGGCGCCGCCGTCTTGAGCGGCGAAGGTATGGGTCTCTTCTAACCGGGTGACCGAAGTCCCTCGGGTCCGAGCACTGGACTTCCCCGCCTAGGACTTCGTCCCTTTAGAAGCCACCACATGTGGCTCCTCGGTCAAAAGCGCCAAGAGCAAAGGAGTTTGAGACTGTTCCGGCAATGGGTCTGGGCATCGTACCCCTTTTACCCAAGCCAACCAGTTTTACAAAATGTCAAAACACAACGGCACAAGTAAAAACTTTACTCTTCGGAGCAATGAGCCAAGAATGAAAAATTGAAGGACGGAACCACTCACCGGGGGGGCCTCATAGCCGTGTTCGAGGCTGCAGTCCTCTCCCTCCTTGGGAATCTTGTCCTTGGCCAGCTTCATGAGCTTTGTTCACATGGCTGCCAAGGTGGAGCGGAAGACGGTGTTGATGGTGTCCATGTCCTCGGGCTTCTGTGCCCACATTGGGGTGGCCCGAAGTTGGAGCGGAAGGATGCGGCGGTTGAGCATGCTGTTGATGACATCAGCCAGCTCAGCCTTCTCCTTGGTGGTCCACCACACAATCCTCTAGACCAGGGTCTCCACATCTTCGGGCTTTCCCCAGGCGACGCCCTTTTCCTTCCAAGACTTGAGTTTCTTGGGAGGCCCGGCCGAGAAGGCTGGGACCACGGTTTGACCAGTGGTGAGGGGCTCGGTGATGTAGAACCACTCCTTTTGCCACTCTTCACCGTTTCGATGAAGGTGCCCTTGAACCAGGTGGCCCCCTGGTTCTTGCTGATCATGGCCCCCCTGCACTCCGCGAGTTCGGAGCCACTGGACTTCGGTTTGACCCCGAAGAGCTTCAGCCATAGGCTGAAGTGTGCCTCACAGCGGAGGAAGGTCTCGCAGACTATTATGAAAGCGGCGAGGTGGAGAATGGAGTTGGGGGCTAGGTGATGGAAATCTAACTTGTAGTAAAACATGATCCCATGCACGAAAGGGTGCAGTGGGAACCCCAGGCCTCAGATGAGGTGGGGGACGAAGACCACCCGCTCACCGGCGTTGGGAGCGGGTACCAGCTCATCGGCCGCTGGAGTGCGGGCGGCGATGGCAGGGGCTAGATACCCCGCGTCGCGTAGCTCAGCGATGGTCACTGCCGTCATGGTGGAGCCGCCCCAATGCCCCTTGAGGGTGTCGTCCATGGCTGGTGAGGGAGTCGAGTTTGCAAGAGAGAAAGGCGTGCGGGCTCGATCTGGGCGCTGGAGCTAGACGAAGCAGCAACAACGAGGGAGGAATGGGAGCGCAGGCTATTGCGCCGTTCTCCCCTTTACTTTTATAACCTGTGAAAGGCCAGTAGCCTCCCCCCGCTGCGCCGGTAAATTCATAGTCATTATCAAAAATGCCGTTGAAACATACGGGTGGAAACAAAAATCTTAATGATATCCCTAAATTAGCGGGCACGATCTCTGCCTTGACGAGACATGCCAGTAAAGGGGCTACCTCGAACCACGATTTGAGGGGAGGTAGTAACTGCTCGACCTGTCGTGGGGTGAGCCTCTTCGTTAAAGCTGTCAGGTCGAATTGGACTGTTCATACCGGAACAGCAAGCCTTCGAGGCTAAGATACCATCTCTCCTCGAGCAGGGTACAAGCTTGGTTGGACCGCGGATGTTAATGCTCTGTTAAAGAGAATCCAAAATGTAAAGTGGAACTCGTCTGTCAAGCCGGAGACTCCGAATCCGAAGTAATCAAAGATCGTCCTCGGCATAGAAGACCAGTTCAGGGGCTACTGACAGTGTCCTGGATAAGGGGGTGCTAACCAAGCCGGCCCGTCTTCTCGGATGGGCCGATATGCCCCCGTGCGTGACCAAGATGGACTCCAGAGGCCGCATATGGAAGACGTGATCAAGACTGTCTCTACCAAAGACTTGTAGTACACTTCAGGGAATTCTCCAGCCGCCTTATTCCTAGATACCGACTTTGTAACCCTAGATACCCTCCCTGGCGTGTATATAAGCCATAGGGTTTGGCCCGTAGGAGACATCAACACAATATCAACACCTAGCCCTAGAAGTTAGACACATCTTACGATCTCGAGGTAGATCAACTCTGTACTCGATACATCTACATCAATATAAACAAGAGCAGGGCGTAGGGTTTTACCTCCATCAAGAGGGCCCGAACCTGGGTAAACATCGTCTCCTTTATCTCTATTACCATCGATCTGAGATCCGCAGCTCGGGACCACCTACCCTGAGGTCTGCCGGTTTTTACACTGACACACTTGCACCAACGCAAATAAGAGGGTTGTCAATTCTCTTTGCGGTTATTTGCAAGGATTAATTCTGATAGTGATAGATAGAAATATAAATTGCAAAATAAAATAAAAGTAAATAAATTGCAGCAAGGTATTTTTGGATTTTAATATATGATAAAGATAGACCCGGGGGCCATAGTTTTCACTAGAGGCTTATCTCTTGAGCGCATAACATACGGTGGGTAAACAAATTACTGTTGGGCAAATGATAGAAAAGCAAATAATTATGACAGATTCATGGCAATGATCATGTATATAGGCATCACGTCCGAGACAAGTAGACGACTTGTCATGGTTTTGTCACGGCAGATGTCCTCATGAAAGGACTTAGTCATGAGGCCATCGTGAATAGGTGGTAGCTTGAACGGGGTTGATCAGAATCGGGGAGACGAGGGCTTACCCTGGTTCGGCCCCTCACAAAGGAGGTAATAGCCTATGTCCTGCTTTGGTTGTATTGATGATGATTTCGATTACAAGGGTGCGACTTGGCTAACCTAGTACTCGAGAGCTTGTAACTTGTCCTTTTCCACCTCAAGGGCTCGCCTTTATATACAGGTCAAGGCCCTGGGTTTACATCAAAGTCTAAGTCGTAACATGACCCGTGATCTAGTCTATTTCCTACTCATCATCCTCCTCAAGAAAGGAAAACATATCACGTCCTTGGATAAGCCGCCGCCTCAAGTATTGGGCCCTAATTCGGCCTGCTTTATGAGTCGCCTGATGGGCCTCCTGATCTTTGAATGCTGCGTCCTTTATCCTTTAAGCCGCCATTGGGTAACCCGGCCCTGAACGGGCGGGTTATACTGTGGGGTTATATCCCCGACATGACTCCTGCCTACATCTAGTACTATTACTCCACCCATCGACCGCTATCCAGCATGCATCCAGGGTATTAAGTATGAAACAGAGTAACACCTTAAGCAAGATGACATGATGTAGACAAAGTAAACTCAAGCAATATGATTAAACCCCATCTTTTTATCCTTAATGGCAACAATAGAAATACGTGTCATGTCCCTTTCTGTCACTAGGATTGAGCACTGCAAGATTGAACCCATCACAAAGCACCTCTACCATTGCAAGATAAACCAATCTAGTTGGCCAAACCAAATCGATATATCGAAGAGAAATACAAATCTATAACAATCATGCATAAAAGAGTTCAGAGAAGACTCAAATATTTCTCATGAATAATCTGATCATAAACTCACAATTCATCGGATCCCAACAAACACAATGCAAAAGAAGATTACATCAGATAGAACTCCAGGAAAGATCAAGGAGAACATGGTATTGAAGATCAAAGAGAGAGAAGAAGCCATCTAGCTACTAGCTATGGACCCATAGGTCTATGGTAAACTACTCACACATCATCAGAAGGGCAGAAAGGTTGATGTAGAAGCCCTTCATGATCGATTCCCCCTCCAGCAGAGTACCGAAAAAGGCCTCCAGATGGGATCACGGAAGAACAGAGGTTTGCGGTGGTGTAAAAGTTTTTCGGGGTGGCTCCTTGTTGGTTTCCAAATATTTGAGAATTTATAGAAGTGGAATTAGGTCAAAAGGAGCCATGAGGGGCCCATAAGACATTAGGGCGTGCCCCCTGGGGTCGCGCCCTATTGCCTTGTGGCTTCCTCGTGAAGCTTCTGGCTTCCTCCCGAAGCTTCCAGTGTCTCTTTTGTCCAGAAAAAAATCATCAAAAAGTTTCGTGGCATTTGGACTTTGTTTGGTACTGATTTCCTGAAAAATAAAAAACAAGCAAAAAATAGCACTTGGCACTGGGCAGTAGGTTAATAGTTTAGTCCCAAAAAATGATATATAATTTCACATAAAAACATCCAAGATTGATACTATAATAGCATGGAACAATAAAAATTTATAGATACGTTGGAGATGTATCAAGTATCCCAAGCTTAATTCCTGCTCATCCTCGAGTAGGTAAATGATGAAAATAGGATTTTTGATGTGGAATGCTACATAACATATTTTCATCATGTAATCTCTCTTACGGTATGAATAATAAGATCTGAATGATTCAAAGCAATAGTCCATAGTTTGAAATAAAGAAATCAATACTTAAGCATACTAACAAACAATCATGCCTTTCAAAATAAAAATGCTAAATAAAGTTATCCCTACAAAATCATATAATCCTGTCATGCTCCATCTTCTTAACACAAAATATATATCATGCACTACCCCGATGACAAGCCGAGCAATTGGTTCATACTTTTTAACGCACTTCAGCTTTCCCCCCCCCCCCCCCCCCACGCAATACATGAGCGCAAGCCATGGATATAGCACTATGGGTGGAATAGAGTGTGGTGGTAGATATTAATAAGGAAATCAAAAAGAAGAAGATAGTCTCACATCAACGCGGCTAATTAACGGGCTATGGAGATGCCCATCAATTGATGTCAATGCGAGGAGTAGGGATTGCCATGCAACGGATGCACTAAGAGCTATAAGTGTATGAATGCTCAACATGGAAACTAAGTGGGTGTGCATCCAACTTGCTTGCTCATGAAGACCTCGGGCATTTGAGGAAGCCCATCATCGGAATATACAAGCCAAGTTCTATAATGAAAAATTCCCACTAGTATATGAAAGTGACAAAATAGGAGACTCTCTATATAAAAAACATGGTGCTACTTTGAAGCACAAGTATGGAAAAAAGGATAGTAACACTACCCCTTCTCTCTTTTTCTCTCATTTCATTTTTTTCTCATTTTTTCTTTTTTTTTTCTTTTTTTCGTGGGCTCTTTTTGGCCTCTATTTTTTTCCTCTTTTTTTCCTCACTGGGACAATGCTCTAATAATGATGATCCTCATACTTCTATTTACTTACAACTCAAAAAACAAAATTACAACTCAAAACTAGAACAAAAATATTACTCTATATGAATGCCTCTGGCGGTGTACCAGGATGTGCAATGATACTAGCGTAACATGTATAAAAATGATGAACGGTGGCTGAGCCACAAATACTATGTCAGCTACATGATCATGCAAAGCAATATGACAATGATGATGAGTGACAAAATATTGCTGCCTTTTTCTTTTATTTATTTTATTTTGTATTTTTTTTCAATCTATCAGTCTATCATATACAATTTAATCTTGCAATCTTACCGCCAAGGGATTGACAACCCCTTATTTGCGTTGGGTGCAAGGATTTGGTGTTTGTGTGTAGGTACTGCTAACGAGGTGTTGCGTGATTCTCCTACTGGTTCGATAACCTTGGTTTCATAACTGAGGGAAATACTTATCTCTACTATGCTGCATCATCCCTTCCTCTTCGGGGAAATACCAACGCAAGCTTCAAGTAGCAGGAAGAATTTCTGGCGCCGTTGCCGGGGAGGCATCATCAACATCTATCAAGTACCTTTGCACAAACTCTCATCTCCTTGCATTTACTTTATTTGCCATTTACCTCTCGTTTTCATCTCCCCCACTTCTAAAATGTTTTTACAAAAATACAAAAATATTTTCCGTTTGCCTTTTTACCTTTTTCTTGTCTGCTTACTTGCTTGAAGTTGCTATCATGGCTGATTTTGGTATGGAAAAAGGTGAGGATGGTAACACCCCTAAAATTGAAAGTTATACCAATCTTGATTCTAAAACTTTTGTGTTGGGATATGGGAATGTTATAGGAAAAAGTGTCATCCAAGAATTCTTTAATTGCATTGGAACTTTGGCTTGTGAAGATGCTCCAATACTTAAAGAAACTAAAAGTTATGCCGATGCTATTTCTGCACTTGTTCTTAAACTTGGGAGAAGATTTATTTGCACCCATCCTACTTTGCAAAGATTGTTTTATGAGTTGCCGGTTATAAAAAACCCAAGGGCTAAGAAAATAGCTACCCTTGTCCTCATGAATGAATTTGATCTCATAGTGCGAGAAGCTAAGGAGACCTTTGATTTTTATGGTATGAACCATGAAAAACCAGTAATAGATGAGATCCTTTATGATAGAGATTACTTGTTGAGATATTTGTTCCGTAATGACCACATCTTTGATGAGAATACTAAAAAAGAGGTTTCTCCTTCGAATATAATCCAACAAGTTTTCAATAGTGTTAATAGATAATACTCTTGGATTGTAGCCGGTAATCAAGAGGGAGTTGCAGATGGACAACTTGCTAATGCTAAAATTTCTTTGGATGATGTGTTCCATATTGCCTTTGAAAAAACTTCTAATGAAAGTACATCTTTGGATAAGAAGAAGAAAGATGGCAACACTTGAAACTATGCACTATGCCTAGCTAGGGGCATAAAATAATAGCACTTATTGGGAGGCAACCCAATGAATAAAATAAATTTTTGTTAAAAGTTTCTGTTATGGTGTGTTTTTACTGTCATGCTACTGGAATGATGGTATTTTGTGTTTTTAATTAGTGTTTGTACCAAGTAGAACCTTTGGGATGATTTGGAAGATAGTATAATTGATGCTGTTTGAAAATAGAAAGTTTTGCGTCCAGTGCTGGAATTTTGTTTTCTCACTGTAATGTTAGAACCTTCTGAATTTTTTATAAAATATTGATATATGAATTGCCCACGTTGTGATATTTTTTCAGAATTTGTAGAGTTACAGAAGTATGACTATAACTCAGATTCCTATAGACTATTCTGTTTTTGACAGATTCTGTTTTTGATGTGTTGCTTGCTTGTTTTGATGAAACTATGGATTGTATCGGGGGCTATAAGCCATGGAGAAGTTAGAATATAGTAGGGTTAATGCAAAAATAAAATATGAATGGGTTTGCAACAGTACTTAAAGTAGTGATTTGTTTTGTTGTACTAATGGATCTCATGAAGGTTTTGTTGAGTTTTGTGTGATTGAAGTTTTCATGTTTTGGGTGAGATCACTATGGATGAAGGAATAAGGAGTAGCAAAAGCCTAAGCTTGGGGATACCCGAGGCACGCCAAGGTAATATTCAAGGAAGACTCAAGCGTCTAAGCTTGGGGATGCTTGATACGTCTCCAACGTATCTATAATTTTTGATTGTTCCATGCTGTTATATTATCAATCTTGGATGTTTTTACAATCATTTACAACAATTATCTATCATTTTTGGAGACTAACCTATTAACCTAGTGCCCAGTGTCAGTTGATGTTTTCTTCCCTATTTTTGTTTTACAGAAAATCAATACCAAACAAAGTCTAAATGCCACGAAACTTTTTGGAGATTTTTTCATTAGGCAAGAAGAACACCAGAAGCTTTGGGAGGAGGCCAGAAGACCTTGGTCGGCCCCATGAGCCACCAGGGTGCGCCTGGGGGGGCAGGCGCCCTGGTGCCTCGTGGGCCCCACCAAGCTCCGTTTGACCTAATTCTAGCACTATAAATTCAGAAAAAATGAGAAACCCTCAAGAGAGTCCACGAAATACTTTTTATGCCGCCGCAAGATTCTTTTCCAGTGAGATCCCATCTGGGGTCCTTCTTCGGTAATCTGCCGGAGGGGGAATCGATCACGGAGGGGCTCTACATCAACCTTGCTGCCCTTCCGATGATGCATGAGTAGTTTACCACAGACCTTCGGGTCCATAGGCAGTAGCTAGATGGCTTCTTCTCTCTTTTTGATCGTCAATACAATGTTCTCCTCGATTTTCTTGGAATTCTATCTGATGTAATCACTTTTTGTGTTGTGTTTGTTGGGATCCGATGAATTGTGATTTTATGATCAGATTATCCATGAAATTATTTGAGTCTTCTCTAATCTCTTTTATGCATGATTATAATAGCCTCATATTTCTTCTCCGATCTATTGATTTGGTTTGGCCAACTAGATTGATTTTTCTTGCCATGGGAAGAGGTGCTTTGTAGTGGGTTAGATCTTGCGGTGCTCAATCCCAGCGACAGAAAGGGACATGACACGTATGTATCATTGCTACTAAGGATAACAAGATGGGATCTATTCACTGGGTTTATTAATTTGTGAGTTTGTCTTGTCTACATCATGTCATCGTTCTTAAGGCATTACTCTGTTCTTTATGGACTTAATACACTAGATGCATGCTGGATAGCGGTCGATGTGTGGAGTAATAGTAGTAGATGCAGGCTGGAGTTGGTCTACTAATCTTGGACATGATGCCTATATACATGATCATTGCCTTGGATATCGTCATGATTATTTGCTTTTCTATCAATTGCCCAGCAGTAATTTGTCTACCCACCATATGCTATTTTCTCGAGAGAAGTCTCTAGTGAAATCTATGACCCCCGGGTCTATCTATCTCATATTAGTAAAACCCTAAAAATATTGCTGCAATTTTCTTTTACTTACTTTATTTTGTATTTTTATTTCAATCTATCAAATACAATTTAATCTTGCAATCTTACCGCCAAGGGATTGACAACCCCTTGTTTGCGTTGGGTGCAAGGATTTGTTGTTTGTGTGTAGGTACTGCTAACGAGGTGTTGTGTGATTCTCCTACTGGTTCGATAACCTTGGTTACATAATCAAGGGAAATACTTATCTCTACTGTGCTGCATCATCCCTTTCTCTTCGGGGAAAATACCAATCCAAGCTACAAGTAGCAGGAAGAATTTCTGGCGCCGCTGCCGGGGAGACATCATCAACTTTTATCAAGTACCTTTGCACAAACTCTCATCTCCTTGCATTTACTTTATTTGCCTTTTTCCTCTCGTTTTCATCTCCCCCACTTCTAAAACTTTTTTACAAAAATACAATAATATTTTTTGTTTGTCTTTTTGCTTGTTTGCTATCTTTGCTTGTGTTGCCATGTGCCTTCTATTTGCTTGCTAAAAATCTATTGATATGGATCCACTTAAAGTTTACTACTTGGATCATATTCTATCCATTCGTGCTCGTGCCGAAACCGCAACTAGTTTAGTTGAGGGAAAATCTTTAGATGAGCATGCTCATTTTGTACGTCACCATTTGTCTGAAAAAGGGAGACTCTTATGGCATCAAATAAATTGTTTGCTATGCTATGCTTGGAATCTATGTGAAATTTATGATTTTACTTGTTGTTCTAAGAACCCTAAAATACACCTTCCCTACCTATGTGAGTTTACTGACAATGAAATCTTGTCTTCTAATGCCAAGGGTGTTTATAATTACTACGATATCAAACAAATTGAAGAATTTGTTTCTTTTAAGGGTGCTGATGAAGTTGTTTCTTTGATTGAAAAGTATGATATTACTCTCTACAAATCTGAAAATTTTGCCATACTTAAATATTGCTATGAAAACTATGCTTCTAATGCCTATGTTAGTGAATTGATTGGAAGAATGTCTGCTGCTTTGGAAGAGAATAATGATATGCACGAATCCTTAGATAATCGTGATTCCATTGATTCAAGTGAAACATCCCCTCTTGATGAATGTGATGCTTGCTATTCTTATGGCCATGATGCCAATATTAATGATGCTTGTAGAGATGAACTTGCTATAGTTCCTTATGTTAAAAATGAAATTATCGCTATAGCACCCATTCTTGATAGCTCCTTGAATGAAAAGCATGAATGCAATAATGTTATTATAAATTCTATTAATGTCAATTGTGCTAATGATATGCAAAACCACAAGCTTGGGGATGATAATTTTGTCATGTCCACTACTTATAGCAATGATCATGATTGGGGTGATAATGCTTTTTATGATCTTGAAAATTTATTTAAGCCTCATGATGAATATGTTATTGATAGTAAAATTTTCGACACTATTAAAAGTGGGTTTGGAAGAGCGTCAACTTTAGGTAATAATGATCCCACTACTTTGGAGAATTATCAATCTTACAATTTTTTTGATAAAAGTTGGTTTGGAGAGGTCATAACTTTCGTTGATGATAATCCCACTATTTTGGAAGATAATAAAAATTTCATGTATGTGGATCATGACGAGAATATTTTATATGATAGCTATATTGTTGAATTTGATTATGATCTTAGATGTAATTATTATGAGAGAGGAAAATATGGTTGTAGAAATTTTCATATTACTAAATTACCTCTCGTTATGTTGAAATCATCAATGCTTTATTCTTCTCCTTTGCATATGCTAGAAAATTCTTGCCTTGATAATTTGTTTTCTTATAAAATGCCTATGCATAGGAAGTATGCTAGACTTAAATATGTTTTTCACATGCCACATGATGCTCTCTTTGTGTTTCAATTATTATCTTTCATGTGAGCATCATTGAAATCTCAAGCCTATCTTAATGGTTATAAAGAAAGAGCTTGTTGGGAGGCAACCCAATGAAAAAAATAATTTTTTGTAACAAGTTTCTGTTATGGTGTGTTTTTACTGTCGTGCTACTGGTACGATGGTATTTTTTTGTTTTTAATTAGTGTTTGTGCCAAGTAATACCTTTGGGATGATTTGGAAGATAGTATAATTGATGCTGTTTGAAAACAGAAAGTTTTGCGTCTAGTGCTGGAATTTGTTTTCTGTACTATTACGTCAGAACCTTCTGAATTTGTAACACAACATTGATATATGAATTTCCCACGTTGTCTCAATTTTTCAGAATTTTTGGAGTTGCAGAAGTATGACTATAATTCAGATCCCTACAGACTGTTCTGTTTATGACAGATTCTGTTTTTGATGCACTACTTGCTTGTTTTGATGAATCTATGGATTGTATCGGGGGGTATAAGCCATGGTGAAGTTAGAGCACAGTAGGTATAATGCTAAAATAAAATATGAATGGGTTTGCAACAGTACTTATAGTAGTGATTTATTTTGTTATACTAACGAATATCATGAGGGTTTTGTTAAGTTTTGTGTGATTGAAGTTTTCAAGTTTTGGGTGAGATCACGATGGATGAAGGAATAAGGAGTAGCAAAAGCCTAAGCTTGGGGATGCCTGAGGCACCCCAAGGTAATATTCTAGGAAGACTCAAGCGTCTAAGCTTGGGGATGCCCCGGAAGGCATCCCCTCTTTCTTCTACCAACCATCGGTAATTTTACTTGGAGCTATATTTTTATTCGTCACATGATATGTGTTTTGCTTGGAGCATCTTGTATGATATGAGTCTTTGCTTTGTTTGCTTTTTAGTTTGTCACAATCATCTTTGCTGCACACACCTATCTTGAGAGAGCCACACATTTGTCATCATAATTTGTTAGAATACTCTATGTGCTTCACTTAAATTTTTTTGAGCTAGGCAGTTACTTTAGTGCTTCACTTAAATCTTTTTGAGCATGGTGGTGGTTAAATTTTGAAGAAATAAACTCTCATGCTTCACTTATATTATTTTGAGAGTTGATTGAAATTTTAAAGAAATGAATTCTCATGCTTCACATATATTATTTTGAGAATTGACTTGATTGAAATTTTGAAGAAATGAATTCTCATGCTTCACTTATATTATTTTGAGAATTGATAAAATTGAAATTTTGAAGAAATATTTGCACTCTCATGCTTCACTAAAATCTTTTTGAGAGCTGACATGGTAATTAATAGTGACGGTAATTTGCACATGTTATGCAATTGGTCCCAAAGTGATGAATATTCAAGAGGGATATAATAAAAACTTTCATATAGATCATTGGATATGATGAGTGTGATTCCTTGCAATAGTTTTATGATATGGAAATGATAATATGTGAGTCATGTTAGTGAGTAATTGTGATTTAGTAAGAATATCAGTGTTAAGGTTTGTGATTCCCTATGCATGCACGTTAAGTCAATAGTTATGCAATGAAGTTCGATAATCCACAAGTATAGGAGATCAACTGTAGCTTTTTCGATAAATAAGAGTGTCGAACCCAACGAGGAGCTAAAGGTAGAATTAATATTCCCTTCAAGTTCTATCGACCATCGATACAACCCTATGCACGCTTAACGTTGGCTTTACCTAGAACAAGTATGAAACTATTTTATAGGTGATAGGATAGGTTTGCAAGAATAAAACTAGAAGTACTTTGCGAGAATAAAACTATGAGTAATTTGCAAGATAATAAAAGTTATTTGTTTAGTAGAAAGCTTTTGTAACATAAGAGAATGATTTGTCCCTAAGCAATCGATAACTAGACCGGTAATCATTATTGGAATTTTATATGAGGGAGAGGCATGAGCTAACATACTTTCCATACTTGGATCATATGCACTTATGATTGGAACTCTAGAAAGCATCCGCAACTACCAAAGATCATTAAGGTAAAACCCCACCATAGCATTAAGTATCAAGTCCTCTTTACTCCCATACGCAACAACCCCCTTAATCGGGTATGTGTTTCAGTCACTCACGCCACCCACTATAAGCGAATCATGAACGTATTGCAACACCCTACAGCAGGAATCCCTCACACATGCGCAACACGAAGGGCACCATAGGGCAGCACCAAAATAAAACATACAACTCAAACCAATCACGATCATCAATCAACCCATAGGACAAAAAGAATCTACTCAAATATCATAGGATGGCCACAAATCATTGGATAATAATATGTAGCATCAAGCTCCTTGTTTAAGTAGAGATTACAGTAGGTAGAAGAGTTGTTACACCATTGCATAAAGGGGGAGAAAGTTGGTGTTGATGGTAGCGAGGTTGTTGATGTAGATCACCGTCACGATCGTTGCCCCGGCGGCACTCTCGCACCACCGGGAGAGAGGGGGAGAGAGCCGCCCTTATTCTTCTTCTTCCTTGGCCTTCCCCTAGATGGGAGGAGGTTTTCCCCTTTGATCCTTGGCCTCCATGGCACCCGGAGGGGCGGGAGCCCCTCCGAGATTGGATCTCTCTCTGTTCTCTTCTGTTTCGCGTTCCTGTTTTCTGTCCCTTCACCGTTTCTTAAATTTCCGGAGATCCGTAACTCTGATTGGGCTGAAATTTTAACACAATTTTCTTCCGGATATTATCTTTCTTGCTGCGATATAAGGGGGTCAACCGACCTACTGATAACCCACAAGTATAGGGGATCGCAATAGTTTTCGAGGGTAGAGTATTCAACCCAAATTTATTGATTTGATACAAGGGGAGCCAAAGAATATTTGCAAGTATTAGCAGTTGAGTTGTCAATTCAACCACACCTGGAGACTAAATATCTGCAGCAGAGTGACAGTAGCGGTAATTTGATAGCAGTAGCAATAATAGTAACAGTAGCAGTAACAGTAACAGCAGTAGCACAGTAGTATGATAGTTTGATAGCAGTAGCAATAATAGTAACAGTAGCGGTAACGGTAACAACAGTAGTAGTAGCAATTGTAACAGTAGTAGCAACAGTAGTAACTTAGCAAGAAAAATATGTGAAAAGCTCGTAGGCATTGGATCGATGATATTCGTTGGATAACATTCATCATGTAATAGTCATAACCTAGGGCGACATAGAACTAGCTCCAATTCATTAATGTAATGTAGGCATGTATTCCGTATATAGTCATACGTGCTTGCGATAAGAACTTGCATGACATCTTTTGTCCTACCCTCCCGTGGCAGCTAGGTCCATAAGGAAACTTAGGGATATTGAGGCCTCCTTTTAATAGAGAACCAGAACAAAGCATTAACACATAGTGAATACATGAACTCCTCAAACTACGACAATCACCGGAAAGAATCCCAATTATTGTCACCTTGGGGTATGCGGATCATGACACGTAATAGGTGCATACAACTTGCAAGATCGGATCAAGAACACAAATATATTGATGAAAACATAAAGGGTTCAGATCTGGAATCATGGCACTCAGGCCCTAGAGACAAGCATTAAGCATGGCAAAGTCATAGCAACATCAATCTCAGAACATAGTGGATACTAGGGATCAAGCCCTAATAAAACTAACTCGATTATATGATAAATCTCATCCAACTCATCACTGTCCAGCAAGCCTGTGACGCCCCCGATTCAATCGTACACTAATCATACACGCAAACGTGTACGATCAAGATCAGGGAGTCACGGGAAGATATCACAACACAACTCTAAAAATAATTAAGTCATACAAGCATCATAATACAAGCCAGGGGCCTCGAGGGCTCGAATACAAGTGCTCGATCATAGACGAGTAAGCGGAAGCAACAATATCTGAGTACAGACATAAGTTAAACAAGTTGCCATAAGATGGCTAGCACAAACTGGGATACATATCGAAAGAGGCGCAGGCCTCCTGCCTGGGATCCTCCTAAACTACTCCTGGTCGTCGGCGGCGGCCTGCACGTAGTAGTAGGCACCTCCAGAGTAGTAGGGGTCGTCGTCGACGGTGGCGTCTGGCTCCTGAACTCCAGCATCTGGTTGTGACAACCAGAAAGAAAAGAAAGGGGGGAAAAGGGGGAAGCAAAGCAACCGTGAGTACTCATCCAAAGTACTCGCAAGCAAGGAGCTACACTACATATTCATGGGTATATGTGTAAAGGGCCATATCAGTGGACTGAACTGCAGAAAGCCAGAATAAGAGGGGGGATATCTAATCCTGTCGAAGACTACGCTTCTGGCAGCCTCCATCTTGCAGCATGTAGAAGAGAGTAGCTGGTAAGTTCACCAAGTAGCATCGCATAGCATAATCCTACCCGACGATCCTCTCCTCGTCGCCCTGTGAGAGAGCGATCACCGGGTTGTATCTGGCACTTGAAAGGGTGTGTTTTATTAAGTATCCGGTTCTTGTTGTCATAAGGTCGAGGTACAACTCCGGGTCGTCCTTTTACCGAGGGACACGGCTATTCGAATAGATAAACTTCCCTGCAGGGGTGCACCACATTACCCAACACGCTCGATCCCTCTGGCCGGGCACACTTTCCTGGGTCATGTCCGGCCTCGGAAGATCAACACGTCACAGCCCTACCTAGGCCTAACAGAGAGGTCAGCACGCCGGTCTAAATCCTATGCGCGCAGGGGTCTGGGCCCATCGCCCATTGCACACCTGCACGTTGCGTGGGCGGCCGGAGAGCAGACCTAGCAACCTCCATTACAAAGGAAGTTGCGTTACGCGGTCCAACCCGGCGCGCGCCGCTCAGTCGCTGACGTCTAGGAGGCTTCGGCTGATACCACGACGTCGAGTACCCATAACTGCTCCCGCGTGGTGGTTAGCGCGTATAGGCTCGTAGCCAGACTCAGATCAAATACCCAATCTCGTTAAGCGTGTTATTTTGAAGTAACCGCGGACGCCGACCAGGGCCAGGCCCACCTGTCTCCTAGGTGGTCACAACCTGCCCTGTCGCTCCGCCACAAAGTAACACTCGGGGGCCGTCGGGAACCTAGGCCCACCTCTGCCTGGATGGAACCACCTGCCCCTTCAGCCCCCATCTCCGAATAGTAACATAAGTATGTAATAGTATATAGTATATGTACCCGTGATCACCTCCCGAAGTGATCACGGCCCAGTAGTATAGCATGGCAGACGGACAAGAGTGTAGGGCCACTGATGTAATTCTAGCAACCTATACTAAGCATTTAGGATTGCAGGTAAGGTATCAACAGTAGTAGCAAAGACAGGCTATGCAGCAGAATAGGATTAACTGAAGGCAGTAACATGCTACACTACTCTAATGCAAGCAGTAGAGAGAAGGAATAGGCAATATCGGGTTGATCAAGGGGGGGGGGCTTGCCTGGAAGCTGTGTCGAGAGAGAAGGGTCGTCGACGTAGTAGTCGTTCACGGCAGCGTCGTCAGCGGTCTCAGCGTCTATCGAGAGAGATGGAGGTGGGGAGGGAACAGTAAATACAAAGCAATCAATGCTACATAAAGTATGACATGACAATATGCAGTGCCGGGTGTGCTCTAACGCAGGGATAGGTGATACCGGCAAAGAGGGAACCCATCCGGGAAAGTATTCCCGGTGTCCGGCATTTTCGGGCAGAGGGACCGAAGGGGGACGAAACAATGAATACACGGTAATGATGCAACAGGGATGCATGACATGTCTGAACGCAGTGCTAGGGTGGTATACTGCCTATCTGAGTGCATTAGTTATTTTAGGAATTTATCTGGATTTATTTTATTAAAGTCAGGCACTATTCATTTACTGAAACTGGTCTAAAAGTTCAATGTTCTTATAGCTGCGGGCGTCTGACGGGAATACGGAGGGCGTATCCGGGTTCGTATCGGAATTCTGAGCAAGTTCCATGTATAAAGTATTTTCATCGGAGTTACGGTTTATTTAATATGATTTTCTAAAGTTTTTATTAATTTCTGGAATTTATTTAATTATTTAAATAATCATTATCCGAAACAGTGCTGCAATGATGTCAGCATGACATCATGCTGACGTCAGCAGGCGCCCTAACAGGGTGGGTCCCACCTGTCATAGACTGTTAAATTAATTAGGGTTAACTAATTATATTACTATTTAATTAACACTAATTAGTTAACTAAATTAACCTAATCAGGATTAATTAACTAATTAACTAATTATTTTTATTTTTATTATTTTTATTTTTATTTCCTTTTTATTAAAACGTTCTGGGGCTGGGCCCCACATGTCAATGGGCCAGGGGGACTTAACGGGCGCTGGGTATGGGTAACGGGCGGGCGAACCCGCTCGAACGGGCACGGGCGATGGGGTGCGCCAGGGCGCCATCGCCGGTCGCGGGAGATGGCCGCGGGGGTGCGCAGCCGGCGGCCACGGCGCGGCTGGAGCCGCGAGGGAGGGGGAGGACCGGTGGCCGGAGGCGGCGTAGAGGGGCGAGGTGGGACTGGCGGCAGAGGTAGGCGAGGGTGAGGCGTAGGCAGCGCGTGGGGCAGTGAGTAGGGGCCGGCGAGGCAGAGAGGCCTCAGCGGGGCGAGGCGCTGGGCGCGGTGACCGCTGGGCGACGGGCACGGCCGGACGGCGCGGCGCATGGCCAGGGCACGGCCCGACCGCGGTGAGCGCGGGGCCGGAGCGCGCGAGGCGTGGTCACGGCCGGAGCGGAGCAACGGTGGGCGCGGCAGGAGCGCGGCAGGCGAGCGAGAGAGGAGGACCGGGGTCCTCACCGGGGTTCGTAGGGACGGGGCAGTGGAGCGCGAGGAGGAAGACGGGGACGCCGGCGACGTAGTGGAGGCAGTCCGGCGAGGTGGCGGTGACGACGGGCGACGGTGTAGAGGACGGCGGCGGCGGGCGCGTGGTGGTCGTTCGGGGAGGAGGACGGGAACGACGGGGAGGCGAGCGACTGCGGCGAGGGGCGGCTGCGGCAACGGCGTCGAGCGGCGGGGCCGTTGCGCTCGGGCGGTGCAGAGAGGGCGAGAGTGGATCGATCCAGAGCCAGGTGAATCGGGGTAGGGAGTGGGGCGGCGAGTTGGTGTTGGTTACGGGGGTGGGGATATGGAGAGAGTGGAGGGGCCGGCTGGGCCAAATGGGTCAGCCAGCTGGGCCTTCTGGCCCAGTTGGCCAGGGGGGCCTTTTCTTCTTTTTTTGTTTGTTCTGTTTTCTTTTCCTTCTTTTATTCTATTACTTTTCTGTTTTCTTTTATTTTAGTTTTATAAAATTTAAAAGCGACAACTAATTTGGTGTTATTAAATAGATCACAGCCCCAAATATTTTGGCACTTTAAATAAAGTATTTTGCATTTGCTTATTATCTTAAAAGCATTTTAGATAATTGTTTTATCGCTGTTTTAGTTTATTTAGTGCATTTAAGTATTTTATTAAAAGATGATTTCTTCACCAACATTTATTATGGATTATCTGACACTAGGAACAATTTAGTTTTGACTTTTGAAAACTTTAATTGTTTTGACTTTAATTCAAATTTGAATTTGGATCGGTTCTGAACTAACGCGAGATTATCAACAATAATCGAGGTGATGTGGCATCATTACCAGAGGGTTACTGTAGCTTGATTACCCGGGCGTCACAATTCTCCTCCACTACAAGAAATCTCGTCCCGAGATTTAAGCGGGGAAGTAAGGGGGAAAGTTCTGGTTACGAAATTTCTAACGGATCTTCCCGTTTTTGGTTGCTCTTCGCGAAGAAGTTGATCCATAGTGTTGATGTCTTCATTCCTATGCATCAATGCATCATGATGAAGTTGTCGTCCTTCCTCTAGGATCTTCACCGTACTTACGAATAGGTAATGGGCAGCTCGGCAACGACAGAATGCTATAAGGCTAATAACCTGGGGGTTAACCCATGAATGAGCATATGAGTACCTCTCGAGTTGGAACTCAGGAAATACATCGAGAGAAATAAAAGTAGGCATAAGAATCTTCACGTGGGTATGTAAACGTTCGATGCCTGAAATAGAGAATGAGAGGGGCTCAGAGCAACGAGATTAAGTATTGCGGCTGAAACCAGAATATATCCTCTCTAGGAAGGTGGCTCATGATCTACATACGAAGCCAAGCGTGAGGAATAACTTTGGCAACAGGGGCGTACAAGAGAGTCAGGTTTCGATCTTGTGGAATTGTGGGTTATGGGCCCACCATGTTGGTTAAAAGTAGAAGGAGCAGTGACAACTTGTATGGTCACCATAGCAGGGCAGGTCAGAGCATAGCCTGCCAGTTATATTGGTAACAACGTTGGTACCAAGGGCGAGGGACGAAGAGAACCATTTTCCTGCTCGTTGAACGAGGCGGACCAATAGGCAAAGTTCTCGTCCATCGGTGGCTACCGAAATGTCATCAACAATAGGAACAGGGTCTTACTGGCAGAGTTGTACACCGAGGTGTTTGCATAAGCAGGAAAATATTACCGCTTAGATCATATAGATCACAAGAAAGGTTAAACAAAACAATGGAAAGGAAAATATGTTTATCAGATTAAACAAAACAATGGAAAGGAAAATGTGTTTATCAGATTAAACAAAACAATGGAAAGGAAAATGTGTTTAAACACATATTTCAGGGGTATATCCTTCCCAAGGACAAGCAGAGCAAGATATACGTGACCAGATAGAAAGTAGAAAACCACTTAGGTAAGGGGAAAGGAATTTCATGACATTACCCATACAACGGTGTTTGGATAATTGAGCAAGAAACATTTAGTATTGGGCTACAAATGTTCTTGTTGAAAATCGGAGTACCACATACATGCTTCAAGATAGCATTGACATGGTCTTCAAGCAAAGGTCAGACTTTGGATACAGGAAGGATCCATCAGGAACAATTTGTAGAATAAGTCTTACGATTTCCTCATGGAAGAATGGATAACCTTGCTAAAAAGGAAAACTATAACAATAGAGCCTCCAGACAGGTGTGCTAAGCATGACATCACCAAACCGGGTCATCAAAGGACCAATATTATAACTCCGGGAATTATGTTCCAACCATCATATCTGACCGAGATCCAGTTCTGCTTGGTGTCAGGATACCTCAGAATCGGGATGCCCGGGAAGAAAAGGTGCAACACAAATTGACGAGATGACATTGTAGATTCTCGGGAAATGAACTATGGAAGCGAGTTTCGAATCAAGAGTTCATCATTAAACCATGGAGAGGATGAGGAGGTGGCTGATTGACTCAGCGACAATTCATCGAGATTTCCAAAAGATGGATCTCCACAATTATGTGAACAAGGAGATGACATATGACAATTCAAATGATATAATGTTGTATGCTCGAGGAAAACATACACCATTAATCATCGGTTGAAAGGTGCATCCAAAATATGACCATAGGCAGCAGGATCAATGTTAGAATGGCGATTCAATAACCAACAGTCTAAGAACGAACTGTCGATCGTTAACATTCAAAGCAATAGGGTTGCCAGAGGTACAGAATCCAAGCAGCACCGCTTGTTAGATGGTATCCCGGTTAGAATCAACACGGGAACCAAGAAAGAAGGGTGACGGTGAGAAGTATCACTATGCCAAGAATTTTCAAAGAGGTGAAGCAATCCTCACAACATACTCGGCATAAAGGACAGTAATACTTCAAGGTAGAATATAATGCAAACAGGATAGCAAGTTGCATCCATAACACAGACAAGCTCGCGATGAAAAGAAGTTCAGGGTGTTGTCGATGATAACAAAAAGCATCGAGGGCAAGGAGGGTATTCCTCAACATGAACATAGTTGACATCTCGAAAGAAGTCAAAGTGTTGAAGGTGATCCGACACATTTGCTGGGAGGTTTCAAGAGGACGCAATCAAACAGCGACGGCGTCAAGCAGGGAATGACGACGTGAAAGTCGTAGGAACAACAAGTAAGATGCAAACTCAGAATCAAAGTTGTCTTTCAGAACAAGAAACATGATGTTGAAAGCTCGACGTAAGTCGTGCTCGCACTCTGAAGAATTCGTGCACCAAAGAAGGTCGAGGTAGCACAATCAAAGATAGCAAGATAAGGGTGTAGCCGACGGTCTAGGACGACATGACTGAGTTTAAATTTCCCAGTAACAATTACTAGGGGTATTTGAATTTTAGAGCGGATTTGATTTACTAAACGGTGTCCTCGGTTGACGGCAACCTAGAACCCGTAGAGTGAGTACGACCAGGAAAGTTATTACTTCAACAAGTTAGTAAGATGCCGTGCAAAGGCATGATATCCTCGAGATACCACGGGGTAAAACTCGACGGTAGAACATGATAGAAGTTGAGCTGGGTCGTTGACCTGCGATAGCAGATACTATAACCTTGTCAAAAATAGACGAGGCACTGGAATGGTTTCCTTCCAGATATAATGAATAAGGTTAGTATGGTCGGGACCATAACTGCAAGGGATCCAATTCAATGACACTGAAAGAATTATTCAAATGATTAAATATTCTTGCAAGAAGCTTTCATGATAAGCTCCACATCGAGTCCATGGGCAAGAACACAAAGGTTCGGGGTCGACTCCCACTTCTTCAATGCATAACATTTCATTCGCTTCTCCTCTTCGAAGAAGTCGTAGAATTGAAAAGTATCTGGTAAAACACCGGAAGAGAATGTCTTGTGTAAACTTTCGGGTTCACACGGTTTAGGGAAGGTATATGTTCATCCCATAGGGCATCTTAGGAACATATAACGCTTCAGGAGTAAATTATACAAGCTCGAAAGCAGAGTATGGTTGGGAACGCAGAGGATACAATTTACCAAATGCATCATGTATCAGGGGAAGAACTCACAAGGTGATTGAATATGAAAGACACTGTCGGATAACAATCCAACAATGGATCGGGCGATCCACAACGGAGCTGATGTGAGTAACGGTACTCAATCAGAGGAAGAAGAAGTATGCAGAGGCATCAGATTATAGAAACAACTGACTAACTCAAAGTTCAATGCAAGGGAATTTATGATTTCCAAATCAAGAGATCAGGAGCAAGGGCTCTGATTAAGGATGGGTAAGTCGAGTAGGCTTAGGGACACAATCGATGACAATTTGATTGGTCGAGAACTAGCTCATGTTCAAAAGGACGTCTGAGACGGAAGATAATTAGAAAGGATCAACTGATGAATGCGTGCATTCGCACTCATGTTGAATCAATAAGATGAAAATGACGGTGTCAAAGGATACTAATGAATATTGCCAGTCATATGGAAAGCATCCATAATGCAAGCAGACAAGTATTTGCAGAGCAATAAGCTGCTAAGGATTTTTGGAAGATTGAATAGTATTTCAATGTATCTTGTGAATCATATGAACAAAAGGGGGGAGAACGGATACTCGGTAAGTGCGAGGAATTATCCGTAGGGGGTATTCATGAGGCAAGAACTACAAGGCAGTAACCTCAAGGATTGTCGGAACAACGAAGAGCAGTTCGGGGCATCTTGTAATAACAAGACCAAAGGGGATTGAATGTCAGAGTGGCAAGGGTATGTAGTTATCCATAAGGATATAACAGCGGTATGGAATTTGCAAAGACGGTGGACTCAGGTGTCCCGGGAAAACATCGAATAGCATCTTCGGAATCTTCTGGTGAAGCAGTCGATCATCTGGAATAAGGGGCTCTCCGGGTGGATGTAATCACGAGATCCTAATGTTTGAGTTAGTAAATTCATTTTAACCCGAGTAGAAGAGAGTTCAGAGTCCCAGAGTAAAGAACGAGGAGTAAAAGATCCTAATACCACCCAATTGGCGATGTGGGCCCGTAAGACACACAGCCATGTTAGTAAAACAGTTTTCTTTGTCTAGACTCAACTTCGGCCAAGGAGTGTGGAAGGGGGGTTCCTACAGGCAGTCGGCTCTGATACCAACTTGTGACGCCCCCGATTCAATCGTACACTAATCATACACGCAAACATGTACGATCAAGATCAGGGACTCACAGGAAGATATCACCACACAACTCTAAAAATAATTAAGTCATGCAAGCATCATAATACAAGCCAGGGGCCTCGAGGGCTCGAATACAAGTGCTCGATCATAGACGAGTCAGCGGAAGCAACAATATCTGAGTACAAACATAAGTTAAACAAGTTGCCATAAGATGGCTAGCACAAACTGGGATACATATCGAAAGAGGCGCAGGCCTCCTGCCTGGGATCCTCCTAAACTACTCCTGGTCGGCGGCGGCGGCCTGCACATAGTAGTAGGCACCTCCAGAGTAGTAGGGGTCATCGTCGACGGTGGCGTCTGGCTCCTGAACTCCAGCATCTGGTTGTGACAACCAGAAAGAAAAGAAAGGGGGGAAAAGGGGGAAGCAAAGCAACCGTGAGTACTCATCCAAAGTACTCGCAAGCAAGGAGCTACACTACATATGCATGGGTATATGTGTAAAGGGCCATATCAGTGGACTGAACTGCAGAAAGCCAGAATAAGAGGGGGGATATCTAATCCTGTCGAAGACTACGCTTCTGGCAGCCTCCATCTTGCAGCATGTATAAGAGAGTAGATGGTAAGTTCACCAAGTAGCATCGCATAGCATAATCCTACCCGACGATCCTCTCCTCGTCGCCCTGTGAGAGAGCGATCACTGGGTTGTATCTGGCACTTGAAAGGGTGTGTTTTATTAAGTATCCAGTTCTAGTTGTCATAAGGTCGAGGTACAACTCCGGGTCGTCCTTTTACCGAGGGACACGGCTATTCGAATAGATGAACTTCCCTGCAGGGGTGCACCACATTACCCAACACGCTCGATCCCTCTGGCCGGGCACACTTTCCTGGGTCATGACCGGCCTCGGAAGATCAACACGTCGCAGCCCTACCTAGGCCTAACAAAGAGGTCGGCACGCCGGTCTAAATCCTATGCGCGCAGGGGTCTGGGCCCATCGCCCATTGCACACCTGCACGTTGCGTGGGCGGCCGGAGAGCAGACCTAGCAACCTCCATTACAAAGGAAGTTGTGTTACGCAGTCCAACCCAGCGCGCGTCGCTCAGTCGCTAACGTCTAGGAGGCTTCGGCTGATACCACGACGTCGAGTACACACAACTGTTCCCGCGTGGTGGTTACCGCATATAGGCTCGTAGCCAGACTCAGATCAGATACCCAATCTTGTTAAGCATGTTATTTTGAAGTAACCGCGGACGCCGACCAGGGCCAGGCCCACCTATCTCCTAGGTGGTCACAACCTGCCCTGTCGCTCCGCCACAAAGTAACACTCGGGGGCCATCGGGAACCTAGGCCCACCTTTGCCTGGATGGAACCACCTGCCCCTTCAGCCCCCATCTCCGAACAGTAACATAAGTATGTAATAGTATATAGTATATGTACCCGTGATCACCTCCCGAAATGATCACGGCCCAGTAGTATAGCATGGCAGACGGACAAGAGTGTAGGGCCACTGATGTAATTCTAGCAACCTATACTAAGCATTTAGGATTGCAGGTAAGGTATCAACAGTAGTAGCAAAGACAGGCTATGCAGCAGAATAGGATTAACTGAAAGCAGTAACATGCTACACTACTCTAATGCAAGCAGTAGAGAGAAGGAATAGGCGATATCGTGTTGATCAAGGGGGGGGCTTGCCTGGAAGCTGTGTCGAGAGAGAAGGGTCGTCGACGTAGTAGTCGTTCACGGCAGCGTCGTCAGCGGTCTCAGCGTCTATCGAGAGAGAAGGAGGGGGGAGGGAACAGTAAATACAAAGCAATCAATGCTACATAAAGTATGACATGACAATATGCAGTGCCGGGTGTGCTCTAACGCAGGGATAGGTGATACCGGCGAAGAGGGAACCCATCCGGGAAAGTATTCCCGGTGTCCGGCATTTTCGGGCAGAGGGACCGGACGGGGACGAAACAATGAATACACGGTAATGATGCAACAGGGATGCATGACATGTCTGAACGCAGTGCTAGGGTGGTATACTGCCTATCTGAGTGCATTAGTTATTTTAGGAATTTATCTGGATTTATTTTATTAAAGTCAGGCACTATTCATTTACTGAAACTGGTTTAAAAGTTCAATGTTCTTATAGCTGCGGGCGTCTGACGGGAATACGGAGGGTGTATCCGGGTTCGTATCGGAATTCTGAGCAAGTTCCATGTATAAAGTATTTTCATCGGAGTTACGGTTTATTTAATATGATTTTCTAAAGTTTTTATTAATTTCTGGAATTTATTTAATTATTTAAATCAACATTATCCGAAACAGTGCTGTGATGACGTCAGCATGACATCGTGCTGACGTCAGCAGGCGCCCTGACAGGGCGGGTCCCACCTGTCATAGACTGTTAAATTAATTAGGGTTAACTAATTATATTACTGTTTAATTAACACTAATTAGTTAATTAAATTAACCTAATCAGGATTAATTAACTAATTAATTAATTATTTTAATTATTTTTATTTTTATTTTTATTTCCTTTTTATTAAAACGTTCTGGGGCTGGGCCCCACATGTCAATGGGCCAGGGGGACTTAACGGGCGCTGGGTACGGGTAACGGGCGGGCGAACCCGCTCGAACGGGCACGGGCGATGGGGCGCGCCAGGGCGCCATCGCCGATCGCGGGAGATGGCCGCGGGGGTGAGCAGCCGGCGGCCACGGCGCTGCTGGAGCCGCGGGGGGGGGGGAGGACCGGTGGCCGAAGGCGGCGTAGAGGTGCGAGGTGGGACTGGCGGCAGAGGTAGGCGAGGGTGAGGCGCAGGCAGCGCGCGGGGTAGTGAGTAGGGGCCGGCGAGGCAGAGAGGCCTCAGCGGGGCGAGGCGCTGGGCGCGGTGACCGCTGGGCGACGGGCACGGCCGGATGGCGCGGCGCATGGCCAGGGCACGGCCCGACCGCGGTGAGCGCGGGGCCGGAGCGCGCGAGGCGTGGTCACGGCCGGAGCGGAGCAACGGTGGGCACGGCGGGAGCGCGGCAGGCGAGCGAGAGAGGAGGACCGGGGTCCTCACCGGGGTTCGTAGGGACGGGGCAGTGGAGCGCGAGGAGGAAAACGGGGATGCCGACGACGTAGTGGAGGAAGTCCGGCGAGGTGGCGGTGACGACGGGCGACGGCGTAGAGGACGGTGGCGGCGGGCGTGTGGAGGTCGTTCGGGGAGGAGGACGGGAACGACGGGGAGGCGAGCGGCTGCGACGAGGGGCGGCTCCGGCGACGGCGTCGAGCGGCGGGGCCGGTGCGCGCTGGGGGGGAGACGAGGGGAGAGAGGGGATCAATCCCGATCCAGGGGAATCGGGGGAGGGAGTGGGGCGAGTGGGGGGTTAGGGTTACGGGGGTGGGGATATGGAGAGAGTGGAGGGGCCGGCTGGGCCAAATGGGTCAGCCAGCTGGGCCTTCTGGCCCAGTTGGCCAGGGGGGCCTTTTCTTCTTTTTTTTTTGTTTGTTCTGTTTTCTTTTCCTTCTTTTATTCTATTACTTTTCTGTTTTCTTTTATTTTAGTTTTATAAAATTTAAAAGCGACAACTAATTTGGTGTTATTAAATAGATCACAGCCCCAAATATTTTGGCACTTTAAATAAAGTATTTTGCATTTGCTTATTATCTTAAAATCATTTTAGATAATTGTTTTATCGCTGTTTTAGTTTATTTAGTGCATTTAAGTATTTTATTAAAAGATGATTTCTTCACCAACATTTATTATGGATTATCTGACACACTAGGAACAATTTAGTTTTGAATTTTGAAAACTTTAATTGTTTTGACTTTAATTCAAATTTGAATTTGGATCGGATCTGAACTAACGCGAGATTATCAACAATAATTGAGGTGACGTGGCATCATTACCAGAGGGTTACTGTAGCTTGATTACCCTGGCGTCACAAAGCCTATGAAGGAATTACTCACTCCCGGCGGTGAGCATCATGAAATTGGTGATGAAGGATGGTTGATGATGATGATGCCGGAAGATCCCCCTCTCAGGAGCCCTGAACGGACTCCAGATCTGGCCTCCCGATGAAGAACAGGAGGTGGCGGCAGCTCCATATCATGAAACGCAATAAAACTTCCTCTCTTATTTTTTTCTCCACGAAAATGAATTTATAGCGCTGGAATTAGGTCAGATGGAGCCACATGGGCCCCATGAGGTACCAGGGCGCGCCTGGGGGGGTGGCGCGCCCTGGTGCCTCGTGGGCACTGGGTGGCCCCCCTCCAGTAGTTCTGGATGCCAATATTTTTTATGTATTCCATAAAAAATCTCCAAAAAGTTTCATCCAATTCCAAGAACTTTGATTTTCTGTACAAAAACAACACCATGGCAATTCTGCTGAAAACAGCGTCAGTCTGGGTTAGTTCAATTCAAATCATGCAAGTTAGGGGCCGAAACAAGAACAAAAGTATTTGGAAAAGTAGATACGATGGAGACGTATCAACTCCCCCAAGCTTAGCTCATTGCTTGTCCTCAAGCAATTCAGTTGACAAACTGAAAGTGATAAAGAAAAACTTTTACAAACTCTTTTGTTCTTGTATCTATATATATATGCTGAAGTAGTAACCATGTTTTCAGCAAAGATTATAGCTAACCATGCAAATGATAACTCTTAGAAATTATATTCACTCATATCAATGGCATAATCAACTAGCGAGCAATAATAAGATATCTCAAATGCCAAAACTTTGTCAAAACAATCATGATATAATATGACAACATGGTATCTTGCTAGCCCTTTCTGAGACCGCAAAACATAAATGCAGAGCACCTCCAAAGTTCAAGCAGCGACTAAACATTGTAATTCATGGTAGAAAAGATCCAGTCATGATGCACACAAGATTAACTATACACAATGCATGAGATTGACAATAGTGCTCTCAGGTCTAGTGCTTGTTTGAGAAGATGATGACTCAACAATAAAAGTAAAATAACATAAAAGTAAATAGATAGGCCCTTCGCAGAGGGATGCGTGGATTTGGAAGCATGGATTTGCAGAGGTGCCAGAGCTCGAAGCTTAAATCAGAGATAAATGAAATTTTGGGAAGTATGCCTTTCCTATCAATGTCATGACCGAGAGTTTTCAATATCTTCCATGCTAAACACATTTTTGGTGGTTCCCAAGCGGCAAAGTAAAGTTTACTCCACCTCCACCAACAATGACAAGCCATGGCTAGCCGAATCCTTGGGTGCCCTCCATACCAACAACTTTCTAGGGAAGTTTGTTTTATTATTTGCATTTTTATTAGTGGGAATGGGCATCCCGATTACCAGCCCCTCTCGTGCAAGGAAAAGTGAGTAAACACTTATCATGAGAATAACCCGCTTAGCATGGAAGATACTGGCTGCCCCCTGTCACTCCATGAGCAGTACGAGCACACAAAACAGATGTTCGTTTGAATAGTTAGAGGTGGCACATGCAAATTTACTTAGAACGGCAGAGTAATACCGCATATAGGTAGATATAGTGGACTCATCTGGAATAACTTTGGTTTAAGGGTTTTGATGCACAAGCAGTATTCCCGCTTAGTATAGGCGAAGGCTAGCAAATAGGTTGAGAAACGACCAGCTAGAGAGCGAAAATGGTCATAATCATGCATTATGAATAATCAACATTGAATACTAGCATGAGTAGGATATAGACACCATGAGCATAAATATCATGAAGGCTATGTTGGTTTTGATTCAACTACATGCGTGAACATGTGCCAAGTCAAGCCACTTGAAACATTCAGAGGAGGATACCATATCATCATACTACATCACAATCATTTTAATTCATGTTGACACTCAAGATAAATCATTATCCACTTCTATCTACTTAAGCATGGCATGAGCAACTATAATCTCTAATTGTCATCATAAACATGTTCAATCATAACATGCTGAATCATGGATACTGAGTTAAACATATTTACAAAAACAAAGAACAAGTTGAGTTCATACCCGCTTTTCCTTGTCACAGTCACTTCATCAAATCATCGTCATTATTGCCTTTCACTTGCATGACCGAATGATATGAAAATAAAATAGTGCAAGTGTGCCGTGGACTAATCTGGAATCTGCAAGCATTTTATTCAAAGGAGAAGACAAGGTAAAATGGGCTCTTTGTGAGATCAACAATAATGCATATGAGAGCCACTCATCATTTTCATCATGGTCTTCTCCTTACAATGACTCAACGGAAGAAAAGAATTTAAGAGAAACACACTAAAATATTTTTGGAGTTTTTAGTTTTCTGAAGAAAGCAAAAAGAAGAAAACGAAAAACGAGAAAAGAAAACTATTTACACGGGAGAGCTCCCAACAAGCAAAAGAAGAAATGAGAAATCTTTTTGGGTTTTCTTTTAATACTACTACTAAACTACACTAATTGAACTAGAAAGAAAAACTAAAAAGAACCGAGAAATGTTTTTGGGTTTTATCAAGTTTTTCAAACAAACAAGAAGAAAGCGAGGAAGATAAAACTAACATGGATTATACAATGAAAAAGTATGAACACCGACAACTGGAATGAAATGTGTGAACATGAATGTAATGTCGGTGAGAAATACATACTCCCCCAAGCTTAGGCTTTTGCCTAGCTTGGTCTATGGCCATGGCTGTCCTGGATAGTAATCGAAATGGTAGCTCATGGAAGCATTCTAAGCCGCCTCCTCAGCCTGACGAGCAGCCTCGACAGCTGCGACTTCTTGAGCTTGCGTTGGTTTTTCCCATGAAGAGGAAAGGGTGATGCATCAAAGTAGATAAGTATTTCCCTTAGTTTTTGAGAACCAAGGTATCAATCCAGTAGGAGGTACAAGCAAGTCCCCAATCTACGCACCTACACAAACAATCAAACACTTGCACTCAACGTGATAAAGGGGTTGTCTATCCCTTCACGGTCACTTGCAAAGGTGAGATCTGATAGAGATAGATATAAAAGATTACTAAAACGACAATTAAAGTAAAAGTAAATAAATTGCAGCAAGGTATTTTTCGTATTTTTAGTTTATATATATGAAAATATAATATGGAAGATAGATATATGATATGGAAAATAGACCCGGGATCCATAGGTTTCACTAGAGGCTTCTCTCATGAAGGCAAATATTATGGTGGGTGAACAAATTACTGTCGAGCAATTGATAGAATAGCGAAGAATTATGACGATATCCAAGGCAATGATCATGCATATATGCATCACGTCCGTGACAAGTAGACCGACTCCTGCCTGCATCTACTACTATTACTCCACACATCGACCGACTCCTGCCTGCATCTAGAGTATTAAGTTCATAAAGAACAGAGTAACGCTTTAAGTAAGATGACATGATGTAGAGGGATAAACTCAAGCAATATGATATAAACCCCACCTTTTTATCCTCGATGGCAACAATACAATACGTGTCTCGCTACCCCTACTTTGTCACTGGGTGAGGACACCGCAAGATTGAACCCAAAACCTAGCACTTCTCCCATTGCAAGAATTACCGATCTAGGTGGCCGAACCAAACCAATAACTCGAAGAGACTTACTAAGATATGAAATCATGCATATAAGAATTCAGAAGAGATTCAAATAATATTCATAGATAATCTGATCATAAATCCACAATTCATCAAATCTCGACAAACACACCGCAATGAAGATTACATCGGATAAATCTCCATGAAGATCATGGAGAACTTGGTATTGAAGAACATGGAGAGAGAAGAAGCCATCTAGCTACTAGCTATGGACCCGAAGGTAAACTACTCACGCTTCATCGGAAGGGTAATGGTGTTGATGTAGGAGCCCTCCGTGGTCGATTCCCCCTCCGGCAGATCATCGGAAAAGGCTCCAAGATGGGAACAGAAGGTTGCGGCGGCGGAAAAGTATTTTTGTGGACGCTTCTGGTGGTTTTAGGGTATGAGAATATATATAGGCCAAGGAAGGAGATCAGAAGGGCTACGTGGGACCCACAAGCCAGGGGGCGTGCCCACCCCCCTAGGGCGCACCCCTGTGGCTTGTGGATGCCCCGTATTTCCTCTGACGTGCCCTCCAAGTCCATCAGGAGTCTTCTGGTCCAAGAAAGATCATCGCAAAAGTTTTATTCCGTTTGGACTCCGTTTGATATTCCTATCTGAAAAAGGTCAAAAACAAGGAAAAAACAGAAACTGGCACTTGGCTCTGGGTTAATAGGTTAGTCCCAAAAATAATATAAAATAGCATATTAATGTATATAAAACATCCAAAACAGATAATATAATAGCATGGAACAATAAAAAATTATAGATACGTTGGAGACGTATCAAGCATCCCCAAGCTTAATTCCTGCTCGTCCTCGAGTAGGTAAATGATAAAAACAGAATTTTTTATGTGGAATGCTACCTAACATATTTATCCATGTAATATTCTTTATTGTGGCATGAATGTTCAGATCCATAAGATTCAAAACAAAAGTTTAATATTGACATAAAAACAATAATACTTCAAGCATACTAATAAAGCAATCATGTCTTCTCAAAATAACATGGCCAAAGAAAGTTATCCCTACAAAATCATATAATCTGGCTATGCTCTATCTTCATCACACAAAATTATTAAATCATGCACAACCCCGGTTTCAGCCAAGCAATTGTTTTCACACTTTAGTATTCTCAAACCTTTTCAACTTTCACGCAATACATGAGCGTGAGCCATGGACATAGCAATATGGGTGGAATAGAATATGGTGGTTGTGGAGAAGACAAAAAGAAGAAGATAGTCTCACACCGACTCGGCATATCAACGGGCTATGGAGATGCCCATCAATAGATATCAATGTGAGTGAGTAGGGATTGCCATGCAACAAATGCACTAGAGCTATAAGTTTATGAAAGCTCAAAAGGAAACTAAGTGGGTGTGCATCCAACTCGCTTGCTCACAAAGACCTAGGGCAATTTTGAGGAAGCCCATCATTGGAATATACAAGCCAAGTTCTATAATGAAAAATTCCCACTAGTATATGAAAGTGACAACATAGGAGACTCTCTATCATGAAGATCATGGTGCTACTTTGAAGCACAAGTGTGGAAAAAGATAGTAACATTGTCCCATCTCTCTTTTTCTCTCATTTTTTTTGGCGGGCATCTTTGGCCTCTTTTTTTTATTTGGGCTTCTCTGGCCTCTTTTATTCTCTTTTTTTTATTTGGGCTCTTTGGCCTCTTTTTTTTATACCTCACATGGGACAATGCTCTAATAATGATGATCATCACACTTTTATTTACTTACAACTCAAGAATTACAACTCGAAGTTTAGAACAAAATATGACTCTATATGAATGCCTCCAGCAGTGTACCGGGATGTGCAATGATCTAGTGTAGCCATGAAAACATGCTAGCTTTCTTACGATCATGCAAAGCAATATGCCAATGATGGAGCGTGTCATAATAAACGGAACGGTGGAAGTTGCATGGCAATATATCTCAGAATGGCTATGGAAATGCCATAATAGGTAGGTATGGTGGCTATTTTAAGGAAGGTATATGGTGGGTTTAATGCACCGGCGAAAGTTGCGCGGTACTAGAGAGGCTAGCAATGATGGAAGGGTGAGAGTGCGTATAATCCATGGACTCAACATTAGTCATAAAGAACTCACATACTTATTGCAAAAATCTATTAGCTATTGAAACAAAGTATTAGACGAATGCCCCTAGGGGAAGGGTTGGTAGGAGTTAACCATCGCGCGATCCCGACCTCCACACAAAGGCAAGCAATCAATAAATAAATCATGCTCCGACTTCATCACATAACGGTTCACCATACATGCCTGCTACGGGAATCACAAACTCTAACACAAGTATTTCTACTAATTCACAATTAATCACTAGCATGACTCTAATATCACCATCTTTATATCTCAAAACAATCATGAGGAATCAAACTTCTCATAGTATTCAATGCACTTTATATGAAAGTTTTTATTATATCTCTCTTGGATGCCCATCATATTAGGACTAAATTCATAACCTATGCCAATTACCATGCTGTTTAGAGACTCTCAAAATAATATAAGTGAAGCAAGAGAGTTCAATTTCTATAAAATAAACCACCACCGTGCTCTAAAAAGATATAAGTGAAGCACTAGAGCAAATTGTCTAGCTCAAAAGATATAAGTGAAGCACATAGAGTATTCTAATAAATTCAAGATTCATGCGTGTCTCTCTCAATAGATGTGTGCAGCAAGGATGATTGTGGCAAACTAAAAATAAAGACTCTTATCATTCAAGACGCTCCAAGTAAAACACATATCATGTGGTGAATAAAAATATAGCCTCAAGTAAATTTACCAATGGATTGAAGACGAAAGAGGGGATGCCTTCCGGGGCATCCCCAAGCTTAGGCGCTTTGGTATCCTTGAATATTACCTTCGGGTGCCTTGGGCATCCCCAAGCTTAGGCGCTTGCCACTCCTTATTCCATAGTCCATCAAATCTTTACCCAAAACTTGAAAACTTCACAACACAAAACTCAACAGAAAACTCGTGAGATCCGTTAGTATAAGAAAATAGATAACCACTTTAGGTACTGTTTTGAACTCATTCTTTATTTATATTGGTGTAATATATAATGTATTCCAACTTCTCCATGGTTCATACCCCCCCATACTACCCATAGATGCATCAAAATAAGCAAACAACACAAACAAAACAGAATCTGTCAAAAACAGAATAGTCTGTAGCAATCTGGATACTTCGCATACTTCTGTAACTCTAAAAATTCTTAAAAATTAGGACAATCTAGAAAATTTGTATATCAATCTTGTGTAAAAAAATTAAGATCCAATTGACGTTTCTGTGAATTTATAAAATTCCAGGACTGGGCATCAAAGTTTCTGTTTTTCAGCAAGATCAAACAACAATCACCATAGACCATCCCAAAGGTCTTACTTGGCACAAACACTAATTAAAACACTCAAAAAACAATTACTACAGAAGTAATAATGTGAAATTATTCAAATAATATAAATGATAACTATTGGGTTGTCTCCCAAACAAGCTATTTCTTTACAGCCATTAAGATAGGCTTGAGATTTTATTGATGCTCACATGAAAGATAGCAATTGAAACATGAAGCGAGCATCATGTAGCATGTGAAAAACACATCTAAGTCTAACATACTTCCTATGCATAGGCATCTTATAGGCAAACAAATTATCAAGGAAAGCAATAACTAGCATATGCAAAGAAGAAAAAGGAAACGATAACAATGTCAACATGAAGAGAGGTAATTTAGTAACATGAAAATTTCTATAACAATATTTACCTCTCTCATAATAATTGCATGTGGGATCATATTCAAATTCAACAATATAACTATCACATAACATATTCTCTAATTGTTCCACATGCATGCAAAGTTGACATTCTTCCAAAATAGTGGGATTATTATTACCTAAAGTTGACACTCTTCCAAACCCACTTTCAATATTATTGCAAACATCGTTATCAATATCAAATTCATCGTGAGGCTTAAATAAATTTTCAAGATCGTAAGAAGAATCACCCCAATCATGATCATTACAATAAGTAGTGGACATAGCAAAACTAGCATCCCCAAGCTTAGGGTTTTGCATATTATTAACACAATTGACATTAATAGAATTTATAGTAAAACCATTGCAATCATGCTTTTTATTCCAGGAGCTATCGTGAATCACTTCATAAATTTCTTCATCACACTTTTTAGATTCATGAATTTCAAGCAAAACTTCATAAAGATAATCTAGTGCACTCAACTCACTAGCAATTGGTTCATCATAATTGGATCTATTAAAAAGATTAGCAAGTGGATGAGGATCCATGAATCTTTTATTTCTGATATGGAATAAATTACACAATTATACCAAGCAAACGAGCAAACAAACCAAGTAAGACATAAGGGCAAACAGAAAGACGAACGGAAAAAGGGCGAATAAAAAGGCAAATCTTTTTTTTGGAAATTCATTTTAGAAGTGGGGGAGAGGAAAACGAGAGGCAAATGGCAAATAATGTAAATGCAAGAGATGATTTTATGATGGGTACTTGTAGGCTTGATGTAGACCTCCCCGGCAACGGCGCCAGAAATTCTTCTTGCTACTTCTTGAGCTTATGTTGGTTTTTCCCTTGAAGAGGAAAGGGTGATGCAGCAAAGTAGATAAGTATTTCCCTCAGCTTTTGAGAACCAAGGTATCAATCCAGTAGGAGGTACAAGCAAGTCCCCAATCTACGCACCTACACAAACAATCAAACACTTGCACGCAACGCGATAAAGGGGTTGTCAATCCCTTCACGGTCACTTGCAAAGGTGAGATCTGATACAGATAGATATAAAAGATTACTAAAACAATAATTAAAGTAAAAGTAAATAAATTGCAGCAAGGTATTTTTGGTATTTTTAGTTACAGATTTGAAAATACAATATGGAAGATAGATATATGATATGGAAAATAGACCCGGGATCCGTAGGTTTCACTAGAGGCTTCTCTCATGAAGGCAAATATTATGGTGGGTGAACAAATTACTGTCGAGCAATTGATAGAATAGCGAATAATTATGACGATATCCAAGGCAATGATCATGCATATAGGCATCACGTCCGTGACAAGTAGACCGACTCCTGCCTACATCTACTACTATTACTCCACACATCGACCGACTCCTGCGTGCATCTAGAGTATTAAGTTCATAAAGAACAGAGTAATGCTTTAAGTAAGATGACATTATGTAGAGGGATAAACTCAAGCAATATGATATAAACCCCACCTTTTTATCCCCGATGGCAACAATACAATACGTGCCTCGCTACCCCTACTTTGTCACTGGGTGAGGACACCGCAAGATTGAACCCAAAACCTAGCACTTCTCCCATTGCAAGAATTACCGATCTAGGTGGCCAAACCAAACCAATAACTCGAAGAGACTTACTAAGATATGAAATCATGCATATAAGAATTCAGAGAAGATTCAAATAATATTCATAGATAATCTGATCATAAATCCACAATTCATCGGATCTCGACGAACACACCGCAAAGAAGATTACATAGGATAGATCTCCATGAAGATCATGGAGAACTTGGTATTGAAGAACATAGAGAGAGAAGAAGCCATCTAGCTACTAGCTATGGACCCGAAAGTCTGTGGTAAACTACTCACGCTTCATCGGAAGGGCAATGGTGTTGATGTAGAAGCCCTCCGTGGTCGATTCCCCCTCCGGCAGATCACCGGAAAAGGCTCCAAGATGGGAACAGAAGGTTGCGGCGGCGGAAAAGTATTTTTGTGGACGCTTCTGGTGGTTTTAGGGTATCAGAATATATATAGGCCAAGGAAGGAGATCAGAAGGGCTACGTGGGACCCACAAGCCAAGGGGCGCGCCTACCCCCCTAGGGCGCGCCCCTATGGCTTGTGGATGCCCCGTATCTTCTCTGACGTGCACTCCAAGTCCATCAGGAGTCTTCTTGTCCAAGAAAGATCATCGCGAAAGTTTTATTCCATTTGTACTCCGTTTGATATTCCTATCTGAAAAAGGTCAAAAACAAGGAAAAAACAGAAACTCGCACTTGGCTCTGGGTTAATAGGTTAGTCCCAAAGATAGTATAAGATAGCATATTAATGCATATAAAACATCCAAAACAGATAATATAATAGCATGGAACAATAAAAAATTATAGATACGTTGGAGACGTATCAACAGCCACCTTGTACTCGTGCACCTCACTCTCATGAAGAAAGTATCTCTGTTTGTTCTAAAAATCAAAGAGAGCAGGAGCAGGCAAAGCAACATACACAGAGTGATATTTATTAAAAACCAAGTTATATTCGTAACCCTGTGCGTTGCGTTTTAAAAACCTATGTTCTCACATTGCTTTGAAATTTAAATATTTATAAGGCAAGAGGGGATCATTGAATTTGGGTAAGACCCCTAACCTTGCAGATAAGCGGGAGGCATAAACTCCTCCATACAAGTTACCACTACCCGCATTACGCTGCAGCCTACGTGCAACAATAGCCCCAAGATTATAAAGCCTCCTACCGGTCAAAGCTGTATGAATAAGGCTCAGATCAGGGGCGCAAAGTGCACTGTAATCTTGCTTACCAGCAACGCATTTACCATTAAAGAGCGCAAAATACCGAATAGCGGGAAAAATGAATGCTATCTATTCTAGCCTGCGTGACTCCCCTATCCTCACCGTTACAAAGACTGTTGAGAAACAACTCATAATCAGATCTTGGTGGTTCATCTAATGAACCCCCATATAGGATTTTGCATGCATCACATAATTCTTCTAGAGACATATTATAGGAGTTGTCATAGAGGTGAAATAAAACTCTAGAATTGTGTTGATGAAAGTCAAAGTGCTGAGTGAAGGTGTGGCGCCCCCGACTCAATCGTACACTAATCATACACGCAAACGTGTACGATCAAGCACAGGGACTCACGGGAAGATATCACAACACAACTCTAACACAATTTAAACGGAGGTCCACAATATTACAGACCAGGGATCCGAAGATCCGAATACATAAGTCAGTCATACAAATATTATCTGAGTACAGACATAGTTAGACAAGTTTTGCCCTAAGAAGGCTAGCACAAACAGCGACACTAGATCGAAAGGCGTTGGCCTCCTGCCTGGGAGCCTCCGATCCTACTCCTGGTCAGCTGGCTCGATCCAGTAATACGTGCCCTCTGGACCCTCCTGGTAGTAAGCTCCTAAGGTGGCATCTGGCTCCTGGACTCCATCGTCTGATGTATCATCAAGGTGGGGTATATGGGGAAAAGAGAAAGTAAAGCAACCATGAGTACTCATCCGAAGTACTCAGCAAGCAAGGATCTATACTACATATGCAACAATATCAATGGAGAAAGGATGTATAAGTGGACTGGGCTGCAGAAATGCCAGAATAGAGAGAAGGCCTAGTCCTATCGAAGACTAGCATCTTCAAACATCTTCACAAGGCCATCATCTTGCAGCAGTAGAAGAGAATAGAATAGCATTTTATTTAGCAAACATGTTGAAGTACAGCTTAAAGATCCTTCCTCGACTCCCAAGCGAGAAAGCGATCCCGAAGCTTCAATTAAGTAACAAGTATCCAGTTTAAGTAGTAGATCGGGATACACAAACTGAGCGTCCTTTACCGTAGGACCGGCTATCGATAGAAGATTCATCCCTGCAGGGGTGCACTACTGTTACCCAACACGCTCGATCAACTCTGGCCGGACACATTTGCTGGGTAATGCCCGTCCTCGGAAGGTCAACACGAAGCAGCGCTCTACCTAGGCTCGGCAAAGAGGTCAGCACGCCGGACTAACCTATGCACCCAGAGGTCTCGGGCCATCGCCCTGGGCACCCTGCGCGTTGTGAGACTGGCCGGGGTGCAGGCGCGACACTGAGCTCGTCAGTGAAGTATCCAGCCCAATCCCGACAATCAGCCCGCACGGCGAATCGTGACGTCAAACGAGCTTTCGGGAGAAACGTACTTCGCAGAGGGTCCCATAACCATTATCCCGCGTGGTGGTAGTGCGTATAGGGCACATCGACCCACTCAAATCACACACCCAAATCCAATAGGCTCAATTAGTATCACGCGGAGACAATCAGAGTCTCTGATGCTCCGCCACAATAGCACACTCGAGTGGCCTTCCGGCACACCCAAAAATCATAGATCCCCAGCGGGTACCCACCAGGGTGGACCCGCCTGTAACAAAGGTCAAGTAATCGTGTGGTCATAACATCAAGGGGGAAACCCGAGGAATCACCCTCGGCGGATTCCACTCGACGAAATCATTAGGGTGAACGTATGAGGTATCACCCTCGAGGTTCACACTGAGGGTTGCACGTCAGAGTCGTATCGGAAGTGGAGAAGGAGGAATCACCCTCGATGACCATGACCGAACAGCTACACTGCAGAGTATTCATCGGGAGTGCGTTACGAGGTATCACCCTCGGCACTCGATAGTTTCTACGCAGAGTCGTACAACTAAGGGGGTGTGAAGTGAGATGTCGGTCTCTGGTCGACGATCACATTGATCGAGTCATCGATGATCAAGCAGGGGCAACAAGGGTAAGGTGGTGGGGTCACTGATGGTTCACTACCAACCTATACTAAACAGTTTATCATAGGCAGGTATGGTAGCAATGAACAGGTTACAACAGCAGGCTATGCATCAGAATAGGAGCATACATTAACAGTAGAAAAATCTAATGCAAGTAGGAGAATAGAATGGGCGATATCTGGATGCTCAAGGGGGGAGGCTTGCCTGGTTGCTCTGGCAAGAGAGAGGGATCGTCAACGGGCTACTCGTCGGTAGTGTAGTCGTATCCTGGTGCAGCGTCATCGGTCTCAGCGTCTATCAAGAGAGAAGGAGGGGGGAGAGAAACAATAAATTCACGGCAATAACGCAACAATATGTATGACATGCCTAAATGATATGCCGGGGTGTTCTACTGCCTAACTAAATGATTTAGTTAATTTAGGAATTTATTCAGATTTATTTAATTAAAGTTGGGCACTATTCATTTATCGAAATCGGTCTAAAAGTTCAATGTTCTTATAGCTACGGGCGTCTGACGGGAATACGGAGGGCGTATTCGGGTTCGTATCGGAATTCTGAGCAAGTTTCATGTATAAAGTATTTTCATCGGAGTTACGGATTATTTAATATGATTTTCTAAAGTTTTTACTAATTTCTAGAATTTAATTAATTATTTAAATTAACATTATCCGAAACAGTGTTATGCTGACGTCAGCACGACGTCAGCATGACATCAGCAGGTGTCCTGACACGTGGGTCCCACATGTCATAGACTGTTGGCTAATTAGTGGTTAACTAATTAATTAACATTTAATTAAACTAATTAATTAAATTAGATTAACCTAATCAGGATTAATTAACTTATTAATTAACTAATTAATTAATTATTTTAATTATTTTTATTTTTATTTTTATTTCTAATTCCATTTTTTTTATCAGGCAGGGCTGTGGGCCCCACTGGTCAGTGGACCAGGGGCGGACATGTCCGGGGCATGCCCATTTGGGACCGGACATGTCCGGTGCCCAAAGGGCACGCACGCGCGGGCGGACGGGGACGGGCAGCGGGCAGCGCGAGGCAGCGCACGCGGGGCGGCGAGCGCGAGGCCGGAGCGGGCGGCGCGGGGCGGCGAGCGCGAGGCCGGAGCGGGCGGCGCGGCGCGGCAGGGGCGGCGGGGGTGAGCGGCAGCGCGCAGCGGGCGGCGCGAGCGGAGGCGCGGCGTGGAGGCGAGGCACGGTGGCCGGAGCTGGTCGGGCGAGCGAGGCGACGGACGAGAGAGGGGAGAGGCCGGGGCCTCACCGCACGGTGTAGGGTGGAGGCAGTGGGCGCGGGGAACACGGCGACGGGGTCCGGCGATGGGGCGGCGTCGGGGACGAGGCGGCGGCGTCGTGCGGCGTCGGCGGCGTCGGCCAGCGCGCGAGCGAGGGCGCGGCGACGTCGAGGGCGCGGGGCCGATCCCGATCCGTTTCTGGATCGGGGAAAAAGGGGGGGGAGTGAGCGAGGGGGTGAGTGGGGGTTAGGGTTTGGGGTCGCTCGGTGGGGAACTCGTGGGGGTTGAGGGGGTGGGATGGGTTTTTGGGGAATATGGGTACGGAGCTGGGCCGGCCGGCTGGGTTGTGGCCCTGTTGGGCCGGGGGGGGGGTTCTTTCTCCTTTTTCTTTTTCTCTGTTTTCTTTTCTTTTTTCTTTTTCTTTTTATTTAATCATATTTCCTGTTTAGTAAATAGTTAGGCCACCAAACGATTTTTATAAAACATGGCAATTGCTCCAATAAATACTAGGCATTACCTACCACTACCAAAAATTAGTTTGGAGACAATTTGGGTTCACACAATTTTTATAATAATTAAAATGCATTAATCCTTACTGTTTTGATAATGTTTGAGCCATCTAATTATTTTATTAATTGTTGGTTTCAATTTTAGAGTAGTCTCTGCAATATTTGTTATTTATCGAACATTTTAGTTTCTATGTTGGACAACTTTTATATTTCACTTTCATTTAAATTTGAATTCGACTTAGGAGTTGAAATGCAATATGATGCTAATGATGATTATGCACTATTAAGCTTGCTGACATGTCATTATCAAAAGTGATTACTGTAGCTAATGACAGGGGGTGTTACAATTCTCCTCATCTATTAAGAATTCTCGTCCCGAGAATTAAGAGGAAGACTGAAAGAAAGTGGGGTATTCTTCACGAAGATGATCCTCGCGTTCCCAGGTGGCCTCATCTTCAGAATGATTCGACTACTGAACCTTGAGGAATTTGATTGACTTTTGACGAGTCCGACGTTCAGCTTCATCAAGAATACGGATGGGATATTCTGGATAAGACAGATCTTCCCATAATTCAAGCACTTCGTGATCCACAGCTCGAATAGGATCCTTGAAGCAGCGACGGAGTTGGGATACATGAAAGACATCATGTACTTGAGAAAGATTTGGCGGCAACTGCAATTGATATGCCACTTCTCCTCGACGGGCAAGAATACGGAATGGGCCAATGTAGCGAGGAGCTAACTTGCCTTTGATTCCGAACCGATGAGTGCCTTTCAACGGAGTGACGCGGAGGTAAGCTTGCTCGCCAGGTTGATAGACCATTTCCTGGTGCTTTCAGTCATAGTTGCTCTTCTGACGAGACTGAGCAGTTTTCAAATGTTCACGGACAATGCGGACTTGTTCTTCAGCTTGCTGAATAATGTCTGGTCCGACGAGTGAGCGTTCCCCAGTTTCTGACCAATTCAGAGGGGTTCGACACTTACGACCGTATAGAACTTCAAACGGTGCCCTCTTCAGACTAGCTTGATAGCTATTGTTGTAAGAGAATTCGGCATACGGGAGAGATTCCTCCCATTTCTTACCGAAGGAGATGATGCAAGCTCGAAGCATATCTTCGAGCACTTGATTAACTCGTTCAACTTGACCCTGTGACTGAGGGTGAAAAGCGGTGCTAAAAGACAGATGTGTTCCCATAGCTTCTTGGAAACTATTCCAGAATCTGGAGGTGAAGAGGCTACCACGATCAGAACTGATCTCCAACGGAACACTGTGGAGTGACACAATTCAGGAAACATACAAGTCTGCTAACTGGCTAGCAGTGATTGTCTCTTTAACTGGCAGAAAGTGAGCAACCTTAGAGAATCAGTCAATGACGACAAAAATAGCATCATGACCCTTCTGGGATTTGGGAAAACCAGTAATGAAATCCATTTGGACCTTGTCCCATTTCCATTCAGGAATTGCAAGGGGTTGCAGAGTTCCAGCGGGCCTTTGATGTTGATCTTTAACGCGACGGCAAACGTCACACTCAGAAACGTAACGAGCAATATCTCGCTTCATATTAGGCCACCAGTATCTCTGACAAATGTCATGGTACATCTTTGTGCTACCAGGATGAATTGACAGAGGAGTGTCATGAGCTTCCATCATAACGTGTTCTCTCTCATCTTTGAACTTAGGTATGAAGAGACGGTGTTGGAAAAATAGGTTCCCGACGGTTTTCCTTTTTCAAGGTATCGCTTGATCCTTTCAACTTCAGAGTCATACCGTTGCATAGTTTTGATGCTTTGTTCTAAATCTGGTTCGACAACCAGGGTATTGAGATAACCCTGTGGAACAATATGGAGGTTCAATTTACGAAGCTCTTCATAAAGCATAGGTTGTGATTCCTGAACCACATGGTTGCTGCAATAAGCCTTACGGCTCAAAGCATCGGCCATTACATTTTCCTTGCCAGGGGTGTATGAGATATTCATATCATAATCGGCTATTGTTTCGAGCCATCTTTGTTGATGAAGGTTCAGATCCGGTTGAGTATATAAATACTTCAAACTTTGATGATCCATATATATCTTGCAACGGTTACCGAGTAGGTAATGTCGCCATAGCTTCAGGGCGTAAATAACCGCAGAAAGTTCGAGATCGTGCACTGGGTAATTTTCTTCGTGAGGACGCAATTGTCGGGAGGCATAAGCAATTACCTTGCGTTCTTGCATTAGGACACAGCCTAATCCTTGACGAGAGGCATCACAGTATATCACGAAATCCTTTTGGGAATCCGGGGGTGCTAATACTGGGGCAGATGTCAATTTATCTTTTAGTGTCTGAAAGCTTTCTTGACATTTTTCTGTCCACTCAAATTTAACACCTTTGTGAAGCAGATTTGTCAATGGTTTTGCAATCTTGGAAAAGTTCTCAACGAATCGATGGCAATAACTAGCAAGTCCGAGAAAACTTCTGACTTGCTTAACATTCTTCGGGGGAGTCCAGTCAAGAATAGCCTGAACTCGTTCGGGGTTAACAGCAATTCCAACCTTGGAAATCACATGACCAAGGTAAGTTACTTCAGAAAGCCAAAATTCACATTTGGAATACTTGGCATACAACTGGTGTTCTCGAAGCCTTTCTAGTACCAAACGGAGGTGTTCAGCATGTTCTTCTTTATTCTTAGAATATATAAGGATATCATCCGAATAAACCACGACGAATTTGTCGAGGTAATCCATGAATATATAATTCATCAGACGGGAGAAAGTTGTTGGAGCATTCGTTAGGCCAAATGACATGACGGTGTATTCATAGGAGCCATAACGAGTGACGAATGCAGTCTTGGGAATATCCTCTTCACGGACACGGATCTGGTGATAACCCAACCTCAGGTCGAGTTTAGAGAACACCGACGATCCAGCGAGTTGATCATAAAGATCATTGATCCGGGGCAGTGGGTATTTATTCTGGATTGTGGCTTGGTTAATGGGCCGATAATCTTGAACCAAACAGTTAGTTCCATCCTTCTTCTTAACGAAGAGTGAAGGTGCTCCCCAAGCAGAGAACTGGGGCGGATGAAACCACTCTTAAGCGACTTGTCGATTTCTTCCTTAAGCTCGAGTAGGTGATGCGGAGGCATCTTATAAGGTCGCTTGGCAATAGGGACAGTGCCAGGCTTCAAGTCGATGACGAACTCGACAGCTCTAGCCGGGGGTATTCCTGGAAGTTCTTCTGGAAAGACGTCTGGAAAATCTCGAACGACAGGAACGTTCTCGATCCCTTCCAGAGGTGAGGCGTTCAAAGCATTCAGAACATATATCTGAGCTTCGGCGTCCTGAGTAATGCGGGCGGGATAGTTCACTTTCTCATCGGTGGGGTGAAGAAGTTGTATGACTTTAGTGGCGCAATTGATCGAAGCAATGTGAGCTTTCAACCAATCCATTCCAAGAATGAGCTCTATGGTGGAAGACTTCAAGACGATGGGCGAGGCAAGGAATTCCAACCCTTTAATTTCAACGGTAACGTCAGGTGCTATTACGTCAGCATGACAGTGACCTCCGGGAGTTTTAATGACTAACGGAGTATGCATTTTCTCATATCGAATGCCATGCATAAATGCAAATTTTCCAGAGATGAATGAATGTGATGCTCCCGAATCAAATAAAACAGAAGCAGGTACTGAGTTAACAAGAAGGGTACCCATCACAGTAGCAGGTTGATCCTGGACTTCTTCAATGTCAATGTTGTAGGCGTGTCCACGACCATGTGCAGCAGACCCAGTATTATAGTTACGGGTTTGATTGTTGCCACGACTATTGCCACGGCCAGCACGGGGAAAGGCTAACTGATTCTGATTCTGGCGGCAGTCTTTAGCCTGGTGTCCTGGTTTGCGGCACTTGAAGCACAAACCATCTTCAGGACGAAGAGGAGCATTGTTTTGAATAGCTTGAGCTTTTGGCTGCCTCGGTGGTGGAGGAGGCAGACGTGGTGCAGCATAGTTGTTCTTGGGCGCAGAGGTATTGGGACGGAACGCATTGTTGGGAATCCAAACTCGACGCTTCGATGCTGAGCCCGAAGATGAGCCAGCATCACGATAGCGCTTCTGCAAGTCCTTGTATTCCATCTGAGCGGTCTCAACAAGAATAGCCTTGTTCATCAGAGTTGAAAAGTCATTGAAGTCTTGAGCAGCTAGTGCAAGCTTGAGGTCGGGGTGTAGTCCACTACGGAACTTCTCTTGTCTGCGTGCATCTGTAGCGATGTCTTCTTCAGCATAGCGGGAGAGGTCTAGAAATTCCCGCTGATAAGCTTCGGCGGTCTTGTTGCCCTGAGTGAGGTTACGGAACTGGGTCTTCATGCATTCCATAATTGCCTGAGGGATGTAACATGTACAGAAAGCAGCCTGGAACTCATACCAGGTGATGACTGTTCCAATAGGCAGAGTACGCTTGTGTGTGTCCCACCATTGAGAAGCGGGGCCCTTTAAGAAAAAGGCCGCGAAGTTGACGAAGTTGGCAGGGGCGACATTAGCTGACTCCATCTCGTGAGTGATGTCGCGGAGCCAGTCATCAGCATCCAGTGGCTTGTCAGAGTTGCGGAACTGAGTTGGGTTAAGTCGCATAAACTCTGTCAAAGTTATTGAAGCTGGGTTCTGGTTCTGGTTGTTCTGATGCAGAAACTGAGCCATGATTCCAGTCATGAACTAGCGGTTAAGCTCAAACTGTTGCATTATGGCTGCCATATAGTCTGGCGGTGGTGGGCGTTCAGGGGCACGACCACGACCACCTGGTCTAACCATCCTGCTAAGTATCAACAGGGGGTAGTTTAGTAAAAGCAATTGCAAGCGTTTAGTGACAAACATGATCTAACTCGACAACAATTTGAGTAGTGTAACAGATACATAACAGTAGTCAATTAAGACACACAGATCCATACACAGAGTCGGGTACATGCGGACAGCATAACGGCGCAATTTCAAAAGCTAGACATACTAGGCGGCGCGCAGGCACACGGTAAGGAAGTACACAACGAGACATAGCAAAGGCTACATCAACGTCGGAGAAAACCACCGAAACGGGGTAACGGCAAGTGCGGACGACGAATGTTCGTCGCGGAAGGATCCTGCGCTCCATGTGCACTCTGATGCAGAATCCGGTCTCGAGCTGTAAGAAGAGGTCCACGTGCGGGTGTATGACCTCCAACAGTAGGCCAATCAATACCAGCATACATCTGAGTCCTGCACGGGTAAAGGATGTGCTCAGGATGTATCCCTGCACGAACAGCGGGTAGCAACTGCGTCATAGCATCGTAGAGACGTGCTCGAGTGGCAACCAACTCGACGGCAAGAGACCGAACAGTGCGATCCAGAGCCTGAGTGCACTGAATCAGAACGCGTGGGTCATAGCGACGAGGCTCGTATGGGGCACAGATAGCTGTGTAATATCCAGTAGCATCTCCAGCAGGGGCATACGAAATGTATCGGAACTCAAAGTCATCCAAGATATCGCTGAACTGTCCTCGGAGACGTGCGACAGCAGAGTAGGCGGCATCATGGACTGCCATCTCAATCGTCATGCCGATACCGTGGAAAAGGTGTAGCTCGGTGTCTGAGTCATTTTGCTGATCATAGATACGAACGTCAGCATGGTACTGCTCCTGATTGAACTCGCGGTAATCCTCGTAAACCAAGTACTCAGGATACCAACGGTAGCCAAGTCTGGTCATGAGAGCGATCAGGACAGCTGGAAACCCAGGGGCATCACGAGCCCAAGTGCGAAGCACGAGCTGTGTCGTAGGACGCGGTGGAAACAAACGATCCATCTGAAACAGAGGAAATTCAGGGTTGTCAAATGATAATGAGAAGTTTAACACAACTCGGAGAGAAAGGTTAAACAAAACAATGGAAAGGAAAATGATTATCAGACTAATCAGATCAATGACAGTGAAATCGCACAGATATCCAGCTCTCCGGGTAGATGGGATTTACGAGATCCTAAGTGTCGGCGTTAGTAAAATTTATTTAACCCGAGTAGAAGAGAGATCAGAGTCCCAGAGTATAGACGAGGAATAAAAGATCCTAATACCACCCAGTTGGCGACGTGGGCTCGTAAGCCACACAGCCAAGTTAGTAAATTAGTTTTTCGATGTCTAGACTCAACTTCGGCCAAGGAATTGGAAGGGGGCTTCCTACAGGCAGTCGGCTCTGATACCAACTTGTGGCGCCCCCGACTCAATCGTACACTAATCATACACGCAAATGTGTACGATCAAGCACAGGGACTCACGGGAAGATATCACAACACAACTCTAACACAATTTAAACGGAGGTCCACAATATTACAGACCAGGGATCCGAAGATCCGAATACATAAGTTAGTCATACAAATATTATCTGAGTACAGGCATAGTTAGACAAGTTTTGCCTTAAGAAGGCTAGCACAAACAGCGACACTAGATCAAAAGGCGTTGGCCTCCTGCCTGGGAGACTCCGATCCTACTCCTGGTCAGCTGGCTCGATCCAGTAATACGTGCCCTCTGGACCCTCCTGGTAGTAAGCTCCTGAGGTGGCATCTGGCTCCTGGACTCCATCGTCTGATGTATCATCAAGGTGGGGTATATGGGGAAAAGAGAAAGTAAAGCAACCGTGAGTACTCATCCGAAGTACTCAGCAAGCAAGGATCTATACTACATATGCAACATTATCAATGGAGAAAGGCTGTCTAAGTGGACTGGGCTGCAGAAATGCCAGAATAGAGAGAAGGCCTAGTCCTATCGAAGACTAGCATCTTCAAACATCTTCACAAGGCCATCATCTTGCAGCAGTAGAAGAGAATAGAATAGCATTTTATTTAGCAAACATGTTGAAGTACAACTTAAAGATCCTTCCTCGACTCCCAAGCGAGAAAGCGATTCCGAAGCTTCAATTAAGTAACAAGTATCCAGTTTAAGTAGTAGATCGGGATACACAAACTGAGCGTCCTTTACCGTAGGACCGGCTATCGATAGAAGATTCATCCCTGCAGGGGTGCACTACTGTTACCCAACACGCTCGATCAACTCTGGCCGGACACACTTGCTGGGTAATGCCCGTCCTCGGAAGATCAACATGAAGCAGCGCTCTACCTAGGCTCGGCAGAGAGGTCAGCACGCCGGACTAACTTATGCACCCAGAGGTCTCGGGCCATCGCCCTGGGCACCCTGCGCGTTGCGAGACTGGCCGGGGTGCAGGCGCGACACTAAGCTCGTAAGTGAAGTATCCAGCCCAATCCCGACAATCAGCCCGCACGGTGAATCGTGATGTCAGACGAGCTTTCGGGAGAAACGTACTTCGCAGAGGGTCCCATAACCATTATCTCGCGTGGTGGTAGTGCGTATAGGGCACGTCGACCCACTCAGATCACACACCCAAATCCAATAGGCTCAATTAGTATCACGCGGAGACAATCAGAGTCTCTGATGCTCCGCCACAATAGCACACTCGAGTGCCCTTCCGGCACACCCGAAAATCATAGATCCCCAGCGGGTACCCACCAGGGTGGACCCGCCTGTAACAAAGGTCAAGTAATCGTGTGGTCATAACATCAAGGGAGAAACCCGAGGAATCACCCTCGGCGGATTCCACTCGACGAAATCATCAAGGTGAACGTATGAGGTATCACCCTCGAGGTTCACACTGAGGGTTGCACGACAGAGTCGTATCGGAAGTGGAGAAGGAGGAATCACCCTCGATGACCACGACCGAACAGCTACACTGCAGAGTATTCATCGGGAGTGCGTTACGAGGTATCACCCTCGGCACTCGATAGTTACTACGCAGAGTCGTACAACTAAGGGGGTGTGAAGTGAGGTGTCGGTCTCTGGTCGACGATCACGTTGATCGAGTCGTCGATGATCAAGCAGGGGCAACAAGGGTAAGGTGGTGGGGTCACTGATGGTTCACTACCAACCTATACTAAACAGTTTATCATAGGCAGGTAAGGTAGCAATGAACAGGTTACAACAACAGGCTATGCATCAGAATAGGAGCATACATTAATAGTAGCAAAATCTAATGCAAGCAGGAGAATAGAATGGGCGATATCTGGATGCTCAAGGGGGGAGGCTTGCCTGGTTGCTCTGGCAAGAGAGAGGGATCGTCAACGGGCTGCTCGTCGGTAGTGTAGTCGTATCCTGGTGCAGCATCGTCGGTCTCAGCGTCTATCGAGAGAGAAGGAGGGGGGAGAGAAACAATAAATTCACGGCAATAACACAACAATATGTATGACATGCCTAAATGATATGCCGGGGTGTTCTACTGCCTAACTAAATGATTTAGTTAATTTAGGAATTTATTCAGATTTATTTAATTAAAGTTGGGCACTATTCATTTATCGAAATTGGTCTAAAAGTTCAATGTTCTTATAGCTACGGGCGTCTGACGGGAATACAGAGGGCATATTCGGGTTCGTATCAGAATTCTGAGCAAGTTTCATGTATAAAGTATTTTCATCGGAGTTACGGATTATTTAATATGATTTTCTAAAGTTTTTACTAATTTCTGGAATTTAATTAATTATTTAAATTAACATTATCCGAAACAGTCTTATGCTGATGTCAGCATGACATCAGCAGGCGTCCTAACACGTGGGTCCCACATGTCATAGACTGTTGGCTAATTAGTGGTTAACTAATTAATTAACATTTAATTAAACTAATTAATTAAATTAGATTAACCTAATCAAGATTAATTAACTTATTAATTAACTAATTAATTAATTAATTAATTAATTATTTGAATTATTTTTATTTTTATTTCTAATTCCATTTTTTTATCAGGCAGGGCTGTGGGCCCCACTGGTCAGTGGACCAGGGGCGGACATGTCCGGGGCATGCCCATTTCGGACCGGACATGTCCGGTGCCCAAAGGGCACGCACGCGCAGGCGGACGGGGACGGGCAGCGGGCAGCGCGAGGCAGCGCACGCGGGGCGGCGAGCGCGAGGCCGGAGCGGGCGGCGCGGCGCGGCAGGGGCGGCGGGGGCGAGCAGGAGCGCGCAGCGGGCGGCGCGAGCGGAGGCGCGGCGTGGAGGCGAGGCGCGGTGGCCGGAGCTGGTCGGGCGAGCGAGGCGACGGACGAGAGAGGGGAGAGGTCGGGGCCTCACCGCACGGTGTAGGGTGGAGGCAGTGGGCGCGGGGAAGACGGCGACGGGGTCCGGCGAGGGGGCGACGTCGGCCAGCGCGGGGCGCGGTCGTCGGCGTCGGCCAGCGCGCGAGCGAGGGCACGGCGGCGTCGGCCAGCGCGCGAGCGAGGGCGCGGGGCTGATCCCGATCCGGTTCTGGATCGGGGGAAAAAAGGGGGGGGAGTGAGCGAGGGGGTGAGTGGGGGGGTTAGGGTTTCGTGGGGGGGGGATATAGGGGAGGAGCTGGGCCGGCCGGCTGGGCTGTGGCCCAGTTGGGCCGGGGGGTTCTTTCTCCTTTTTCTTTTTCTCTGTTTTCTTTTCTTTTGTCTTTTTCTTTTTATTTAATCATATTTCCTGTTTAGTAAATAGTTAGGCCACCAAATGATTTTTATAAAACAAGGCAATTGCTCCAATAAATACTAGGCATTACCTACCACTACCAAAAATTAGTTTGGAGACAATTTGAGTTCACACAAATTTTATAATAATTTAAATGCGTTAATCCTTACTGTTTTGATAATGTTTGAGCCACCTAATTATTTTATTAATTGTTGGTTTCAATTTTAGAATAGTCTCTGCAATATTTGTTATTTATCGAACATTTTAGTTTCTATGTTGGACAACTTTTATATTTCACTTTCATTTAAATTTGAATTCGACTTAGGAGTTGAAATGCAATATGATGCTAATGATGATTATGCACTATTAAGCTTGCTGACATGTCATTATCAAAAATGATTACTGTAGCTAATGACAGGGGGTGTTACAGAAGGAATGAGTGAGGTTGTAATTCTGTGGTGGCTTATCTGCGATGAAGGCGGAGAGCTCGGCATTGTGAATATATTGGTCAAATTCCTCCTTAATGCTAGCACCTAGAAAGAACTCGTTACACGGCCATTGACATGATTTCGCTTCGGCATCCCGCACTGAGCTTGCCCTTGGTTCCTCATATGATTGGCGTGCCGAGCTTTCACTTGATGACGCCTTCGAGGACCTCCTCCTCGAAGAACTTCTCCGGAGGATATTCATTTTCCTATGAACAAATTTCTGAAAATTTTGGGCCATAAAATGATATCAATAAAACTTCACAAGATTGATAGCAACTACTCATATGGATGTCTAGAGGCTATATTAAGCATTCAAACTACTTGGAAATCAAAGAATTCAACATGCAAGCTCATTTTCTGTAGCACCAACAATAGCTAATTATGCAAAATATAATCCACTAAAACAAAAACTAATTGGAGCAATGGAGGAGTCACATACCAAGGAGCAATTCCTCAAAACAGTTTTGGAAGCGAAGCTCCGAGCAAAGAGATTAAAAAATTCAGTGTTGTGAGCGAGAACACGAGAGAGAGAGAGAGAGAGAGAGAGAGAGCTACCAGGAATTTTTTTCTAGAGGAAGAAGACGAAGTGAGCTAAAGGGATAAGAGAGGGGGCCCCTATGGGGCCCACGAGGTACCTGGGCGCGCCAGGGAGCATGGCACGCATTGTAGGTGTACCGGCCTATCTATCGGTTAAGGGGACCTCCTCGGAAAGACTGTGTCTCGATCATCCGTTTCTCAAACATCATGTAGTGCGAGAAATTCAACGGAGGAGATCGAGTCTTGTGGGGAAAAGTGTGCAAACCTCTACAGAGTGTACAAACTAATCATGATTAGCCGTGTCCCCGGTTATGGACATGTTGAGTATCTGGTATTTGAATTATTTGTTGATCTCATCACTCTATTTAATGAAATTGTTGGGTTATTAATGATTTGGTGATTTTGGGATTGAGTTGGGGAAACCTTCTCAATAATGGTATAAACTTGGTAGTAAAATAAAAATGTATTCCTTTGTTGTAGGGAAAAATTTGCTTTATGCAAAATTAAACTTAGAGCCTCCACCAGCCAAATATGCATATAGAGATAGACAATTCTCATTATTATTCTATGGTGTGAAATTGCCAGTACATTCAATGTACTGACCTACATGGCTGCAACGTCTCATGTTGCAGGAATCATACGACGAGTAAGTGATACGTTAGGGTTACGATGTCTACACTGAACTTTGCCGTTGGTGTTGTTGGGAACTCCACAACTTTGTTGTTACTTCCGTTATATGGATTGAGGTAATAGTATTTACGTTACTTTATACATGTGATTTACCTCTGTTATAAATCCTTGAGTACTGTGTGTGTCAGCATACCGATCCAGGGATGACACTTAAGCATAGAGACTTCGATCCATTCGGGTCGGGTCGCTACAAAAGTAATATTAAAGAATTTATTAATTCTCAAAAAGTTTTCAACACTACAATAGAAGAAAAATTGAGTAAAATTGATGATATGTCTAGGAGCATTGATAGAATTATTCATGATGTGGAAAATCTTAAGACTAAAATTTTGCCACCTAAAATTGATATTAGTGAATCAATTAAAGCTTTACATGTCTCCATGGATGAGAGTAAGAAAAGAACCGCCATGCTAAGAGCTAAACGGGAATTTTTAGAGAAAGCGATTCCTCCTGGTTTTTATCATAGTAATGATGAGGATATTAAAATGATTGGTGTATCATCTATAGATCCTTTGTTTATCAATATAAAACTTGATGAAAAGGGAACTGAAGACGAGTCAACTTTAGTTAGTTGGCGTTCCCACAATTCGGAGGGTGAAAATCTTAATGAAAAAATTGCTAAAAGTGGGTTTGGAGTGGTAAAAACTTTAAATAGCGATGTGCCCACTCTCTTGGATTACAAAGACATTAATTATGATAATTGTTCTTTGATTGAGTGCATTTCTTTGTTACAATCCATGTTAAATTCACCCAATGCTTATGAGCAAAACAAAGCTTTTACTAAACATATCGTAGAAGCAATGGTGAAAGCGTTAGAAGAAAAGCTTGAACTAGAGATTTCAATTCCAAGAAAATTATATGATGAATGGGAACCCACCAGTAAAGTCAAAATTAAAAATTATTAATGCAACGCTTTCTGTGATTTGAGTGCTAGCGTTTCCACAATTCCAAAATCTCTATGTGATGTGTTAGGTTTTACCAATATAGATGAATGCTCTCTTAATTTGCATCTTCCAGATTCTACTATTAAAAAGCCTTCAGGTAGAATTAATGATGTGCTTATTCTTACAAATAGAAATTATGTGCCTGTTGATTATATTGTTCTTGATATTGAATGCAATTCTTCTCGCCCAATAATACTTGGTAGACCATTCCTAAGAACTATATGTGCCGTTATTGATATGAAAGAAGGGAATATAAAATTTCAGTTTCCACTAAAGAAAGGTATGGAGCATTTCCCTAGGAAAAGAATTAAAGCACCATATAAATCAATTATGAGGGCCACTTATGGTATCAACTTGAAAGATGACAACACTTGAAACTATGCATTATGCCTAGCTAGGGGCATAAAACAATAGCGCTTATTGGGAGGCAACCCAACGAATAAAATACATTTTTGTTAAAAGTTTCTATTATGGTGTGTTTTTACTGTCAATCTACTGGTATGATGGTATTTTTGTGTTTTAATTAGTGTTTGTGCCAAGTAATGACTTTGGGATGATTTGGAAGATAGTATAATTGATGTTATTTGAAAACAGAAAGTTTTGCGTACAGTGCTGGAATTTTCTTTTTCTCTGTTATGTCAGAACCTTCTGAATTTTTTACACAATATTGATATATGAATTTCCCACATTATCCTAATTTTTTAGAATTTTTAGAGTTACAGAATATGACCATAATTCAGATCTCTACAGACTGTTCTGTTTTTCACAGATTCTGTTTTTGATGCACTACTTGCTTGTTTTGATGAATCTATGGATTGTATCGGGGGGGGGGGGGGGGGGGAAGACATGGTGAAGTTAGAGTACATTAGGTATAATGCAAAAATAAAATATGAATGGGTTTGCAACAGTACTTATAGTAGTGATTTATTTTGATATACTAACGGATCTCACGAAGGTTTTTTTATGTTTTGTGTGATTGAAGTTTTCAAGTTTTGGGTGAGATCACGATGGATGGAGGAATAAGGAGTAGCAAAAGCCTAAGCTTGGGGATGCCCGAGGCACCCCAAGGTAATATTCTAGGAAGACTCAAGCGTTTAAGCTCGAGGATGCCCCGGAAGGCATCCCCTCTTTCTTCTAACGACCATCGGTAATTTTACTTGGAGCTATATTTTTATTCGTCACATGATATGTGTTTTGCTTGGAGCGTCTTGTATGATATGAGTCTTTGCTTTGTTTGCTTTTTAGTTTGTCACAATCATCTTTGCTGCACACACCTATCTTGAGAGAGCCACACGTGTATCATCATAATTTGTTAGAATACTCTATGTGCTTCACTTAAATTTTTTGAGCTAGACAGTTGCTCTAGTGCTTCACTTAAATCTTTTTGAGCACGGTGGCGGATATATTTTGAAGAAATAAACTCTCATGCTTCACTTATATTATTTTGAGAGTTGATTGAAATTTTGAAGAAATGATTTCTCATGCTTCACTTATATTATTTTGAGAATTGTTAAGATTGAAATTTTGAAGAAATATTTGCATTCTCATGCTTCACTTAAATCTTTTTGAGAGTTGACATGGTTATTAATAGTGACGGTAATTTGCACATGTTATGTAATTGGTCCCAAAGTGATGAATATCCAAGAGGGATATAATAAAAACTTTCATATAGATCATTGGATATGATGAGTGTGATTCCTTGCAATAGTTTTGCGATATGGAAATGATAATATGTGAGTCATGTTAGTGAGTAATTCTGATTTAGTAAGAATATTAGTGTTAAGGTTTGTGATTCCCTATGCGTGAGCGTTAAGTCAATAGTTATGCAATGAAGTTACATCCTACTTATGGTCCATTATTCGGTGTTAGTTATGTTTAATGCATGTTTACGACCATTTTTGTTTTTTGGTTGGTTGCTTCTCAATCTTTTGCTAGCCTTCATTTGTACTAAGCGGAAATACTGCTTGTGCATCCAAAATCCTTAAACCTAGTTTTGCCATATGAGTCCACTATAACAACCTATATGCGGTATTCCAATGCTGTTCTAACTAAATTTGCGTGTGCCAACTCTAAATTTCAAAATATTTTTTCTCGTTTTGTGTGCCCGTACCGCTCATGAGGCAGAAGGGGGTAGCCAATATCTTCCATGCTAGGCGGGTTATTCTCATGATGAGTGTTTATTCACTTGTCATTGCACGAGAGTATGGCGGCAATTGGGATGCCCAGTCCCAAAATGTGAAATGAAATGAAATGAAAAATCTTATATGTTCATATTAATAGATTCCTTGGAAAGTGATGGTATGGAGGGCACCCGTGGATACGGCTAGCCATGGATTGTGAAAGAATGGTGGAAAAGGAATAAACTTTATTTTCTGTTTGAGAACCGCTCATAATGTATGTAGCTGGGAAGATATTGGGAATTCTCGTTTATTTTCGTTGACAGGAAAAGCATGCCTCCACAAATATTTTTATCTCTTTAATTTCAGCTTTGAGCTCTGGCACATTTGACAAATCTCTAGTTCCCCCTGCGAAGGGCCTATCTATTTACTTTTATGCAAAAAAAATTGAGTCTCCATCTTCTCTTACGAAACACTACAAAAAAATCTGTTAATCCATGACGGATTTTTGATGACGTTCTCGGAGACCGTCATAGATTATGACAGTTTCTCTTTGTCTGTCATAGGAACTATCACGGATCAGCAACATGAGGATGACCCCCAAATCAGTAGCCCCATTATGACGGCCAAAGAGAGACTGTCACGAAAGTCGTCACAGATCGCCCGGCTGGGCCTAGCCTTTTTACCATACACACCATTCAGACTAGCACAGATGAATGATGCTGATGTGTCATGCGTGCTCCTTGTTCAACCCACGCGTTAGTCAGATGTAGTCAATAGTGTATATATAGAAACTGAAAAATATAGAATATATGTATCAAAAATTGGGCACGAGACTCAAATCCTAGAACCTCTTGTGCTATCGGTAAAATAGTTACCAGTAGGTCAAACGCCCAAATTTGATACAATTTGGGCCTTTCACTTCAATATGTAGTAATACTATTCATATTTTTAGCAAAATGTAGTACTATTCGTACAGTACAAAATTTATATAACATAAAAAATAGCGCATGGGAGGCCGGGGGGTGCCAAGAAAATTACACGAGTGTCGTTCTTTTCGCTTATATATGTAGTTGTACTCAGTAAATTCACTTTGTCTCATAGGTGTAGATGCACCTATTGTCTAAATAAACATTTTAAAAAGTAAAAAAAATCAAGAACAAAAATCCCAAGTGTACATCCGGACATTATATGATTGTAAACAAAGTTTCGGTGAAAAATGACATTTTTTGTGGCTTGTTTAAAAAAGACAATTTTCGATGCTTGATTATAACTATTCACGACACATTTTTAAAATCTTTTTTATACATGCCACAAAAAATGTTCTTTCTTTGCGAAATTTTGTGTGCGAACATGAAATGTTCGGATGTACATGTGAAATTATTGTTTGGAATTTTTTAATATTTTCAAATGTTTTTTTATATATAATTAGTAATAGGGGTATCTACACCTATGAGCCAATACACCACTCTCGCTACTCATACGGTGTGAAATTTATAGTATATACTTGTACTAAAAAGTAGCGCATGGGAGCAGGGGTCGGACCGAGATTTTCTAAAAAAAGAGGTCGGACAGAGATAAATTAAACGGCTGTGCCTACGCTCCTGCTGCATCACACAGCCAGGCCAGGTGCCACGTCAGTGCATCAAAAAGGTTTCGAACCTGAGATGTGCTAGATAACTCACAGCATATAAAGCCATCGCACCTACCGTCGTGGCTTGCAAAGTGATGCTCTAGTGCGCTATATATACCGCCCAGCAACACTTGGGCCGGCCTAGTGATGTAGCATATCTTTTTCTTATATTTAAGGTATTTCCTGATTCCCTAAAAATAAACTATTTCCTTATGCGTATTCTACTTTTTTTTTCAACTTGGCGTTTTTTTTTTGTAACTTCGTGTTTACTTTTAAACTTATATTTTTTATACAAAAATAAATTTATTTTGTATTTCAATTTTTATAATATTTTAATTGTCTTGTACCTTGAAAAGGTAAGCATGCACATTTTCCAAATTTATATGGATTTAAAAATAAATTGTAAGGAAATTTTATATATCCTCATCAGGGACCACAAGCACACAAACTACTTTTTTTCAAGTTGTTTTCTTATCAGGATTTTAGTATTAATAAATAAATATAAGCAAAATAACAATGATTACTAATACACAAATTTTCTGTGTTGTAAATCTTCAGTGTATTTTCATTATCAAGTAACTTGAAGAGGTAAACCTTTTTTTTTGTAAAAATGATGATTTGAAAATTAATAAAATATGTATGTTCATTCCCGACCATATTTTTAAACACATAATCTACATGTTTCTTGAAATGAAAGTGATTTTACACAATAATTTTTTAATACATGTTTAATTTATTTTAGAAATACAAGTTGACACATGTTTTAATGCATGACGAACATTTAAAAAAAATGATGACAATGTATTAAATATGTTGACAAATTATTGTGTAATAATAATTAGTTCTAGAATTGTATTAAAGATGTTCAACTTGTATTAAAAAATGATTCAATGAATTTTTTTAAATGTAAGAATGATTTTTACACAATGATTTTTCAATACATGTTAAATATATTTGGAAATACAAGTTGTCAAGTTTTTAAAGGCCTGTCGAACATTTTTCAAAAATATGTTGATAATATTTTTAATTCATGTGATTTGTTTTATAATTGAACCATCTCCGAGGAAAGATCCAGCTTTTGATACTAAACAAGCTTTTTTAAGACATAACTGGTTCTTTTAGACGGAACAGGCAGGGTTTAGGGGTGAAGTGACCACCACTTCATCAGTTGCTCGTGAAACTTTGACTATAATCAACATACACCATTAAACATAACATGTCAAAATTTGGCATGTTATAGCTCATTTGATATATTTAAGTGAAATCCATAAAAAAATTGAAGAAAACATGATAGTAAAGAAGAATAGTTTAAATTTATTTTAAAAATGCTAATGAACTCTGAAAACACATGGAATCTGGCATGGTGTGATGACATGACACCTAGATGCTTTGGTAAAAAACGGAAAGATTTGACAAACACAATTCATGCACACTGCTTCGAATTTGAACAATATGGGAGGAGGAATCATGGTCTCGAGAGAGAATGTGTCAGGTTTGGAGGCGAAGTAACAGTTGTTTAATCCTTTACCTTGAAACATTTTGGACACCTAATATACACCATTGCATATCACATAATAAATTATTACATTTTTTAGGGTTTGTTTACTATTTCAAAGTCATTTGCTACACTTCTAGGCATTTGGTGCATATATTCAAATTTTAACTACAATTTCTTGAAATTATGCTGAAAAAGGGTTGAAAATCATATTTTTCTTCCTCACTCTATTTTTAGGACCAATCAAAGGAATGAAAAGAAATTCCAAGCATCGACGTGGTAAGAATCGACCATAAACTTGGTGTTCTTGGTTCAAATTCGAAAAGATGCAAAATAAGTTTGAAAAACATGAAACTTGGTATGTGTCACGATATGACACCCATAGGCCATGGAAAAAATTGCGGGGGTGTCGCAAAAGTTTTCATGCAAACCAATTAGAAACTGAACCATCTACAAGGAAGAATCCTCGTTTCGAGAGGGAATGTGTCAGGTGTGAATCCATTTGTGAGTAGTGCATACTCCAAAATCCATGAATTCTAAAAATTTATGCCAACTTAAGCACAAATAATTTGAATTAATGTCAAATTACAAATTTCTGACCATTTTTTGATATATTATCATTTTCCTCCTATTGGTTGTGAATAGGAGCTTGTATTGTTCATAACAAACATTTGATGAATTCATCCATTTATAGGATACAATATAAAATCAAACATTTAAACTTATTTTTTTAAAATTTATAAAACTTCTTTGAGATACATGTAGTTCTAATTGGAATCATTTTCAATAAACACACGTAAATTCGTTTGAACTATATAAAATATTATATACATTAGAATTTTTTTTGAAGCTCCTAAAACACATATATTTTTTATATTGCATGTAGTTTTTTTATTGGGGTATATAATATAACTTTTTGAAAGTTACTTGAGAAAGGTGGCTTTGTTAGTTATTTGAAAAAAGAAAAAGTTCAAAATCTGGGCGGCCTCACTGACCACTGGGCTGCAATCTGTAAAAGCCCATATGGCTCTCAGCCGAGGGAGCGATCCTGCGTGAGGCAAACCATGCGTTTTGATTGGCCGAGCCTGCACTCACGTGGATCAAGCCTCTCCACCGTTCGATTTTCTGAGATCCAATGGTTGGCACACAATCCCTAATTGCCCATCCCTCTCTTCTTTCTCCTCCACCCCACAGCCGCCGGCTTCCAGTGCCTTCCCATCTCCCATCTCCTTCTCCAGTCGTCGCCTTCCCTCCCCTCCTAGCTCGTTCTCTCAGCTCAGAATCCACACTGGTGCAAGCACCGCCAGCGCGACATCCAGGCCGCCCCACACCGTGCGGTGATGCACGCTTGGATGCCGGGGGGCAGCACAGACCCGTCGCTCTGGAGCTGCGTCGTGGAGGCCTTGCTACCGAACGCGAAGGGACGCGACGACTCCACTGCTCGAGCGGCGGCGGACGGCAGGACACGGTGCTAGCGAGCTGACTCGTTGAGCCTCGGCTGAGGCAGCTGTCGCTGGTAAGCGTTGTTCTCCGTCCGTGCTCGATATGTGCGTGCTCTATGTCCCCAACGCAATGGGTACATGAGCGGCAACCCTCCCAGCCGCATGCTCCTTATAGCCGGTTTCTTTCCCTAATCTCATCTCAAGTCATGTGCAGGTGGAGTCAGCAGCAACTCAGCCACGGTTCAGGCCGCCACATGTCTGTCTGTATGCTGCCGTGCTGAGCCATCTAGCGAGCCACATCGATTCGGCATTCACCAGGCGCATAGAGGAGGCGGCTCCGCTGTGCTGGGATGTTACCATCCCTTCAATGTCGTGGGTCCGTGTCCGTCGCAGACGGCGTCCTCGCCCCGGGCTTCTCCCTTGACCTCACGGGCTATCAGTCGCTTGGCCCACCGTCTTGAGTTCACCTTGTTTTATTTCTGAATTTTTGAGACAGTATTTTGTTGTCCACGCGCTGGCAAGTGGCACCGACTATTCCATGTTGTTCTCGTCGCTAGAGATAGCCTACTCAGGAGCATGGGTAGAGTCAATATGGTGGTGGATATGGCTTCTCCGTTCTCCGCCGGAGAATATCTAGGACATGTTGTAGATTGAATATCTGGGATATGCTATAATATTGTCTGGAGTTATTTGTAAAGTGTGGTTTTCTCTTTCATTTGTATAAATTGTTGTTTTGTAGTGTGTTTATCATTTTTATTTAATGACATATTGTAGCATATATTTTTTGGGAAAAAAGATATTGGCTAAAAAAGTTCTTCTTTTTATTGTGAGACGGGCTAATATCTCGGCTTGATATCAGTGGGCCTTGGACTGACCTAGAAATTTAATAGACCAAAATTCCAATTCGGTTGATTACTACATGGGCTGTGTGTCCTAAACGGACCTAAAATTTAGTGGGCTGAAATTCTAATTGGGCCACCGAGACTTAGACATACCTGAAATTTAGTGGGCCGAAATTCTAATTGGGTCACCAATTTTTATAGATGGAGCTGAAATTTAGTGGGCTGAAATTCTAATTGGGCCACTAAGTTACTGGGCTGCCACGTAATTTCCTTGTCAACGGATCATGTGGTAGACAAGTTAACGTCGTTATCAGCAGTTCAGTTAAGTGTAATTCATGACGGTCAAAATCCGTCATGGAGTGTACAATCATCAATTATGATGCGATATACATGATGGATTTCAAATTCGTCATGGATGCCCTTCTGTGATAGTTTTGCACATGTCTGTGACAGATTGTTTCCGTCATGGATTAACAGGATTCTTGTAGCGCACCAACTAGAAAGCACTATTGTCATACTTATGAATCGGATGTGGCTAATATTCGAGTGTGTTTCATGAATGGATCAATGATTGAGCATAATGGGCTAGGGATAACTTTCTTTAGCATTGATATTTTGAAAGACATGGTTACTTGTTAGCATGCTTGAGTATTTATGTTTTCATGTCAAACTATAGACTATTGCTTTGAATCATACAAGTCCAATGTCCATGCTACAAAAGAAAAGAATATGTGATGAATATGTTAGGCAGCATTCCACATCAAAAATAATGTTTTTATCATTTACGTACTCGAGGACGAGCAGTAATTAAGCTTGGGGATGCTCATACGTCTCCAACGTATCTATAATTTTTGATTGTTCCATGCTGTTATATTATCAGTCTTGGATGTTTTTACAATCATTTACAGCAATTATCTATCATTTTTGGAGACTAACCTATTAACCTAGTGCCTAGTGCCAGTTGCTGTTTTCTGCCCTGTTTTTGTTTCACAGAAAATCAATACCAAACGAAGTCCAAATGCCATGAAACTTTTTGGAGATTTTTTATTGGGCAAGAAGAACACTAGAACCTTCGAGAGGAGGCCAGAAGACCTTGGTGGGCCCCACGAGCCACCAGGGCATGCCTGGGGGGGGGGGGGCAGGCGCGCCCTGGTGCCTCGTGGGCCACACCAAGCTCCGTTTGACCTAATTCCAGCACTATAAATTCCATAAAAATCAGATACCCTCAGGAGAGTCCACGAAATACTTTTTACGCCGATGCAAGCTTCTATTCCAGAGAGATCCCATCTGGGGTCCTTCTCCGGTAATCTGCCAGAGGGGGAATCGATCACGGAGGGGATCTACATCAACCTTGCTGCCCTTCCGATGATGCGTGAGTAGTTTACCACAGACCTTCGGGTCCATAGTTAGTAGCAAGATGGCTTCTTCTCTCTTTTTGATCTTCAATGCAATGTTCTCCTTAATGTTCTTGGAGATCTATCCGATGTAATCACTTTTTGCGGTGTGTTTGTTGGGATCCGATGAATTGTGAGTTTATGATCAGATTATCCATGCAATTATTTGAGTCTTTGCTGCACTCTTTTATGCGTGATTATTATAGCCTCATATTTCTTCTCCGATCTATTGATTTGGTTTGGCCAACTAGATTGAATTTTCTTGCAATGGGAAGAGGTGCTTTGTAGTGGGTACGATCTTGCGGTGCTCAATCCCAGTGACAGAAAGGGACATGACACGTATGTATCATCGCTAATAAGGGTAACAATATGGGATCTATTCATTGGGTTTATTAATTCGTGAGTTTGTCTTGTCTACATCATGTCATCATTCTTAAGGCATTACTCTGTTCTTCATGGACTTAATACACTAGATGCATGCTGGATAGTGGTCGATGTGTGGAGTAATAGTAGTAGATGCAGGCAGGAGTCAGTCTACTAATCTTGGATGTGATGCCTATATACATGATCATTGCCTTGGATATCGTCATGATTATTTTCTTTTCTATCAATTGCCCAATAGTAATTTGTCTATCCACCGTATGCTATTTTCTCGAGAGAAGCCTCTAGTGAAACCTATGGCCCCGGGTCTACCAATCTCATATTACTAAAACCCTAAAAATATTGCTGCCATCTTTCTTTATTTATTTTATTTTGTATTTTTGTTTCAATCTATCAATCTATCAAATACAATTTAATCTTACAATCTTACCGCCAAGGGATTGACAACCCCTTGTTTGCGTTGGGTGCAAGGATTTATTGTTTGTGTGCAGGTACTGCTAACGAGGTGTTGTGTGATTCTCCTACTGGTTCGATAACCTTGGTTTCATAATTATGGGAAATACTTATCTCTACTGTGCTGCATCATCCCTTCCTTTTCGGGGAAAATACCAACACAAGCTACAAGTAGCACTCATCACCGTCCAGCAAGCCTACGAAGGAATTACTCACTCCCGGTGGTGAGCATCATGAAATTGGTGATGAATGATGGTTGATGTTGATGATGCTGGAAGATCCCCCTCTCCGGAGCCCTGAACGAACTCCAGATCTGGCCTCCCGATGAAGAACAAGAGGTGGCGGCGACTCCGTATAATTAAATACAATAAAACTTCCTCTCTTATTTTTTCTCCATGAAAATGAATTTATAGCATTGGAATTAGGTCAGACGGAGCCACGTGGGCCCCATGAGGTATCAGGGCGCGCCTAGGGGGTGGCGCGCCCTGGTGCCTCATGGGCACTAGGTGGCCCTCCCTCCAGTTGTTCTTGATGCCAATATTTTTTATATATTCCATAAAAAATCTCCAAAAAGTTTCTTCTAATTCCAAGAACTTTGCTTTTCTGCACAAAAACAATACCATGGCAATTCTGCTGAAAACAGCATCAGTCCGGGTTAGTTCCATTCAAATCATGCAAATTAAGGGTCAAAACAAGAGCAAAAGTGTTTGGAAAAGTAGATACGACGGTGACGTATCACCTACGAGGTGCTCACGAGCCACCAGGGCGCGTTTGCCCCCCCAGGCGCGCCCTGGTGCCTCATGGCCACCTCGGACACTGTCTTGCATTGATTCCACCTCCCAAAAATCACATATATTCCAAAATAATTCTCCATAAAATTTTATTGCATTTGGACTTAGTTTGATATGGATATTCTGCGAAACAAAAAACAAGCAGAAAACAGGAACTGGCACTGGGCACTGGATCAATAGGTTAGTCCCAAAAATAATATAAAATGTTGCCCAAAATATGTGAAAGTTGTAGAATATTGGCATGAAACAATCAAAAATTATAGATATGATGGAGACATATCAGCATCCCCAAGCTTAATTCCTGCTTGTCCCCGAGTAGGTAAATGATAAAAAAGATAATTTTTGATGTGGAATGCCACCTAACATAATCTTGATCATATAATCTAGTCATGGCATGATTTTTAAGACACGAGTGATTCAAAGCAATAGTCTATAATTTGACATAAAGACATCAATACTCAAGCTTACTAACAAACAAACATGTCTTTCAAAATATCAATGCTAAAGAAAGTTATCCCTAGCCCATTATGCTCAGTCATTGATCCATTCATGAAACACATTCAACATTAACTACACCCAATGCACAAGTATGACAATAGTGCTCTCCAGTTGGTGCTTTATAAGAGAAGATGGAGACTCAATAAAAATAAAAATGCATAAAAGTAAATTGATAGGCCCTTCACAGAGGGAAGCAGAGATTTGCTAATGTGCTAGAGCTCAAAGCTTAAATTAGAGAGATAAAATATTTTGAGAGGCATGCTTTTCCTGTCAACGAAAACGACTGAGAATTCCCAATATCTTCCATGCTAGACACATCATAGGCGGTTCCCAAAAAGAAAGTAAAGTTTATTTCCTTTCCACCATTCTTTCACAATCCATGGCTATCCGTATCCATGGTTGCCCACCATACAAACACTTTCCAAGGAATTTTGTTGTTATTAATTTTGATTTCATTATGGGACTGGGCATCCCTATTACCAGCCACTCTCTCGTGCAATGACAAGTGAATAAACACTCATCGTGAGAATAACACACCTAGCATGGAAAATATTGGCCACCCCCTGCCGCTTCATGAGTGGTACGGGCACACAAAATGGAAAATTATTTTGAAAATTAGAGTTGGCACACGCAAATTTACTTAGGACGGCATGGAAATACCGCATATAGGTAGGTATGGTGGACTCATTTGGCACAACTTGGGTTTAAGGAGTTTGGATGCACAAGCAGTATTCCCGCTTAGTACAAATGAAGGCTAGCAAATAGATTGAGAAGCAACCAACCAGAAAACAAAAAAGTTCATAAGCATGCATTGAGAGTAACTAACACTAAATAATGCACCATAAGTAGGATATAACTTTGTTGCATAACTATTGACTTTACGTGCATGCATAGGGAATCACAAACCTTAACACCAATATTCTTACTAAATCACAATTACTCACTAGCATAACTCACATATTATCATCTTCATATCACAAAACCATTGCAAGGAATCAAACACATCATATTCAGTGATCTACAAGTTTTATGTAGGATTTTATGACTAACCATGTGAATGACCAATTCCTGTTGACTCTCTAAATAGATATAAGTGAAGCAAGAGAGTTTAATTCTTTCTACAAAAGACCATGCTCTAATAAATATAAGTGAAGCAAAAGAGCATTCTACAAATAACGGTTTTCCTATATGAAGAGAAACAGGCAATCCAAACTTCAAATGATATAAGTGAAGCACATTAAGCATTCTATAAAGCCATACTCAAAAGATATAAGTGAAGTGCAAAGAGCATTCTATAAATCAACCAAGGACTATCTCATACCAGAATGGTTCATAAAATAAAAGGGAAAAATAAGCACAAAAGATGCTCCAAGAATTTACGCATATCATGTGAACAAAACAAAAACAGAGACATACCGATAATTGTTGAATAAAGATGGGATGCCTTCCGGGGCATCCCCAAGCTTAGACGCTTGAGTCTCCGTGAATATTTACTTGGAGTGCCTTGGGCATCCCCAAGATTGAGCTCTTGCCTCTCCTCATTCTTCTCATACCAATGCCTCCTCGATCTTTGAACACTTCATCCACACAAAACTTAACAAAACCTTCGTGAGATCCGTTAGTATAATAAAGCAAATCACTACATTAGGTACTGTTGAAAACCCATTAATATTTTATTTTTTCATTATAACTACTGTATTCTAACTTCTCCATGGCTTATACCTTCCGATACAATCCATAATTTCATCAAAACAAGCAAAACAATGCATCAAAAACAGAATCTGCCAAAAACAGAATAGTCTATAGTAATCTGAACATTGACCATAATTCTTTAACTCTAAAAATTCTGAAAAATGAGGAAAAAATATATAATTTCAATATAAGTATTTTGTAAAAATGTCAGAATTTTTTCATGTTCCAGTAAAAAATGTAAATTCACGCACTAAAGCAAAAGTTTCTGTTTTTGCACTGCACACACCAAACAAGCAATTTAAACATCCTAACGGTAAATCTTGGCACATTATTTTTATAATACAATGAATTTGTAAAATGGGATAATTATTTTTGTTGAAAAGTTTCTGTAATCAAGATTCACAAAGTTTCCATGGGCATGAACAAAGTTCAAGGACATCCCCCACTTCAACGGTGTTCGTCTTTCTCACTTTCAATTTTCTTTTTGAAAAAGTTTCAGTTTCCCCTCTATATTTTTTATTTTTAAACTTTATAAAAGCACTCAAAAGAAATAAATGACTCTCTAAAACTTCCAGGTTGTCTCCCTGGCAGTGCTTCTTTAAAGCCATTAAGCTAGGCATAAAGTGCTCAAGTAATTGATCCACCCGGATCCCAAGGTATATCAAAGCCAATTTTAATTAACAATGATTTGTAATTTAGTAGTGAGACCAAAGCAACATATATCATGTAATGACAAAGTCTAACTCTCTTCCTATGCATCGACATGTCATAAAAGAACAATTCATGCACATCAAGTAAAGGCCAATGCATAGTGTAAACAGTTTCTTGCAATTTTATCGTATTGGAAACATAGAGAGGCGGAGATGTAGTTCCGCTCTCATAATAATTGCAAGTAGGAGCAGCAAGCACATGCATATTATATTCATCAAAATTATCATGTGTAGTAGTAAAAGGCAACCCATCAATATAATCCTTAATAAGAGCAAACTTCTCCGATATAGTGTAGTTGTTAAAATTCAAAAAGATAATAGGACTATCATGTGTGGGTGCAATAGCAACAATTTCATGTTTAACATAAGGAACTATAGCAAGTTCATCTCCATAAGCACAATTCATATTGGCATCATGGCCACAATCATAGCAAGCATCAATTTCATCAAAAAGGGATATTTCAAACGAATCAAAGGGATCATAGCAATCGTCATGGCATTCATCCTTCGGTAAGCACGAAGGGACATTAAACAATGTATGAGTTGAAGAGTTACTCTCATTAGAACGTGGGCATAGGTAGCTAATCCACTCTTCCTCCTTTTGTTCTTCGCTCTCCTCATCATCTTTTTCATTTAATGAGCTCACAGTGTAATCAATTTCTTCTTCCATAGATTCCTGCAAAATATTAGTCTCTTCTTGGACAGCGAAGACTTTTTCAATAAATTCATCAATATCGGCATTGTATTTATAATTCTCATAGAAATATTTAAGTATAGCAAAAAATTTAGTTCTGTAAACAGCATCATCACAATCTTCATACTTTTCAAACAAAGATTCAATGTCATAAGCACCCTTAAAAGCAACAAATTCTTCTATTTGTTCCACGTCATAGTAATCATATATACCATTAGCATAAGAAGCCAAGGTTTTATTATCATTAAATTCACATGAAAAGGGAAGGTGTGGAGCCTTCATCCTAGAGCAACAAGTATAATCATATCTTAAGCATAAATTCTGAGCATACCAATGCAAATAATGAATTTGATCCCATAAGAGTTTCCCTTTTTGAGACAGGCGATAATCCCTAAAGTATTCCAATTAATCCAAAGTAACTCCCATTATCAAGTTGAATAGAGTTTTATCAGGATTATCAAAGTAATATTTAAAGTTTTCCACATAACGAGCATCGAGGGTTTTAGGAGGTTCTCCATCTCCAAGAGTAGCAAGTACAACTAATTTTTTTGGTGTTTCATGTTCCATATCCATAACTAAATATAGAAAACAACTTAGACCAGAAAATAAAAACTTCTTAGTGATAAAGCAAACAAGCACACACGAGAATATCCACCGCACGCTATTACTCCCCGGCAAAGGCGCCAGAAAAAGGTCTTGATAACCCACAAGTATAGGGGATCAATTATAGCTTTTTGATAAATAAGAGTATCGAACCCAACGAGGAGCTAAAGGTAGAATTAATATTCCCTTCAAGTTCTATCGACCACCGATACAACCCTACGCACGCTTAATATTCGCTTTACCTAGAACAAGTTTAAAACTATTTTGTAGGTGATAGGATAGGTTTGCAAGAATAAAACTATGAGTAATTTGCAAGATAATAAAAGTTAGTTGTTTAGTAGAAAGCTTTTGTAACACAAGAGAATGATTTGTCCCTAGGCAATCGATAACTAGACTGGTAATCATTATTGCAATTTTGTATGAGGTAGAGGCATGAGCTAACATACTTTCTGTACTTGGATCATATGCACTTATGATTGGAACTCTAGCAAGCATCCGCAACTACCAAAGATCATTAAGGTAAAACCCAACCATAGCATTAAGTATCAAGTCCTCTTTACTCCCATACGCAAAAACCACCTTACTCGGGTATGTGTTTCAGTCACTCACGCCACCCACTATAAGCGAATCATGAACGTAGTGCAACACCCTATAGCAGGAATCCCTCATGCTTGCGCGACATGGAGGGCACCATAGGATAGCACCAAAATAAAACATACAACTCAAACCAATCACGATCATTAATCAACACATAGGACAAAAAGAATCTACTCAAACATCATAGGATGGCCACAAATAATTGGATAATAATATGTAGCATTAAGCACCTTGTTTAAGTAGAGATTACAGTGAGGAGAAGAGGTGTTACACCACTGCATAGAGGGGGAGAAAGTTCGTGTTGATGGTAGCGAGGTTGTTGATGTAGATCGCCGTCACGATCGTTGCCCCGGCGGCACTCCGGCGCCACCGGGAGAGAGGGGGGGAGAGCCCCCTCCTTCTTCTTCCTTGGCCTCCCTCCTAGATGGGGGGAGGTTTTCCTTTCTGGTCCTTGGCCTCCATGGCACCCGGAGGGGTGGGAGCCCCTCCGAGATTGGATCTCTCTCTCTGTTTCGAGTTCCTGTTTTCTGGCGCTTCACCGTTTCTTAAATTCCCAGAGATCCATAACTCCGATTGGGATGAAATTTTAACATGATTTTCTTCCAGATATTATCTTTCTTGCGGTGAAAGACGAGGGTCAACCAACCTACGAGGTGCTCACGAGCCACCAGGGCGCGTTTGCCACCCCCCAGGCACGCCCTGGTGCCTCGTGGCCACCTCGGACACCGTCTTGCATTGATTCCACCTCCCAAAAATCACATATATTCCAAAATAATTCTCCATAAATTTTTTTTGCATTTGGACTTCGTTTGATATGGATATTCTGTGGAAAAAAAGAAGAAAATAGGAACTGTCACTGGGCACTGGATCAATTGGTTTGTCCCAAAAATAATATAAAATGTTGCCAAAACTATGTGAAAATTGTAGAACATTGGCATGAAACAATAAAAAATTATAAATACATATCAAAGTTACATCCTACTTATGGTGCATTATTCTATGATAGTTATGTTCAATGCATGTTTATGACCATTTTCTTTTTTGGTTGGTTGCTTCTCAATCTTTTGCTAGCCTTCATTTGTACTAAGCGAAAATACTGCTTGTGCATCCAAAATCCTTAAACCCAGTTTTGCCATATGAGTCCACTATATACCTATATGCGGTATTTCAATGCCGTTCTAAGTAAATTTGCGTGTGCCAACTCTAAAATTTTAAAATATTTTTTCTCGTTTTGTGTGCCCGTACCGCTCATGAGGCGAAAGGGGGTAGCCAATATCTTCCATGCTAGGTGGGTTATTCTCATGATGAGTGTTTATTCACTTGTCATTGCATGAGAGTATGGCAGAAATAGGGATGCCCAGTCCCGAAATGTGAAATGAAATGAAATGAAAAATCTTATATGTTCATATTAATAAATTCCTTGCAAAGTGATGGTATGGAGGGCACCCGTGGATACAGCTAGCCATGGATTGTGAAAGAATGGTGGAAAAGGAATAAACTTTATTTTCTGTTTGGGAACCGCCTATGTTGTATGTAGTATGGAAGATATTGGGAATTCTTGTTCGTTTTCGTTGACAGGAAAAGCATGCCTTTCAAAATATTTTTATCTCCTTAATTTCAGCTTTGAGCTCTGGAAGATATTTTACGTAGCATGGAAGATATTGTTTGGGAACCGCCTATGTTGTATGTAGCCTGGAAGATATTGGGAATTCTCGTTCTTTTTCGTTGACAGGAAAAGCATGCCTCTCAAAATATTTTTATCTCTTTAATTTCAGCTTTGAGCTCTAGCACATTTAACAAATCTCTGCTTCCCTCTACGAAGGGCCTATCTATTTACTTTTATGCAATTTTCATTTTTATTTGAGTCTCCATCTTCTCTTACAAAAGCACCAACTAGAGAGCATTATTGTCATACTTGTGCATTGGATGTAGCTAAAATTCAAATGTGTTTCATGAATGGATCAATGATTGAGCATAATGGGCTAGGGATAACTTTCTTTAGCATTGATATTTTGAAAGACATGGTTGCTTGTTAGCATGCTTGAGTATTTATGTTTTCATGTCAAACTATAGACTATTGCTTTGAATCATACAAGTCCAATGTCCATGCTACAAAAGAAAAGAATATGTTATGAATATGTTAGGCAACATTCCACATCAAAAATTCTGTTTTTATCATTTACCTACTCGAGGACGAGTAGGAATTAAGCTTGGGGATGCTGATACGTCTGCAACATATCTATAATTTTTTATTGTTCCATGTTGTTATATTATCAATCTTGGATATTTTTACAATCATTTACAACAATTATCTATCATTTTTGGAGACTAACCTATTAACCTAGTGCCCAGTGCCAGTTGCTATTTTCTGCCCTATTTTTGTTTTACAGAAAATCAATACCAAACGAAGTCCAAATGCCATGAAACTTTTTGGAGATTTTTTATTGGGCAAGAAGAACCCCAGAAGCTTCAAGAGGAGGCCAGAAGACCTTGGTGGGCCCCATGAGCCACCAGGCCGCGCCTGGGGGGGGGCAGGCGCGCCCTGGTGCCTCGTGGGCCCCACCAAGCTCCGTTTGACCTAATTCCAGCACTATAAATTCAGAAGAAAAAAAAATTAGAAACCCTTAATAGAGTCCACAAAATACTTTTTACGCCGCCGCAAGCTTCTGTTCCAGAGAGATCCCATCTGGGGTCCTTCTCCGGTAATCTGCCGGAGGGGGAATCGATCACGGAGGGGCTCTACATCAACCTTGCCGCCCTTCCGATGATGCGTGGGTAGTTTACCACAGACCTTTGGGCCCATAGGCAGTAGCTAGATGGCTTCTTCTCTCTTTTTGATCGTCAATACAATGTTCTCCTCGATGTTCTTGGAGTTCTATCTGATGTAATCACTTTTTGCGGTGTATTTGTTGGGATCCGATGAATTGTGAGTTTATGATCAGATTATCCATGAAATTATGTGAGTCTTGTTTGATCTCTTTTACGCATGATTATTATAGCCTCGTATTTCTTCTCCAATCTATTGATTTGGTTTGGCCAACTAGATTGATTTTTCTTGCCATGGGAAGAGGTGCTTTGTAGTGGGTTCGATCTTGCGGTGCTCAATCCCAGTGACAGAAAGGGACATGACACGTATATATTGTTGCTACTAAGGATAAAAAGATAAGATCTATTCATTGGGTTTATTAATTCATGGGTTTGTCTTGTCTACATCATGTCATCTTTCTTAAGCCATTACTCCGTTCTTTATGGACTTAATACACTAGATGGATGCTGGATAGCGGTTGATGTGTGGAGTAATAGTAGTAGATGCAGGCAGGAGTCGGTCTACTAATCTTGGACGTGATGCCTATATATATGATCATTGCCTTGGATATCATCATGATTATTTGCTTTTCTATCTATTGCCCAACAGTAATTTGTCTACCCACCACATGCTATTTTCTCGAGAGAAGCATCTAGTGAAATCTAGTGCCCCCGGGTCTATCTATCTCATATTACTAAGACCCTAAAAATATTGCTGCAATTTTCTTTTACTTATTTTATTTTGTATTTTTATTTCAATCTATCAATCTATCAAATACAATTTAATCTTGCAATCTTATCGTGAGGGGATTGACATCCCCTTGTTTGCATTGGGTGCAAGGATTTGCTGTTTGTGTGCAGGTACTGCTAACAAGGTGTTGTGTGATTCTCCTACTGGTTCTATAACCTTGGTTTCATAGTCGAGGGAAATACTTATCTCTACTATGCTGCATCATCCTTTCCTCTTCGGGGAAAATACCAACGCAAGCTACAAGTAGCAATGCCCCGGAAGGCATCCCCTATTTCTTCTAACAACCATCGGTAATTTTACTTGGAGCTATATTTTTATTCGTCACATGATAAGTGTTTTGCTTGGCGCATCTTGTATGATATGAGGCTTTGCGTTCTTTGCTTCTTAGGTTGTCACAATCATCTTTGCTGAACATACCTATCTTGAGAGAGCCACACGTTTATCATCATAATTTGTTAGAATACTCTATGTGCTTCACTTAAATTTTTTGAGCTAGGCATTTGCTCCAGCGCTTCACTTAAATATTTTTTAGCATGGTGGTGGCTTAATTTTGAAGAAATAAACTCTCATGCTTCACTTATATTGTTTTGAGAGTTGATAAAATTTTGAAGAAATTGAACTCTCATGCTTCACTTATATTATTTTGAGAGTTGATTGAAATTTTGTAGAAATGAATTCTCATGCTTCACTTATATTATTTTGAGAATTGACAAGACAAAATTTTTGTAGAAATGAATTCCCATGCTTCACTTCTATTATTTTGAGAATTGATAAGATTGAAATTTTGAAGAAATATTTGCACTCTCTTGCTTCACTTAAATCTTTTTGAGAGTTGACATGGTAATTAATAGTGACGGTAATTTTCACGAGATATGAATTTGGTCCCAAAGTGATGATTATTCAAGAGGGATATAATAAAAACTTTCATATAGATCATTGGATATGATGAGTGTGATTCCTTGCAATAGTTTTGCGATATGGAGATAATGATATGTGGGTCATGTTAGTGAGTAATTGTGATTAAGTAAAAATATTCATGTTAAGGTCTATGATTCCCTATGCATGCACGTTAAGTCAATAGTTATGCAAAGAAATTATATACTACTTATGGTGCATTATTCGGTGTTAGTTATGTTCAATGCATGTTTATGACCGTTTTTGTTTTTTGGTTGGTTGCTTTTCAATTTTGGTAGCCTTCATTTGTACTAAGCGAAAATACTGCTTGTGCATCCAAAATCCTTAAACCCTAGTTTTGCCATATGAGTCCACTATATCTACCTATATGCGGTATTTTAATGCCGGTCCAAGTAAATTTACGTGTGCCAATTCTAATTTTCAAAATAATTTTTCTGTTTTGTGTGCCCGTACCGCTCATGAAGCGGCAGGGGGTGGCCAATATTTTCCATGCTAGGTATGTTATTCTCATGATGAGTGTTTATTCACTTGTCATTGCACGAGAGTGTGGTTGGTAATAGGGATGCCCAGTCCCACAATGAAATCAAAATTAATAACAACAATATTCCTTGGAAGTGATGGTATGGAGGGCACCCGTGGATACGGATAGCCATGGATTGTGAAAGAAATGGTGGAAAGGAAATAAACTTTCCTTTTCTGTTTGGGAACCGCCTATGATGTGTCTAGCATGGAAAATATTGGGAATTCCCGGTCATTTTCATTGACAGGAAAAGCATGCCTCCCAAAATAGTTTTATCTCTTTAATTTCAGCTTTGAGCTCTGGCACATTTGACAAATCTCTGCTTCCCTCTGCGAAGGGCCTATCTATTTACTTTTATGCAATTTTTATTTTTCTTGAGTCTCCATTTTCTCTTATAAAGCACCAACTAGAGAGCACTATTGTCATACTTGTGCATTGGATGTAGCTAATATTCGAGTGTGTTTCATGAATGGATCAATGATAGAGCATAATGGGCTAGGGATAACTTTCTTTAGCATTGATATTTTGAAAGACATGGTTGCTTGTTAGTATGCTTGAGTATCTATATTTTCATGTCAAACTATAGACTATTGCTTTGAATCATACAAGTCCAATGTCCATGCTACAAAAGGAAAGAATATGTGATGAATATGTTAGGCAGCATTCCACATCAAAAATTCTGTTTTTATCATTTACCTACTCGAGGACGAGCAGGAATTAAGCTTGGGGATGCTTATACGTCTCCAACGTATCTATAATTTTTTATTGTTCCATGTTGTTATATTATCAATCTTGGATGTTTTTGTAATCATTTACAGCAATTATATATCATTTTTGGAGACTAACCTATTAACTTAGTGCCCAGTGCCAGCTGTTGTTTTCTGCCCTATTTTTGTTTTACAGGAAATCAATACCAAACGAAGTCCAAATGCCATGAAACTTTTTGGTGATTTTTTATTGGACAAGATGAACACTAGAAGCTTCGGGAGGAGGCCAGAAGATCCTGGTGGGGCCCACGAGCCACCAGGGCACGCCAGGGGGGCAGGCGCGTCCTGGTGCCTCATGGGGCCCACCAAGCTCCGTTTGACCTAATTCCTCAAATATAAATTCAGAAAAAATCAGAAACCCTCAGGGTAGTCCACAAAATACTGTTTCCGCCGCCACAAGCTTATGTTCTAGAGAGATCCCATCTGGAGGCCTTTTCCGGTACTCCGCCGGAGGGGGAATCGATCACGGAGGGGCTCTACATCAACCTTGCTGCCCTTCCGATGATGCATGAGTAGTTTACCACAGACCTTCGAGTCCATAGTTAGTAGCTAGATGGCTTCTTCTCTCTTTTTGATCTTCAATACAATGTTCTCCTCGATGTTCTTGGTGTTCTATCCGCAGTAATCACTTTTTGCGGTTTGTTTGTTGGGATCCGATGAATTGTGAGTTTATGATCAGATTATCCATGAATATATTAGAGTCTTTTCTGATCTCTTATATGCATGATTATTATAGCCTCATATTTCTTCTCTGATCTATTGATTTGGTTTGGCCAACTGAGTTGATTTATCTTGCCATGGGAAGAGGTGCTTTGTAGTGGGTTCGATCTTGCGGTGCTCAATCCCAGTGACAAAAAGGGACATGACACATATGTATCGTTGTTACTAAGGGTAAAAAGATGGGGTTTATTCATGTGTGTATTCACTCATGTATCGTTCTTAAGGCGTTACTCCGTTCTTTTATGGACTTGATACATTAGATGCATGCTGGATAGCGATCGATGTGTGGAGTAATAGTAGTAGATGCAGGCATGAGTCAGTCTACTAATCTTGGACGTGATGCCTATATACATGATCATTGCCTTGGATATCTTCATGATTATTTGCTTTTCTATCAATTGCCCAACAGTAATTTGTCTACCCACCGTATGCTATTCTCTTGAGAGAAGCCTCTAGTGAAAACTATGGCCCCGGGGTCTATCTAAATCATATTACTAAAACCCTAAAAATATTGCTGCCATTTTCTTTTATTTAATTTATTTTGTATTTTTGTTTCAATCTATCAATCTATCATATACAATTTAATCTTCCAATCTTACCGCCAAGGGATTGACAACCCCTTGTTTGTGTTGGGTGCCAGCATTTGTTGTTTGTGTGCAGGTACTGCTAACAAGGTGTTGCGTGATTCTCCTACTAGTTCGATAACATTGGTTTCATAACTAAGGGAAATACTTATCTCTACTATGCTACATCATCCCTTCCTCTTCGGGGAAATACCAATGCAAGCTACAAGTAGCATCCGCCTGTAACAAGTAGCACTGCGATAGTTCACCCCAGCACAGCTTATTGCCTTGTCGTGCATCTGTATGCATTTGTTTGCTTATATTTATTTGTTTCCTTCTACTCTTCTCTCCGGTAGACCCCGAGACGGACCCTGCTCCTGAGTACGACTACGTCACAGACGCCCAACATCTTTCAGCAGAGCAACCAGGCAAGCAAAAGCCCCTTGATCATTCCTATATCGCCCATTCTTTCTCTCCCATGCTTGCATTAGATTTTGCTACTGTAATTGGTTTCTCCTATTCTGATGCATAGCCTGATTTTGTAACCTGCTGTTGATACTTTACCTGTTGTCCTAAATGCTTAGTATAGGCTGGTTAGTGATCCATCAATGGCCCCACACCCTTGTCCTTGTTGCCATGCTTTACCACCGGCGACTCGATCAGTGTGATCGATGTACAGAGACAGAACACAGCACCACACACCCCCTTAGTTGTACGAATCTGCAGAGCTACTATCGAGTGCCGAGGGTGATACCTCCTATCTCACTTCTGATGTTATCTCTGTAGCGTAGCTAGTCGGTTGTGGGTTGATACGTCTCCAACGTATCTATAATTTTTTATTGTTCCATGCTATTATATTATCTATTATGGATGTTTTATATACATTAATATGCTATTTTATATTATTTTTGGGACTAACCTATTAACCCAGAGCCAAGTGCTAGTTTTTGTTTTTTCCCTATTTTTGAGTTTTACAGATAAGGAATATCAAACGGAGTCCAACCGGAATAAAACTTTCACGATGATCTTTCTTGGACCAGAAGACACCAGATGGACTTGGAGTGCAAGTCAGAGAAGCTACGGGGTGGCCACAAGCCTCCAGGGCGCGCCCTAGGGGGGCACCCCCCTGGCTTGTGGATCCCACATAGACCCCCTGGCCTCCTACTTTGGCCTATATATTCTCTTATACCCTAAAACCACCAGAAGCGTCCACAAAAATACTTTTCCACCGCCGCAAGCCTCTGTTCCCGTGAGATCCCATCAGGGGACCTTTTTTGGTGATCTGCCGGAGGGGGAATCGACCACGGAGGGCTGCTACATCAACACCATTGCCCTTCTGATGAAGCGTGAGTAGTTTACCACAGACCTTCGGGTCCATAGCTAGTAGCTAGATGGCTTCTTCTCTCTCTATGTTCTTCAATACCAAGTTCTCCATGATCTTCATGGAGATCTATCCAATGTAATACTCGTTTGCGGTGTGTTTGTCGAGATCCGATGAATTATGGGTTTATGATCAGATTATCTATGAATATTATTTGAATCTTCTCTGAATTCTTATATGCATGATTTCATATCTTTGTAAGTCTCTTCGAGTTATTGGTTTGGTTTGGCCAACTAGATTGGTAATTCTTGCAATGGGAGAAGTGCTTAGTTTTGGGTTCAATCTTGCGGTGTCCTCACCCAGTGACAAAGTAGGGGTAGCGAGGCACGTATTGTATTGTTGCCATCGAGGATATAAAGATGGGGTTTTCATCATATTGCTTGAGTTTATCCCTCTACATCATGTCATCTTACTTAAAGCATTACTCTGTTCTTCATGAACTTAATACTCTAGATGCAGGCAGGAGTCGGTCGATGTGTGGAGTAATAGTAGTAGATGTAGGCAGGAGTCGGTCTACTTGTCACGGACGTGATGCCTATATGCATAATCATTGCCATGGATATCGTCATAATTATTCGCTATTCTATCAATTGCTCAACAGTAATTTGTTCACCCACCGTATTATTTTCCTTTAAGAGAGAAGCCTCTAGTGAAACCTATGGCCCCCGGGTCTGTTTTCCATATTATATTTTCAGATCTATAAACCAAAAATACCTTGCTGTGATTTATTTACTTTTAGTTTAATTTTTGTTTTAGTAATCTTTTATATCTATCTCTATCATATCTCATCCTTGCAAGTGACCGTGAAGGGATTGACAACCCCTTTGTCGCGTTGGGTGCAAGTGTTTGATTGTTTGTGTAGGTACTACAAATGGGGCCTTGCTTGTTCCTCCTACTGGATTGATACCTAGGTTCTCAAAACTGTGGGAAATACTTATCTCTACTTTGCTGCATCACCCTTTCCTCTTCAAGGGAAAAACCAACGCAAGCTCAAGAAGTAGCAGGAAGAATTTCTGGCGCCGTTGCTGGGGAGGATACATAGCACGTCAAGACAAGAACTTTTCCGCCAACTTGCAAATTTCTGGCGGGGATGTCTACATCGAGCTACCAAGTACCCATCATAAACTCATCTCTTGCATTTACATTATTTGCCATTTTCCTCTCGTTTTCCTCTCTCCCACTTCTAAAACGATTTTCCAAAAAGATTTGCCTTTTTATTTGCCCTTCTTCTGTTCGTCTTTTTGTTTGCTTTTTGTTTGCTTGTGTGTTAGATCATTCCCTTGTCCTTATGGTTCAATCTAGAAGCTTTGATCCTTATCTTATGAAGTTGGAAGATATTGAGAAAAATGCTAAAAGTTTCATGTTACTACAATTTGACCATAATAGTTTCTTTAGAAACGAGCTTAAAGAACAAAAAACTATGATGGAGCACATCAATAAAGAGCTTGATGATATGTCTAAGGAATTTTATGGTTTGAAATCTCAATTTGCTCACCTTGAAAATTTAGTAGGCCAAATTTCCGATAAACAAGCTACTTTGGTGAATAAGATGGCCGCGAAACCAGAATCTTTAAATAATGATGAAGATCTTAAAGTGATTGATGTGACTCCTATTGAATCTTTGTTTTCCAATATTAATCTTGATAAAGATGGGACTGGTTATAAGTCAACTTTAGTTAAAAGGCATCCCAATGATTCGGAGTTTATAGATCTTAATGCTAAAATTGATAAAAGTAGGATTGAAGAGGTCAAAACTTTAAGTAGCAATGAACCCACTCTTTTGGATTTCAAGGACTTTAATTATGATAGCTGTTCTTTGATAGATTGTATTTCCTTGTTGCAATCCATGTTGAATTCTCCGCATGCTTATGATCAAAATAAAGCTTTTACTAAACATATCGTTGATGCTATAATGAAATCTTTTGAAGAGAAACTTGAGTTGGAAGTTTCTATACCTAGAAAACTTTATGATGAGTGGGAACCTACTATTAAGATTAAAATTAAAGATTATGAGTGCCATGCTTTATGTGATTTGGGTGCTAGCGTTTCCATGATTCTGAAAACTTTATGTGATGTGCTAGGTTTCCGTGAATTTGATGATTGCTCTGTAAACTTGGATCTAGCGGATTCCACTACTAAAAAACCTATGGGAAGGATTAATGATGTTCTTATTGTTGCAAATAGGAATTATGTGCCCATAGATTTCATTGTTCTTGATATAGATTGCAATCCTATATGTCCTATTATACTTGGTAGACCTTTCCTTAGAACAATTGGTGCAATTATTGATATGAAAGAAGGAAACATTAGATTTCAGTTTCCATTAAGGAAGGGCATGGAACACTTTCCAATAAAGAAAATTAAATTACCTTATGTATCTATTATGAGAGCTACTTATGGATTGCATACCAAAGATGACAATACCTAGATCTATTGCGTTATGCCTAGCTAGGGGCGTTAAACAATAGCGCTTGTTGGGAGGCAACCCAATTTTATTTTTATGTTTTTAGTTTTAGTTTCTGTTATTGAATAAATACACATTATTACTGCTGTATTAATTGTGTTTTAGTGTTTTTAATTAGTGTTTGAGCCAAGTAAGACCTTTGGGATGGTCTATGGAGATAGTTGATTTGATCTTGCTGAAAAACAAAAACTTTAATGCCCAGTCCAGGAATTTTATAAATTCACAGAAATGTCAATTGGATCTGAATTTTTTACACATGATTGATATATAAATTTCCCAGAGTTTCCTAATTTTTCAGAATTTTTAGAGTTACATAAGTATGCAAAGTATCAAGATTGCTACAGACTGTTCTGTTTCTGATAGATTCTGTTTTCTTTGTGTTGTTTGCTTATTTTGATGCATTTATGGGTAGTATTGGGGGGTATGAACCATAGAGAAGTTGGAATACAGTAGATATTACACCAATATAAATAAATAATGAGTTCACAACAGTACCAAAAGTGGTTATCTATTTTTCTTATACTAACGGATCTCACGAGTTTTCTGTTGAGTTTTGTGTTGTGAAGTTTTCAAGTTTTGGGTAAAGATTTGATGGACTATAAAATAAGGAGTGGCAAGAGCCTAAGCTTGGGGATGCCCAAGGCACCCCAAGATAATATTCAAGGATACCAAGAGCCTAAGCTTGGGGATGCCCCGGAAGGCATCCCCTCTTTCGTCTTCAATCCATCGGTAAATTTACTTGAGGATATATTTTTATTCACCACATGATATGTGTTTTGCTTGGAGCGTCTTGTATGATATGAGTCTTTGCTTTTTAGTTTTCCACAATCATCCTTGCTGCACACATCTTTTGAGAGGGACACACATGAATTGTGAATTTATTAGAATACTCTATGTGCTTCACTTATATCTTTTGGCCTAGGCAATTTGCTCTAGTGCTTCACTTATAACTTTTTAGAGCACGGTGGAGGTTTTATTTTATAGAAATTATTGAACTCTCTTGCTTCACTTATATTATTTTGAGAGTCTCTAAACAGCATGCTAATTGGCATAGGTTATGAATTTAGTCCGAATATAATGGGCATCCAAGAGGAATATAATAAAAACTTTCATATAAAGTGCATTGAATACTATGAGAAGTTTGATTCCTTATGATTGTTTTGGGATATAAAGATGGTAATATTAGAGTCATGCTAGTGTGTAATTGTGTATTGGTAGAAATACTTGTGTTAGAGTTTGTGATTCCTGTAGAATGCACGTATGGTGAACCATTATGTGACGAAGTCGGAGCATGATTTATTTATTGAGTGCCTTCCTTTATGTGGAGGTCGGGATCGCGCGATGGTTAACTCCTACCATCCCTTCCCCTAGGGGCATGCGTCTAATACTTTGTTTCGATAGCTAATAGACTTTTCCAATAGTTATGTGAGTTCTTTATGACTAATGTGAGTCCATGGATTATACGCACTCTCACCCTTCCACCTTTGCTAGCCTCTCTAGTACCGCGCAACTTTCGCCGGTGCATTAAACCCAAATACCTTCCTCAAAACAGCCACCATATACCTTCCTCAAAACAGCCACCATACCTACCTATTATGGCATTTCCATAGCCATTCTGAGATATATTGCCATGCAACTTCCACCATTCAGTTTATTATGACATGCACCATCATTGTCATATTGCTTTGCATGATCGTAAGAAAGCTAGCATGTTTCATGACTACGCTAGATCGTTGCACATCCCGGTACACCGCCAGAGGCATTCATATAGAGTCATATTTTGTACTAAGTATCGAATTGTAATTCTTGAGTTGTAAGTAAATAAAACTGTGATGATCATCATTATTAGAGCATTGTCCCATGTGAGGTATAAAAAAAAAGAGGCCAGAGAAGCCCAAATAAAAAAAAGAGGCCAAAGATGCCCACCAAAAAAAATTTTGAGAGAAAAAGAGAGAAGGGACAATGTTACTATCCTTTACCACACTTGTGCTTGAAAGTAGCACCATGATCTTCATGATAGAGAGTCTCCTATGTTGTCAATTTCATATACTAGTGGGAATTTTTCATTATAGAACTTGGCTTGTATATTTCAATGATGGGCTTCCTCAAATTGCCCTAGGTCTTCGTGAGCAAGCGAGTTGGATGCACACCCACTTAGTTTCTTTTTGAGCTTTCATACACTTATAGCTCTAGTGCATCCGTTGCATGGCAATCCCTACTCACTCACATTGACATCTATTGATGGGCATCTCCATAGCCCGTTGATACGCTGAGTCGGTGTGAGACAATCTCCTTCTTTTTGTCTTCTCCACAACCACCATATTCTATTCCACCCATAGTGCTATATCCATGGCTCACGCTCATGTATTGCGTGAGAGGTGAAAAGGTTTGAGAATACTAAAGTGTGAAAACAATTGCTTGGCCGAAACCGGGATTGTGCATGATTTAATAATTTTGTGTGATGAATATGGAGCATAGCCAGACTATATGATTTTGTAGGGATAGCTTTCTTTGGCCATGTTATTTTGAGAAGACACGATTGCTTTGTTAGTATGCTTGAAGTATTATTGTTTTTATGTCAATATTAAACTTTTGTTTTGAATCTTATGGATCTGAACATTCATGCCACAATAAAGAATATTACATGGATAAATATGTTAGGTAGCATTCCACATCAAAAAATTTGTTTTTATCATTTACCTACTCGAGGACGAGCAGGAATTAAGCTTGGGGATGCTCGATACGTCTCCAACGTATCTATAATTTTTTATTGTTCCATGCTATTGTATTATCTATTTTGGATGTTTTATATACATTAATATGCTATTTTATATTATTTTTGGGACTAACCTATTAACCCAGAGCCAAGTGCCAGTTTCTGTTTTTTCCCTGTTTTTGAGTTTTACAGATAAGGAATATCAAACGGAGTCCAAACGGAATAAAACTTTCACGATGATCTTTCTTGGACCAGAAGACACCAGATGGACTTGGAGTGCAAGTCAGAGAAGCTATGGGGTAGCCACAAGCCTCCAGGGCGCGCCCTAGGGGGGCGCCCCTGGCTTGTGGGTCCCACATAGACCCCCTGGCCTCCTGCCTTGGCCTATATATTCTCTTATACCCTAAAACCACCAGAAGCATCCACAAAAATACTTTTCCGCCACCGCAAGCCTCTGTTTCCTTGAGATTCCATCTGGGGACATTTTCTGGTGATCTGTCGGAGGGGGAATCGACCACGGAGGGCTTCTACATCAACACCATTGCCCTTCCGATGAAGCGTGAGTAGTTTACCACAGACCTTCGGGTCCATAGCTAGTAGCTAGATGGCTTCTTCTCTCTCTATGTTCTTCGATACCAAGTTCTCCATGATCTTCATGGAGATCTATCCCATGTAATACTCTTTTGTGGTATGTTTGTCGAGATCCGATGAATTGTGGGTTTATGATCAGATTATTTATGAATATTATTTGAATCTTCTCTGAATTCTTGTATGCATGATTTCATATCTTTGTAAGTCTCTTCGAGTTATTGGTTTGGTTTGGCCAACTAGATTGGCAATTCTTGTAATGGGAGAAGTGCTTAGTTTTGGGTTCAGTCTTGCGGTGTCCTCACCCAGTGACAAAGTAGGGGTAGCGAGGCACGTATTGTATTTTTGCCATCGGGGATAAAAAAGATGGGGTTTTCATCATATTGCTTGAGTTTATCCCTGTACATCATGTCATCTTACTTAAAGCATTACTCTGTTCTTCATGAACTTAATACTCTAGATGCAGGCAGGAGTCGGTCGATGTGTGGAGTAATTGTAGTAGATGCAGGCAGGAGTCGATCTACTTGTCACGGACGTGATGCCTATATGCATAATCATTGCCTTGGATATCGTCATAATTATTTGCTATTCTATCAATTGCTCGACAGTAATTTGTTCACCCACCGTATTATTTTCCTTCAAGACAGAAGCCTCTAGTGAAACCTATGGCCCCTGGGTCTATTTCCCATATTATATTTTCAGATCTATAAACCAAAAATACCAAAAATACCTTGCTGCAATTTATTTACTTTTAGTTTAATTATCATTAAAATAATCTTTTATATCTATCTCTATCAGATCTCATCCTTGCAAGTGACCGTGAAGGGATTGACAACTCCTTTATCGCGTTGGGTGCAAGTGTTTGATTGTTTGTGTAGGTACTATGACTGGGGCCTTGCTTGTTCCTCCTACTGGATTGATACCTTGGTTCTCAAAACTGAGCGAAATACTTATCTCTACTTTGCTGCATCACCCTTTCCTCTTCAAGGGAAAAACCAACGCAAGCTCAAGAAGTAGCATGGGTTACTGAGATTGATTCCTCTTTCACCACCGCCGATGATGCCTCTGTCATGCAACCCCTCAAGTGTGAACCCATCGAGGGTGATTCCTCCAAGTTCACCTTGATGGTTACATCGGGTGGGAATCCATCGAGGGTGATTCCTCGGATTCCCCACGAGGTTATGGACACACTGGTACTTTGACCTTCACCTCAGACCTTTGTTAAAGACGGGTCAGCTCCAAGAGCACCCGTGAGATAATGTTGAAGTTGGGTCGACCCCAAGGGTACCCGCGAGAGAATCCTATGGCAGCTGGCTGTTAGCGGTACCACCCAGGATGTGGTGGAAGATCGGGACTTGTCCCAACAGCTGACACGGAACTTACACTGTAGTCGAAGCGACAGGGCAGGCGGAGACTACCTAGGAGAGAGGTGGGCCTAGTCCCTGGTCGTGGTCCGCGAGATACCTAGTCGGAACGGCTGAAGCATTGGTCGTCTCCGCGAGCTCTTAATAATTCACTAACGGATTTGGGTATTTGATCTGAGTTGGCCACTGGCCTATACGCACTACCACCACGTGGGATAATGGTTTAATGGGACCCTCGGCACCATATGTATCAGCCGAAAGCTCCATCACATGTCCAGTTCAGCATTGTGTCTAGGCCAGATCGCGCCATCCAGGCAGCGGTGGCGTTGGAATCACCCTGCGCACAATGACCGGGAGTGCAAAGGGCGATGGGCCCAAGACTCCTGAGCACTTAGGATGTAGACTGGAGGGGACCTCTCTACGGAGCCTAGGTAGGACTACGTCATGTCGATCAGCCGAGGCCGGGCATGACCGAGAAAAGTGTGTCTGGCCAGAGTTAATCAAGCGTGTTGGGTAACATTAGTGCACCCCTGCAGGGAAGTTATCTATTCGAATAGCCATGTCCAAGGTAACAGGATGCTCAGTGTTGTATCTCGATCTACTACAACTAGAACAGGATACCTGTGATAATTAATAATTTGTTAGCTCTGGGATCGCTTTCTCATAGGAAGTCAAGGAAGGATCTCTGGGCATGGCTACTATTATACTGTTACTAATACTTTTATATGCTAATCTGCACTCTTCTAATGCTGCAAGATGCTGCAAGGTGCTAGTCTTCGATAGGCTAGGCCTTCCCCTCTATTCTGGCATTTCTGCAGTATAGTCCATAGATACAGCCCCTTCCCTTTGGTACCGATGCATACCTAGTATAGTTCTGATGTAAGTCTTGTGAGTAGTTTGGATGAGTACTCACGGTTGCTTTGCTACCTCTTTTTCCCCAAACCAGATTGCTGCGATCAGATGACGGAGCCCCGGAGCCAGCTGATCCCACCGACGACTACTACTACCCCGACGGAGCCTACTACTACATGGAGACCGACGACCAGGAGTAGTTCGGAGGCTCCCAGGCAGGAGGCCTACGCCTTTTCGATCTAGATGTCGTTGTTTTGCTTAGCCTTCTTAAGGCAAACTTGTGTAGCTATGTCTATACTCAGATACTGATGCTTTTGTTGACTCTTGTGTAACTCGAGCTTTTGTATTCGAGCCCTCGAGGCCCCTGGCTTGTAATATAAAGCTTGTATTATTTTATTTTGTGTCTAGAGTTGTGTTGTGATATCTTCCCGTGAGTCCGTGGGCTTGATCATGCGCAATTGCGTGTATGATTAGTGCGCGGTCGGGTCAGGGGCGTCACAAGTTGGTATCAGAGCCGACTGCCTGTACGAAGCCCTCTCCAACTCCTCGGCCGAAGTTGAGTCTAGTCTTTGAAAATGATTTTACTAACATGGCTGTGTGGCTTACGGGCCCACGTCACCAATGGATGGGATTAGGATCTTTTATTCCTCTCCTTTACTCTGGGACTCTGATCTCTCCTCCTTTTGAGTTAAAGATTTTACAAATTCTAACATTAGGATCTCGTGATCACATTCACCCGAAGAGCTGGATTGGCTGCAATTATTCCTTTCCATTGGTCTGTTTAATCTGATAATCACATTTTTCTTTCCATTGGTCTATTTAATCTTTCTTGTAATTTAGCTTTTATCTGAGAAGTGATAATTCCCTACTTAAGTCAACACCCCCAAATAAAACCTTGTTACCATTGTTGATGACATTCCATTAACCACCGATGGACGAGAACCTTGCCTATTGGTTCGCCTCGTTTTAACGAGCAGGAAAATGGTTCTCTTCATTCCTCGCCCATGGTACTGACGTTGTTACTGACATAGCTGACAAGCTATCCTCTGACATGTCTTGCTTTCGTGACCGAGCAAGATGTCACATCCCTTCCTACTCTTAATCCACATTAACCATCGTTCCACAGGATCAAAACCTGGCTCTCCTGCACATCCTTATTTCCTAAGTATCCTTTACACTTGGCTTCGTATGTAATTCCACGAGCCAACTTCCCTAACGCATTCCCTTTCGGTATCATATGTGATGTTATTTCCGTATCAAATGATTGCCTATCCGTTTGAAAATTCTTTCACCTTATTATATTGCTCTCGATATAAATCCTGAGTTCCAATTCAGGAGATACTTTGTACCTTCATCCCCTAAGATAGTTACCAGATACCAATCCTTCTAGACATCCGTAACTATAGAGTTTCCCCACTTATCCTATTCATAAGTATGATAAAGATTTCGAATAAAGGATGGCAGCTTCATCATGACGCATGACATAGGGAAAATGAAGACATCAATGCAATGGACCGACCTCTTCGAGATGAACAATCAAGGCCAAGATGACTTGTTACAATTTCGTAACCAATCCCTTCTCCCCCTACTCTACCTCTTAATTCTCGGGACAAGAATTTCTTTGAGTGGAGGAGAGTTGTGACATCCCCAGATAACTAAACCCTAGTTATGTAATCAGTCATGCCAAGTCATCATCATTATGCCCTAAGAAAACAATTAAGAAATATTTCAACCTCAAATTCAAATTTAAAATAAAGTCAAAATAATAATTATCTAAACAGCAAAACAAAAGTGTTCATAATATTGCAAAAATTCCCAAAGCTATTATAAAAATAAAACCAACATTATTTGAGTTTCCAAAATTTACACTAGCAACCAAAACAGTGGCTAAAACAACCCCTTTAATCCATTTTCATTTAAACAAAATTCAAATGAAATCATTATGCCTCTAAACTTTTTGTGGCAGTACTAGATATTGTAAAGTATTTAAATTGACTAGTGGCACATTTTACAAAAGTCAATTGGTGCACTAATTAAATGCAAAACAGTAAAGAAATAAAAAAATAGAAAAGAAAAATAAAAAATGCCTAAGGCCTACTGTTGCACTAGGCTTTGAGTTGCCACAATGCGGCCCAGCCCAGCCCCACTGGCCTTTCGTCCACCTCCTGCCGAGGCAGAGGCCATTGCGCTGGCCGGGCGGGCACACACCGTCCACGCGCGAATCTCGCTCGTGTCAACCATCCACCCACCCTGGTGATGGATAAGGACCCCCGCGACCCCCTGAACCCTAGCGCCTCCTATCATTCCCTCTCTCTCGCTCTTCGTCCCGTCCGGGAGCTCACCTGAGCACTCCCATGGCATATTCGAGAGATCCGTGGAGCTCGTCCTCACCGACCCCACGCGCCCGTTCGACCGGGGTTGCCCCACATTGATGGCATTGAACGGTTTCCCCGTCGCGGCCACCGAAGCTTCTCCCCGTCGACCCCCTTGACTCCGGCCTCCTCGCGTCACTTCGAGCACGGCAACAACCTCGATGTGAGCAACCATGCTGTTTCCCCCTTAGCTTGAGCTCGATTCCGAGCTCCGGCGTCGTTTTTGTTTTCGGTTGCTCCGGCCGCCGTTGTTGTCCGTTGTCGCGGGTGTTGTGGTCATTTCCCGGTAGCACCAGTAGCACAGATGGATGCGGCACTTTGCGCTGGCCCTACTAGTGCCATTAGCCGTCCCATTTGGTAGCCGGAGGGCCGTTTCGGTGGCCCATCGCCGTGTCGGCCTCGTCGACGGCGTGCTCTGCCTCGCCGGCGTGATGTCGCTGATGTGGCGCGTCATTAGCACCTAATTACTGTGCTAATTACCCCTAACCCCACTGTATAACACCCTGGATTTTACCCATTTTTTTCTTTTGATTTTGGTCTGGATTTGCTTTTCAGTGGCTTGGTTGTCTTGGAACCTAGAGGGACCACCCTTGATTCCTCTTCTCAAGTGGCTTGTCAACCCCAAAAACCATCCCAAGACTTTGTCATCTCCATCTTGGACCAATCCCAATATACTTTTTCTTGGAAATATTCCTCTCCACCAAATTTGGGATCATTTCATATAGGCAATAATTCCCTAGAATTTTCCTAAGATTCTGTCCACTGGGATGCTGTGTGAAGGAAGTACCATTTTGGTTTATCCAAATGGTATGAAATTTATACAGTGTCTTCATATGCCTAAATAACTAGTCTCCTCCAAATTTCAGCTCCATCTTAGTTGTTATGTGAGTGCCACATTAAGATCAGCTTTTTGGACCAGATTGGTCAGTTGCAAAGCAATCCTATTAAATCTTAGTCCTTTTCTTCTCAAAATTCACAGGATTGTAGTCCTTCTTACTCTAAACGTCCTAGACATCAGCTTTGGGCCTTATCACTTCTCTGTGCGTCACAGTGGTGCAGTCAAGTTTGCTACAGAAAACTTCCAGTGAAGCCTCACATCCACTCTTGGCTTATTTTGATGACCTTTCACTTCCAGGCTGCCTTGGGGAGCAAGGACTTCCTACTAGACACCAAATTGGGTGCCAGAGTGCACCGCATGTGCCAGTTCACGTGGTGACCACGCGGCCGATGTGCCGTGCGCGTGCTCTGATAGTTGGGGTCATCGGCCTCGTCGGCTTCCTCCTCTCCCTCGACACCTAGCCATGTCTAGGAGCTTCATCTCGTTGTCTTCCTTCTCCTGGACCACTCTTCCCCTCTCACGTTCCCTCCTACGTGGTGCGGCAGCCACGCCCGTGACCTGTCACTGCTGTCGCCACCGTGCCCAAATGCCTGTGCCCTCCCGAGCCTTCCCGACCTTGCCTGAGCCCTCCCTGCTCCTCTGTGAGTCCTCTGGACGCCTCTCCCCTCCTCCAGGCATGCTCCAAAAGCTCTGGCGCGTCGGTGTATGCGTCACCACGGCCGTGCTCGCCCACCTGCGTCACCGCAGCTATAAAAGGCTCCCGAGCCCCTCTCGTCCTCACCAACCTCGCCACCTCTCTCCTAACGTCCTCCCCGACCGCTCAATTCGCCTCGTAGAGCTCTCCTCGTCTCCCCTTGCCGCCATGGCCGCCGGCGACCCTCTAGAAAATTGGAGCTCGGCCGGCCTCTTCTTTCCACTCTACCACCACTAGAGCTCTCCCTAGACCACCGCCCGTCGCCCCGTATCATCGCCGCATCTCCGGGGAGCGAGTTGCCCCTTCCCCCAACTTGGCCGAGAGCCATGCCCGCCGGAGCCCCGGCCATTGTCGCTCTAGCCCTCCTCGGCGGCCGTGCCTAGCCCAGGCGGATGCGCCGCCCTCCCCCAAATCTGCCGGTGGCCAAGGCGTCGCTGGAGACGGCCCATCGCGTCGGCGGTCATCATCGGAGCCCGCCTCTATCCTCCACCACTACCGGTCCCGCGGCCCTTCCCCGCGGACCCTGCTAGGCCTCCCTAGTGCGGCGCTTCACGGCGAGCACTCCGGTGGTCCGAGCTCCATCGGAGACAGCCGGAGTTGGCTGGGCCAGTGCCAGCATCGCGTGGCCTCGGCCCTCCTCTGTCACGCCCTGTCGAAGAAGAAGAAGGGGAGGAAGGAGAGAGAGAGGGTCAGCGCGAGACCCGCCTGTCGGTGTCTGGGCGTTGACTCGCCGGGCCCACCGTCAGGTTAAGTGGAGGTGCCCTGCGGAAAGTACGCTTTCCCTACTCCGGAAGCGTATTCTGCGAAAGGCGTTTTCTATTTCAACCCAGCCGGCCGAAACCTCAACATTGCGGACGTTTGTCAGTTAACTGCAAAAACTGACACTTTTCTGTTTCTTTTTATACTAACAAACAAATGGCCGTATCTTAACAACCACAACTCCGATTGAGGTGAATCCAAAGCCCACATCCTCGTCTCTTCGAGCCCGTCATGTTGGTGCCATTTTCTTACTATTTTGACCAAGTGGAAGTGACCATTTTGCCCTAGCCCGTAAACAGCCCCTCCGGGAGAGAACTATTTCCGGCAACTCCTTCCACGACCTTTCCGCACTTCTTCCCTGTGGATCCCTCACCCCAGTCAAGCCAGGACATCCATTTCATGAAGCATTTCAATAGCATTTCATATTCAAATGAATTACTTTCATTTGTTTGCTACATAGTAATTCAAAGTAAATTGATTTAAATGCCTAGTTGCTACCATCTTAAGTTATTGTGATAAACCACCTTGCTTGCTAAATGTTGCTAAAGCTAAACCTAGTCGGTTGATCCAGAGTCACCTGTCTGGGCTTATTCGTGCAACCACATTTGCCGGTATGGGACGGCCTTGACTTGGTCTGATCGCGTACTCTTTCACCGGTACCACTAGACAGGGAAGGTTATGCGTGCGCGCTACCCTGGCCCGGTAGGTGACGATAACCTTGTGAGCCCAGTTTGGTTATTGAGCTCAACTTCCTGTTTGGGACAGTTTGTTGGGCCACGACGGTGGCAGGTGTCACGAGGTGACACAGGGGCCACCCAGGGCATGACTCCGGGGGAGAATGATTGCCGGTGGTACGATGGGAGAGTCACGGGTCAGGCAGGTTTCGTTGGAGCAACGCTGGTCCACCCGAATGGGATCAAGAGGCCAGGTGCTCCATGGTGTGGGTAAAGTGCACTACCTCTGCAGAGTGTAAGACTCTATTCGAATAGCCACGTCCACGGTATTGGACAGTCCGTCCAGGCCTCACTAGGTGGTCAACCGTAATAATGATAATAATGATGGAAGAACTCGTCGTATGATCGGAAGTACTCGATGACTTATGAGTATTCCGAGGGTTGTGGGACAACCTGGAAGCGAGTAAGTTGGTTATCGGTAATAGTAAGTAAACTACTAATGCATTTAATATGATAATTGCCATGCTATTGTTTGCTGCATTGTTTGGTTGTCATGAGCTTGCGAGTACATTCAAAGTACTCACCTGGCGTGTCATGCCAGTTTGCTGGTCCTGCCAGGTTTGCTTGCTCGTCGAGGATGTCGAGTTCGCGAGCTAGGATACGCGTTCTAGCCAGAGTCCCTGCGGAGTGGAGTCCATCACCACCGTGGTTGTTCCACTGCCGAGAATTACTCTGCTTCCTCGAGCTATTCCGCTGCTAACATAGAGCTACCCTGGGCAGGCGTAGTGTTGCCGTGCCGATGTAATTCATGTACCCTTTGTAGCTATATCCATTATAATAAAGAGCTGATTTGTTCTGTGCCAACAATGCCGTATTCCCGGAGACTTGTCCCTGGGCTGGAATATGGGGCGTTCCGGTCTCCTCTGAGCCAGGGTGCCACAGGCGTTGGTATCAGAGCAGGTCTGGCTGTAGGACGCCCTAGACCGTGCGAGCGTTAGTAACGAGTAGAATAGAGTCTAGTCGGTTTGCTGCACTTGTTTGTTGCATTTGTTTGTTGCATAGCATGCATATAGACTATTTATCACTAACGATTGATCTGGTGAGTGTAGGTGGCATCGGTTTCGACCCACTACCTGCACCCTCTAGTTGCATATTTGCTCCTTGGTGTGGTGTTATGTTCGTCCCAGTGGAATGTTGCCAAGGTGCTTGGTGGTGTCGATCCCTTGTCGGATTGATGCACCAGTACCACACCAATATATTCTCTTCAGCCACCCCTATCGTTTCGGTAATAGACCATGTTCTATCCCAGATCTTGCCATCGTCCCATTAGCCGTGTTGTCAACCCTTTCTGATCTTAGTTATCAGAAAAGGGCAATGCCCGCAAGCCTTTCTTTTCATCGCTATCCCACCCTGCTATCCATCCTCTGGATGAGTACGGTTTTCTTCCGTCTGCTTGATGATGATGTGGTCCTGACCTCCGTGTTCCGATCCACAATCACCAAGTTCGTCCTCGCCACCGTGTCCGTCTAGATGGAACCGGTATTGAGGCCATGTTGGGTGTAGCCTTGTTTACACCAACTCTTTCCACACATGGATTCACTTTCGTGCACACCGCCACAGCATATTAGACCGTAATACTGGAATTCTTTCGACATTTGTGTGCTTAAGTAGGAATGCATATTATTGTTGTGAATACCTATATAATTATGATATTGCTTGTGTGTGATCTTGTTGCTTTGTGTGCTTTTGTTTTAGTCATTTCTTTTGCTTCTTTCTTTGGGCCCTTGGTGTTACCTTATTTTCCCCTTATGGAAGTTGCTCACCGACACTGGACTCAAAGAAATCAGTGAAGAGACAGTCATTTGGAAGCTCAGCTCAGCAATATGGAGTTTTAAGCAGACCGCAGTGTATCGGGAATATCGGGCCTAGATATAAATGATATCCTGGATGGATTGGTTATCAGCATCAAGTATACATCAGTGCAACCTTTACAGCAGTAACCATCGAAGCAGCAAGACAACAGATTGTGTGCCCGATCCACAGTACATTTCACCTCAAAGGTATGGTTACCATACAAGGTGTGAGTCTACTATGAATACCATTTGAAACCTGCTATATTCCGGAAGCAAGCCAGAATGTGCTAGGAACTTAGTGTTCAGCAAGAAGGATAGCCAAATACCCTATTTCATACAACAAGTAACCGACAGTAGAAACATTAAGGGATATATATATATAGGCACTCAGTTCTCATATGGCAAAAAGAAAGCCTCAGATGCAAGCAACCTAGTCTTTCTTCACAAGCTACCTGAGAAGCGTACAACGCAAGGATTCCTGTGTCTTCCTCGACACGACACATGGACATCTTGCGATGCAAGGCACTCAGGCTTCTTTAGTAAGATACCGTAGCAGTTTCTGGCATAAGGTACCGAGTCTTCCCTAGCAAGTCTTTGAGGAGGAAAGCTTTTGAGGTACGGTACCCAGTCTTCTTCAGCACGCTATCCTGGCAGAAGCTTCAGGCGCAAGCTATTCAGACTTCCTCAACAAGATACTCTTGATGGCTTCCAACACAAGCTAAGCAACCTTCGCCAGTGAGGCATCACATCCTCACCAGTACAAGCAATTCCACCAATAGTTGGCAGCATATGACAATGTATTCCCAGAGTCAGATCTGCAATAGTTGGTCAGAAGGCAAAAATTAGTCAGGACACAGGCCTGCCTCAGGAATCAAGTGCTCAGCTGCATATACTTGATAGATATGATGGACATGCTGCCAAGGTCATATGAGTTACTCATACAATGATGCCAAGCCTGGTGAGGATCCGACTATCGCCTGAGCTATGTAAGAAGAAAAAGAAAGCCAGTTGTACACTTCAGTGTGATGCAATGACCGACAACCTATAGAGCAAGACCACATTGAGACAACAATCTTGACAGTAGGCATCAAGGCCAGTTTCCTCACACCCGACAAAGGAATATCACTAACATTTGTCATTATGGTTGACGACAATAATGAGCCTGAACAAGTACCTATGAACATGGGTTCGGATGATCATTACCCTACGGATGAAGCTTGAAGGGTGATGAACTTGCCATGTGAGCAAGGATACCCTGTCAGGGAATAAAGATAAGGTATGTCTACTGGAATATTGCACTTGACAGGACCCATGCTCACACAAAGAATCAAGAGCATATTAGGCCAAGTTCTTTCAGCTAAGGATCCAGGCAAAGAAAACCACAATGAAGGAGCAAGATTGGTCATACAGGTATGATAGTGGTTGCATGATCAACATTGTACAGATACTCAGAACAGTTAGGCTCGATACCGATCACCATGGGTACACACCCATGGGGTCTATTTCATTTGCAAGGACCCCATATCGAGTCAACCCGCTCAGCCAGCTATATATTCTCCGAATCATCAGAAGGGGATATTCAAGCCTGTCAGGTAAGACCGAAGTGTCAGCTCAGCAGTTCGATTTCAGCAACCATGTTAAAGCATTACACGGCCTACCATCCACATAGAAATACCGACAGACTGCGTAATCAGAAGGATGAACAACAGTCTCGAAGCATGTGTCCTCACCTAAGGGAATAAGTTAAAGAATAACCTGCCGTGAACCAGATTCTGCTGCCAGGACCACTGTCTGTCAAGTCTATGGATAATATCATAATAAGACCGTACACCTTTATGCTGGTCATGACAGGTGACAGTTAAATCTTTGGTACGAATGTGATACCCGAGATAGTGAAGATACCCAAGATGACTGAGCAAACCATGCGAGAAGTCAGATTCCGCCAGGAGAACGGTACGATTCACAGTACTGTTTTGAACCTGGAGGACACACAGCCATTTGAAGCCACCCAATGCAATGAGTAAAAGATTTCGTGTCCACCAACAGAATCTGTTCACTACTTAATGGACGGTCGTTCGCATTGGACTTCGGCGCAACACGTCCATAAGGAACTACTCTCGGACTTGCAAGAAGGGCACGTATTTCAGTCAGGATAATCCGTCACACCCCAGATAAGGCAATAGACATAAAAGGAGTGAAGTCGGAGTAACATATGAGGTAAGATTTGCCAGAAATAGGATCCAGTAAAGCAAACCACACCGAAGCCAGGCAGAGAGTCAGATAAAATCCAGCGGGAGCATTATACAAAGGCAAAAAGGAAACCCGAGTTGGAAACGGTTTCCTCAAGTGGGAATATTCATGTTTGACCCCTGAGCAACCAAATATCAAGGACAAGATTTCTTTAAGGGGGGTAGGTTTGTAACACCCTGGATTTTACCCATTTTTTTCTTTTGATTTTGGTCTGGATTTTCCTTTTCAGTGGCTTGGTAGTCTTGGAACCTGGAGGGACCACCCTTGATTCCTCTTCCCAAGTGGCTTGTCAACCCCAAAAACCATCCCAAGACTTTGTCATATCCATCTTGGACCAATTCCAATATTCTTTTTCTTGGGAATATTCCTTTTTCTATTAAAGGAATAACCCTGTCTGCCCTGGGTTGTGAAGCAACCCACATTTCCATCATTCCAAAAATTCCCAAATAATTCTCACAAATTGTTTGGGTCATATATTCCTCAGATATGTCAAAATCCTTCCTTGCCATGTTCAGAAATATTTCACCAATATTCCTTTTCTGATTCTGCTCTAGCTGTCAAGTTGAGAAGCAAGTACCCTTTATATTTTCTTCATTGCTCTCAAACTTTTTGGGCACTCTTTCCTATCCATATCATGGACACATGCCAAAATTCAACTCAATTTGGCTAGTAAATCTTCCTTGACAAAATTCCAAAGTTTATGATCAACTGGAAGCTTTGTGAAGCAAGTGCTAGCTAGGTAAATCCAACTGAGTTGAAATTTTGCAAGCATCTTCATATTCTCAAATCATGACTCTCCACCAAATTTGAGCATCATCCATTCAACTATGTGAGCACAACATCAAATCTTTTTTTCTGATCATTATTTTGGGTTGTGAAGCAACTATGTTTTATGTTGCTCCATAATTTCTGAAATTTTACCAGGACATTCTCCCACCTATATAACACCTCTCCACCAAATTTTGGATCATTTAATCCAACCAATAATTCCCTAGAATTTTCCTAAGATTCTATCTAGTGGGATGCTGTGTGAAGGAGTACCATTTTGGTTTATCCAAATGGTATGAAATTTATACAGTGTCTTCATATGCCTAAATAACTAGCCTCCTCCAAATTTCAGCTCCATCTCAGTTGTTTTGTGAGTGCCACATCAAGATCTGTTTTCTGGACCAGGTTGGTCAGTTGCAAAGCAACCCTATTAAATCTTGGTCGTTTTCTTCTCAAAATTCACAGGATTGTAGTCCTTCTTACTCTAAACCTCCCAGACATCAGCTTTGGGCCTTATCAGTTCTCTGTGCATCATAGTGGTGTAGTCAAGTTTGCTACAGAAAACTTCCAGCGAAGCCTCACATCCACTCTTGGCTTATTTTGATGACCTTTCACTTCTAGGCTACCTTGGGGAGCAAGGACTTCCTACAAGACACCAAATTGGGTGCCACGGTGCACCGCGTGTGCCAGTTCACGCGGTGACCACGCGGCCGGCATGCCGTCCGTGCGCTCTGGCAGTTGGGGCCCTCGGCCTCGTCGGTTTCCTCCTCTTCCTCGACACCTAGCCATGTCTAGGAGCTTCATCTCGTCGTCTTCCTTCTCCTGGACCCCTCTTCCCCTCTCACGTTCCCTCCTATGTGGTGCGGCAGCTGCACCCGTGACCTGTCACTGCTGTCGCCATCGTGCCCGAATGCCTGCGCCCTCCCGAGCCTTCCTGACCTCGCCTGAGCCCTCCCTGCTCCTCCGTGAGTCCTCTGGACGCCTCTCCCCTCCTCCAGGCGTGCTCCCGAAGCTCTGGTGCGCCGGTGTACGCGTCACCACGGCCGTGCTCGCCTACCCGTGTGACCGCGGCTATTAAAGGCTCCCGAGCCCCTCTCGTCCTCACCAACCTCGCCACCTCTCTCCTAGCGTCCTCCCCGACCGCTCAATTCGCCTCGTAGAGCTCTTCTCGTCTTCCCTTGCCGCCATGGCCGCCGACGACCCTCTCCAAAATTGGAGCTCGGCCGGCCTCTTCTCTCCACTCTACTACCACCAGAGCACTCCCTAGACCACCGCCCGTCGCCCCGTATCATTGCCGCGTCTCCGGGGAGCCAGTAGCCCCGTCCCCCAACTTGGCCGATAGCCATGCCCGCCGGAGCCTCGGCCATTGTCGCTCTAGCCCTCCTCGGCGGCCGTGCCTAGCCCAGGCGGGTGCACCACCCTCCCCCGAGTCTGCCAATAGCCGAGGCGTCGCTGGAGACGGGCCATAGTGTCGACGGTCATCGCTGGAGCCCGCCTCTGTCCTCCGCCACTACCGGTCCCTCGGCCCTTCCCCGCGGAACCTGCTAGGCCTCCCCGGTGTGGCGCTTCACGGCGAGCACTCTGGTGGTCCAAGCTCCACCGGAGGCGGTCGGAATTGGCCGGGCCAGCGCCGTCGTCACGCGGCCTCGGCCCTCCTCTGTCGCGCCCTATCGAGGAAGAAGAAGGGGAGGGAGGAGAGAGAGAGGGTCTGCGCGGGACCCGCCTGTCGGTGTCTGGGCGTTGACTCGCCGGGCCCGCTGTCAGGTTAAGTGGAGGTGCCCTGTCGGTGTCTGCTAAAGGCATTTTCTATTTTAACCCAGCCGGCGGAAACCTCTACATTGCGGACGTTTGTCAGTTAACAGCAAAAAACGGACACTTTTCTGTTTGTTTTTATGCTAACGAACAAACAGCCGTATCTTCGCAACCACAACTCTGATTGAGGTGAATCCAAATCCCACATCCTCGTCTCTTCGAGCCTGTCATGTTGGTACCATTTTCATACTGTTTTAACCTAGTGGAAATGACCATTTTGCCCTTGCCCATAAACAGTCCCCTCCGGGAGAGAACTGTTTCCGGCAACTCCTTCCATGACCTTTCCGCACTTCTTCCCGATGGATCCCTCACCCCAGGCAAGCCAGGACATCCATTTCATGAAGCATTTCAATAGCATTGCATATTTAAATGAATTACTTTCATTTGTTTGCTATATAGTAATTCAAAGTAAATTGATTTAAATGCCTAGTTGCTACCATCTTAATTTATTGTGATAAACCACCTTGCTTGCTAAATGTTGCTAAAGCTAAACCTAGTCGGTTGATCCAGAGTCACCTGTCCGGGCTTATCCGTGCAACCACATTTGCCGGTATGGGACGACCTTGACTTGGTTTGATCGCGTGCTCTTTCACCGGTACCACCAGACAGGGAAGGTTATGCGTGCGCGCTACCCTGGCCCGGTAGGCGATGATAACCTTGTGAGCCCAGTTTGGTTATTGAGCTCAAGTCCCCATTTGGGATAGTTTGTTGGGCCACGACGGTGGTAGGTGTCATGAGGTGACACAGGGGCCACCCAGGGCATGACTCCGGGGGAGAATGATTGCCGGTCGTACGATTGGAGAGTCACGGGTCAGGCAGGTTTCGTTGGAGCAACGCTGGTCCACCCGAATGGGATCAAGAGGCCAGGTGCTCCATGGTGTGCGTAAAGTGTGCAACCTCTGCAGAGTGTAAGAATCTATTCGAATAGCCGCGTCCACGGTATTGGACAGTCCGTCCAGGCCTCACTAGGTGGTCAACCGTAATAATGATGGAAGAACTCATCGTATGATCGGAAGTACTCGATGACTTATGAGTATTCCGAGGGTTGTGGGACAACCCGGAAGAGAGTAAGTTGGTGATCGGTAACAGTAAGTAAACTACTAATGCATTTAATATGATAATTGCCATGCTATTGTTTGCTGCATTGTTTGGTTGTCGTGAGCTTGCGAGTACATTCAAAGTACTCACCTGGCGTGTCATGCCAGTTTGCAGGTCCTGCCAGGTTTGCTTGCTCGTCGAGGATGTCGAGTTCGCGAGCTAGGATACGCGTTCCAGCCACAGTCCCTGCAGAGTGGAGTCCATCACCACCGTCGTTGTTCCACTGCCGAGAATTACTCCGCTTCCACGAGCTATTCCGCTGCTAGCATAGAGCTACCCTAGGCAGGCGTAGTGTTGCCGTGCCGATGTAATTCATGTACCCTTTGTAGCTATATCCATTATAATAAAGAGCTGATTTGTTCTGTGCCAACAGTGCCGTCTTCCAGGAGACTTGTCCCTGGGCTGGAATACGGGGCGTTCCGGTCTCCTCTGAGCCGGGGTGCCACACACTGGCAGCCGAGCCCGACGCGGATTAATTAGACCTAATAAAAATGTTTAGTTAATTAACTAACCGACATGTGGGGCCCCCTGGTACTATTCAAACGGATAAGATTGGTCCAGTCAGCGTGCTGACTCAGCAGGGGCCCCACCAATAAGACGAATACGAATATGTGGTCAAAATGCTTGACCATCACTCCTAACTAGATGAACATGGAACCTTCCACTCCGGATCCATATACCGATCACCACCTAAAGCCGGGAAAATATTCCCAGATATTTTCCCGCTCCGCCTGTAACAAGTAGCACTTGCGATAGTTCACCCCAGCATAGCTTATTGCCTTGTCGTGCATCTGTATGCATTTGTTTGCTTATATTTATTTGTTTCCTCCCCCTCTTCTCTCCGGTAGACCCCGAGACAGACGCTGCTCCTGAGTAGGACTGCGTCGCAGACACCCAGCGTCTTTCAGCAAAGCAACCAAGCAAGCAAAACCCCCTTGATCATTCCTATATCGCCCATTCTTTCTCTCCCATGCTTGCATTAGATTTTGCTACTGTAATTGATTGCTCCTATTCTGATGCATAGCCTGATTTTGTAACCTGCTATTGATACTTTACCTGTTGTCCTAAATGCTTAGTATAGGCTGGTCAGTGATCCATCAATGGCCCCACACCCTTGTCCTTGTTGCCATGCTTTATCACCGGTGACTCGATCAATGTGATCGATGTACAGAGACTGAACACAGCACCACACACCCCCTTAGTTGTACGACTGCAGATCTACTATCGAGTGCCGAGGCTGATACCAGATAACCCACAAGTATAGGGGATCAATTATAGCTTTTTCGATAAATAAGAGTGTCAAACCCAACAAGGAGCTAAAGGTAGAATTAATATTCCCTTCAAGTTCTATCGACCACCGATACAACTCTACACACGCTTAATGTTCGCATTATGTAGAACAAGTATAAATCTATTTTGTAGGTGATAGGATAAGTTTGCAAGAATAAAACTAGAAGTACTTTGCGATAATAAAACTACGAGTAATTTGCAAGATAATAAAAGTTAGTTGTTTAGTAGGAAGCTTTTGTTACACAAGAAAGTTATTTGTCCCTAGGCAATCAATAACTAGACCAGTAATCATTATTGCAATTTTATATGAGGGAGAGGCAAGAGCTAACGTACTTTTCGTACTTGGATCATATGAACTTATGATTGGAACTCTAGCAAGCATCCGAAACTACCAAAGATAATTAAGGTAAAACCCAACCATAGCATTAAGTATCAAGTCCTTTTTACTCCCATACGCAACAACCCCCTTACTAGGGTGTAAGCTTCTGTCACTCTAGCCGCCCACCGTAAGAGAATTATGAACGTATTGCAAACCCTACAGCGGGGATCCTTCACGCTTGCGCAAAAAGGAGGGCACCATAGGACAGCACCAAAATAAAACATACAACTCAAACCAATCACAATCATCAATCAACCCATAGGACAAAACGAATCTACTCAAACATCATAGGATGGCCACAAATCATTGGATAACAATATGTAGCATTAAGCACCATGTTTAAGTAGAGATTACAGCGAGGAGAAGAGGTGTTACACCGCTGCATAGAGGTGGAGAAAGTTGGTGTTGACGGTAGCGAGGTTGTTGATGTAGATCGCCGTCACGATCGTTGCCCCGGCGGCGCTCTGGCCCCTCTAAGAGAGAGGGGGAGAGAGCCCCCTCCTTCTTCTTCTTGCTTGGCCTCCCCCTAGATGGGAGGAGGTTTTCTCCTCTGGTCCATGGCCTCCATGTCACCCGGAGGGGTGGGAGCCCCTCCGAGATTGGATCTCTCTTTGTTCTCTTCTGTTTTGCGTTACTGTTTTCTGGCCATTCACCATTTCTTAAATTCCCGGAGATCCGTAACTCCAATTGGGCTAAAATTTTAACACGATTTTCTTCCGGATATTATCTTTCTTGCAGCGAAAGAAGGGGGTCAACCGACCTCGAGGTGCTCACGAGCCACCGGGGCGTGTTTGCCCCCCAGGCGCGCCCTGGTGCCTCGTGGCCACCTTGGACACCGTCTTGAGTTGATTCTTCTTCCCAAAAATCACATATATTCCAAAATAAATCTTTGTAAATTTTTATCACGTTTGGACTTCGTTTGATATGGATATTCTGCAAAACAAAAAAACATGCAGAAAGCAGGAACTGGCACTGGGCACTGGATCAATATGTTAGTCCCAAAAATAATATAAAATGTTACCAAAAGTATATAAAAGTTGTAGAATATTGGCATGAAACAATCAAAAATTATAGATACGATGGAGACATATCAACATCCCCAAGCTTAATTCCTACTCGTCCTCGAGTAGGTAAATGATAAAAAAGATAATTTTTGATGTGGAATGCTACCTAGCATAATCTCGATCATATAATCTAGTCATGGCATGAATATTAGGACACGAGTGATTCAAAGCAATAGTATATAATTTGACATAAAGACATCAATACTCAGGCATCCCAACAAACAATCATGCCTTTCAGAATAAAAATGCTAAACAATGCTATCCCTACAAAATCATATAGTCTTGTCATGCTCCATCTTCTTAACACAAACTATAAATCATGTACTACCCCGGTGCCAGCCAAGCAATTGGTTCATACTTTTTAACGCGCTTCAGCTTTTTCAACCCCCACGCAATACATGACCGCAAGCCATGGACGTAGAACTATGGGTGGAATAAAGTATGATGATAGGGGTAAATATGGAGAAGACAAAAAGGAAGAAATTCTCACATCGACGCGGCTAATCAACGGGCTATGGAGATGCCCATCAATTGATATCAATGCGAGGAGTAGGGACTGCCATGCAACAGATGCACTAATAGCTATAAGTGTATGAAAGCTCAAACTGAAAACTAAGTGGGTGTGCATCCAACTTGCTTGCTCAAGATCTCGGGCAATTGAGGAAGCCCATCATCGGAATATACAAGCCAAGTTCAATAATGAAAAATTCCCACTAGTATATGAAAATGAAAGTATAGGAGACTCTCTATATGAAAAAGATGGTGCTAATTTGAAGCACAAGTGTGGAAAGGATAGTAACATTGCCCCTTCTCTCTTTTTCTCTCATTTCATTTTTTTCTATTTTCTCTTTCTTTTTTTTCTTTTTTTCTTGGGCTCTTTTTGGCCTCTCTCTTTTTTATTTTTTTATTTTGTCCGAAGTCTCATCCCGACTTGTGGGGGAATCATAGTCTCCATCATCCTTTCCTCACTGGGACAATGCTCTAATAATGAATAATGATGATCATCACACTTCTATTTACTTACAACTCAAAAAATTACAACTTGATATCTAGAACAATATGACTCTATATGAATGCCTCTGGCAGTGTACCAGGATGTGCAATGATCTAGCGTAGCAAAGATATCAAAAAACAGACAAGCCATGAAAATATCATGCTAGCTATCTTATGATCATGCAAAGCAATATGACAATGAATGCTCAAGTCATGTATATGATGATGATGGAAGTTGCATGGCAATATATCTCGGAATGGCTATGGAAATGCCATAATAGGTAGGTACGGTGGCTGTTTTGAGGAAGATATAAGAAGGATTATGTGTGATAGAGCGTATCAAATCACGGGGTTTGGATGCACTGACGAAGTTTGCACCACATCTCAAGGTGAGAAAGGGCAATGCATGGTACCGTAGAGGCTAGCAAATTGCGGAAAGGTGAGAGTGCGTATAATCCATGAACTCACATTAGTCATAAAGAACTCACATACTTATTGCGAAAGTTTATTAGCCCTCAAAGAAAAGTACTACTACGCATGCCCCTAGGGGGGAGGTTGGTAGGAGTTAACCATCGCGCACTCCCGACCTCCACAAATAGGAAGACAATCAATAATAAATCATGCTCCAACTTCTTAGCATAACGAGAGACTATACGTGCATGCTTCGGGAATCACAAACCTTAACACCAATATTCTTACTAAACCACAATCATTCACTAGTACCTGCCACATATTACCAATTCTATATCGCAAAACTATTGCAAGGAATCAAACATATCATATTTGGTGATCTACAAGTTTTATGTAGGATTTTATGACTAACCATGTGAATGACCAGTTCCTGTTGACTCTCTAAATAGATATAAGTGAAGCAAGAGAGTTCAATTCTTTCTACAAAAGACCACACTCTAATAAATATAAGTGAAGCAAAAGAGCATTCTACAAATAACGGTTTTCTATATGAAGAGAAACAGGCATCCAACTTCAAGTGATATAAGCAAAGCACATGAAGCATTATATAAAGCCATACTCAAAAGATATAAGTGAAGTGCAAAGAGCATTCTATGAATCAACCAAGGACTATCTCATACCATCATGGTGCATAAAATAAAAGGGAAAAATAAACACAAAATACGCTCCAAGAATTTACACATATCATGTGAACAAAACAAAAACCGAGACATACCGATAATTGTCAAATAAAGATGGGATGCCTTCCGGGGCATCCCCAAGCTTGGACGCTTGAGACTCCTTGAATATTCACTTGGGGTGCCTTGGGCATCCCCAAGCTTGAGCTCTTGCCTCTCCTCATTCTTCTCATATCAATATCTCCTCGATCTTCGAACACTTCATCCACACAAAACTTAACAAAACCTTTGTGAGATCCGTTAGTATAATAAAGCAAATCACTACCTTAAGTACTGTTGCAAAACCATTCATATTTTATTTTTGCATTATACCTACTGTATTCTAACTTCTCCATGGCTTATACCTCCCGATTCAATCCATAGTTTCATCAAAACAAGCAAAACAATGCATCAAAAATAGAATTTGTCAAAAACAGAAAAGTCTGTAGTAATCTGAACATTGACCATACTTCTGTAATTCAAAAAATTCTGAAAAATTAGGAAAAAATAAAAATTTGCATAGCATTACTATGTAAATTTTTTAGAATTTTTGCATGTCCAGTAATAAACGTAAATTCATGCACTACAGCAAAAGTTTCTATTTTTGCACTGCACATACCAAACAAGCAATTTAAACATCCTAACGGTAAATCTTGGCACATTATTTTTATAATATAATGGATTTGTACAAGGGGATAATTATTTTTGTTGAAAAGTTTCTGTAATTCAAGATTCACAAAGTTTCCATGGTCATGAATAAAGTTCAAGGAGCTCCCCCACTTCAACGGTGCTCATCTTTCTTACTTTCACTTTCCTTTTTGAAAAGTTTTAAGCTGCCCTCTATATTTTTTTTTATTTTTAAACCTTTTAAAAGCACACAACAGAAATAAATGACTCTCTAAAACTTCCGGGTTGTCTCCCTGGCAGCGCTTTCTTTAAAGCCATTAAGCTAGGCATAAAGTGCTCAAGTAATTGATCCACCCGGATCCCAAGGTATATCAAAGCCAATTTTAATTAACAATGATTTGTAATTTAGTAGTGAGCACAAAGCAATATATATCATGCAATGACAAAGTCTAACTCTCTTCCTATGCATCGGCATGTCATAAAAGAACAATTCATGCACATCAAGTAAAGGCCAATGCATAGTATAAACAGTTTCTTGCAATTTTATCGTATTGGGAACATAGAGAGGCGGAGATGTAGTTCCTCTCTCATAATAATTGCAAGTAGGAACAGCAAGCACATGCATATTATATCCATCAAAATCATCATGTGTAGTAGTAAAACGCAACCCATCAATATAATCCTTAATAAGAGCAAACTTCTCCGATATAGTGTAGTTGGGAGAATTCAAAAAGATAATAGAACTGTCATGTGTGGGTGCAATAGCAAAAATTTCATTCTTAACATAAGGAACTACAGCAAGTTCATCTCCATAAGCATAATTCATATTGGCATCACGGCCACAAGCATAGCAATCATCAATTTCATCAAAAAGGGATATTTCAAATGAATCCAAGGGATCATAACAATAGCATTCATCCTTCGGTAAGCACGAAGGGAAATTAAACAATGTATGAGATAAAGAGTTACTCTCATCAGAAGGTGGGCACGGGTGATCAATCTGCTCTTCCTCCTTTTGTTCTTCGCTCTCCTCCTCAATTTTTTCATCTAATGAGCTCACAGTGTCATCAATTTCTTCTTCCATAGATTCCTGCAAAATATTAGTCTCTTCTTGGTCAGCGGAGACTTTCTCAATAAATTCATCAATATCGGCATTGTATTTATAATTCTCATAGCAATATTTAAGTATAGCAAAAATTTCAAATATGTAAACAGCATCATCACAATCTTCATACTTTTCAAACAAAGATTCAATTTCATAAGCACCCTTAAAAGCAACAAATTCTTCTATTCGTTCCACACCATAGTAATCATATATACCATTAGCATTAGAAGCCAAGGTTTCATTATCATTAAATTCACATGAAAAGGGAAGGTGTGGAGCCTTCATCCTAGAGCAACAAGTATAATCATATCTCAAGCATAAATTTCAAGCATACCATTGCAAATAATCAATTTGATCCCATAGGAGTTTCCGTTTTTGAGACAAGCGATAATCCCTAAAGTATTCCCGTTGATCCAACGTGTCTCCCATTATCAAGTTGAATGGGGTTTTCTCAGGATTATCAAAGTAGTGTTTAATATTTTTCACATAACAAGCATAGAGGGTTTTACGAGGTTCCCCATCTCCATGAGTAGCAAGCACAACTAATTTTTTTGGTATTTCGTGTTCCATATCCATAATTAAAGATATAAAACAACTTAGAATAGAAAATAAAAACTACTTAGTGATAAAGCAAACAAGCACACGCGAGAATATTAACCCCCCGCTATTGCTCCCCGGCAACGGCGCCAGAAAAAGGTCTTGATAACCCACAAGTATAAGGGATCAATTGTAGCTTTTTTGATAAATAAGAGTGTCGAACCCAACGAGGAGCTTAAGGTAGAATTAATATTCCCTTCAAGTTCTATCGACCACCGATACAACTCTACGCACGCTTAACGTTAGCTTTACTTAGAACAAGTATAAATCTATTCTGTAGGTGATAGGATAAGTTTGCAAGAATAAAACTAGAAGTACTTTGCGAGAATAAAACTATGAGTAATTTGCAAGATAATAAAAGTTAGTTGCTCAGTAGAAAGCTTTTGTAACACATGAAAGTTATTTGTCCCTAGGCAATCGATACTAGACCGGTAATCATTATTGCAATTTTATATGAGGGAGAGGCATGAGCTAACATACTTTCCGTACTTGGATCATATGCACTTATGACTGGAACTCTAGCAGGCATCCGCAACTACCAAAGATCATCAAGATAAAACCCAACCATAGCATTAAGTATCAAGTCCTCTTTACTCCCATACGCAACAACCCCCTTACTCGGGTGTAAGCTTCTGTCACTCTAGCCGCCCACCATAAGAGAATTATGAACATATTGCAAACCCTACAGTGGGGATCCCTCATGCTTGCGTAACAAGGAGGACACCATAGGACAGCACCAAAATAAAACATACAACTCAAACCAATCACGATCATCAATCAACCCATAGGACAAAATGAATCTACTCAAACATTATAGGATGGCCACAAATCATTGGATAACAATATGTAGCATTAAGCACCATGTTTAAATAGAGATTACAGCGGGAGAAGAGGTGTTACACCGCTGCATAGAGGGGGAAAAGTTGCTGTTGACGGTAGCGAGGTTGTTGATGTAGATCGCCGTCACGATCGTTGCCCCGGCGGCGCTCCGGCCCCACCGAGAGAGAGGGGGAGAGAGCCCCCTCCTTCTTATTCTTGCTTGGCCTCCCCTAGATGGGAGGAGGTTTTTCCCTCTGGTCCATGGCCTCCATGGCACCCGGAGGGGCAGGAGCCCCTCCAAGATTGGATTTCTCTCTCTCTCTGTTCTCTTCTGTTTGGCGTTCCTGTTTTCTGGCCCTTCACTGTTTCTTAAATTCCTGGAGATCCGTAACTCTGATTGGGCTGAAATTTTAACACAATTTTCTTCTGGATATTATCTTTCTTGCAGCGAAAGAAGGGGGTCAATCGACCTATGAGGTGCTCATGAGCCACCAGGGCACGTTTGCCCCCCAGGCGCACCCTAGTGCCTTGTGGCTACCTCGGACACCGTCTTGCGTTGATTCTTCTTCCCAAAAATCACATATATTAGAAAATAAATCTCCATAAATTTTTATCATGTTTGGACTTCGTTTGATATGGATATTCTGTGAAACAAAAAAATGCAGAAAGCAGGAACTGGCACTGGGCACTGGATCAATATGTTAGTCCCAAAAATAATATAAAATGTTGCCAAAAGTATATAAAAGTTGTAGAATATTGGCATGAAACAATCAAAAATTATAGATACGGTGGAGACGTATCAATACCTCCTATCTCACTCCTGATGTTATCTCTGTAGCGTAGCAAGTCGGTTGTGGGTTTCCGAGGGTGATTCCTCTTTCACCACCACCGATGATGCCTCTGTCGTGCAACCCCTCAAGTGTGAACCCATCGAGGGTGATTCCTCCAAGTTCACCTTGACGGTTACATCGGGTGGGAATCCATCGAGGGTGATTCCTCAGATTCCCCATGATGTTATGGACACACGAGTACTTTGACCTTCACCTCAGACCTTTGTTAAAGACGGGTCGGCTCCAAGAGCACCCGCGAGATAATGTTGAAGTCGGGTTGACCCCAAGGGTACTCGCGAGAGAGTCCTGTGGCGGCTGGCTGTTAGCGGTACCACTCAGGATGTGGTGGTAGCTCGGGACTTGTCCCGACAGTTGACACGGAACTTACACTGTAGTCGGAGCGACAGGGCAGGCGGAGACTACCTAGGAGAGAGGAGGGCCTAGTCCCAGGTCGTGGTCCACGAGATACCTAGTCAGAATGGCTGAAGCACTGGTCATCTCCGCGAGCTCTTAATAATTCACTAACGGATTTGAGTATTTGATCTGAGTTGGCCACTGGCCTATACGCACTACCAACACACGGGATAATGGTTTAATGGGGCCCTCGGCACCGTATGTATCAGCCGAAAGCTCTATCAGATGTCCAGTTAAGCATTGTGGCCTGGCCGGATCACGCCATCCAGGTAGAGGTGGCGCTGGAATCTTCCTGAGCACAACGAACCGGAGTGCAAAGGGCGATGGGCCCAAGACCCATGAACACTAAGGATGGAGACCGGCGAGGACCTCTCTGCGGAGCCTTGGAAGGACTATGTCGTGTCGATCAGCCAAGGCTGGGCATGACCGAGAAAAGTATGTCCAGCCAGAGTTAATCGAGCATGTTGGGTAACAGTAGTGCACCCCTGCAGGGAAGTTATCTATTCGAATAGCCGTGCCCACGGTAACAGGACCCTTAGTGCTGTATCCCGATCTACTACAACTAGAACTGGATACCTGTGATCCTTAATAATTTGTTAGCTCCGGGATCACTTTCTCGCAGGGAGTCGAGGAAGGATCTCTGGGAATGGCTACTATTATACTTGTTACTAATACTTTTATATGCTACTCTGCACTCTTCTAATGCTGCAAGATGCTGCAAGGTTCTTGCTACTTGTAGCTTGCGTTGGTATTTTCCCCGAAGAGGAAGGGATGATGCAGCATAGTAGAGATAAGTATTTCCCTTCATTATGAAATCAAGGTTATCGAACAAGTAGGACAATCACACAACACCTCGTTAGCAGCAGCTGCACACAAACAACAAATCCTTACACCCAACGCAAACAAGGGGTTGTCAATCCCTTGGTAGTAAGATTGCAAGATTAAATTGTATTTGATAGATTGATAGATTGAAATAAAAATACAAAATAAAATAAATAAAAAGAAATGGCCGCAATATTTTTAGGGTTTTAGTAATATGAGATTGATAGACCCGGGGGCCATAGATTTCACTAGAGGCTTCTCTCGAGAAAATAGCATACGGTGGGTAGACAAATTACTGTTGTTCAATTGATAGAAAAGTAAATAATCATGACGATATCCAAGGCAATGATCATGTATATAGGCATCACGTCCAAGATTAGTAGACCGACTCCTGCCTGCATCTACTACTATTACTCCACACATCGACCGCTATCTAGTGTATTAAGTCCATGAAGAACGGAGTAATGCCTTAAGAGCGATGACATGATGTAGACAAGCCAAACTCATGAATTAATAAACCCAATGAATAGATCCCATCTTGTTACCCTTAGTAGCAATGATACATACGTGTCATGTCCCTTTCTGTCACTGGGATTGAGCATCGTAAGATCGAACCCACTACAAAGCACCTCTTCCCATTGCAAGAAAAATCAATCTAGTTGGCCAAACCAAATCAATAGATCAAAGAAGAAATACGAGGCTATAATAATCATGCATAAAAGAGTGCAGCAAAGACTCAAAAAATTTCATGGATAATCTGATCATAAACTCCCAATTCATCGGACCCCAACAAACACACCGTAAAAAGTGATTACATCGGATAGATCTCCAAGAACATCAAGGAGAACATTGTATTGAAGATCAAAAAGAGAGAAGAAGCCATCTAGCTACTAACTATGGACCCGAAGGTCTGTGGTAAACTACGCACGCATCATCGGAAGGGTAGCAAGGTTGATGTAGAGCCCCTCCGTGATCGATTCCCCCTCCGGCAGATTATCGGAGAAGGACCCCAGATGGGATCCCTCAGGAACAGAACCTCGCGGCGGCGTAAAAAGTATTTCGTGGACTCTCCTCAGGGTTTCTGATTTTTCAGGAATTTATAGTGCTGGAACTTGGTCAAACGGAGCTTGGTGGGGCCCACGAGGTACCAGGGCGTGCCTGCCCCCCCAGGCGCGCCCTGGTGGCTCGTGGGGACCAGCAAGGTCTTCTGGCCTCCTCTCGAAGCTTCTGGTGTTCTTCTTGCCCAATAAAAAATCTCCAAAAAGTTTCGTGGCATTTGGACTTCGTTTGGTATTGACTTTCTGTAAAACAAAAACAGTGCAGAAAACAGCAACTGGCACTAGGCTCTAGGTTAATAGGTTAGTCTCCAAAAATGATAGATAATTGCTGTATATGATTGTAAAAACATCCAAGATTGATAATATAACAGCATGAAATAATAAAAAATTATAGATACGTTGGAGACTTATCAGCATCCCCAAGCTTAATTCCTGCTCGTCCTGGAGTTGGTAAATGATAAAAACAGAATTTTTGATGTGGAATGCTAACTAACATATTCATCACATATTCTTTTCTTTTGTAGCATGGACATTGGACTTGTATGATTCAAAGCAATAGTCTATAGTTTGACATGAAAACATAAATACTCAAGCATGCTAACAAGCAACCATGTCTTTCAAAATATCAACGCTAAAGAAAGTTATCCCTAGCCCATTATGCTCAATCATTGATCCATTCATGAAACACACTAGAATATAAGCTACATCCAATGCACAAGTATGACAATAGTGCTCTCTAGTTGTTGCTTTTGTAAGAGAAGATGGAGACTCAAAAAAAATTGCATAAAAGTAAATAGATAGGCCCTTCACAGAGGGAAGCAAAGATTTGTCAAATGTGCCAGAGCTCAAAGCTGAAATTAAAGAGATAAAAATATTTTGGGAGGCATGCTTTTCCTGTCAAAGAAAACGAATGAGAATTCCCAATATCTTCCATGCTAAATACATTATAAGCGGTTCCCAAACAGAAAATAAAGTTTATTCCTTTTCCACCATTCTTTCACAATCCATGGCTAGCCGTATGCACAGGTGCCCTCCATACCATCACTTTCCAAGGAATTTATTAATATGAACATATAAGATTTTTCATTTCATTTCATTTCATTTCACATTTCGGGACTGGGCATCCCTATTACCGCCATACTCTCGTGCAATGACAAGTGAATAAACACTCATCGTGAGAAAAACCCACCTAGCATGGAAGATATTGGCTACCCCCTTCCGCCTCATAGCGGTACGGGCACACAAAATGAGAAAAATTATTTTGAAATTTAGAGTTGGCACACGCAAATTTACTTAGAACGGCATTGAAATACCGCATATAGGTAGGTATAGTGGACTCATATGGCAAAACTAGGTTTAAGGATTTTGGGCGCACAAGCAGTATTTTCACTTAGTACAAATCAAGGCTAGCACAAGATTGAGAAGCAACCAACCAAAAAACGAAAACGGTCATAAACATGCATTGAACATAACTAACACCGAATAATTCACCATAAGATGGATGTAACTTCATTGAATAACTATTGACTTCACGTGCATGCATAGGGAATCACAAACCTTAACACTAATATTCTTACTAATTCACAATTACTGACTAACATGACTCACATATTATCATTTCCATATCACAAAACTATTGCAAGGAATCACACTCATCATATCCAATGATCTATATGAAAGTTTTTATTATATCCCTCTTGGATATATATCACTTTGGGACTAATTGCATAACATGTGCAAATTACCGTCACTATTAATTACCATGTCAACTCTCAAAAAGATTTAAGTGAAGCATGAGAGTGCAAATATTTCTTCAAAATTTCAATCTTAACAATTCTCAAAATAATATAAGTGAAGCATGAGAATTCATTTCTTTAAAATTTCAATCAAGTGAATTCTGAAAATAATATAAGTGAAGCATGAGAATTCATTTCTTCAAAATATATCGACCACCATGCTCAAAAAGATTTAAGCGAAGCACTAGAGCAACTGCCTAGCTAAAAAAAAAGTGAAGCACATAGAGTATTCTAACAAATTATGATGATACACATGTGGCTCTCTCAAGATAGGTGTGTGCATCAAAGATGATTGTGACAAACTAAAAATAAAACAAAGCAAAGACTCATATCATACAAGATGCTCCAAGAAAAACACATATCATGTGACGAAGAAAAATATAGCTCCAAGTAAAATTACCGATGGTCGTTAGAAGAAAGAGGGCATCCCCAAGCTTAGGCTTTTGCTACTCCTTATTCCATCATCCATCGTGATCTCACCCAAAACTTGAAAACTTCAATCACACAAAACTTAACAAAACCTTCGTGAGATCCGTCAGTATAACAAAATAAATCACTACTATAAGTACTGTTGCAAACCCATTCATATTTTATTTTTGCATTATACCTACTGTACTCTAACTTTACCATGGCTTATACCCCCGATACAATCCATAGATTCATCAAAACAAGCAAGTACCGCATCAAAAACAGAATTTGTCAAAAACAGAATGGTCTGTAGAGATCTGAATTATAGTCATACTTATGCAACTCAAAAAATTTAGGAAAATTTGGAGATCGTGGGAAATTCATTTATGAATAATTTGAAAAAATTCAGAAGGTTCTGACATAACAGTGAAAACAAAAAATTCCAGCACTGGACGCAAAACTTTTTGTTTTCAAACAACATCAATTATACTATCTTCCAAATCATCCCAAAGGTTCTACTTGGCACAAATACTAATTAAAACACAAAAAAACCATCATACCAGTAGCATGACAGCAAAAACACACCATAACAAAAACTTTTAACAAAAAATATATTTTATTCATTGGGTTGCCTCCCAACAAGCGCTTTTGTTTTATGCCCCTAGCTAGGCACAATGCATAGTTTCAAGTGTTGTCATCTTTCAAGTTGATTCCATAAGTGTCCCTCATAATTGATTCATATGGTGCTTTAATTATTTTCCTAGGAAAATGCTCCATACCTTTATTTAATGGAAACTGAAATTTTATATTCTCTTCTTTCATATCAATAACGAGACCGATAGTTCTTTGGAACAGTCTACCAAGTATTATGGGGCAAGAAGAATTGCATTCAATATCAAGAACAATAAAATCAACGGGCACATAATTTCTATTTACAAGAATAAGAACATCATTAATTCTACCCAAAGGCTTTTTAATAGTAGAATCCGCAAGATGCAAATTAAGAGAACATTCATCCATATTGGTGAACCTAGCACATCACATAAATATTTTGGAATTGTGGAAACGCTAGCACCCAAATCACAAAAAGAATTACACTCATAATTTTTAATTTTAACTTTAATGGTGGGTTCCCATTCGTCATATAATTTTCTAGGAATTGAGACATCTAGTTCAAGCTTTTCTTCTAACGCTTTCATCATTGCTTCTACGATGTGTTTAGTAAAAGCCTTGTTTTGCTCATAAGCGTTGGGTGAATTTAACATGGACTGTAACAAAGAAATGCACTCAATCAAAGAACAATTATCATAATTAAAGTCTTTGTAATCCAAGATAGTGGGCACATCGCTATTTAAAGTTTTTACCTCTCCAAACCAACTTTTAGCAATTTTTTCATTAAGATTTTCACCCTCCGAATTGTGGGAACGCCTACTAACTAAAGTTGACTCATCTTCAGTTCCCTTTTCATCAAGTTTTATATTGCTAAACAAAGAATCAATAGATGAAACACCAATCATTTTAATATCCTCATCATTACTATGATAAAAACCGAGAGGAATCGCTTTCACTAAAAAATCCCGTTTAGCTCTTAGCATGGCGGTTCTTTTCTTACTCTCATCCATGGAGACATGTAAAGCTTTAATTGATTCACTAATATCAATTTTAGGTGGCACAATTTTAGTCTTAAGATTTTCCACATCATGAATAATTCTATCAATGCTCCTAGACATATCATCAATTTTACTCAATTTTTCTTCTATCGTAGTGTTGAAAACTTTTTGAGCATTAATAAATTCTTTAATATTACTTTCAAGATCAGAAGGTATCCTATTATTATAGGAATTACCATAAGGATTGCCATAATTGTTAGAGGAATTTTCGGGAAACGGCCTAGCGTTGAAATTACCTCTATAAGCATTATTATTGAAATTGATTCGTGAGACAAAATTCACATCTACGGGATCATTATTTTGCTCAATAAAAGTGGACAATGGCACATCATTAGGATCAACATTAGCATTTTTCCTAGCAACAAGTTTCATAAGCGCATCAACTTTATCATTCAAAGTATTAATTTCTTTAATAGAATTCACCTTTTTACTAGTATGAGTTCTTTCGGTATCCATTGTGAATAATTTGCCATAATATTATCAAGAAATTTAGTAGCTTCCCCCAAAGTAATTTCCATAAACGTACCAACCGCGGCGGAATCTAAAAGATTTCTAGAGACAAAATTCAATCCCGCATAAAAACTTTGTATGATCATCCATAAATTTAAACCATGAGTAGGGCAATTTCTTATCATTAATTTCATCCTCTCCCAAGATTGGGCAACATGTTCATGATCAAGTTGCTTAAAATTCATAATTTGATTTCTAAGAGAAATAATTTTTGTGGTAGGAAAATACTTAGTAATAAAAGCATCTTTGCACTTATCCCAAGAATCGATACTATTTCATGGTAAAGATGAGAACCAAATTTTAGCACAATCCTGTAATGAGAACGGGAATAATTTTAATTTCACATTATCATTATCCACATCTTTTTTATTTTGCATGTCACACAATTCCACGAAAGTATTAAGATGGGATGCGGCATCCTCATTAGGACTACCAAAAAATTGATCTTCCATAACAAGATTTAGCAAAGCAGCACTAATATCACAAGTCTCCACACAAGTGGTGGGAGGAGCAACCGGAGTACTAATAAAATCATTATTATTAGTATTGGAATCATGACTACGCAAACAAGATAACAATCAAGCAAACAAGCAAACGAGAAAAATGCAAAAAGGCAAACGGAAAATATTTTTGTATTTTTGTAAAAACATTTTAGAAGTGGGGGAGATGAAAACGAGAGGCAAATGGCAAATAAAGTAAATGCAAGGAGATGAGTATTATTGCAAAGGTACTTGATAAATGTTGATAATGTCTCCCCGGAAACGGCGCCAGAAATTCTAACTGCTACTTGTAGCTTGTGTTGGTATTTTCCCTGAAGAGGAAGGGATGATGCAGCACAGTAGAGATAAGTATTTCCCTTGATTATGAAACCAAGGTTATCGAACTAGTAGGAGAATCACACAACACCTTGTTAGCAGCACCTACACACAAACAACAAATCCTTGCACCCAACGCAAACAAAGGGGTTGTCAATCCCTTGACGATAAGATTGCAAGATTAATTTGTATTTGATAGATTGATGGATTGAAATAAAAATACAAAATAAAATAAATAAAAAGAAATGGCAGCAATATTTTTAGGCTTTTAGTAATATGAGATTGATAGACCCGGGGGCCATAGATTTCACTCGAGGCTTCTCTCGAGAAAATAGCATACAGTGGGTAGACAAATTATTGTTAGGCAATTGATAGAAAAGCAAATAATCATGATGATATCCAAGGCAATGATCATGTATATAGGCATCACGTCCAAGATTAGTAGACTGACACCTGCCTGCATCTACTACTATTACTCCACACATCGACCGCTATCCAGCATGCATCTAGTGTATTAAGTCCATGAAGAACGGAGTAATGCCTTAAGAACGATGACATGATGTAGACAAGGCAAACTCATGAATTAATAAACCCAATGAATAGATCCCATCTTGTTACCCTTAGTAGCAATGATACATACGTGTCATGTCCCTTTCTGTCACCGGGATTGAGCACCGCAAGATCGAACCCACTACAAAGCATCTCTTCCCATTGCAAGAAAAATCAATCTAGTTGGCCAAACCAAATCAATAGATCAGAGAAGAAATATGAGTCTATAGTAATCACACATAAAAGAGTGCAGCAAAGACTCAAATAATTTCATGGATAATCTGATCATAAACTCACAATTCATCAGATTCCAACAAACACACCGCAAAAAGTGATTACATCGGATAGATCACCAAGAACATCAAGGAGAACATTGTATTGAAGATCAAAAAGAGAGAAGAAGTCATCTAGCTACTAACTATGGACCCGAAGGTCTATGGTAAACTACTCATGCATCATCGGAAGGGCAGCAAGGTTGATGTAGAGCCCCTCCGTAATCGATTCCCCCTCCGGCAGATTACCGGAGAAGGACCCCAGATGGGGTCTCTCTGGAACAGAAGCTTACGGCGGCGTAAAAAGTATTTCGTGGACTCTCCTTGGGGTTTCAGATTTTTCTGGAATTTATAGTGCTGGAATTGGGTCAAATGGAGCTTGGTGGGGCCCACGAGGTACCAGGGCGAGCCTGCCCCCCAGGCGTGCCCTGGTGGCTTGTGGGGCCCACCAAGGTCTTCTGGCCTCCTCTCGAAGCTTTTGGTGTTCTTCTTGCACAATAAAAAATCTCCAAAAAGTTTCGTGGCATTTGGACTTCGTTTGGTATTGATTTTCTGTAAAATAAAAATAGGGCAGAAAATAGCAACTGGCACTGGGCACTAGGTTAATAGGTTAGTCTCTAAAAATGATAGATAATTACTGTAAATGATTGTAAAAACATCCAAGATTGATAATATAATAGCATGGAACATTCAAAAATTATAGATATGTTGGAGACATATCAGTGCTAGTCTTCGATAGGCTTGGCCTTCCCCTCTATTCTGGCATTTCTGCAGTATAGTCCACAGATACAGCCCCTTCCCTTTGGTACCGATGGATACCTAGTATAGTTTTGATGTAAGTCTTTCTTGTACTTTGGATGAGTACTCACGGTTGCTTTGCTACCTCTTTTTCCGCAAACCCGATTGCTGCGATCAGATGACGGAGCCTCGCAGCCAGCTGATCCCACCGACGACTACTACTACCCCGACGGAGCCTATTTCTACGTGGAGACCGGCGACCAGGAGTAGTTCGGAGGATCCCGAGTAGGAGGCCTGTGCCTTTTCGATCTAGATGCCGTTGTTTTGCTCAGCCTTCTTAAGGCAAACTTGTTTAGCTATGTCTGTACTCAGATACTGATGCTTTCGCTGACTCGTGTAACTCGAGCTTATGTATTCAAGCCCTCGAGGCCACTGGCTTGTAATATAAAGCTTGTATTATGTTATTTCATGTCTAGAGTTGTGTTGTGATATCTTCCAGTGAGTCCCTGGGCTTGATCATGCGCAATTGCGTGTATGATTAGTGCACGGTCGGGTCAGGGGCGTCACACTTCCGGGGCATCCCCAAGCTTAGACACTTCAGTCTTCCTTGAATATTACCTTGCGGTGCCTTGGGCATCCGCAAGCTTAGGCTCTTGCCGCTCCTTATTCCTTTATCCATCATAGTTGTCACGGGGTATTTTATCCCCTGACTTATGCACAGACAGTGGCAGCCTCCTTGCCGGCCCAGCCTTGCCGGGGACCACCAAGACCAATATTCATGACCCAGCTGCAGAAGCTCAAGACTAAGCATCAACAAACACTCAACTACTGCCGAAGACAAGAACATTCCTTGCCAGCATGGCTGAATCGGCAAGGTGAAAACCCGGCAAGCTCCGTGCCGGCAAGCTCAAGCCAGTCCTCCCGCGCTCCACCTCACCGCACTGGTGTATGCCAGTAGGCGAGGTGTCAACTGCGCAGGCTGGTTGGTGAGGCTTGTTGGGCACGTGTTAGCGCACTGAGACAAGATTTGCTTCTAATGACACCCGTCCAGCAGGTGTGTCAGGATTATACGAGGTAGCTGGGCGAGCGGTGCAGGGAACCTTGCCGGGACTGCCTCTCCACGCGACACCTAACGGCTCCGAGCGCACTATTTGCTATCTAGTCACTATTTAATGCATTTGTCCTAAACTGGCAGAGTTAGGTACGATAGCACTGTTTGCTATCTAGTCACTATGTAATTACTGTTTTGCCACTGTGGTAACCCCTTGAGCTCTAAAAGGAGGACCAAGGCAACAGTTTAGAGGATTCGGACCCCTTTTCAAACACAAGCACCTCTCATGTAGCTGCTGCTCCTTGTGCCTTGCCGGGAATAGCGCTCCTTGTATTGTGCTTCCACATCGATAATACACCGAAAGCAGGAGTAGGGTTTTACGCTTCTCAGCGGCCCAAACCAGGGTAAATTCCTTTGTGCTTTCCATTGTTCATACTCTTTGTGCTCGCCGTTCTCCCCCGCCGAACCACAAGGGGCTGCATGGCCCCATAGATGGTCGTACAACCACGACATCTTTGACGCTCCAGGTAGGGGCAGGGTGCGCTTGTGCGAATCTTGATCAGTGGACTACGCGTCTCCTTCGTCATCATCATCAACTCCATCACCGCCCTCCTCATCGTCGATGGTGCCCAAGAAGAAGGGCATCACGATGACCGCCACCCCGCACGCATCCGCAGGCGGTGCGGGCGGCACGGGCGGCGCAGCCCATGCGGGTGGCGCGGGCACCGTGGTTGGCATGACCAGCGCAGGCAGCACAGTCGCCATGCCCACCGCGGTCGGCCCGGGTGACGAGCACACTAGAGTCGGCCGCCCTCCTCGGTCATCTGGTGAACGTAGCCGCGATGGAGTAGGCGGAGCGGACAGACTCCCTGTTCTTCCTCCTCCTCCTTGCCGCCCCGAACGCAGCCACCGGAGCACCAATGACCGGGTCAGCGCGAGCCAAAATCCCGTTGCGGCGACGTCCAAGGATGCTGTCTCTGGACAGACGCCGTGCCCCTCACACGATAAGCACGATACAGCTCCGGGCGGCACCAACGACTCCGGGCAGCGGCGAGCTCACGGTAAGACCCCTGTGGATCAAATCCTGGATCCTCAGGCACCACCTCCGCCACGGCGATCCACCGCTGGTCATGCGCCACGGCAGCAAGACCACGATGGTGCTCCTACTGGCTCCGCCAGAAGTAGAGCGACGTTGCGCTCTTCGCACCCAGCCATGCCAGCCACGGCGATGGAAGCAATGGCGCAAGCTCAGATGTTGCTGAACTTTCCCCCGGCGGCAGAAAAGATGGATGAGTGGAGAGCTACCATCCAAAGCTTGATTGGATTTTCCAAAGCCAATAAATCACAGCAAACGGAACCCTCGCGGCATCCGCAAGCAGCACCGGCATCTCTAGTTGGCGGCCGCGCTGATGGCACCACACTAACGGTGCAATCGCCACCATGGCAATAGCCTCAGCAGCAGCAACACCAACAACCATGACAAGCTTAGCTATCCCTTGGGTCCAACAAGATGTCGATAGCCTCTTCGGATCCGCGGGCGCGGCAAGATCAGTGGCAAGTGTTACGAGATAGGCGGGCAGAGGACGCTCGCACCACTACCGAACGGCACCGGGAGGCATGCCGCCAATTCGACGCACGTAACGGCCCCGTCATTGATGAGCCTATGCCAGGGGTTGGCGGGTACCTACCTTATGAGGTTGGGTGTCCTGCCTTCACTCGTGAGCTGCGGCAAGTTCGATGGCGTCCGTTCGAGCCTTCAAGCCAGAAGTTCTGGAGAAATATGACGGCAAGCTAAACCTAGCAGAGTTTCTGGGCATTTATACGATTACCGTGCAAGCTGCCGGAGGAAGGGATGAGAAAATCCTCGCCAATTACTTTCCGTTGGTACTAAAGCCCAACATGAGATCTTGGCTGATAAACTTGCCGGAGAACTCCATTTCTTCCTAGTCAGATCTTTGCAACGAGTTTGTTGGTGCCTTTACCGGAGGCCACAAGGCTCCTGGACAGCCCAGCGATCTGCAGGTGATCCCACAAAGAGATGGTGAAACCTTGCGCAAGTACATCCAAAGGTTCAGCCGTGTGCACCGAAACATTCCAGATGTGCACCCCGCAGCCATGATTGCCGCCTTCCACATGAACGTGCGCAATCGGAGGATGCGGGAGATGATGAACATCAAGTTGCCCAAGACCGTCAACGAGCTCTACACGTTGACGGATAAGTGCGCATGTGCTGAGGAAGGAAGGAGGCTTCCCGGGGAGGACGCTGGCGCCGAAGTAGATTCTGAGGATGATGATGCTGCCACCCCGAGGAAGAAGGGCCAAAAGCGCAACAAGAAGCGCAAAGGCAAGACTATCATGGCGATCGAAGGCTCCGGCAATTCTGAGTCCACCAAGAAAGCAAAAATAGAGAACTCCGGCAAGGAGGCTACTGCGTGCGCCGCTTGTCAGGAGGCGGCGGCAAACAAGAAAGTCGGCAAGTCCGATGGGCCATATTGCAAGATTCACCGCACCAAGGGCCATGATCTCCAAGAGTGCCGGCAAGTCGAGCACCTTGTCGAGAAACATAAGGCTGAATACGAAAAGCGTGACAAAGAAAAGGGCCAAGATGGTGCCGGTAGGTCTGGCAAAAAGAGTCGTGGTGGTCGAGGAGGCTGCCGTGGCAAGGCCAAGCAGCAGAAGGAAAAACCTGCTAGAGGCCGAGACAAGAAAGAAGAAGATGATGGAAGTGACGAAGACGATGATGATGAGACCAGCGAACAAGAATTCTAGAAAGCGACTGAGGCCATGTACGTTGACGAAGGCGCATCTTTGCACTCCTCTCACCACCAACTTAAACAGTGGGTTCGTGAGGTTAACGCGGCAGAACCGGCAATGGGCTCTCAAAAGCCACTCAAATGGTCACACACGCCTATCATCTTTGATGCTGAGGACCACCCAGATCGCACAACCGTGATCGGGTGTTTGCCATTGTTGGTTTCACCAACGATTCGCAACCTCCAAGTAACAAAGATGTTAGTTGACGGTGGGGCCAGTTTGAATCTGATCTCTCCGAAAGTAATCAAAAGGCTGCAGATTCCTGACGAGGAGCTCGAAAAGACATGCACTTTTCAAGGCATGAACCTAGGAAGAAGCCAACCCAAGGGAAGGATCACGTTGCCGGTAACGTTTGGCGGGGAATTGAACTATAGAACCGAGAAAATCGTGTTTGACGTTGTCAAGATCCCTCTGCCGCACAATGGAATTCTTGGTCACCTGGCCTTGGCAAAATTCATGGCAGCATCTCACTATGATTACAATACATTGAAGATGCCAGGGCCGACGGGTGTCATTTCCATCAACTCCGACAAGAAGGATGCAGTCATTTGCGTCGACAAGATGTATAGAGAAGCGGTTGCAGCGGAGGCCGCCAAGGAGACAACTCCCGCCAAGAAGAAGGAAAAGAAGACCTCCGGCAAGACCTCTAGCAAGGATTCCAGGAAGCGCACCTCTTCGGAGTGCTGCGCACCCATTGAAGACTTGCCAGAGAACTCTGCCAGTAAGAAATCCAAAGCCACTGCACCGGCAACCAAGAAGGTACCGGCATGGGAGGACAGCACTGACGGTACCTTCACCATCAGTGCCACCCTTGACAGCAAATAGGAAAGCGCGCTCGTTGCCTTCCTGCGGACGAATGTCGATGTGTTTGCATGCCGTCCGTCTGACATCCCTGGTGTTCCCAGGGAGGTTATTGAGCACCACCTTACCGTCTATCCCCACGCTGGCCCATCAAGCAGAAAGTCCGAAAACAAGCTTTGGAGTGGCAACAATTTATAGCCGAAGAAATCAAGAATCTTGAAGTAGCAGGCCTGATCAGAGGAGTGCTACATCCCACTTGGTTGGCAACGGAAAATGGAGACTTTGTATTGACTACACCGACATCAACAAGGCTTGTCCATAGGATCCTTTCCCTTTGCCACACATCGATCAAATTGTAGACTCTACTCTTGGCCGTGATTTGCTCTCCTTCCTTGATGCATACTCTGGATACCAACAGATATTCATGGCCAAGGAGGATGAAGAGAAAACTGCATTCATTACTCCATGTGGCACGTACTGCTTCGTGCGTATGCCTTTCGGATTGAAGAGTGCCAGTTGAACATTTGCAAGAGCAGTCCAGATTCGTTTTGAACCCCAGCTGCACAGGAATGTGGAAGCATACATGGATGATATAGTGGTCAAGACCAAGGACAAGTCAACCGTCAATCAAGATTTGGAAGACACATTCGCAAGCTTGCGCAAGATCAACTTGAAGCTCAATCTCGAGAAATGTGTTTGGCGTTCCATCCGGCAAGCTTCTCGGGTTCTTTGTATCTTGCTACTTCTTGAGCTTGCGTTTATTTTTCCCTTGAAGAGGAAACGGTGATGCAGCAAAGTAGATAAGTATTTCCCTCGGTTTTTCAGAACCAAGGTATCAATCCAGTAGGAGGTACAAGCAAGTCCCCAATCTACGCACCTACACAAACAATCAAACACTCGCACCCAACGCGATAAAGGGGTAGTCAATCCCTTCTCGGTCACTTGCAAAGGTGAGATCTGATAGAGATAGATATAAAAGATTACTAAAATGATAATTAAAGTAAAAGTAAATAAATTGCAGCAAGGTATTTTTGGTATTTTTAGTTTATAGATCTGAAAATATAATATGGAAGATAGATATATGATATGGAAAATAGGCCCGGGATCCATAGGTTTCACTAGAGGCTTCTCTCATGAAGGCAAATATTACGGTGGGTGAACAAATTACTGTCGAGCAATTGATAGAAAAGCGCATAGTTATGACGATATCCAAGGAAATGATTATCCATATAGGCATCACGTCTGTGACAAGTAGGCCGACTCCTACCTGCATCTACTACTATTACTCCACACATCGACCAACTCCTGCCTGCATCTAGAGTATTAAGTTCATGAAGAACAGAGTAACACTTTAAGTAAGATGACATGATGTAGAGGGATAAACTCAAGCAATATGATGTAAACCCCACCTTTTTATCCTCAATGGCAAAAATACAATACGTGCCTCCACTACAAGAATTCTGTTAATCCATGACGGATTGGATCCATCATCGACCTGTGCAAAACTATCATGGAAGGGTATGTGTGATGGATTTAAAATTTGTCATGTATATCGCGTCATAATTTAACAGCTGCACGCTCCATGACGGATCATCTAAAACCGTCATGGACCATGACGGTTCTTGACCGTCATGGGTGGCACTTATCTAACATGCTCATAACGGCGTTAACTTGTGTGCCAGGTCAGCATTTGACATGGATCCGACGTGGCAGCCCATGAAGTAATCGGCCCAAGAAGAATTCCAGCTCACTAAATTTTAGGACTGTACAAGGCCCACTGGTTTCAATCTTAACAATTAGCCCATCTTATTTCTCCTGTTCCATAGAAATACTAATCCTGAGACAGTATAAATTTTTCAGAAAATGTATGCTCATGCCATTACATAAAAGGAAAATATATATAAACATAAAAGAAAAAAGTTACACAGAAAACTTGAAATTACGGACATTTCCAGACAATACATCGGTCAAATACTAGAAAAACAAAAGAAACTAAAAACTACAAACACCCTATGTTAATTCTGCAGCCACAGTCATGATAAAAAAAAGAGGAAAAACTCTGCAGCCACCGCCGCCCGGCTCAGCGCTCGCCGGACGACCACCGGGGGTCATTCTCGTGCATTTCTGGACACAGATCCAGCCATCCCCGCCGGCTTCATCGGAGAGAGAACCTTATCCACCAAGTCGCATCAACTCATGATCGACATTGCCTGCGCGTTGACAAAAGATAAGACAGCCTCGACAAATCCAAAGTACAGAGGAAAGGGAACCTGGTGGGGCGAGGGGCTCATAGACAGTCGTGGTCAACGGAGAAGCCGACGGTGAGGACGACGTAGGCGACGGATGCGGGCCCCGAAGGGGCGGCAGGGCCGCAACACAGCGCAGCCCCAGGCGACATGGCCCGGTAGCGGCTCTGTGCAGCCCCGCGGTTGGGCATGCCAACGACAGGGTCGCCGGCTCCCTGCGGCGACATGGCAACGACCTGCATCAACGAGACCCTTGCTGCATGCACTAGATCAGGCTTTAGGGGCTGGATCTGGCCGGTGGGGAGAGAAAGGGGCAGGGGACGCTGGAGGTGAGGAAAGGGGATGGTGGTGGTTGCAGTAAGCATGTAGGGAGGTAGGACGGCCGTGGCCGCGCGTCATTCGCCTACGGTTGCCGTGGACTCACGGATCTCGGCATGATCCGGTCGGAGAAGAGGACCCTGCGGCCGTGCGGTGCGAGTGTAGGCGGCGCGGCCGGTTGAGGGGTAGGTTGGCACGGCGGGGAGGCGTCGGAACGGGAGGATGGGTGGAGATGGGTACGGCAGGCTGGCGGCATGAGAGGAAGGCTGTGCGGTGGTGCGGCTGGGGAGGGTGCTGTTCGAGTTCGGCCGCTGTGGAGGCGCTGGTGCAGCAGCGGAGATTTGGATCTGGGGATTCCGAGAGGATTTCGCTGTAGAAGAGAAGGCAGCAGCTCGTGGGTCGGCGGAAGAACATACGAGAAAGAGGGGGAGGCTTGCTAGCCGTCAGATCTCAGAGTAGCGGACGGTTTAGATCTGCGATCCGTGGGATGGTTTGCTCAACCAATCACAGCGCGAGTTTATCCTCACACTGTATCGCCACATCGGTAGGAGCAGTTCGTTTCCTTGGAGAAAAGAACAGCAGCAAGGCATGACGGTTTGGACATCGTTAAACAAGCCCTCCAACCATGATGGTTTAGACAACAGGTTAAACATATATTTTGTTGATTCTCATATAAATGAAATTAACAAATTATATTCATATTTTTTTGAGTAAACATGAATTAATTTTGGAGTCACATATTCTATTTCTATAGTTGTTGTGTACGATTGCAAAGTTTTATGTCTGCAGTCTGTCACACCATGATTTCTTTACCAATTCGTATTGAAGTATTCAAGTAGGTCCGATTTGCACGGTCCGTTCCATGGCGCACATTTTTTTTAACTAAATCGTATACTGTGCCAAAAGTAAACGTCCAAATGCTCCTATAGTTAGTCCTGATTGAATTTATTTTTATTAAAATTTATAATATGGGTGTGGCTAGGTCTCAGTCGACTGAGACTTAACCAAGTCTCAGTCAAGTGATATAGTAGAAGAAGAAAAAAGAAAAAACTAAAAAGAAATATTTTGTACGAATCTCCATGCAAGATCAAAGGAATATAATATCGACTGAGACATAACAAAGTCTCAGTCGACTCAGACTTAGCAAAACTGTTATAATATATTGTCACTAGGAAAAAAAACAAAGGCCATATGGGCTTCGAAGAGTTTCTGGGTACATTCACATCTTGGTCATCGATGACGGTTTTTGTGATGGATCAGAGAGAACCATCATTGACGGTGACGGATTTCCAGAACGTCACCCAAAATCCATCATGGATTAACAGGTTTCTTGTAGTGCTCACTACCCCTACTTTGTCACTGGGTGAAGACACCGCAAGATTGAACCCAAAACCTAGCACTTCTCCCATTGCAAGAATTACTGATCTAGGTGGCCAAACCAAACCAATAACTCGAAGAGACTTACTAAGATATGAAATCATGCATATAAGAATTCAGAGAAGATTCAAATAATATTCATAGATAATCTGATCATAAATCCATAATTCATCGGATCTCGACAAACACACCGCAAAGAAGATTACATCAGATAGATCTCCATGAAGATCATGGAGAACTTGGTATTGAAGAACATAGAGAGAGAAGAAGCCATCTAGCTACTAGCTATGGACCTGAAGGTCTGTGGTAAACTACTCACGCTTCATCGGAAGGGCAATGGTGTTGATGTAGAAGCCCTCCGTGGTCAATTCCCCCTCCGGCAGATCACCGGAAAAGGCTCCAAGATGGGAACAGAAGGTTGCGGCGGCGGAAAAGTATTTTTGTGGACGCTTCTGGTGGTTTTAGGGTATGAGAATATTTATAGGCCAAGGAAGGAGATCAGGGGGGCTACGTGGGACCCACAAGCCAGGGGGCGCGCCCACCCCGCTAGGGCGCGCCCCTGTGGCTTGTGGATGCCCCGTATCTTCTCTGACGTGCACTCCAAGTCCATCAGGAGTCTTCTGGTCCAAGAAAGATCATCGCAAAAGTTTTATTCCGTTTGGACTCCGTTTGATATTCCTATCTGAAAAAGGTCAAAAACAAGGAAAAAATATAAACTGGCACTTGGCTCTCGGTGAATAGTTTAGCCCCAAAAATAATATAAAATAGCATATTAATGCATATAAAACATCCAAAACAGATAATATAATAGCATGGAACAATCAAAAATTATAGATACGTTGGAGACGTATCAAGCATCCCCAAGCTTAATTCCTGCTCGTCCTCGAGTAGGTAAATGATAAAAACAGAATTTTTGATGTGGAATGCTACCTAACATATTTATCCATGTAATATTCTTTATTGTGGCATGAATGTTCAGATCCATAAGATTCAACACAAAAGTTTAATATTGACATAAAAACAATAATACTTCAAGCATACTAATAAAGCAATCATGTCTTCTCAAAATAACATGGCCAAAGAAAATTATCCCTACAAAATCATATAGTCTGGTTATGCTCTATCTTCATCACACAAAATTATTAAATCATGCACAACCCCGGTTTCAGCCAAGCAATTGTTTTCACACTTTAGTATTCTCAAACCTTTCAACTTTCATGCAGTACATGAGCATGAGCCATGGACACAGCACTATGGGTGGAATAGAATATGGTGGTTGTGGAGAAGACAAAAAGAAGAAGATAGTCTCACACCGACTTGGCGTATCAACTGGCTATGGAGATGCCCATCAATAGATATCAATGTGAGTGAGTAGGGATTGCCATGCAACGGATGCACTAGAGCTATAAGTTTATGAAAGCTCAAAAGGAAACTAAGTGGGTGTGCATCCAACTCGCTTGCTCATGAAGACCTAGGGCAATTTTGAGGAAGCCCATCATTGGAATATACAAGCCAAGTTCTATAATGAAAAATTCCCACTAGTATATGAAAGTGACAACATAGGAGACTCTCTTATCATGAAGATCATGGTGCTACTTTGAAGCACAAGTGTGGAAAAAGATAGTAACATTGTCCCTTCTCTCTTTTTATCTCATTTTTTTTGTGGGCATCTTTGGCCTCTTTTTTTTATTTGGGCTTCTCTGGGCTCTTTTATTCTCTTTTTTTTATTTGGGCCCTTTGGCCTCTCTTTTTTTATACCTCACATGGGACAATGCTCTAATAATGATGATCATCACACTTTTATTTACTTACAACTCAAGAATTACAACTCGATACTTAGAACAAAATATGACTCTATATGAATGCCTCCGGCAGTGTACCGGGATGTGCAACGATCTAGCGTAGTCATGAATACATGCTAGCTTTCTTACGATCATGCAAAGCAATATGACAATGATGGAGCGTGTCATAATAAACGGAACGGTGGAAGTTGCATGGCATTATATCTCGGAATGGCTATGGAAATGCCATAATAGGTAGATATGGTGGCTGTTTTGTGGAAGGTATATGGTGGGTTTAATGCACCGGTGAAAGTTGCGCGGTACTAGAGAGGCTAGCAATGATGGAAGGGTGAGAGTGCGTATAATCCATGGACTCAACATTAGTCATAAAGAACTCACATACTTATTGCAAAAATCTATTAGCTATCGAAACAAAGTATTAGACGCAAGCCCCTAGGGGAATGGTTGGTAGGAGTTAACCATCGCGCGATCCCGACCTCCACACAAAGGCAAGCAATCAATAAATAAATCATGCTCCGACTTCATCACAAAACGGTTCACCATACGTGCATGCTACGGGAATCACAAACTCTAACACATGTATTTCTACCAATTCACAATTACTCACTAGCATGACCCTAATATTACCATCTTTATATCTCAAAACAATCATGAGGAATCAAACTTCTCATAGTATTCAATGCACATTATATGAAAGTTTTTATTATATCCCCCTTGGATGCCCATCATATTAGGACTAAATTCATAACCTATGCCAATTACCATGCTGTTTAGAAACTCTCAAAATAATATAAGTGAAGCAAAAGAGTTCAATTTCTATAAAATAAACCACCACTGTGCTCTAAAAAGATATAAGTGAAGCACAAAGAGTATTCTAATAAATTCAAGATTCATGCGTGTCTCTCTCAATAGCTTTGTGCAGCAAGGATGATTGTGGCAAACTAAAAATAAATACTCTTATCATACAAGACGCTCCAAGCAAAACACATATCATGTGGTGAATAAAAATATAGCGTCAAGTAAATTTACCGATGGATTGAAGACGAAAGAGGGGATGCCTTCCGGGGCATCCCCAAGCTTAGGTGCTTTGGTATCCTTGAATATTACCTTGGGGTGCCTTGGGCATCCCCAAGCTTAGGCTCTTGCCACTCCTTATTCCATAGTCCATCAAATCTTTACGCAAAACTTGAAAACTTCACAACACAAAACTCAACAGAAAACTCGTGAGATCCGTTAGTATAAGAAAAATAGATAACCACTTTAGGTACTGTTGTGAACTCATTCTTTATTTATATTGGTGTAATATCTACTGTATTCCAACTTATCCATGGTTCATACCCCCCGATACTACCCATAGATGCATCAAAATAAGCAAACAACACAAACAAAACAGAATCTGTCAAAAACAGAACAGTCTGTAGCAATCTTGATACTTCGCATACTTCTGTAATTCTAAAAATTCTGAAAAATTAGGACAATCCAGAAAGTTTGCATATCAATCTTGTGTAAAAAATTCAGATCCAATTGACGTTTCTGTGAATTTATAAAATTCGTAGACTGGGCATCAAAGTTTCTGTTTTTCAGCAGGATCAAACAACCATCACCATAGACCATCCCGAAGGTCTTACTTGGCACAAACACTAATTAAAACACTAAAACACAATTACTACAGAAGTAATAATGTGTATCACAAACAAGAACAGAAAATAAATAACTATTGGGTTGTCTCCCAACAAGCTCTTTCTTTATAGCCATTAAGATAGGCTTTGAGATTTCAATGATGCTCACATAAAAGATAAGAATTGAAGCACAAATAGAGCATCATATACTATGTAAGAAACATATTTAAGTTTAACATACTTCCTATGCATAGGCATTATATAGGCAAACAAATTATCATAGCAAGCAAAAACTAGCTTATGCAAGGAAGAAGGATAAAACATTGACAATCTCAACATAACGAGAGGTAATTTAGTAATATGAAAATTTCTACAACCATGTTTTCCTCTCTCATAATAATTACATGTGGGATCATGTTCAAAATCAACAATATAGCTATCACAAAACATATTCTCTATATGATCCATATGCATGCAAAGTTGACACTCTTCCAAAATAGTGGGATTATCATAAAATAAAGTCATGACCTCTCCAAACCCACTTTTACCGAAAAATTCACAAGATTGATAATTCTCCAAAGTAGTGGGATCATTATTACCTAAAGTTGACACTCTTCCAAACCCACTTTCCATGTCATTGAAAACATATTCATCATGAGGTTTAAATGAATTTTCAAGATCATAAGAAAAATCACCCCAATCATGATCATTGCAATAAGTAGTGGACATAGCAAAATTAGCATCCCCAAGCTTAGGGTTTTGCATATTATTAACACAATTGACATTAATAGAATTTGTAGTAAAATCATTGCAATCATGCTTTTTATTCAAGGAGCTATCATGAATCACTTCATAAATTTCTTCATCACAATTTTCAGATTCACGAATCTCAAGCAAAACTTCATAAAGATAATCTAGTGCACTCAAATTACTAGAAATTGGTTCATCATAATTGGATCTCTTAAAAAGATTAGCAAGTGGATGCGGATCCATAAACTTTTAGCAAGCGAAGATGCAAGGAAAAAGAAGGCACATGGTAACACAAGCAAACAAAAGATCGAATGGAAGAAGGGCGAATAAAAAGGCAAATCTTTTTGGAAAATCGTTTTAGAAGTGGGGGAGAGGAAAACGAGAGGCAAATGGCAAATAATGTAAATGCAAGAGATGAGTTTATGATGGGTACTTGGTAGGCTTGATGTAGACCTCCCCGGCAATGGCGCCAGAAATTCTTCTTGCTACTTCTTGAGCTTGCGTTGGTTTTTCCCTGGAAGAGGAAAGGGTGATGCAGCAAAGTAGATAAGTATTTCCCTCAGTTTTTGAGAACAAAGGTATCAATCCAATAGGAGGTACAAGCAAGTCCCCAATCTACGCACCTACACAAACAATCAAACACTGGCACCCAACGCGATAAAGGGGTTGTCAATCCCTTCTCGGTCACTTGCAAAGGTGAGATCTGATAGAGATAGATATAAAAGATTACTAAAACGATAATTAAAGTAAAAGTAAATAAATTGCAGCAAGGTATTTTTGGTATTTTTAGTTTATAGATCTGATAATATAATATGGAAGATAGATATATGATATGGAAAATAGACCCGGGATCCATAGGTTTCACTAGAGGCTTCTCTCATGAAGGCAAATATTACGGTGGGTGAACAAATTACTGTCGAGCAATTGATAGAAAAGCGCATAGTTATGATGATATCCAAGGCAATGATTATGCATATAGGCATCATGTCCGTGACAAGTAGACCGACTCCTGCCTGCATCTACTACTATTACTCCACACATCGACCGACTCCTGCCTGCATCTAGAGTATTAAGTTCATGAAGAACATAGTAATGCTATAAGTAAGATGACATGATGTAGAGGGATAAACTCAAGCAATATGATGTAAACCCCACATTTTTATCCTCGATGGCAACAATACAATACGTGCCTCGCTACCCCTACTTTATCACTGGGTGAGGACACCGCAAGATTGAACCCAAAACCTAGCACTTCTCCCATTGCAAGAATTACCGATCTAGGTGGCCAAACCAAACCAATAACTCGAAGAGACTTACTAAGATATGAAATCATGCATATAAGAATTCAGAGAAGATTCAAATAATATTCATAGATAATCTGATCATAAATCCACAATTCATCGGATCTCGACAAACACACTGCAAAGAAGATTACATCGGATAGATCTCCATGAAGATCATGGAGAACTTGGTATTGAAGAACATAGAGAGAGAAGAAGCCATCTAGCTACTAGCTATGGACCCAAAGGTCTGTGGTAAACTACTCACGCTTCATCGGAAGGGCAATGGTGTTAATGTAGAATCCCTCGTGGTCGATTCCCCCTCCGGCAAATCACCGGAAAAGGCTCCAAGATGGGAACAGAAGGTTGCGGCGGCGGAAAAGTATTTTTGTGGACGCTTCTGGTGGTTGTAGGGTATGAGAATATATATAGGCCAAGGAAGGAGATCAGGGGGGCTACGTGGGACCCACAAGCCAGGGGCGCGCCCACCCCCCTAGGGCTCGCGCCTGTGGCTTGTGGATGCCCTGTATCTTCTCTGACGTGCACTCCAAGTCCATCAGGAGTCTTCTGGTCAAAGAAAGATCATCGCGAAAGTTTTATTCCGTTTGGACTCCGTTTGATATTCCTATCTGAAAAAGGTCAAAAACAAGGAAAAAACAGAAACTGGCACTTGGCTCTGGGTTAATAGGTTAGTCCCAAAAATAATATAAAATAGCGTATTAATGCATATAAAACATCCAAAACAGATAATATAATAGCATGGAACAATCAAAAAATTATAGATACGTTGGAGACGTATCATATCTCAACGGGGAATTGAAGCAAATCCCGACAAGATCGAAGCGATTGAGCAGATTCGGGCAGCAAAACGCGTCAAGGATGTGCGGCATTTTGCCAGTTGTGTTGCTGCCTTGAGTAGGTTCATTTCAAGATCTACTGAGCGCGCCTTGCCATTTTTCAAGATTTTAAAAAAGGCAGGTCCAATGAAATGGACTCCAGAACCGGAGGCTGTGCTGCAAGACTTGAAAAGATACCACTCCTCCGCGCCTACACTGGTTGCACCTAGACCACAAGAGCCGTTGCTGCTATACTTAGCGGCAACAAATCAAGTGGCTAGTGCTGCATTAGTGGCACAGAGAGAGATCGATGACAAGGAAGCAACCACGGCAAGTCCGTTCAGCGGCAAACCAGAATCTTTTCCGGCAAGGTCTGGTGCCGACAAGTCAAAGATAGCACAAGCAAGCAGAGCTAATCAGCAAGCGGTGCCCAAGAAGAAGGTGGTGCAGTGACCCATGTATTTTGTTAGTTCCCTTTTGCAGGGGGGCTAGATCAAGATACTCTAGTGTCCAAAAATTGCTTTTCGGCCTCCTTATGGCCTCGAGGAAGCTGCATCACTACTTCCAAGCACACGAGATCACCGTCGTCACCCACTTCCCATTGCAGCACATCTTGAGAAATCCAGAGGCGACCGGCAGGATAGTGGAGTGGGCGCTGGAATTGTCAAGCTTTGCACTCAAGTTTGAAAGCACTTCAACCATCCAGAGCAGAGCCTTGACAAAGTTCATTGCTGAATGGATGCCAACGCAAGATGAAGAGACTCAAGAAACGGCTCTCCCCGCCAAAGAGACAGTAAAAGAATGGATCATGTACTTTTATGGTGCCTTCTCGCTACAAGGCGCTCGTGCCTGAGTGCTGCTTGTCGCACCCACCGGAGAGCATCTCAAGTATGTGGTTCAAATGCACTTTCCAAGGGAGCAAGCCACAAACAACACTGCTGAGTACGAAGGGCTCCTTGCCGGTCTTCGGATTGCAGTGGACCTTGGAATCAAAAAATTGATCATCCGCGATGACTCGCAGCTTGTTGTGAAGCAAGTGAACAAGGATTATCAGAGCCCATTGATGGAGGCGTATGTGGAAGAGGTGAGGAAATTGGAAGAACACTTTGACGGGTTGCAAACAGAGCACATTCCTCGTGCGGAAAACAGCATCGCTGATAGCCTGTCAAAGTGTGCCACTCAAAAACTTCCTGTGGAACCGGGAACCTTTGTGCTCCATTTGAATCAGCCCACAGTCACTCCATCAACGCAGGCCAGTAAAAGGAGAAAGTTGAGTACCGACAAGTACTTTCCGGCAGAGCTCCCAGAAGCCACCGGCAAGGATGTTGCCAGGAGCAATGACACGGTTGACGGTGAGCAGCAACTTCGTGCAGAACCTCAGGTCCTTGCTGCTGAAGCAAGCGCTCCCGCAGCCGAAGAGATGCCTTTAGTCCTTGTCGTTGAGACGTAGGCTCCGGCATGGGCACAGCAGATAGTCCATTTCCTTCAAACAGGAGAACTTCCCGATGAGCAAGAAGAAGTTGAGAAAGTAGCCTGTCAGTCAAGTATGTATTAGTTTGTGGACAACATCCTATAGAGAAAAAGACCGAACGACGTGAAATTGATGTGTATCTGCCGGGAAGACGGACTGAAGTTGTTGGCGGAGATACACGGAGGCATATGTGGATCTCACATAGGATCAAGGGCCCTTGCTGGCAAAGCTTTCCGGCAAGGCTTCTATTGGCCCACTGCCCTCCGGGATGCAACTGAGCTAGTAACCAATTGTGAAGCATGCCAGTTCCATTCAAAGAACATACATCAACTAGCTCAAGCTCTCCAAACAGTCCCTCTCTCCTGGCCCTTTTTGGTCTGGGGGCTCGATATCTTGGGCCCCTTCCCCCGTGCTGCCGGGGGCTTTGAGTTCTTGTACGTCGCCATCGACAAGTTCACAAAGTGGCCTGAAGTGGAGCCGGTGAGGAAGGTGACAGCGCAATCAGCCGTCAAGTTCTTGAAAGGATTAGTTTGCTGTTTCGGGGTTCCTAACAGGATCATCACTGACAACAGCACGCAATTCATGAGCCGCACCTTCATGCAGTATATCCAAGACCTTGGCAGCAAAATCTGTTTTGCGTCTGTTGCTCACCCGAGAAGCAACGGCCAAGCGAAAAGGATGAATGCTGAAGTGCTGCTCGGCCTCAAGACAAGAACTTTTGACAGGCTGCGCAAGTATGGAAGGCGTTGGTTTGATGAATTGCTGGCGGTTCTTTGGTTACTCAGAACGACACCAAATCGAGCTACCGGCTAGACACCCTTCTCCCTAATCTATGGTGCAGAAGCGGTGCTCCCCACGGAACTCATATACGGGTCACCTCGAGTGCTCGCTTATGATGAAGCTGAGCAAGAGCAGCTGCGGCAAGCCGACGAGCTGCTCCTTGAGGAAGATCATCTTCGGGCGGCTGTGCGATCTGCATGCTACCAGCAAGCCTTGCGCCGTTACCATGGCCACAAAGTGCGCACCCAAAGCCTTGAGGAAGGCGACCTTGTTCTTCGGCGCATTCAGTCCGCCAAAGGATCAAACAAGTTGACGCTGAAGTGGGAAGGCCCTTACCAGGTAGTACAAGTCACCAGACCTGGCGTCGTCCGTCTGGAGACCGAAGATGGCACCCCGGTGCAAAACTCATGGAATATTGAGCATCTTTGTAAGTTCTACCCGTGAGGCGCAGTTGCCGGGGTAGATCCCGGCAACCCCTTTTGTACAAGCCTTGTCGGCCAGACATGTAACCCTTTGTACAAAGCCAGGCGCAGATCCTATGCATAATAAAGCTAAGTGTTTCCACAACCCCCCGTACATATTTATTTATATATGGATGCTTATGATGTTGTGAGTTACACTTTAGTTTATATGAAATGGCTAACGAATCGTCAAGGTTCCCAAACCACTCTTTTCTCTTCTTTCTTTTTCTTAAAAGGACAAGGAAATCCCTCGCGTGCAAGTTTCCATGGGGGGAGTGGAGATGGGTACCATTTCTAATGACGTTCAAGTAACCATTTCATGCAACAAGGGAAGCAACACAAGGAAAAGCTAAGTTGAAATTTTTTGAAATTTTTCCTTATTACATTTGCGTTCCCCCTTGAATGATTCTGCGCTTTGTATGAGAAACATGCACGCGAAGGGACCTTGTCGTGACCGATCTGCGCTCTAGCTTGCCTCGAGTCTGCTCGGCAAGCCTAGCAGCTGCGTTCTATTCTGTCAAGTCGCCATGCCGGCAGCGACGCCTCCAGCAGGCTGCTAAGGACCCGTTCCTCAAAGCGCTCGCGACAAGTGCGCACACCGGTGAGTTTCTGAATAAGCGTAGGGACATAATCATACAAAGGCAAATAAGACAAGGGAAATAGCATGCATTTGCCTAAGCCCGACGATGATAGATATCCATTAAAAAAACTTTTGATTACATTCTAATTGGCCCTTTGCCAGGGTTTATCTCAAGTGCGAGGAGGGCAAAAGGGGCGCCTAGGCGGAGTCCGGCTTGTTCCCGGGAGGCCAGATGATGGTGCCGCTGGTGATCAGCCAGACTCTTCGCTGTCGTCTTCAACCATCGTCTTCGACCTTCATGCTGGGAGTGCCTTCGTCATCATCCTCATCCTCAGCATCACTGGAGGAAGCGGTGTCGCTATCGCTCGAGCTCTCCGCGCAGCACTCCAAGCGAGTGCCTGAAGCCCCGAAGAACTTCATGACGAGCACGTCTGGTCCGTCCAGCCAAAAGTAAAGAAGGTGCCCCTGCCCTAAACAACAGGCACGGGTGAAGGATTTCCACCCGCGTGTGAGGTACATGATGCCGTTGCTGGAGGTTTCAATGGTTACCCACACCGGGCCGTTGCAGCAACCATCGACGCGCAGCCACAAGACGCGGAGCTGGCGGCCTTCCATCTCCCTACCAAATGGGCGAGGAAGCCGCAACCAGCTCCGCGGCTGGTCACGCAACTCCAAGACGAACTCCTCCGCCGTGTCCATCGTGTGGCCTTCTGCCGGCGGAGGAGGGGCTGAAGACAAAACTGCGAGCGCCCCGCCACGGCCGCCCCTTTCGCAAGCACCACGTCGCCCATGGCCACGGGCTGCGACCCTCCCTTGGGCACTGGAGCCAGCTTCCGCAGCCGCGGCCGAGGCTTGGGCGTGGAGCCGGGAAGAAGCTCTCGCCGTGATGGTAGGAGCACGACCGCGGCCTCTCCCCCTCCCCATGGCGTCGTCGAAAGCAGAAGAAGGCGTGGAAGGGAGGCGGCAGTAGCTGGGGATTGAGGCAGGAGGAGATGGATGAGCGCCGCACCCTGCAAGCCCCCTCTTTATAGGGGGAGCGCGGGGAGCCGGCTCTTCACCATCTTCGGGCGACCGCCCACGACCTCCAATCCCACGTCTTGTGCTTCTGACGGGTACATTACTCCAGCGCCCGTCCACGATCGCCAATACCGCACCCTGCGCCCCCTGGCCCGGCGCGTAACTCCAACGGCCGCCCTTCTCCACCAACCCACTATCCTGCATGCATGTAGACGCGCGTGATGGAGGGGCGCAGAAAAAGGAGAAGTAAGGACGAGAGTAACAGTTATCCCTTGCCACACGTGACTATACGCCCAAACGATTTGAACCAACGGCACCATGCATGTGGGCATACCCTTGGTCTAAGCACGCCAACGAGCCATCTTGCTGACAACAAGGGTTGCCGGGAAGTAGCCAAGGGCGCGCTCAAGGCCAGGTTAATAAAGAAGCAGAGAAGATCTCAAAGGATTATAGCCATCATAGCAAAAATTGCAACGGCAGTTTCCCGCCGCGTGTCTGTGCATTGTTTGGGCCTAGCCCAACGACGCTTCGGATGTGCGTATGGCCCAGGCCCGGGGACTCCTGTCGGTGTATAAGACACGGGGTATTTTATCCCCTGACTTATGCACAGATAGTGGTAGCCTCCTTGCCGGCCAAGCCTTGCCGGGGACCGCCAAGACCAATATTCATGGCCCAGTTGCAGAAGCTCAAGACTAAGCATCAACAAACACTCAACTACTACCGAAGACAAGAACATTCCTTGCCGGCAAGGCTAAACCGGCAAGGTGAAAACCCGGCAAGCTCCGTGCCGGCAAGCTCAAGCCAGCCCTCCCGTGCTCCACCTAACCGCACAGGTGTACGCCAGTAGGCGAGGTGTCAACCGCGCAGGCTGGTTGGTGAGGCTTGTCGGGCATGTGTCAGCGCACTGAGACAAGATTTGTCCCTAATGACACCCGTCCAGCAGGCGTGTCAGGATTATACGAGGTAGCTGGGCGAGCTGTGCAGGAACCTTCACAGGACTACCTCTCCATGCGACACCTAACGGTGCATTTAATGCCTTTGTCCTAAACTGGCAGAGTTAGGTACGATAGCACTGTTTGCTATCTAGTCACTATGTAATTACTCTTTTGCCACTGTGGTAACCCCTTGAGCTATAAAAGGAGGACCAAGGCAACAGTTTAGAGGATTCGGATCCCTTTTCAAACACAAGCACCTCTCGTGTAGCTACTGCTCCCTATGCCTTACAGGGAATATTGCTCCTTGTACCGTGCTTCCACATCGATAATACACCAAAAGCAGGAGTAGGGTTTTACGCTTCTCAGCGGCCCGAACATGGGTAAATTCCTTTGTGCTTTCCATTGTTCATGCTCTTTGTCCTCGCCGTTCTCCCCCGCCGAACCACAAGGGGCTGTATGGCCCCATAGATGGTCGTACAACCACGACAGTAGTCTCATGCAAAACTTGAAAACTTCAGCACACAAAACTAAACAGAAACCTCGCGAGATCCGTTAGTATAACAAACAAATCTTAAACTTTAGGTACTGTTGTAAATTAATACATATTTAATATTGGCATAATACTACTGTACTCCAACTTCTCCCAGACTCAAACCCCCTGATACGATCCATAGATTCATCAAAATAAGCAAACTATGCAACAAAAACTGAATCTATCTAAAACAGAACAGTCTGAGATGTGAATTAACATCATACTTCTGTAACTCCAAAAATTCTGAAAAATTAGGACAACGTGGGCAATTCATATATCAATATTGTGTAAAACATTCAGAAGGTTATGACGCTACAGCAAAAAATCAAACTTCCAGCACTGGACGCAAAAGTTTCTGTTTTCAAGCAGCATCAATTATACTATCTTCCAAATCATCCCAAAGGTATTACTTGGCACAAACATTAATTAAAAGATAAAAACACAATCATAACAGAAGCTAACATTGTGTAAACAAACAAAAATAGAAGGTAAAACAAAAATTTATTTTATTCATTGGGTTGACTCCCAACAAGCGCTATTGTTTTATGCCACTAGCTAGGCATAATGCATAGCTTCAAGTATTGTCATCCTTCATATTAATTCCATGGTTCGTAGGAAAGACCTGCCAAGTATTATAGGACAAGAAGGATTGCATTCAATATCAAGCATAATAAAATCCACGGGCACATAATTTCTATTAGCAAGAATAAGCACATCATTTATTCTACCCAATGGTTTTTTTAATAGTGGAATCCGCAAGATGTAAATTAAGGGAGCAAGGATCCATATCGGTGAGACCTAGCACATCACACAAAGATTTTGGCATAGTGGAAACGCTAGCACCAAGATCACATAGAGCATTACATTCATAATCTTTAATTTTGACTTTAATAGTAGGTTCCCATTCATCTTGTAATTTTCTAGGAATTGAAACTTCGAACTCAAGTTTTTCTTCATGAGCTTTTATCATACCTTCTACAATATGTTCAGTAAAAGCTTTATTTTGTTCATAGGCATTAGGTAAATTAATCATGGATTGCAACAAGGAAATACACTTAATTAAAGAACAATTACCATAATTAAAGTCCTTATAATCCAAAGTAGTGGGTGGATCACTATTTAAAGTTTTGACCTCTTCAAACCCACCTTTTTCATTTTTATCATTAAGATCCTCACCCTCCAAATAGTTGGGACGCCTTCTAGTTAAAGTTGACTCATCTTCAGTCCCTTTTTTTTATCAAGTTTTATATTAATAAATAGGGATTCAATAGGTGATACACCAATCATTTTAATATCTTCATCATTACTATGATAGAAACCGGGTGGAATAGCTTTTTCTACGAATTCTCGCTTAGCACTCAACCTAGCGGACCTTTCTTTACTTTCATTAATGGAGACATAAATATATTTAATAGATTCATTTATATCATGCTTGGGTGGCAAAATTTTAATTTTAAGATTTTCCACATCATGAGCAATTCTATCCATGTTCCTAGACAATTCATCAACTCTATTCAATTTTTCTTGTATCATAGCATTGAATTTTTTTTAGAATTAATAAATTCTTTAATATTACTTTCAAGATCAGAGGGTATCCTATTATTATTATTATATGGGTTACCATAGGAATTACCATAATTATTAGAAGAATTTCCAGGAAACGGTCTAGGATTGAGATTACCCCTATAAGCATTGTTGTTGAAATTATTTCTAGAGACAAAATTCACAGCAATAGCATCATTATTTTGCTCAATCAAAGTAGACAATGGCACATCATTAGGATCAATATGAGCACTTTTACTAGCAACCAATTTCATAAGAGCATCCATCTTATCACTCAAAGTATTAATCTCTTCAACAGAATTTACCTTCTTACCAGTTGGAGTTCTTTCAGTATGTCATTGAGAAAAATTTGACATAATATTATCTAGGAGTTTTGTAGCTTCTCCCAATGTAATTTCCATAAAAGTACCACCTGCGGCAGAGTCTAGCAAATTTCTAAAAACAAAGTTTAGTCCTGCATAAAAAATTTGTATGATCATCCATAAACTTAAACCATGTGTTGGGCAATTTCTTATCATTAATTTCATTCTCTCCCAAGATTGTGCAACATGCTCATGTTCAAGCTGCTTAAAATTTATAATTTGATTTCTTAAAGAAATAATTTTAGCGAGAGGAAAATATTTGGCAATAAAATCATCCTTACACTTATCCCAAGAATCAATACTATTTCTAGGTAAGGATGAAAACCAATTTTTAGCACGATCTTGTAGTGAGAACAGAAATAATTTCAATTTGATAATATCATTATCCACATCTTTCTTCTTTTGTATATCACAAAGTTCAACAAAAGTATTTAGATGGGATGCAGCAGCTTCATTAATACTACCAGAAAATTGTTCTTTCATAACAAGATTAAGCAAAGCAGTATTAATGTCACATGACTCTACACTAGTGGCGGGAGGAGCAATAGGAGTACTAATAAAATCATTATTATTAGTATTGAAAAAGTCACACAATTTTGTATTTTCTTGAGACATCACGACGAAGTAAGCAAACTAGCAAACAAGCAAACAAAAATACTTTTGTGTTTTTTAAAAATTATTTTAGAAGTGGGGGAGATGAAAACGAGAGGCAAATGCAAAAAAAAGGCAAATAAAATAAATGCAAGTGGATGATAGTTTGTGCGAAGGTACTTGATAAATTTTAGTGATGTCTCCCCGGCAACGGCGCCAGAAATTCTTCCTGCTACTTGTAGACTGCGTTGGTATTTCCCCGAAGAGGAGAGGATGATGCAGTATAGTAGAGATAAGTATTTTTCTCAGTTAAGAACCAAAGTTTTCAATCTAGTAGGAGAACCACGTAAAATCCCTTTAGCAGCACCTACACACACAAAAGCAAACACTTGCACCCAACGCAAATAAGAGGGTTGTCAATCCTCTTAGCGGTTATTGGCAAGGATTAATTCTGATAGTGATAGATAGAAATATAAATTGCACAATAAAATAAAAGTAAATAAATTACAGCAAGGTATTTTTGGATTTTAATATATGATAAAGATAGACCCGGGGGCCATAGTTTTCACTGGAGGCTTCTCTCTCGAGCGCATAACATACGGTGGGTAAACAAATTACTGTTGGGCAATTGATAGAAAAGCAAATAATCATGATGGATTCATGGCAATGATCATGTATATAGGCATCACGTCCGAGACAAGTAGACCGACTCCTGTCTGCATCTACTACTATTACTCTACCCATCGACCGCTATCTAGCATGCATCTAGGGTATTAAGTATGAAACAGAGTAACGCCTTAAGCAAGATGACATGATGTAGACAAAGTAAACTCAAGCAATATGATTAAACCCCATCTTTTTATCCTTAATGGCAACAATACAAATACGTGTCATGTCCCTTTCTGTCACTGGGAGTGAGTACCGCAAGATTGAACCCATCACAAAGCACCTCTCCCATTGCAAGATAAACCTATCTAGTTGGCCAAATCAAATCGATAGATCGGAGAGAAATACAAAGCTATAAAAATCATGCATAAAAGAGTTCAGAGAAGACTCAAATATTTATTATGAATAATCTGATCATAAACTCATAATTCATCGGATCCCAACAAACACACCGCAAAAGAAGATTACATCGGATAGAACTCCAAGAACATCGAGCAGAACATGGTATTGAAGATCAAAGAGAGAGAAGAAGCCATCTAACTACTAGCTATGGACCCGTAGGTCTGTGGTAAACTACTCACACATCATCGGAAGGGTAGCAAGGTTGATGTAGAAGCCCTCCGTGATCGATTCCCCCTCCGGCAGAGTACCGAAAAAGGCCTCTAGATGGGATCGCGGAAGAACAGTGGCTTGCGGCGGCGTAAAAGTTATTCAGGGTGGCTCCCTGTTGGTTTTCGAATATTTGAGAATTTATAGAAGTGGAATTAGGTCAAAAGGAGCCACGAGGGGCCCACAAGGCATCAGGGCGCGCCCCCCTGGGGCCGCACCCTATTGCCTTGTGGCTTCCTCGTGAAGCTTCTGGCTTCCTCCCGAAGCTTCCAGGGTCTCTTTTGTCCAAAAAAAAATCGTCAAAAAGTTTCGTGGCATTTGGACTTCGTTTGGTACTGATTTCCTGAAAAACAAAAAACAAGCAAAAAACAGCAACTAGCACTGGTCACTAGGTTAATAGGTTAGTCCCAAAAAAGATATATAATTGCACATAAAAACATCCAAGATTGATACTATAATAGCATGGAACAATAAAAAATTATAGATACGTTTGAGACGTATCAGTGGTATAATTTAGTGAAATACGGCAATTACCAATAGTAAATGCCATGAAACAGTCGGCCACACCTGAGGCTATAGATAGCATTAATACGATTCCATTATGTAACCCTACCTAGCGCACTCTATATAAGCTAGGAGGGAAGCCACGGGCTGAAGGTTGAACATCCACACATTGTACCCTACGCCAAGAGCAAAGAGTACCATAGGAGTAGGGTATTACCTCCACCGCAGAGGGCCTGAACCTGTATAATTCCTTGAGCATACTCCCAACTGCACCGTTCCCTAGATACAATTGCCTCTATATTCATACCCCCCAGTATTGTCAGGATTATATCCACGACAGGGACACGCCGCTAGCCATGAAATACCCTCGACTCTATCATATTTATGGAGTGAAAAGATGTCCTTGTTGCCTCTGTGATGAGCCAGATAGCATTGAAGTTTCCTTCAGAACACCACTGATTGGGGACAAATGGACATACTGGTTAAACCTTGTTAAAAGGTTGATGGTCAACCTTTCACATGAATCAGACACATTCAGTTGGAAACTGACTACTTCTGGTGCCTTCATAGTCAAGTCCATGTATATGGACCTCATCAATGATGGGAACCTTTCCACCACAAATATATCTGGAAAATGAAAGTCCCATTGAAAATAAATATATTCATGTGGTATTTAGATCGCAAGGTCATCCTGACAAAAGATAACCTAAAAAAAATGGATAATGGTGCACTAAATGCTACTTTTGTGGCGATGAGAGTCAATTCAGCATCTATTTCTTCAATGGCCACTTACTAAGCTACTATGGTGACCCGTCCATATAGCTTTTAATCTACCTCCACCCATGAGTAGTACTAATATGTTAGGAAACTCGTTAGTGGGGGTGCATCTCAAGTTGAAGTCTCAGATCCCTGTGGAAATATGCGCTTTACTTTGAGCCATTTGGAACACTTGTAATGATTGTATTTTTAACAAAACGGAAGTTCCAACTTTTTTGCAGGTTATCTTCATGGCCATCAGCTAGACCCATATGTGATCGTTACAGCTAGCGTGTGGAGGAGGATGAGGCACCCACGGTCTTTGGGTGCAACCGATGGGAGATGGTCTCTCGGGATTTGTTCAACCAATTTGGTTGGCGGCCTACTAGTAGGATTTGTGATGCGTGAGACACATTACCCTACGATCTTTGTTATTTTTCCCTTGGGGCGGCCATGTGTGATAATTTTTTAGTTGAACTTTATTGTAGCCGGATGATGAACATTGAAATGATAAACAAAAGGTTGCGTGCATCACTCGGTGCAAAGGCCGAGGGATATTCCCTCTTTTAAAAATAATCTGAAGCCTTTCCTTTACAATAGACAATGTCCTGAGCAGTTGTGCCTATTGCATCATATCACATGGCTTACATTGATTTCTTTTGATAAAGGGTGAATTTTATTAACTCAAAATGAAGCATCAACTAGATACAAAACACAATGAACACACACCTGGCCTCTACATAGCTAGGATGTACAAAGCCAACACCAACGCACACATAAATAATACGCCGGCAAATAGCAAAGTCATATAAGACCAAAGCTATGCCAAAGCGAGGTAAAAGAAAAAGACCCCGAAGCGATCAACAACAATCGACAAACTACATCGATACATGGGCTTACATTGATACCATTACGAGATGGTTATATAAATATAGCACGACGCTGTTGGCAAGATCTCTGCAGCTGTTGAATGATGAACCACGCCTATGGTTATTATAACATTATTTTGTTTGGAGTGCCCAAGTGTCCAACTGTACGATTATCTCTCTTTGTATTTTGGAAGGAAATGCACCATGCAAACAGATGGTGCCGACCAAAATCTACTTCTTAAATTAGCTGAAAAATCGCATGCATGCTCACTTGCGGCGGACCACTAGATTGATTGGAATCAACATTTTTATGTAGAACTTTTTCTCACGCCAATCGTTTTTCCAATCAGATAAACCTAAGAAAGCAAGTGTAAGTTTTTGAAAGCCCTTGTCGTTCAGATGGGAAAGCAGCTATGGATGAAGTCCTCGTTTCCAGTATTCAATAATTTCCCCTGCTGTCCCCATGGCAACACATCACATGGGCTTAATTTGGTACCAGTCACGATGTTAAGTAAAATATAATGGCGCATCTCGCTGTCCGATGCATACCATAGAGTATTTTTTTCAAAAAGGGCATGGCATAGAGTATATTAGACGCAACCAAGATGCTTAATTAAGCTATCATGCACAACCGGTTTGGATGGCGGTTCAATAATAGAATAGTTTTTAGGCATCGTGTCCTATTTTTCGTCGGTTGTGGCATTTTTTTTTATAATTTGATTTTGCTTACACACCTGAGATGAACTTCGTACTTTGTTGCTATATTTTTTTTAATGGCTGTGTGCATTGCTTGATGCAGACCAGGGATAATCCTTTTAAAAAAAAAAGCTAGCTACCATTGTAAAACTAACACACTGACAGTAGCCGTCAGTCACATGCGTGCAAGCAAAGGAGGGGAAAGGGCATCTTAATTCATCGCTGCCAATTAAGTGGGCACGCATAGGTGTAGAAGACTTTGCCAAGTCTTCCATCTTTTTTTCCGATAAGGGCAGAAGCGGAACTCATATCCATCTAGATCTAGCATCGATCCACTCATATCTATCTTCCCTGAACTGAGCGCTCCACCCATTATTCGCGAACTGCAGGTATGTATGTCCAATTTCTGTTGAATCAGATTATAAACTTGAGTTGTTTTACTCTGTTCCGCTCGTGTTGGAGAGCTTGTGAAATTTCTGCTGGCAGAACATCTGTACAGATCTAGCATCGAGTAGTACTATGTCTGCTCGATTTGCTTCCTGTTAACTCCAACTATATATGTATGTTTGACAAGCTATAAATGTGTCGATCTATTCCCTATGTATGTACTTTGGTATACTACTACATCCTATAGCAAATTTGGAGGTATCCCTGCCGCACAGCAAAAACATTTTGGAGCTATCCATTCCTTTCCGATTGAGGTTGATCTTAAAAGTTAAAGTGTTATGGGCCAATCTCCAAGCAAAGTGTCCCGTCTAGTTTGGAGTTAAATTCCAAATACATGGTCAAGGTGGAGGTCTTTCAACTGCACTCGGACTTGAGGGGCACCTTGTTGCTGCTAAGATTTCTATCTTCAATAAAGAGCTTGTAAGCAGATTTCCCCAAGAAACACCCCTCTGTCGTAGTGCCAAGCAAGAGTGTCTTCAAAATTCTCCCTCAAAGGAATGGATTTGATCACAGCAGCACCTTGCCCTCCAAAGCTTTGTTCCACTAAGTCATTGTCCCACTCATTTGGTCCAGGGCAAATAAGTTCAATAACATTGGTCAGAAGGTTCAGACCTCTCACGGCCACTGGTATGTGACTTGTGAATTCTTCCCCTAGGCAACCACGGAACCTTCCACATCTTGATTTTGTCCCGTGTACTCTGTTCTCCATATCACCCCATTTTTAGCAGGTGAACTCCTTTTAAGATGCCCCTCCATTTGTACGACATTGCCTCCCGTGAGTTTTGTGATCAGCAAGTTGCTACCTAGTAAGTATTTAGCTCATAGGTCTCTAGAACATACAGATTCAGGATTTTGGATCATCCTCCATCTCTGCCGAGCAAGCACCGCCGTTAAAGCCGTAAATCTCTCTGAAGCCCAGGCCTCCATCTTTTTTGGTTTTGTTAACTTCTCCCAACTCAACCAATGAACTCTATTCTCCTTATCTTGCTGGCTCCACCCATATCTGGCCACCAATGTGCTAATTTGATCACATATTGTTTTAGTAAGATCAACACACAACATCGTGCAGGTTGGAATTTCTTGTGCTGTATAGCTTTACTGCCACCTTTGAATTCTATGACGTCCCGAACCCTCTCCTTCAAATAGGCAAAATATTTTGTTCTCGATCTACCTATATGGATCGGCAAACCCAAATATCATTCGCTGGAAGCTTCTTTTGTAACTTCAAGTGTTTGCATCACTCCCCTTTTGTCTGCTTCATGTACATTGCAGCTGAAAAACATTGCTGACTTGTACTTGTTAATTGCTTGCCCCGATCGAACTAAATCATAGAGCTCTGTTCATTAGCTTGGTGGCCATCTTTTAACTGTTTGTTGGTTCATAACCTAATGGTCATTAGCTTTCATATGAATTATAATAAATGTTAGACACCTCTCTTTTGAAATAGCCTGATCATCCAGCAAATCATTGGAATCTTTTGGTCTAAATTAGTCCTTAGATTCCATTTTTCATCCACACTTGTTTTGACTTCACTGCAAGTTCTTTAATTATCCAAGCAGAAACAAGGAAGAACTGATGATGCGATCAGAACCCAACCGATAAAGATACACTACTGATCTACTCACCGCTGACACAGCCCAAGGACTCTGATCATCCTCCCCTCTGCAGCATCTACGCAGTTTCACCACCACACACAGCCCCTTCGATCTGCAGCTAACCTCGGTTGGATTGTCAAAATCAGGTGTTCATATGGACGTGATTTGGACCTAGCTAGAATGGGTCAAACCGGTCCAGGTCGCATGCTTCAGTCAGAGCACACAGGAGCCCCTATTGGCCTACTAGTTGATACTTATTTTCCTTCTATTTTTTCTGATCATTACTTGAAACTAGCTTTCTTGCTATTTCTACTTCCGTCAAATAATAAATAGCCTTTCGGCTAGGAGCAGCTATGGTGTCTAATTGAATTTGCGCAGGCTTGTTTGGTGGGGTAAATCAATGAATTAAGGCAGCGAGTGGCATGTGAGCCGATCTGGGGCGAGTGGCGTGTGGATAAAGACCGCCGGGAGGAAAATGCCCAGCATAGGATTCTGGGGCGGTAATATGGAGCCGATTTGGCAGCGTGCGGTGTCGGCCAGGCGATGAGTGACATCCCAACGGCAAGCAGTGGTCTCGCTCTTTTCAGTTTATACATATCTGAAGTTGTTCCTTTACACTAGACAATGTCCTTGGCAGCCGTGCCAATCACATCATATCACATGGGCTTACATTGATACCATTACGAGATGCTTATATAAATATAGAATGATGCTGTTTGCAAGATCTCCACAGCTGATGAGTGATGAACCCTGCCTATGATTATTATAACATTATAATTTGTTTGGGGTACCCAAGTGTCCAAGTCTTCCGTCAAGCTACATAGAGAAAGACGAGAGGCATCATATAGTTGGATGGTTTCATTGCCTACTCAAATCCTTTTTTTTTCCGATAAAGAGCGGAAGTCATATCCATCTAGAGCTATCATCGATCCACTCATATCTATCTTCCCTGAACTGACCGCTCCACCCATGATTCACGAACTGCAGGTATGTATGTCAAAGTTCCCTAAACTTGAGTTGTTTTACTCTGTTCCACTCGTGTTGCAGAGCTTGTTAAATTTCTGAAGCTGAACATCTGTATAGCCAGCTTAATTTCCTTCCTGTTCATTCCAACTATACATGTATGTGTTTGTTCCCTATATACTATGTACTTTGGAATACCACTACATCCAATATATAGCAAATTTGTGCTTGAAGAACATATGCCCAGAGTCTTCAAAATACCTGCTGCACAGCAAATATTTTGGATTGATATCCATCCTTTTCGATTAAGGTTGATCTTAAAAGCCAAAGTGCTATGGGCCAATCTCCAAGCAAAGTGTCTCATCTAGTTTGAGAAATTTAAATTCCAAATACATGGCCAAGGTGGAGGTCTTTCAACTGCACTGGGACTTGAGGCTGTTTTTCTTTTCCGGAAAATGAAGTTAAAACCCGCGGTCTCCGCATCAATCGATGCATACACCCATCTTTATTAATTATTCAACAAAGATCTGACAAGAACATACATCAGGCCACCCGAAGCCACCACTCACACGTACAAACTCGATAATGTGGAGTGCTCTCACTCTTCATATCTAAAACCGGTGTCGTCGCCGATCCATCCACATAATGTATTGGAACCTACAGCTGGTGCAGAAAACCTAAAGCGTACACCACATGCACACGTTTTAGAAGCCGCCGTCATCATCGAAACACCCCAATGTGTCATAGCCCCAAGCAAGTGAGTCTTCAAAATTGTCCCTCAAAGGAATTGATTTGATTGCTGCAGCATCTTCCCTTCCAATGCTTTGTTCCACTAAGTCATTGTCCCACTTATTTGTGACTGGGTCCGGGCAAACAAGTCCAATAACATTGGTCAGAATTCTCAGACCCCTCACGTCCACTGGTTTGTAGGTTCTTGCCCTAGGCACCCACGGAACCTTCCACGTGTTGATTTTCTACCGTGCACCCTATTCTCCATATCAACCCTTTTTTAGCACGTAAACTCCTTTTAAGATGCCCTTCCACATAAAGATTCATGATTTTGGATCATCCGCCATCCTTGCGGAGCCAGCATCGCCATGTTAAAGCTGTAAATCTCTCTGAATCCCTGGCCTACATCTTTTTTGGTTTTGTTAATTTTTGCCGACTCGACCAATGAACTTTATTCTCCTTATCCTGCTGGCTCCACCCATATATGGCCACAAAGGTACTAATCTGTTAACATATCGTTTTAGTAAGATCAACACATGATATCATGAAGGTTGGAATTGCTTGTGCAATAGCTTTACTGCCACCTTTGAATCCCTGTCCTTCAAATAGGTAAAATATTTTGTTCTCGGTCTACCTATATGGACCGCATACCCAAATATCTTTCGCTAGGAGCTTCTTTTGTAACTTCAAGTTTTTGAATAAGTCCCCTTTTGTGTGCTTCATGTACATTGGAGCTGATAAATATTGCTTGTCCTTGTTGTTTACTTGCCCCGAACTAAATCATAGAGCTTCATGTTCATTAGCTTGGTGGCCATCTTTTAACTGTTTGCTGGGTACATAACTTAATGTTCATTAGTTTTCATCTGAATCACAATAAATGTTATTACACCTTACTTATGAGGAAATTACATAAATCATGGTGTTGCACTGTGGTCTATTGTAAAATAATATTCAGTAAATGTAACATAGGTCATCATGATCAAAGTTACCGGTCTGATAACCACTGCATGTGCTGGAGAGCATGGCAGTTTTATTCTCAATGCTTTTATGTTTGACACACTGATCATTCTTACGAACGTTTTACAAGACTCAAATTAATAGGAATGTCCGAAACAAATGAATCACTTTGGTATGTCTTTTTCTTGTACAGAAGTTGATAAGTTTATGGAGTAGTCCTTGCTGCATGAACTTTTGGAGCTTGATTATGTTAACCTCATTCAATGATTTCTGAAGTATTGAACCATGCTCATGTGCTTGCTGTTATCTTGGTAACATGAACATTATTTTGTTTCTCGAGAAAATAATAATAGTTTATTAATTTCAGGACGGACGGGAGATTCGAGTTGGCGACTGTGCTCTTTTGCTGTTGATGTTCATCCTTTCAGGTGCACACTCAAGACAGCAGCCAAATGTTCCCCCACGTGCCAGCTTCGCACTCCTCACCAAAGACGCCCTCTATGCCACCATCGGCGCCGAGACGCAGTGTTCGTCGTCACCCCGTGGTGGGCAATGGGTCTGCTGTCATGGATGAGGATTCCATGGCCAAGGCTATGAGGCGCCAAGCGTCGCGCAACCTTGACTTCTCGGCAGGTATATCTTCGTCCAATATATCCTTTTTTTTTTCAAACACGCTTATTTCTTCCAATGTAAATAAAGTACAGTATGTCTTACTTTGGGAAAGCGGGCAAATGTTCCTCCTTTCAGATGCGCCCTCAGGAAAGCGGCCAAATGTTTTGTTAGCTTCCCAACATTTGGAGGCCTGTTCAGATGATGCTCAATATTGTGGTCCGTCCGAAGGGAGGGAAGACAGAGATGAGCAAGGAATTGATCACGATTGCCCTCTTAAGGTTGATGACCATAAACTTGAAAATGTTGAGAGGGACATTATCAAAGAGATAACAGAAAAGGATGGACTTCCTGATGCTGAAGCGGTCGAGAAGCTAGTTCAGTTATTGCAACTTGATCGAACTGAACGAAAGACGATAGACCTTGCCAGCCGAGCAAGGGTTGCCGATATTATCGCAGCTACAGAAAATCCTGATTGCCTTGGCAGGTTTGTACAACTAAGGGGCCTTCCGGTCTTGAATGAGTGGCTTCAAGAGGCTCACAGAGGGAAGCCCGGTGAAGGGATTAGTCCTATAGAAAATGATAAGCCTACTGAAAAACTTATTCTGTCCCTGCTTCGTGCACTAGGGAAATTGCCTATCAATCTGAATGCCTTACAAAGCTGCAGTATTGGGAAATCTGTCAATCATCTGCGCAGCCATAAAGACCAGGAGATACACAGGAAGGCTAGTCGTCTTGTTGAGGACTGGAAGAAGCGGGTTGACGCTGAAATGAGGTCGAATGATGTATCCACAACACCTGCCAACAGTATTCCCTCCGTGCAATCATCGAATGATGTATCCAACTTCAAGCATGTTGACGCAACCACAACACCTGCCAACAGGATTCCCTCCGTGCAATCATCAAACTACAAGGTAATGTCCACTGCAGTAATACCCTGGCCCATTAGTTGAGGCTCATGTGGCCCAAGCTCAGCTGTGTGTGGAAAGCTTAGGTGAAGTTTGACCAGCATAAATATTGTGATCAAACATAGCACCTGGAATAAAAGAGTAAAGTTGGGTGATATACATATACGGGCACAGGTGGGCTTGGTATCGAGCAAACTTTGGTCAGGTTGTTACACATATACTTTGATAATATTTTATCTTGTCTCAGATAATATTTTATCTCCATCAACTTTTTAAAAAGAAGGTGTGACCCCCCACTTCTACGTCAAGTGATGCTGGAAGCCATTATTGTTACAAACATAAAGAGTATGTGTCTGCTCCTAACAGTTCTGTCTGACCGATGAACTTAGTTAGATTTTATCATCGGTTTATCTTTTGCTCCATACGAGAGACTGAGTCATATCAGGAAGTTGGCCAAAACACTAAGTCGTTGCAGCAAGGTTGCATTTTCATTTCCTGGTTGAAAGAATCTGTTTCATTCTGTGCGGCAATTTTATACAGTGTGCCTTGTTCTCTGACAGGCTTGTGACATTGGAGAACATGACACTGGACAATCGAGCCTATCTTCAAAGAGCATCAGGAACTTGTTGTCTTCTTCAGGTTGCTGCTATTCAAAATATTTTAGAAGTTTGAATGTTAGATCCATGTATCTTTAAATATATCTAACACTACAATCTGTCTTGAGGTGTAAAATGTTATCACATTAATATAATAGCTTTGTCATGTCATGAACATGTATTACTACCTATTCTGTTAAAAGAAGAATTACAGTTGGTCTTATCTGAGATTTTTTTGTATTACAGCAGCGGCTGATCAATTAACTGAACTTAAAGCCCTTCAGAGCGTACTGATGGATGCAAATGCAGAGCCTGCCAAGCTATCATATCCATTCATAAAATACATCACAGGAAATTTCTCTCAAGAGATCGGTCGTGGTGGGTTCGGAGTAGTTTACCTGGTATGATTTCTTGATTGTGTTGCAGCTGGTAATTGTACATGCATGTGTTTTCCAATGCAGCAAAATTATCGTGTCAATGCTAAGTTTGTGATATGTTAAGTAAACAGGGAGATCTCGGAACTGGAAGGGTTGCTGTGAAGAAACTTTCCATAATGCAGGGCTTTTTTGAGGCACTCTTTCTGGATGAGATTAATTGTTTAATAAAGGCAAAGCACAATAATATAGTGAGATTTCTAGGTTATTGTGCGGATACATACGGTGAATATGTGCGATTCGATGGAAAGCTTGTGCTTTCAGAGGTACCACAACGGTTGCTATGCTTCGAGTATGTTCCTAATGGAAACCTTCATAAATATCTTGAAGGTAAAGCTTGCAAATTTTTATTTTTGAAGGAGAACTAAAATCTAGTACAAATAGGAGAACAAATTCATGTCCACAAGGACTTGAATTCGATGATGAGACTATACATCCATTTCTCCTGGCTGAGGAACCTAGGTTGATTTCCTAAAGGTTCTGACTTTATCTCCATTACGTCGTAGTTACCTAAACTCTTTTTGAGCATTTAAGCATGTTCTTAAACACCTCCGAAACCTAGGTCATGTAACTTATTTAAATGGGACACATTTTCAGCAAAGTTTAAATTGGCTACATCGGTCCAAACATGACATGCATGACCATAGTACTAGGGACCGGTTGATGACAAGAACAACTCAACCTAACATTGGGATCTGTATGTACACAATCACTAAAACTTCTAGAAAAATCATAACTCATGTTTCAAAAAACTTGTGAACCTTTTTGTGAAAATAGAGGATGAGTAACACATGCATTGTACTGTGACTTAATTTGTGATTGATCTCCATATCACAAATGATCATATTTTCCACCAAAATTCATACATAGGTGTGTCTACCTTTACTTTACATGCCTAAATGTTTTCATAATTTTTTGCTATTGCTATGTTTTTTTCCTGAAATTTCATCAAGGATTCGTTTTTCTTCTCCTTTAGACTGTTAGCACTGTCGGTATGGATAATGCACATTTCACGTACAATGGACCATTGTCATGTTTGTCCAATCAGTTTGTCCTTTCATTTTTTTATTTGAATCATATAATTTCATAGTTGTTATTTTTTGCGCAGTGTGTTATAACTGCGCATTTCAACAACCATCTATTGAACCTTACTAGTCAATCATACATTAGAGTATAAAGTAACTGAACTTCCTTATAGTTTTAGCATCCAATTATAAGAACTGGGAAAATGTTGGTATATACCAATCTTCTGAGGTGTGTTATAACAGGATCTTTCAACAACCACCCCTTTAACCTTACTAGTCAATCATACATTAGAGTATAACCAACTTTGATCTAAAGATCCCGCCTTGGTAATATAATATAAAATTTTGCTTAATGTTGCACATATTCCACTTGTAGTTCTCCACCATTTTCCTGAAGGAGGGTGATTTTTCATAACAAAATTCACTCATAATTCTTCGAGATGAATGGTAAATGTGCCCTGTAATTTGTTGTTGTTGTTGTTGTTGTTGTAGATAAATTTCATAAAGATGAATGGCAAATACGATACCAAATGATTAGGGGCATTTGTCATGGTCTGAACTATCTTCACAACCAACGTATTATTCACTTGGATTTAAAACCCGACAATATTCTTTTGGATGCTCGCATGAATCCAAAAATTACAGACTTCAGGATATCAAGATGCTTTGATGAAGGAATAACTAGAATTTACACTAAAAATGTTCGTGGAACACGGTAAGCCAAGACTATCATAATTTGTTTTTCTTGCTATTTAGTATGGTAAATTTGATTTATGCACATATATTGAAGTTAGCTATCATACTGTCATGCAGGGGAAGTATTGCACCAGAGACCATAGACAGTGGAGAAATAACATTCAAGTCAGACATATATGGTCTGGGTAATATAATCATTCATCTATTAACAGGGCGTAACAAGTATGATTTTGAAAACGTAAGAAGACTTTACTTTACCATTTCAATAGTTTTTCTTAATAATGAACTCAAATCTTGCAGTTCCATACTATAAGATACTACAAGTCACATACTCAGTACAAGTAGCAACAACAGTGTGGATTTTATGTACGAAAGTATATCAGTAGCTCTTAAGAAAATTCATTGCACTCCCTAAGCTCGATATGCATGGAAAAATCAGTTGTTTTATTGGAATAACTTATATTTTATAGTGGCAATATATTAGTTCCACACACCAAACATTCTAAAAAAGTTGCTACGTAGTGTAAATTCACACTCTTCATCTGAAATATAATACTTTGATGGAAGTTTCCGTATATTTATTCTATTATTTTGCTTTTTCACATCTCCATGGTGACAATGGGGAATTTTTTACTCATAAAACTGTAAAAATTTGAGACTTGCATACCTTATTAGTATTTAGTTACAAATAATGCTTTCAAAATATTACAACCACAAGTAACAAGAGCGGTGATGTTTTTTATGGACTATATTTTGAAATCGATGAAACATCTATCATCGTATATTACAAACATATTTTTGGAAGTTATTTAGTTCAGATAATGGTATCACTCATATTCATTTACTACATGTTCCAGATGACAGTGAATTATACTAATAATACTGTTACCATGGTTAACTAATATATTTTGAGAAAAAGTCTGAAATGGCATATATCGTGTATTACATTATGTTCAGCATATGGAACTGTTACGCTTACTGTATGCTTGAACTTTGCAGTGGCATATATCTTTAGATGTGGATGGCCCACAAGTACAGAACTGCATTGACATAGCTATAAAATGTGTGGCTTTTAACCAACATGATAGACCTACAATTGGTGAGATCATGCAGAAGTTGAATGAGATAGAGATTATGTGATTCAAATGGCCAGCACCTTCATTATACTAGATGTAATCATGTTCACGTAGGGATGTATCTGGTGTATACTCCTTTCTTGTAGTGCATCTGTGGGCATTCCACAATATCGTATTCTGTAAAGTAGTAAAGTATATGTGCTTTGCAACAAAAACTAGACGCATGTAACAAATGCAACACGAAGGTCCATGCTTTTGTGTGCAAACAGCTATTCTTCCCCTATTCCACCATGCTACAAGCCTACAACATGTGCAAGAATGACCAGTGTCACAAAGATATATGTGCCTCAAATTCGCCACTCCGACGACGTCCAGCGGAGGCGGCATCTGCTAGTTGCACCGGTTCATTCCCCAGAGAGATACTGTAAACTGTTTTGGACATTTCTCAACTTAGTGAAGAGTTGAGGAGGGCACTATGGACATTAACCAAATACTACCTTTTGACAGTTGTACTTTTGTAAACTGATTAGGACGTAACATAAATTAGTTGCACTGTCGAAGCACTCGGCATGCTCGTTGGTACAGGCATATTTTGTATTGTTTTGCTTGGTGGGTTGATCAACAATCTGCCAAAAGAGGCATTCGAAGCATTTTTACAGTTACGCGTAGCCACCATATCTGGGATTTCCGTTCCAGGAACACAGTTCCGCAGACCGGCCAGCTGGTATTGTCTCAAACTAAGTACACCTTCAGGGTGCAGCTGGTACTATGTTTAAAACGATGGACACAAGTCAGTCGATGCCATCTGGTGTAGCTAACCTCAGCCTATCAAAGGGGGCCATGACGAAAGTCATTGCCAGCCGGCCTATCTCTATCCCTAATAGATCCCACTGCATATTTCGCTTGTGGATTTCAAGGGCTCTTTGAATGTTTGTGCGGCATAGCAAAACAAGTCACTAACATGCAACGAAATTCATGCCAACCCAGAGAGTAAATCGACCAAAGCTGTACTGTTTAAATTGATGGAAACATATAACACTCAAAATTACAGCATGCAAATAGCAAAGCACACAAGAAACTCACAAGCAACGGTCAGGAGAATGCAAAATTGTACCACACAATCGGTTGTGAATGACATCTTCATCAACATCGACGGCCGATCTATGCCTTGCAAGTCAATCAATACTGTTAAACACATTGTATTAGCCCATCTTGTGTACCGCGCCATGTGTGCCTTGAACCTCACGATAGGTGTTGTTAGGTGTTAGTAGTTAGAGATATTTTAGTTTAAATCTCTCTCTACCTCTTATCCCTTTTCCCATGTAATCCTCCTCACGGTTAGCTTGGCTGCCACAACCTGTAAACCTACAAGGGACTCCTCTCGCTCAGATCAACATAACTACATGCGGGCTTCTTATCTAGGAGTTGAGACGCTTCCATCATAGTTTTGCATGGTATCAGAGCAAGCTTCTTAAATCACATCTAGCTCATCTCCCTTGACCTATCACCCCCACCTCTCAACCATGTCCACCTCCACCACTGCCATCACCTCCGGCATGAACTACAACACCTCCAAGCCACTCACTAGGGCGAATTATGTTCTCTGGCGAGCTCAAGCACGATCCCAGATAGGGATGGCAATGGGTTGGGTTTGGACCGGGTGGAGCTGGTCGAAATCCAACCCATGACCCATCCTCCTGCCTTCTACCTGTGACGACCCCGGCTTAATCGTGCACTAACCATACACGCAAATGTACACGATCAGGCCTAAGGACTCACTTGAAGATATCACAAAACAACTCTAAAACATAAATAAAGTCATACAAGCTTTATATTATAAGCCAGGGCCTCAAGGGCTCGAATACATAGCTCGATGGCATACAAGCGTCAGCGGAAGCATCAGATATCTGAGTACATATATTACAGAGTAACAGATAAGCCTTTAGAAAGGCGGGGCAAAATAAAACACTACAATCGAAAGGCGTAGGCCTCCTGCCTAGGACCCTCCGATCCTACTCCTGGTCGTCGGCAAGCTCGTAGAAGTAGCCACCCTTGTGGTAGTAGTGGTAGTCATCGGCGGGGGCAGCAGTCTCAGGGGCTCCGTCGTCTGCTTGCAACAAGTGGAAATGGGGGAAAAGGAAAGCAAAGCAAACGTGAGTACTCATCCGAAGTACTCAGCAAGCAAGGATCTACACTACATATGCATCATTATCAAAGGAAGGGCTGTATTTGTGGACTGGGCTGCAGAAATGCCAGAGTAGAGAGAAGGCCTAGTCCTATCGAAGACAAGCATCTTTAGCATCTTCAGCGGTCTTGCAGCATTAGAAGAGTGCAGATTAGCATAAAGTAAAGTAGTAGTAGTAGTATCATCAACCTCGCCCAGAGATCCTTCCTCGACTCCCTGCGAGAAAGCAATCCCAGAGCCATACTATCCAGTTATCATCTCAAATGTCAGGTTCTAGTTGTATCGATCGGGATACAACTCCGCGTGTCCGTTACCGTAGGACAGGCTATCGATAGATGTTTTCTTCCCAGCAGGGGTGCACCAACTTACCTACCACGCTCAATTAACTCCGGCCGGACACACTTTACTGGGTCATGCCCGGCCTCGGCCAAACGATACGCCGCAACCCGACCGAATACTTAACAGAGAGGTCAGCACGCCGGACTAACCTATGCCCCTAGGGGTTTTGGGCCATCGCCCCGAGCGCTCCTGCACGTTGCGTACACCGCCGGTGAGCAGACCTAGCAACCCCTTAATACAAGCGCGGTTGCGTTCCCAGTCCAACCCAGCGTGTGCCGCTCAGTCGCATGACGTCTATTAAGCTTCGGCTGAAGTATACGATGTAGAACGCGCATACTATGCCCACATGATGGTTAGTGCTATCGGGCCAAAGGCCCCTCGGATCAAATATCCAAATCGTTAGTGGATTGGGGGTGCGGTAACGAGCAGAGACTCACGATCGATGTGACCCCGTCGCCCCGTCTCGAGGACTTGTGGCAAGGGCTAAGAATGCCCAGCCACACCTCGTAATTATCTCGCGGGCACCTTCCAGGTTAACCCGACTTCACATCACTCGCAATTAAGCTCGCGCGGGTACCCCTTAGGGCCGACCCGTCTTTAGTAACATGGTTCAGTGTAAAGTCATAGTAACCATAGTAACCGTGTGCCTAACACCAAGGGGAACCCTGAGGAATCACCCTCGACGGAATTCCACCTGATGTTATCATCAAGGTGAATGAAGGAGGAATCACCCTCGAGGTCCACTCTTGAGGAGTTGCACGACAGTGTCGTTATCGGGAGTGGAGAAGGAGGAATCACCCTCGATGACCATAACCAATGAACTAACCTACAAGGTTAACATCAGAAGTGTTGATGAGGTATCACCCTCGGCACTCGATAGTAACCCAGTAGTGTCGAGCAACTAAGGGGGAAGTGATGTGCGGTGCCGGGGCCTGGTCTTCGATCCCGTTGATCGGGTCTTCTGATAATCCAGCGGGGCAGTCTGGACAAAGAGGGGGTCTCTGATGGGTCTCTCCCCAGCCTATACTAAACAGTTTAGGATAAGCAGGTAGGTAACAACAGCAGGTTACAATAAACAGGCTATGCAACAGAAATAGGATAACAGTAATAGCAGCAGATTCTAATGCAAGCATAAGAGAGATAGAGTAGGCGATATCGGCATGCTCAAAATGGGAGTGCTTGCCTGGAAGCTCTGCGGCAAGGGTCTGGTAGTCAGGAGCGTAGTCGTAGTCCGGAGCTGCGTCGGCCTCGGGGACTACGTCGGTGTCGGGGTCTAACGAAAAAGAAGAGGGGGAGGAAACAGATGAATACACCGCAAACAATGCAACACGGAGCATGCTATGCCTAAGATGCAGTGCAGGGTTGCCGAAAGATATGTCTAAGTCAGTTTAGTTATTTTAGGATTAAAGTGGAATTTCTTAACCGGTGTGTATGCACTAATCTTCTACCGGAATCAGGCTAAAAGTTATGGGTTCTCCTACATAGGGGGTTCCGACATGGAAACAGACGACGGTCAAATTCGTCTCGTCGTTCTGAGCAACTTTCATATATAAAGTTTTTCAATCCGAGCTACGGTTTATTTTCTACATATTTTCAAAGATTTAAACATTTTCTGGAATTTATTTATTTAACAGAAAAGGATTATGACGTCAGCACTGCGTGGAGATGACGTCAGCAGTCAACAGACTCACTGATCAGGTCAAACATGACCTGTGGGTCCAGTGGGACCCACATGTCAGCCTCTGTTAGGACTAACAGTAGATTAACTAACTAACGGGGTTAATTAGGGGTGTGGGCCCCATTGTCAGTGGGTAACTAGTTTAACTAATTAGTTTTAATTATAAAAACATTTATTAGACTAATTAACAGGAGGAGGCCCACATGTCTGTGGCTGGGGGCTGTCCAGTCAGCACGTTGACTGGGTCAACCCAGTCAACGGGGCCCCCAGGGCCCACTAGTCAGCGACCCAGGGGCGGGGCCCACTGAGCCACGTCGGCGTCGGCGTCTGCGCCGGAGAGAGCTCCGGCGACCATTTGCGCGGGGGCCAAACGCCGGAGCTCGTCGAAAAACCACTATAGAGGCCCGTTTGGCGCGCGGTTAGGTTCATTCGAACGGGCTCTCGCCCGCGCATCGATCTATGGCGGCGGTTTGATCGGAAACAGCCAAAGACGGCGGTGGCTAACGGCGGAGCGGACGCCGGAGATCGGGCGCTAGTGGAAACGGAGCTAGGAGGCACGGGGAGGCACACACGCGTGCTCATTGGGCTCCTGGGAGCACCAGGAGCACGGCGGAGGCCTCAGGCAATCGCGACAAGGGCCATGGCCACGACCACGAGCTTGTCGGCAGCGAACAGAGCTCGGGCGCGGCAGCAGCTAGCTACGACTTGTGAAAAGGCTAACGGAGGGGAGAAGGAGACGGAGGAGCTCACCTAGCGGCACGCACGAGGGCCCTTGGAAGTTTAGGAGCAGCAGATCGTCGCCGGAGAAGAAGGGGATCGCCGGCGACTGAGGTTGAAGACGAGGTCATGGGGCTGGGTACAGGGGTTCCTGGCTCGGCCTGGTTGCACCAGAAGAGGAGGAAGAAGCAGGCGGAGCTCCCGGACACGTTGGCGAGGCACGGGGAGCCCTGTGGATACGCGGATGACGGCGGACGGCGGCGACCTCGCTTGGCCTCGATGAATCTGAGGGAGAGGAGGAGCGGAGCGAGCGAGAGAGAGGGGGAGAAGTGATGGAGAAGGGCCAGGGGGGAGGAACGGGGCCGGGTCCTTATCCCCTCGACGAGCCGCGGCGTCGGTGGATGGCGCGCTGTCGACGCACTGCCGGCGCGCGCGCGCTCGTCCACGGCGGCGATGACACGCAAGTGAAGGAGAGAGAGAGATGGGCCGGACCAGGCACTGCGCACTTGGGCCCAGTGCACAGTGACCTTTCCCTTTTCTTTCTTTTATGTTTTTGCTTTTCTTTTTACAGAGAAGGTTTTGGAATATTTTGAACCTCCAAATGGATTTGCAAAAATGTGAAACTTGCTAACACCAGTGTATTGCAATATCCAGCACTGCCACAAAAAGTTTGGGCATTTTTGGAACCCATTTGAATTTATTAAAAAATGAATAGGGTATTTTAAGTGTTGTTTTGACTGTTAAAATGCATAGACCCATTTAGAGTTGATGATGATGTTGTGTTCCTTAACAGCAAATGGTTTTGGAATATTTGCTATAAGGTGACCATTTTCCAACATGTTTTGAGCAACTTCATTTTTGCACTTCTGGATTTGAGTTGATTTTCAGAGAAGGATTTGAATTGAATCTTTAACCAATGTATCTAAGCACTGCAAATGAAGGTGACTTGGCATTATTAGCAGTGTGTCACAGTGCTAGGTTACATAGGGGTGTTACAAATTCTCGTCCTCTAAAAGAAATTCTCGTCCCGAGATTTCAGGAGGTAGAAGGAAAGAGGTCGGGGTATTCCTTGCGAATATGATCCTCGCATTCCCAAGTGGCTTCATCTTCAGTATGATTCGACCACTGCACTTTCAGGAATTTGGTCGTCTTCTGACAAGTCCGACGTTCAGCTTCATCGAGAATGCGGATCGGATGCTCCTTATAAGAAAGATCATCTTGCAATTCGAGCATCTCGTGATTCACTGCGCGGTGCGGAGATTCCTTGAAGCATTTACAAAGTTGCGACACATGGAATACGTCGTGGATATGAGAGAATTGTGGCGGCAACTCCAGTTTATATGCCACCTGTCCACGTCTAGCAACAATGCGAAAGGGGCAATGTAGCGTGGAGCTATCTTGCCCTTGATTCCGAAATGATGAGTGCCCTTCATAGGAGTGACACGCAAATAAGCTTGATCACCTGGTTGATAGGTCAAACCCCATCGTTTGCGATCATAGTTGCTCTTCTGGCGGTCCTGAGCTGCCTTGAGATTTTCTCGGACAATACGGACTTATTCTTCGGCGTGTTGAATAATGTCCGGTCCCACGAGTGGTCGTTCCCTAGTTTCTGACCAATTCAGAGGGGTTCGACACTTACGTCCATAAAGCACTTCGAAGGGGGCCATTTTTAAGCTGGCTTGATAGCTGTTGTTATAAGAGAATTCGGCAAACAGAAGAGATTCTTCCCACTTCTTACTGAACGATATAACACAAGCCCGAAGCATATCTTCAAGCACTTGATTAACACGCTCGACCTGGCCTTGGGACTGAGGATGATAAGCCAAACTCCAGGTAATGTGAGTTCCCATGGCTTCTTGGAAACTTTCCCAGAATTTGGAAGTGAAGAGACCGCCACGGTCCAAACTGATCTCCTTCGGAATACCGTGAAGTGATACAATTCTGGAGATATCTAACTCTGCTAACTGACTAGCAGTGATAGTCTCCTTGACAGGCAGAAAATGTGCAACTTTAGAGAGTTGGTCGATGGCGACAAGAACAGCATCGTGACCCTTCTGTGACTTGGGAAGGCTAGTAATGAAATCCATTTGAAACTTATCCCATTTCCATAGAGGAATCGGAAGCGGTTGCAGAATTCCAGCAGGCTTCTGATGTTCTGCTTTGACGCGATGGCAAACGTCATATTCGGCAACATATCGAGCAATATCCTGCTTCATTTTGGACCACCAGTACCTTTGATGAAGATCACGATACATCTTGGTACTACCCGGATGGATAGACAGCGGTGTATCATGTGCCTCCTTCATGACTTTGTCAGTCATAAGTTCGAAGCGAGGTACCACAATGCGGTCTCTGAAGTACAAGGTTCCATCTTCAGCAACCGAGAAATCCATGTACTTCTCAAGGTGAAGCTCTTTCTTCATCAGATCAATTTCATCATCTTTAGCTTGTGCATACTTAACAACTTTCTCAAGATCTGGTTGTACCATAAGGTTATTAAGAGAACCCTGGGGAACAATACGCAGATTTAGTTTGCTCAGTTCTGCATAAAGATGAGGTTGAGCTCGCCTAACCATGAGGTTGTTGCAATAGGACTTGCGGCTCAAGGCATCAGCCATCACATTAGATTTGCCAGGGGGTATAAGAAATACCACAGTCATAGTCCATAATTGTTTCCAACCATAGCTGTTGACGGAGATTGAGATCCGGCTGAGTAAACAAGTACTTCAGACTCTGATGATCGGTATAAATCTCACACCGATTACCGAGAAGGTAGTGTCGCCACTGCTTCAAAGCATAGATCACAGCAGCAAGTTCGAGATCATGCACTGGATAGTTTTCTTCATGCGCACGCAATTGTCGCGAGGCATATGCAATTACTCTTCGTTCTTGCATCAGGACACAGCTTAATCCTTGACGATAGGCATCGCAAAAGATTACAAAGTCCTTGCGTGAATCTGGAGGAGCAAGCACTGGAGCAGAAGTTAGCTTGTCCTTGAGGGTCTGGAAACTTTCCTGACATTTGTCTGTCCACTCAAACTTAACGCCTTTGTGAAGCAGATTAGTCAAGGGTTTGGCAATCTTGGAAAAGTTCTGGACGAATCGGCGGCAATAGCTTGCAAGGCCGAGAAAACTTCTCACTTGCTTGGCATTCTTCGAAGGAGTCCAGTCAAGGATAGCCTGAACACGCTCCGGGTTAACGGCGATACCGTCCTTGGAAATCACATGTCCAAGGTAGGTTACTTCAGAAAGCCAGAATTCACATTTGGAGTACTTGGCATACAACTTGTGTTCACGAAGCCTTTCCAGAACAAGACGAAGGTGTTCAGCGTGTTCTTCCTTATTCTTGGAATATACCAGAATACCATCCAGATAAACCACGACGAACTTGTCGAGGTAATCCATGAAGATGTTATTCATCAGGCGGGAGAACGTAGCTGGAGCATTTGTTAAACCAAACGACATAACGGTGTACTCATAGGAACCATAATGAGTAACAAAGGCAGTCTTCGGAATATCCTATTCACGGACACGGATCTGGTGATAACCCAACCTCAAGTCAAGTTTAGAGAACACCGATGATCCAGCAAGTTGATCGTATAAATCATTGATCCGAGGAAGCGGATATTTATTCTGAATGGTTGCCTGGTTGATAGGATGGTAATCTTGAACCAACCTATTCGTACCATCTTTCTTCTTGACAAAGAGAGAAGGTGCTCCCCAGGCAGAGGAACTAGGGCGGATGAAACCCTTCTTAAGTGACTTGTCGATTTCTTACTTAAGCTCGAGAAGGTGGTGCGGAGGCATCTTATAAGGATGCTTCGCAATAGGGGTAGTGCCAGGCTTCAAGTGGATGACGAACTCGACAGCTCTAGCAGGGGGTATTCCTGTAAGTTCTTCTGGAAAAATATCCTGAAAGTCACAAACGACTGGAATGTTTTCGATCCCCTCAAGCAGAGAAGCGTTTAACGCATTCAAGGCATAAATCTGAGCCTTGGCATTCTGAGTGATATGAGCATGATAATTCACTATCTCATCTGATGGGTGTAGGAGGTGTACAACTTTAGTGGCACAATTGATTGAGGCATAGTGAGCCTTCAACCAATCCATTCCCAGAATAAGATCAATGTTGGAATTATTCAGAATAATGGGGAAGGCCTGAAAATTCCTCTCTTCAATCACAACAGTGACTTCGGGGCTGAATATGGTGGCTTGGCACCGACCCGCGGGAGTGTTTACTACTAATGGATGGTGTAGCATTTCACATTTAACATCATGCAAGAGTGCAAATTGTTCTGACATGAATGAATGCAATGCTCCTGAATCAAATAAAACTGAAGCTGGTACTAAATTAACAAAGAGAGTACCCATCACAGTTTCTGGTTGATCCTGAGCTTCAGCCATGTTGACGTGATAGTTCTGTCCATGACCATAAGAAGGCCTGGCATTGTTGTAACGAGGCTGATTAATTCCACGGCCAGCAGGAGGAAGTGCTAGCTGATTCTGACCCTGAGAACAGTCTCTGGCACGGTGACCTGGCTGGCCACACTTGAAGCAGAGTCCACTGTCTGGACATGGTGCAGGAGCTCGAGGTGGTGCAGCTCGAAGAGGCTGCCTCGGTGGTGGAGGAGGCAGACGAGATGCAGCACATGCATGCCTGTACACTGGAGCTGTGGGACGGTACATGCTGTGAGGAATCCAGATGCGGCGCTTCTGCGAAGACGAGCCCGAAGATGAGCCCGCTTCACGGGTGCGTCCGGTCGCTTCCTTGTGCTTCTTCAGACCAGTCTCGACCGTAATAGCCTTGTTCACCAAAGTGGCGAAGTCGGGATAGTCTTGGACGAGCAGGGCTAGCTGAATGTCATGGTGTAACCCTTCACGGAACTTCTCCTGTCTATGAGCATCAGTGGGGATGTCTTTGATAACCCACAAGTATAGGGGATCGCAACAGTTTTCGAGGGTAGAGTATTCAACCCAAATTTATTGATTCGACACAAGGGGAGCCAAAGAATATTCTCAAGTATTAGCAGCTGAGTTGCCAATTCAACCACACCTGAAAGACTTAATATCTGCAGCAAAGTATTTAGTAGCAAAGTAGTATGGAAGTAACGGTAACAGTGGCAAAAGTAACAGTAGCAATTTTGTAGTAATCGTAACAGTGGCAATGGAAAAGTAACTTAGCAAAGATCAATATGAAACGAGCTCGTAGGCAATGGATCAATGATGGATAATTATGTCGGATGGCATTCATCATGTAATGGTTATAACATAGGGTGACACAGAACTAGCTCCAATTCATCAATATAATGTAGGCATGTATTCCGTATATAGTCATACGTGCTTATGGAAAAGAACTTATGTGACATCTTTTGTCCTACCCTCCCGTGGCAGCGGGGTCCTATTGGAAACTAAGGGATATTAAGGCCTCCTTTTAATAGAGTACCGGACCAAAGCCTTAGCACTTAGTGAATACATGAACTCCTAAAACTATGGTCATCACCGGGACTGGTCCCGACTATTGTCACTCCGGGGTTGCCGGATCACAACACGTAGTAGGTGACTATAACTTGCAAGATAGGATCAAGAACACAAATATATTCATGAAAACATAATAGGTTCAGATCTGAAATTATGGCACTCGGGCCCTAGTGACAAGCATTAGGCATAGCAAAGTCATAGCAACATCAATCTTAGAACATAGTGGATACTAGGGATCAAACCCTAACAAAACTAACTCAATTACATGGTAAATATCATCCAATCCATCACGGCCCAGCAAGCCTACGATGGAATTACTCATGCACGGCGGTGAGCATAATGAAATTGGTGATGGAGGATGGTTGATGATGATGATGGCGACAGATTCCCCTCTCCGGAGCACCGAACGGACTCCAGATCTACCCTCCCGAGGAAGAACAGGGCTTGGCGGCGGCTCCGTATCGTAAAACGCGATGAATCCTTCTCTCTGATTTTTTTCTCCCCGAAAGAGAATATATGGAGTTGGAGTTGAGGTCGGTGGAGGTCCAGGGGGCCCACAAGGTCAGAGGGCGCGTCCCCCACCCTTGTGACCAGGGTGTGGGCCCCCTTCACTTCATTCTTTCGCCAATATTTTTTATTAATTCCAAAAGTTATCTCCGTGAAGTTTCATGTCATTCCGAGAACTTTTTATTCTGCACAAAAATAACACCATGGCAATTCTGCTGAAAACAGCGTCAGTCCAGGTTAGTTCCATTCAAATCATACAAGTTAGAGTCCAAACCAAGGGCAAAAGTGTTTCGAAAAGTAGATACGACGGAGACGTATCAACTCCCCCAAGCTTAACCCATTGCTTGTCCTCAAGCAATTCGGTTGACAAACTGAAAGTGATAAAGAAAAACTTTTACAAACTCTGTTTGATCTTGTTGTTGCAAATATGTAAAGCCATCATTCATGTTTTCAGCATAGATCATGAACTAACCACATTCACAATAACTTTTAGGTCTCACCATTACTCATATCAAATGGCATAATCAACTAGCGAGCAATAATAATAAATCTCGGATGACAACACTTTTTTCAAAACAATCATGATATGCTATAACAAGATGGTATCTCGCTAGCCCTTTCTGAAACCGCAAAACATAAATGCAGAGCACCCCTGAAGATCATGGACTGACTAGACATTGTAATTCATGGTAAAAGAGATCCAGTCACAGTCATACTCAATATAAATTAATAGCAATGCATACAAATGACCGTGGTGCTCTCTAACTGGTGCTTTTTATAAGAGGATGATGACTCAGCAATAAAAGTAAATAGATAGGCCCTTCGCAGAGGGAAGCAGGGATTTGCAGAGGTGCCAGAGCTCGAGTTTTTGAAATAGAGATAAATGATACGTCTCCAACGTATCTATAATTTTTTATTGTTCCATGCTGTTATATTATCATTCTTGGATGTTTTACAATCATTTTATAGTCATTTTATATCATTTTTTGGTATTAACCTATTGACAAAGTGCCAAGTGCCAGTTGCTATTTTTTGCATGTTTTTTACATCGCAGGAAATCAATACCAAACGGAGTCCAAATGCAGCGAAACTTTTCAAGGATTTTTTTTGGACCAGAAGACATCCAATGGGCCAGAGAAGAGCCTTGGGGGTGCTCCGAGGGGAGCACAACCCACTAGGGCGCGCCTGGAGGCCCAGGCGCGCCCTGGTGGGTTGTGCCCACCTGGGGTGCCCCCCGAACCGCCTCTTTACTCTATAAATACCCCAATATTCCAGAAACCCTAGGGGAGTCGACGAAAATCAATTCCAACCGCCGCAGAGTCCAGAACCACCAGATCCAATCTAGACACCATCATGGAGCGGTTCACCACTTCCATTGGTGCCTCTCCGATGATGCGTGAGTAGTTCTTTGTAGACCTACGGGTCCGTAGTTAGTAGCTAGATGGCTTTCTCTCTCTCGTTTGATTCTCAATACAATGATCTCTTGGAGATCCATATGATGTAACTCTTTTTGCGGTGTGTTTGTTGAGATCCGATGAACTTTGAGTTTATGATCACATCTATCTTTTTATCCATGAAAGTTATTTGAGTCTTCTTTGATCTCTTATATGCATGATTGCTTATAGGCTCGTATTTCTTCTCCGATATTTGGGTTTTGTTTGGCCAACTTGATCTATTTATCTTGCAATGGGAAGAGGTGCTTTGTAGTGGGTTCGATCTTACGGTGCTTGATCCCAGTGACAGAAGGGAAACCGACACGTATGTATCGTTGCTACTAAGGATAAAACGATGGGGTCTATTTCTACATAAATAGATCTTGTCTACATCATGTCATCGTTCTTATTGCATTACTCCGTTTCTCCATGAACTTAATACACTAGATGCATGCTGGATAGCGGTCGATGTGTGGAGTAATAGTAGTAGATGCAGGCAGGAGTCGGTCTACTAATCTTGGATGTGATGCCTATATAATGATCATTGCATGGATATCATCATGATTATTTGAAGTTTTATCAATTGCCCAACAGTAATTTGTTCACCCACCGTTTGCTATTTTTCTCGAGAGAAGCCACTAGTGAAACCTACGGCCCCCGGGTCTCTTCTTTAATATATTTGCTTTCAAGATCTGTTTTGCTATTCGCTCTTTTCTTTATTTGCAACTTTTATTTTTAGATCTATTAAACCAAAAATACAAAAATACCTTGCTGCAATTTATTTTTATTTGGCGTTTGATCTATCAAATTATTACAACTCTCTCAGGTCCGTTTGCCAATTTCTGGCACCGTCACTAGAAAGGGATTGACAACCCCTTTAACACGTCGGGTTGCCAGTATTTGTTATTTGTGTGCAGGTGTTGTTTACGTTGTGTTGCTTGGTTCTCCTACTGGTTCGATAACCTTGGTCTCATCACTGAGGGAAATACCTACCGTTGGTGTGCTGCATCATCCCTTCCTCTTTGGGGAAATACCGACGTAGTTCAAGCCGCAATCAAAACGAATTTCTGGCGCCGTTGCCGGGGAGGATCTTCAACATATACCAGGTTCCTAATCACAAATCTCATCTCCTCGGAATTTACATTATTTGCCATTTGCCTCTCGTTTTCCTCTCCCCCACTTCACAAAAATTTGCCGTTTTGTTCGCCCTCTTTTTCGTTCGCCATTTTTTCCGTCAGATTTATCTTGTGTGCAATTTTGTTTGCCACTTTTTGTCGTTATGGATAGTTCTTCCTCTATTGCGTGCACTCCCGAGAACGAAGTTCTCAACTTTAAAGAAAGGGGAGGAGAGAATTTAAAAGATTCTTGGTATAGAATTTGCAATGCTCATAATAGATCTATCCGTAAGCAGTCTACCATTGTTCTTCTTAACTGTTTTTATGTGGGCATCACCACTTGGTATAGATTCGTCCTTGATACGATTACCGGTGGAAATTTCTTGATGTGTCCCTCTCTTGATGCTTTTAATGCTATGGGAAATTTAGTAGGATCACCACCTCTTATGATTAATGAAACAACTCTGACTCTTCAGCATGTTATGGAAAGATTAGATGCTATTGAAAAGAAAATGCTTACTGAAGAGCATATTGAAAACTTAGATAAAAATATGCATAATTTTGCCACTAAAATTGGGTCAAAAGCGGGAGAATTTTTTAAGTTGCTAAAAGAAAAGGGGACCGTAATTCATGAAAGGATTGAAGAAAGCCCGTCTCGGATTGATAAACTAGAAGAAATCTTTAGTAATCTAAGTACGGCTTTTGCTTCCGCCAAAACTCCCGTAAAGATTGGCAAGACTACTCAAGTTACTAAAAACAAGGGTGCAACTTCTAGTAATGATAAAGGAGATCTTAAGATGATTAGTATCCATCCCAATTTTATTGAAGTGATAAGAGACCCTATTTGCAAGGATGAATTTTTCAATCTCGTGCCTAGAAGTATTGTCGTTGATAATTTATATGCTAATTCCTTGAAGAATTCTAAGTGTTTTATTATAGAGTTGGAGACCAAAGATGACAAAACTTAGATCCTTGCTTTATGCCTAGCTAGGGGCGTGAAACAATAGCACTTGTTGGGAGGCAACCCAATGAATAAAATTTATTTTTACCTTTTGCTTTCTGTTCTTGAGTGTTTGCACAATTATGCTACTGTTATAATTGTGTTTTTTGTGTTTTAATTAGTGTTTGTGCCAAGTAAAGCCTTTAGGATTATGTTTGGTGATAGTTGATTTGATCTTGTTGGAAAACAGAAACTTTTGCGTCCAGAAAAATAATTGTTTAGAATTTCACAAGCAACGAAAAATTATGAATTTTTTAAAAAAGACTTATATACCAATTGTCTCTGTTGTCCTAATTTTTCAGAATTTTTTGAGTTTCAGAAGTATTCGAAATATTCAGATTGCTACAGACTGTCCTGTTTTTGACAGATTCTATTTTCGTTGCGTTGTGTGCTTGTTTTGATGATTCTATGGTTTTCTTTGATGAGTTTTTGCCATAGAAAAGTTGGAATACAGTAGATATAATGCAAAAATAAAATATGAATTGGTTTGCTACAGTACTTATAGTAGTGATTTGCTTTCTTATACTAACGGATCTCACGAAGGTTTTGTTGAGTTTTGTGTGATTGAAGTTTTCAAGTTTTGGGTTATCTTACGATGGATGAAGGAATAAGGAGTAAGAAGAGCCTAAGCTTGGGGATGCCCATGGCATCCCAAGCTATTATCCAAAGAGAAGCAAACAACTAAGATTGGGGATGCCCCGAGTGGCATCCCCTCTTTCTTCTAACGACCATCGGTATCTTACTCGAAGCTATATTTTTATTCGTCACATACTATGAGTTTTGCTTGGAGCGTCTTGTATGATATGAGTCTTTGCTTGTTTTGCTTTATGTTCTAAGTTATGAATCCTTGCTGTACACACTTATTTGAGAGAGCCAAAATTATGCCATGACTTGTTAGAATTGCTCTCTATGCTTCACTTAAATTTTTATGAGCTATGGATTTGCTCTAGTGCTTCACTTATATCTTTTTGAGCACGGCGTGCTTTAGTATTTTTGAAGAAATGCTCTCATGCTTCACTTAGATTTATTTGGGAGTTAGTTATTTTTTTTCTTGCTTCACTTAAATTAATTTGAGAGAAAGAAATATTATGCTCATGATCTTCACTTATATTTGTTTGAGCTTATCAAAAGCAACACATGAAAATTAGTCCCAAAGTGATAGATATCCAAGAAGGATATAATAAAAACTTTCATGAAGATCATTGGACAAAATAAACTTGATTCCTTGTAATAGTTTTGAGATATGATGATGTGATATGTGAGTTATGTTGATGAGTAATTGTGCTTTAGTAAGAATATTGGTGTTAAGGTTTGTGATTCCCTATGCAAGCACGATAGTCAATAGTTATGCAATGAAATTATATCCTACTTATGGTGCATTATTCGTTGTTAGTTATGCTTAATGCTCGCTTATGAGATTATTCGTTTTTTGGTTGGTCGCTTCTCAATCTTTTGCTAGCCTTCATTTTGCACTAAGTATGATCACTACTTGTGCATCCAAAACCCTTGAAACCAGTTTTGCCACATGAGTCCACTATATCTACCTATATGCGGTATTCTCTTGCCGTTCTAAACAAATTTGTATGTGCCATCTCTAATTTTCAAAATAAACTTCTCTTTTGTGTGTTCGTACCGCTCGCGAGGCGGTAAGGGGTGGCTAATATTTTCCATGCTAGATGTGTTATTCTCACGATGAGTGTTTATTCACTTGTCATTGCACGAGAGTAAGGCAAAGGTATTAGGGATGCCCAGTCCCGAAATGAAAAATGAATTTACTTTATGTTGTCAAATAATAAATTCCTTGGAAAGTGTTGGTATGGAGGGCACCCGTGGATACGGTTAGCCATGGAAAGTGAAAGAAATGGTGGAAAAAGGAATAAACTTTATTTTCTGTTTGGGAACCGCCTATGATATATCTAGCATCGAAAGTGTTGGGAACTCTAAGTCATTTTCGTTGGTGGGAAAAGCACACCTCCCAAAATGTTTTTTATCTCTAAGTTTTTCGCTTTGAGCTCTGGCACCTCTACAAATCCCTACTTCCCTATGCGAAGGGCCTTTCTTTACTTTATGCAATTTTTATTTTGAGTCTCCATCTTCTCTTATAAAGCACCAACTAAGGGGCACTATGATCGTACTTGAGCATTGGGTATAGCTAATATGCGAGTGTGTTTCATGAATGGATCAATGATTGAGCATAATGGGCTAGGGATAACTTATTTTAGCGTTGATATTTTGAAAGACATGTTTGCTTGTTGATATGCTTGAGTATTTAAGTTATCATGTCAAAACTAGACTACTGCTTTGAATCAAATAAAAGTCCAAATGTCCATGCTATAAAGCAAAGAATATGTGATGACATGTTAGGCAGCATTCCACATCAAAAATTCTGTTTTTATCATTTACCCACTCGAGGACGAGCAGGAATTAAGCTTGGGGATGCTGATACGTCTCCAACGTATCTATAATTTTTGATTGTTCCATGCTGTTATATTATCATTCTTGGATGTTTTACAATCATTTTATAGTCATTTTATATCATTTTTTGGTACTAACCTATTGACATAGAGCCAAGTGCCAGTTGCTATTTTTTGCATGTTTTTTACATCGCAGGAAATCAATACCAAACGGAGTCCAAACGCAGCGAAACTTTTTGTAGATTTTTTTGGACCAGAAGACATCCAATGGGCCGGAGAAGCGCCTGGGGGTGCTCCGAGGGGAGCACAACCCACCAGGGCGCGCTGGTGGGTTTTGCCCACCTCGGGTGCCCCCTGAACCGCCTCTTTACTCTATAAATACCCCAATATTCCAGAAACCCTAGGGGAGTCGACGAAAATCAATTCTAGCGGCCGCAGAGTAAAGAACCACCAGATCCAATCTAGACACCATCATGGAGGGGTTCACCACTTCCATTGGTGCCTCTCCGATGATGCGTGAGTAGTTCTTTGTAGACCTACGGGTCCGTAGTTAGTAGCTAGATAGCTTTCTCTCTCTTGTTTGATTCTCAATACAATGATCTCTTGGAGATCCATATGATGTAACTCTTTTTGTGGTGTGTTTGTTGGGATCCGATGAACTTTGAGTTTATGATCAGATATATCTTTTTATCCATGAAAGTTATTTGAGTCTTCTTTGATCTCTTATATGCATGATTGCTTATAGCCTTGTATTTCTTCTCCGATATTTGGGTTTTGTTTGGCCAACTTGATCTATTTATCTTGCAATGGGAAGAGGTGCTTTGTAGTGGGTTTGATCTTACGGTGCTTGATCCCAGTGACAGAAGGGGAACCGACACGTATGTATCGTTGCTACTTAGGATAAAATGATGGGGTCTATTTCTACATAAATAGATCTTGTCTACATCACGTCATCGTTCATATTGCATTACTCCGTTTCTCCATGAACTTAATACACTAGATGCATGCTGGATAGCGGTCGATGTGTGGAGTAATAGTAGTAGATGCAGGCAGGAGTCGGTCTACTAATCTTGGACGTGATGCCTATATAATGATCATTGCCTGGATATCGTCATGATTATTTGAAGTTTTATCAGTTGCCCAACAGTAATTTGTTCACCCACCGTTTGCTATTTTTCTCGAGAGAAGCCACTAGTGAAACCTACGGCCCCCGGGTCTCTTCTTTAATATACTTGCTTTCAAGATCTGTTTTGCTATTCGCTCTTTTCTTTATTTGCAACTTTTATTTTCAGGTCTATTAAACCAAAAATACAAAAATATCTTGCTGCAATTTATGTTTATTTGGCGTTGGATCTATCAAATTATTACAACTCTCTCACGTCTGTTTGCCAATTTCTGGCACCGTTACCCGAAAGGGATTGACAACCCCTTTAACACGTCGTGTTAGGAGTATTTGTTATTTGTGTGCATGTGTTGCTTACGTTGTGTTGATTGGTTCTCCTACTGGTTTGATAACCTTGGTCTCATCACTGAGGGAAATACCTACCGTTGTTGTGCTGCATCATCCCTTCCTCTTTGGGGAAATACCGACGTAGTTCAAGCCGCAATCAATATATAATATTTTGAGCGGCATGCTTTCATTGTCAACATAACAACCAAGAGATCTCGGTATCTTCCATGCGACATACATTATAGGAGGTTCCCAAACAGAATGGTAAAGTTTTTACTCCCCCACCACCAACAAGCACACTCCACGGCTGGTCCGAAACAACGGGTACCGTCCAACTAACAACAATCCTGGGGGAGTTTTGTTTGCAATTATTTTGATTTGATTTGAGCATGGGACTGGGCATCCCGATTACCAGCCATTTTCTCGTGAATGATGAGCGGAATCCACTCATCGTGAGAATAACCCACCTAGCATGGAAGATATTGACAGCCCTAGTCGGTACATGAGCGATTCGAGCATACAAAACAGATTATCATTTGAAGGTTTAGAGTTTGGCACTTGCAAATTTACTTGGAACGGCAGGTAAATACCGCATATAGGAAGGTATGGTGGACTCATATGGAATAACTTTGGGTTTATGAAAGTGGATGCACAAGCAGTATTCCCGCTTAGTACAAGTGAAGGCTAGAAAGAGACTGGGAAGCGACCAACTAGAGAGCGACAACAGCCATAAATATGCGTTGAGATTAACTAACATTGAGTGCAAGCATGAGTAGGATATAAATCACCATGAACATAAATACCGTAGAGGCTATGTTGATTTTGTTTCAACTACATGCGTGAACATGTGCCAAGTCAAGCCACTCGAATCATTCAAAGGAGGATACCATCCTATTATACTACATCACAACCATTTTAATTTCCATGTTGGCACGCAAGGTAAACCATTATAAACTCCTAGCTGATTAAGCATGGCATGAATAACTATAATCTCTAATTGTCATTGCAAACTTGTTTCATTCATAATAGGCTGAATCAGGAATGATGAACTAATCATATTTACAAAAACAAGATAGGTCGAGTTCATACCAGCTTTTCCTCATCTCAATCATTTCATCATATATCGTCATTATTGCTTTTCACTCGCACGACCGAACGGTGTGGACAATAATAAGAGTGCACGTGCATTGGACTAAGCTGGAATCTGCAAACATTTATTCAAAGGAGAAGACAAGGTAATATGGGCTCTTTGTTAGATCAACAATAATGCATATGAGAACCACTCAACATTTTCATCGTGGTCTTCTCCTATCGACCCCCAAAGAAAAGAAAAGAATTTCAAAGAAACACACTGAAATGTTTTTGGAGTTTTTGTTTTTCTGAAGAAAGTAAAATAAGAACGAGAAAAACTATTTACACGGGAAAGCTCCCAACAAGCAAAAGAAGAATGAGAAACCGTTTTGGGTTTTCTTTTAATATTACAACTAAGCATGCATAGAAAGTAAACTAACTGAAACTAATCTTTTTTTGGGTTTTTATTAAGGTTTTTTAAACACACAAGAAGAAAGCGGGAAAAAGAAATAAACTAGCATGGATAATACAATGAAAAAGTATGAGCACCGACAACTGAAATGAGTGTGTGAACATGAATGTAATGTCGGTGAGAAATACGTACTCCCCCAAGCTTAGGCTTTAGGCCTAAGTTGGTCTAAGGCCACGACTGGCCCAGATTGTATGCGACTTCATAGTTGGGGTTGTACTGTGCTGCGGCAGCTACCGCTTGGCGAGCTGCTTCCTGGAGACGAGCAACCTCCGCTGTTCTTTCATACCCATTTGCCTCCTCTCTAGTTATAAATCCCGCTTTCTCTAAAAATGTCAGGGCTACCCAGTGGCCCCTACCCGTGGAGTAAATCCCGCGATATCCGTATCTCGATCTGGGTGTACCAATTTTCGGTACTTTTAACTCGGTTGTTTTCAACCACGGGGTTAAAACCCAACCCAGAGGTTTATTTTTCCAGGAGGCATAATTTTTGTTCCGAGCTAACCCTAGGAATCTCGAGGACGAGATTCTCTTAAGGGGGGAAGGTTTGTAACACCCCAAAAATCGGGTTATCGATTTTTGTGCTGTTATTCCTTCCTAGCTTTTCTCTCCCGAATTTTTTCCTCTGGAATCTGGTGAATGACCAGGTGAATTCAGACAATCCTCAGCCTCTCCATGAATTTTCCATGCTCCTGTGCCAGTCAAGTTCCCGTCTGTAAACCCCGAACCTCATTCAATCCCTAGTTCCAAAATATCGGAACTGGAAATCCTGCCTTTGCGTTTACAAAGGAACTATCATTTTTCTTGCTCAGTTGATCCTCCCAAAATTTCCGGAGATCATCCTTCACTCATAAACCCTAGATGTGCAAAAATATTGCCAAGTCATATGCAATATTTCTCATCTAGAATTAATTCCTTTTTCTTCCTTTCCGAGGAATTAAATCCAGAATAATATCTATCCATCTCCTAAGATCATGAAAACTTGTGGAGATATTCTTTGTGATCATATTGAGCTCTCTTAAAAATATTGGCCGTAATTAAATAGGGGAAATTGCATTTTCCTATTTAAAGCTAATATATCAATTTGGGGCCTTTCCAAAGGAACTACCATTTTGGTAGTTGGAAAAAATCCCAAATAATTTGTGGAGCTTGTCCTACCCCTATATTCACTATTTCCATCAAGATCTCAAGTTCCACCCATTAAATTTTGAGCACAACACCACTTTGCAAATTCTGTTCAGATTTTCAGTTTGCAAAGGAAGTGCTTGATTCCTTGATCTCCTTGGGCTGAAATTTTGCAGGGTGATTCATTATGACATATTACCCCTGTATACCAAAAATGAGCTCATTCCATCAAGCCAATCTTCCTCAGTAAATTATCTAAGTTTCTGTCCAGATTGCATCTCTGTGAAGGAAGTACCCTCATAGATGATCAATTTGAGCTGAAACTTTTCCAGACAGTTCCTATGACCATATCATCACTCTACACCAAGAATCATTCAAATCCATATAGCCATTTGACCCCAGCATCATCATTTGCGTTTCTGGTCAGTGGGCAAGGTTACAAAGGAAGTACCAGCTAGCATTGTCCATTTGTGCCCAAATTTTGCCAGCATGACTACCTTAGTGGATGACTCACCCCTGCCCAAGATCATGCCCATGGGTGCAATGTGGTGGCCACACCACATGACAAACACCTTGCTGCCAGTTGTTGTTTGACCTTGGTGCAGTCACACCAGAGCCCCCTGTTCTTGGTTGAGGGGTCAAGTCAGCTCAGTGATGCGTGTGGAAACCTCCAGACATCGTTTGGCATCGAGCAAGACGTGGCAAGGCGATGGCCGCGTGGTGACCGCGACAAATACAGGTACAGCGGGCGCCCTGTGCATTGGAGCTCTCGGGAGGCCACCTCCAGTGGGTTCTAGCTTGTTCGGGAGCGCCGACGAGCTCCCCACCATGTGCGTGAGTCTTCCAGGGCCCTCTTCCCCTCGTCTCGAAGCTCGTAGCCGCCTCTGCCGATCTCGTTTCTCGCCGGACGTCGCCGCTTCGCCGTGGCTCTGGAAGCTGCTGCGTCCGTCACGAGACCCCCCCTCCCTCAGCTATAAATAGCGCCTTCCGGAGCCCCTCCCGTCGACCAGCAGCCCCAGTCCCTCCCCAGCTCTTCCCCTTGAGCTCCCCTAGCTCTCTGTCTTCGCCAATGGCAGAAGCTCTGTCGCCGATCTTCCTCGGTCGCTCCCCGCGCCCAGGCCTTCCCCTCCTCCCCATCCTTGCCCTCCGCCTCCTCCAGAACCTGCACAGCCGCCGGTGTCCTCGAGGGAGCCGAGGAGGTGCTACCGGAGCAGCCTCCCTGGCGCCCGCTGCCGCCTTTTCTGTTACCATGGCCGTCGCCCCTCCAGGCCTCCCCGAGCGCCTGCGCGGCCACCCTCGGGCGCGGTGAGGTTCTCCGGCTCCAAAGGGAACGCCGACGAACACTCTGGCGTCGCCCAACGCCGGTAGCCGACGAGGCCCGAGCCGCTGCGGCGCTGCTCTGCTTCTATGGGGAAGAGAGCGACCAGGGCTAGAGAGAGGAAGGAGATAAGGCGGGGCCCGCTCGTCAGGCAGTGAGAGAGAAGTCTACCCGGGCCCGGCCGGTTTTTAAGTGAATGCGTAATTCGGAGAAACGCTTTCCTGTTCGAGAAACGTATTCTCCCGCAGCTTCAGAGGGAAATACGTTTTCTCTGCAGTGAAAGCGTAAACACAGAAGGGCGCTTTCATTTTATTAGCCAGCGTCCGAATTGACTAAACAGTGAGTGTTCGTCGGTTAAGAGCTAAAATGGACAGTTTCTGTCTGTTTTATCGCTTAACGAACGAACGGGCATTTCTCTGCGACCGTAACTCCGATTGAGGTAAAACCAACGCCCACGTCTTCGTCTCGTCGAGCCCGTTCCGATGGCATCACTTTCATAATGTTTTCACACTGTAAAAATGACCATTTTGCCCTTGCCCTTCGATCAGCCCCTCCGAGAGGGAAACTTTTCCGGCGAATCTTCCCGGAGTGTTATTGCACTTCCACCCGGTGTATTCCTCTACCCCAGGCAAGCCAACCTCTTCCATGAGCTCCGGACTTGCGTGATGACTTTGCTTGCACCCTGTGTGTTCATTGTAGTACATCTGTATCACCTGTTAGCCTGCACTTGCATACACCTGTTATGTCATCTGTTTTAGATGTTAGCATTACGTTTCATTTAATATCATGCCTTGTTTCCATGCCATGCCCTGCCATGCTAGTAACAATATTTTGGATACCGTTATCATGTGAGTACCATGATCTGATATCTTGCCATGTTTGTCAACGTTGTAATGATTCTGCTATGCTGATGTTAAGTGGCTGTTCACACTTATAATTGTTAAGGTAATGGTGGGATGATGGAGATATATTGATAAACCTAGTCGGTTGATCAGAGTCACCTGTCCGGGCTTATCCGTGCAACCACATTTGCCGGTATGGGACGGCCTTGACTTGGTCTGATCGCGTGCTCTTTCACCGGTACCTCCAAAGAGGGAGGGTTATGCGCGCGCGCTGCCCTGGCCCGGTAGGTGGCGATAACCCTGTGAGCCCAGTTGAGTTGTTTGGGTACCCGTCCCCGTTTGGGACAGTTTAGTTTGGCCACGACGGTGGCAGGGTGTCACGAGGTGACACGGGGCCACCCAGGGCTTGACTCCAAGAAGGAGTGTGATGGCCGGTGGTACGATGGAAGAGTCACGGGTCAGACAGGTTTCGTCGGAACGTCGTTGGTCCACCCGAATGGGAGTACGAGGCCATGAGTTCCGTGGTGTGGGTAAAGTGTACAACCTCTGCAGAGTGTTAAATCTATTCGAATAGCCGTGTCCACGGTATTGGATAGCCCGTCCAGACCTCGTTAGGCGATCAACCGTAATGATGATAATGATGGTGGAAGAACCTGTCCTGCATGGACAGCAGATGTTGTCAGGAGTATGGTATGTTAGCCATGAGATGGCTATGGAGGAGATGGTCAGATGACCGAAAGACTTGGATTTGGATCAGGTTCAGATTGGATCATGAGATATTCGGAATATGGACTATTTACTTGATGCATGCTTTACATTACTGTACTTTACTTCAGTAGTTACTTTGCTAAGATAACCCCGTTATATCTTGATGATTAATGCTGCTGGATGTTTAAACATGCCAGATAATTTTGCTACGACATGATGATTAATAATGCTAGATAGGTATGCTATGCTATGCTTGATTCATGATTTCCTGTTAATTCCATGCCATGTTTAGAATAAATTCTTGCGTAGCATTGGGTTGGCTTTGTCATCTGCTTGTTTGGATGCTATGTATTTGGTTGTCTTGCGAGTACATTCAAAGTACTCACCTGGCCTTGCACGTGGCCAGTTGCAGGAGAAGATTCGTCGTGCTAGATCGTAACCCAGCCAGTCCTGTGAGTTATGGAGCCCAGCCATAGACGATGTCACCGCTGAGCCAAGACCTTCGCTGCCATCTTAGTTAGCCTTGGAGCTATGTAATATTGTTGTAAGCAACAGTATTGTAATACTCCATTTAATATAATAAAGCCATTTTGTGCCTGGAATTGCTGTATCATGTCTTTGACGTGCGTCAGGTCTTATCCTGGGACTGGCGTGCGTCGGCCCTCTATCGGGGTGCCACAAGACTTGGTATCAGATCCAGGCTGGCTATAGGTTACCCTAGCACCAAACCATCCCTATCCTTTACCCGGTAGTGAGCCCCATAGATTTGACCCATCCCTGGCATCCGACATGGCCACTGTTGATCAACAGGCGGTGCAGTCGGAATGGACGTGTCTCTGCTCAGTTGTCCAACCGCCTAGCTGTCCCTGGATTAGACCGTGACCCTACCCAGTTGTCGGCCGTGCCGGCATATCTTCTACTCGGCACGAGAAAGACCCAGGCCATGCTGGTGTGTTCCAGCCGAAAGCCTATTAAACCCCCACCTATGAGTCGCAACTCTCTCCATTCAGCAAGCCAGATCCCCGTAGGAGAATCCAGGCCAGTATCCGCAAACCAGCAGCCATGGCCAGTTCTTCCAAAATGCATAAGTTCCATAGCCAAACCGTGGCCAAAGGGTATGACGGATTTCCACCTATCCTTTCCAATATGCTCACCCAAGCCCTTGGCTGTAATACTATCCCAGTGTATTTGGTGTTCCAATCGGAACCCGTCCCTCACCTTTGCCGATATGAGGCTGCGGCGCTGCTCTGCTTCTATCGGGGAAGAGAGCGACCAGGGCAAGAGAGAGGAAGGAGATAAGGCGGGGCCCGCTCGTCATCCAGTGAGAGAGAAGTCTACCCGGGCCCGGCCGGTTTTTTAGTGAAGGCGTAATTCGGAGAATACGCTTTCCTGTTCGAGAAACGTATTCTCCCGCAGCTTCAGAGGGAAATACGTTTTCTCTGCAGTGAAAGCGTAAACACAGAAGGGCGCTTTCATTTTATTAGCCAGCGTCCGAATTGACTAAACAGTGAGTGTTCGTCGGTGAAGAGCTAAAATGGACAGTTTCTGTCTGTTTTATCGCTTAACGAACGAACGGGCATTTCACTGCGACCGTAACTCCGATTGAGGTAAAACCAACGCCCACGTCTTCGTCTCGTCGAGCCCGTTCCGATGGCATCACTTTCATAATGTTTTCACACTGTAAAAATGACCATTTTGCCCTTGCCCTTCAATCAGCCCCTCCGAGAGGGAAACTTTTCGGCAAATCTTCCCGGAGTGTTATTGCACTTCCACCCGGTGTATTCCTCTACCCCAGGCAAGCCAACCTCTTCCATGAGCTCCGGACTTGCGTGATGACTTTGCTTGCACCCTGTGTGTTCATTGTAGTACATCTGTATCACCGGTTAGCCTGCACTTGCATACACCTGTTATGTCATCTGTTTTAGATGTTAGCATTACGTTTCATCTAATATCATGCCTTGTTTCCATGCCATGCCCTGCCATGCTAGTAACAATATTTTGGATACCGTTATCATGTGAGTACCATGATCTGATATCTTGCCATGTTTGTCAACGTTGTAATGATTCCGCTATGCTGATGTTAAGTGGCTGTTCACACTTATAATTGTTAAGGTAATGGTGGGATGATGGAGATATATTGATAAACCTAGTCGGTTGATCAGAGTCACCTGTCCGGGCTTATCCGTGCAACCACATTTGCCGGTATGGGACGGCCTTGACTTGGTCTGATCGCGTGCTCTTTCACCGGTACCTCCAAAGAGGGAGGGTTATGCGCGCGCGCTGCCCTGGCCCGGTAGGTGGCGATAACCCTGTGAGCCCAGTTGAGTTGTTTGGGTACCCGTCCCCGTTTGGGACAGTTTAGTTTGGCCACGACGGTGGCAGGGTGTCACGAGGTGACACGGGGCCACCCAGGGCTTGACTCCAAGAAGGAGTGTGATGGCCGGTGGTACGATGGAAGAGTCACGGGTCAGACAGGTTTCGTCGGAACGTCGTTGGTCCACCCGAATGGGAGTACGAGGCCATGAGTTCCGTGGTGTGGGTAAAGTGTACAACCTCTGCAGAGTGTTAAATCTATTCGAATAGCCGTGTCCACGGTATTGGATAGCCCGTCCAGACCTCGTTAGGCGATCAACCGTAATGATGATAATGATGGTGGAAGAACCTGTCCTGCATGGACAGCAGATGTTGTCAGGAGTATGGTATGTTAGCCATGAGATGGCTATGGAGGAGATGGTCAGATGACCGAAAGACTTGGATTTGGATCAGGTTCAGATTGGATCATGAGATATTCGGAATATGGACTATTTACTTGATGCATGCTTTACATTACTGTACTTTACTTCAGTAGTTACTTTGCTAAGATAACCCCGTTATATCTTGATGATTAATGCTGCTGGATGTTTAAACATGCCAGATAATTTTGCTACGACATGATGATTAATAATGCTAGATAGGTATGCTATGCTATGCTTGATTCATGATTTCCTGTTAATTCCATGCCATGTTTAGAATAAATTCTTGCGTAGCATTGGGTTGGCTTTGTCATCTGCTTGTTTGGATGCTATGTATTTGGTTGTCTTGCGAGTACATTCAAAGTACTCACCTGGCCTTGCACGTGGCCAGTTGCAGGAGAAGATTCGTCGTGCTAGATCGTAACCCAGCCAGTCCTGTGAGTTATGGAGCCCAGCCATAGACGATGTCACCGCTGAGCCAAGACCTTCGCTGCCATCTTAGTTAGCCTTGGAGCTATGTAATATTGTTGTAAGCAACAGTATTGTAATACTCCATTTAATATAATAAAGCCATTTTGTGCCTGGAATTGCTGTATCATGTCTTTGACGTGCGTCAGGTCTTATCCTGGGACTGGCGTGCGTCGGCCCTCTATCGGGGTGCCACAAGACTTGGTATCAGATCCAGGCTGGCTATAGGTTACCCTAGCACCAAACCATCCCTATCCTTTACCCGGTAGTGAGCCCCATAGATTTGACCCATCCCTGGCATCCGACATGGCCACTGTTGATCAACAGGCGGTGCAGTCGGAATGGACGTGTCTCTGCTCAGTTGTCCAACCGCCTAGCTGTCCCTGGATTAGACCGTGACCCTACCCAGTTGTCGGCCGTGCCGGCATATCTTCTACTCGGCACGAGAAAGACCCAGGCCATGCTGGTGTGTTCCAGCCGAAAGCCTATTAAACCCCCACCTATGAGTCGCAACTCTCTCCATTCAGCAAGCCAGATCCCCGTAGGAGAATCCAGGCCAGTATCCGCAAACCAGCAGCCATGGCCAGTTCTTCCAAAATGCATAAGTTCCATAGCCAAACCGTGGCCAAAGGGTATGACGGATTTCCACCTATCCTTTCCAATATGCTCACCCAAGCCCTTGGCTGTAATACTATCCCAGTGTATTTGGTGTTCCAATCGGAACCCGTCCCTCACCTTTGCCGATATGAGGCAAAGGTGCTTCTCCGCCCAAGTCCAGCAAAGGATGGGAAGCCCTTGGTTTTTAAGGGCAAACCCATGCCCACCACTGCTTTGGCCGTCCAGACAGCTGCGATGGGAGTGCTCTCTGCATTGGCCTCGTGCACGCCGCGCACTGTTGTTGTAGGGTGCTCAGTACCATAGGAGCCAGGCGTGCGCAATGCCTAGCCGCACTCAGGACAGCGCGGGACCGAGAGAGAGCCGTTGGCCGGAGAAAGAAGAAGCTGCCAGTGGGCCCTAGGCCCAACTGCCAGCGAGAGAGGCCACTGTTCACTGTGGTGTCCCGAGCATTTTTGGAAGAAGGAAATCCCGCTTTCTCTAAAAATGTCAGGGCTACCCAGTGGCCCCTACCCGTGGAGTAAATCCCGCGATATCCGTATCTCGATCTGGGTGTACCAATTTTCGGTACTTTTAACTCGGTTGTTTTCAACCACGGGGTTAAAACCCAACCCAGAGGTTTATTTTTCCAGGAGGCATAATTTTTGTTCCGAGCTAACCCTAGGAATCTCGAGGACGAGATTCTCTTAAGGGGGGAAGGTTTGTAACACCCCAAAAATCGGGTTATCGATTTTTGTGCTGTTATTCCTTCCTAGCTTTTCTCTCCCGAATTTTTTCCTCTGGAATCTGGTGAATGACCAGGTGAATTCAGACAATCCTCAGCCTCTCCATGAATTTTCCATGCTCCTGTGCCAGTCAAGTTCCCGTCTGTAAACCCCGAACCTCATTCAATCCCTAGTTCCAAAATATCGGAACTGGAAATCCTGCCTTTGCGTTTACAAAGGAACTATCATTTTTCTTGCTCAGTTGATCCTCCCAAAATTTCCGGAGATCATCCTTCACTCATAAACCCTAGATGTGCAAAAATATTGCCAAGTCATATGCAATATTTCTCATCTAGAATTAATTCCTTTTTCTTCCTTTCCGAGGAATTAAATCCAGAATAATATCTATCCATCTCCTAAGATCATGAAAACTTGTGGAGATATTCTTTGTGATCATATTGAGCTCTCTTAAAAATATTGGCCGTAATTAAATAGGGGAAATTGCATTTTCCTATTTAAAGCTAATATATCAATTTGGGGCCTTTCCAAAGGAACTACCATTTTGGTAGTTGGGAAAAATCCCAAATAATTTGTGGAGCTTGTCCTACCCCTATATTCACTATTTCCATCAAGATCTCAAGTTCCACCCATTAAATTTTGAGCACAACACCACTTTGCAAATTCTGTTCAGATTTTCAGTTTGCAAAGGAAGTGCTTGATTCCTTGATCTCCTTGGGCTGAAATTTTGCAGGGTGATTCATTATGACATATTACCCCTGTATACCAAAAATGAGCTCATTCCATCAAGCCAATCTTCCTCAGTAAATTATCTAAGTTTCTGTCCAGATTGCATCTCTGTGAAGGAAGTACCCTCATAGATGATCAATTTGAGCTGAAACTTTTCCAGACAGTTCCTATGACCATATCATCACTCTACACCAAGAATCATTCAAATCCATATAGCCATTTGACCCCAGCATCATCATTTGCGTTTCTGGTCAGTGGGCAAGGTTACAAAGGAAGTACCAGCTAGCATTGTCCATTTGTGCCCAAATTTTGCCAGCATGACTACCTTAGTGGATGACTCACCCCTGCCCAAGATCATGCCCATGGGTGCACTGTGGTGGCCACACCACATGACAAACACCTTGCTGCCAGTTGTTGTTTGACCTTGGTGCAGTCACACCAGAGCCCCCTGTTCTTGGTTGAGGGGTCAAGTCAGCTCAGTGATGCGTGTGGAAACCTCCAGACATCGTTTGGCATCGAGCAAGACGTGGCAAGGCGATGGCCGCGTGGTGACCGCGACAAATACAGGTACAGCGGGCGCCCTGTGCATTGGAGCTCTCGGGAGGCCACCTCCAGTGGGTTCTAGCTTGTTCGGGAGCGCCGACGAGCTCCCCACCATGTGCGTGAGTCTTCCAGGGCCCTCTTCCCCTCGTCTCGAAGCTCGTAGCCGCCTCTGCCGATCTCGTTTCTCGCCGGACGTCGCCGCTTCGCCGTGGCTCTGGAAGCTGCTGCGTCCGTCACGAGACCCCCCCCCTCCCTCAGCTATAAATAGCGCCTTCCGGAGCCCCTCCCGTCGACCAGCAGCCCCAGTCCCTCCCCAGCTCTTCCCCTTGAGCTCCCCTAGCTCTCTGTCTTCGCCAATGGCAGAAGCTCTGTCGCCGATCTTCCTCGGTCGCTCCCCGCGCCCAGGCCTTCCCCTCCTCCCCATCCTTGCCCTCCGCCTCCTCCAGAACCTGCACAGCCGCCGGTGTCCTCGAGGGAGCCGAGGAGGTGCTACCGGAGCAGCCTCCCTGGCGCCCGCTGCCGCCTATTCTGTTACCATGGCCATCGCCCCTCCAGGCCTCCCCAAGCGCCTGCGCGGCCACCCTCGGGCGCGGTGAGGTTCTCCGGCTCCAAAGGGAACGCCGGCGAACACTCTGGCGTCGCCCAACGCCGGCAGCCGACGAGGCCCGAGCCGCTGCGGCGCTGCTCTGCTTCTATCGGGGAAGAGAGCGACCAGGGCAAGAGAGAGGAAGGAGATAAGGCGGGGCCCGCTCGTCATCCAGTGAGAGAGAAGTCTACCCGGGCCCGGCCGGTTTTTTAGTGAAGGCGTAATTCGGAGAATACGCTTTCCTGTTCGAGAAACGTATTCTCCCGCAGCTTCAGAGGGAAATACGTTTTCTCTGCAGTGAAAGCGTAAACACAGAAGGGCGCTTTCATTTTATTAGCCAGCGTCCGAATTGACTAAACAGTGAGTGTTCGTCGGTGAAGAGCTAAAATGGACAGTTTCTGTCTGTTTTATCGCTTAACGAACGAACGGGCATTTCACTGCGACCGTAACTCCGATTGAGGTAAAACCAACGCCCACGTCTTCGTCTCGTCGAGCCCGTTCCGATGGCATCACTTTCATAATGTTTTCACACTGTAAAAATGACCATTTTGCCCTTGCCCTTCAATCAGCCCCTCCGAGAGGGAAACTTTTCGGCAAATCTTCCCGGAGTGTTATTGCACTTCCACCCGGTGTATTCCTCTACCCCAGGCAAGCCAACCTCTTCCATGAGCTCCGGACTTGCGTGATGACTTTGCTTGCACCCTGTGTGTTCATTGTAGTACATCTGTATCACCGGTTAGCCTGCACTTGCATACACCTGTTATGTCATCTGTTTTAGATGTTAGCATTACGTTTCATCTAATATCATGCCTTGTTTCCATGCCATGCCCTGCCATGCTAGTAACAATATTTTGGATACCGTTATCATGTGAGTACCATGATCTGATATCTTGCCATGTTTGTCAACGTTGTAATGATTCCGCTATGCTGATGTTAAGTGGCTGTTCACACTTATAATTGTTAAGGTAATGGTGGGATGATGGAGATATATTGATAAACCTAGTCGGTTGATCAGAGTCACCTGTCCGGGCTTATCCGTGCAACCACATTTGCCGGTATGGGACGGCCTTGACTTGGTCTGATCGCGTGCTCTTTCACCGGTACCTCCAAAGAGGGAGGGTTATGCGCGCGCGCTGCCCTGGCTCGGTAGGCGGCGATAACCCTGTGAGCCCAGTTGAGTTGTTTGGGTACCCGTCCCCGTTTGGGACAGTTTAGTTTGGCCACGACGGTGGCAGGGTGTCACGAGGTGACACGGGGCCACCCAGGGCTTGACTCCAAGAAGGAGTGTGATGGCCGGTGGTACGATGGAAGAGTCACGGGTCAGACAGGTTTCGTCGGAACGTCGTTGGTCCACCCGAATGGGAGTACGAGGCCATGAGTTCCGTGGTGTGGGTAAAGTGTACAACCTCTGCAGAGTGTTAAATCTATTCGAATAGCCGTGTCCACGGTATTGGACAGCCCGTCCAGACCTCGTTAGGCGATCAACCGTAATGATGATAATGATGGTGGAAGAACCTGTCCTGCATGGACAGCAGATGTTGTCAGGAGTATGGTATGTTAGCCATGAGATGGCTATGGAGGAGATGGTCAGATGACCGAAAGACTTGGATTTGGATCAGGTTCAGATTGGATCATGAGATATTCGGAATATGGACTATTTACTTGATGCATGCTTTACATTACTGTACTTTACTTCAGTAGTTACTTTGCTAAGATAACCCCGTTATATCTTGATGATTAATGCTGCTGGATGTTTAAACATGCCAGATAATTTTGCTACGACATGATGATTAATAATGCTAGATAGGTATGCTATGCTATGCTTGATTCGTGATTTCCTGTTAATTCCATGCCATGTTTAGAATAAATTCTTGCGTAGCATAGGGTTGGCTTTGTCATCTGCTTGTTTGGATGCTATGTATTTGGTTGTCTTGCGAGTACATTCAAAGTACTCACCTGGCCTTGCACGTGGCCAGTTGCAGGAGAAGATTCGTCGTGCTAGATCGTAACCCAGCCAGTCCTGTGAGTTATGGAGCCCAGCCATAGACGATGTCACCGCTGAGCCAAGACCTTCGCTGCCATCTTAGTTAGCCTTGGAGCTATGTAATATTGTTGTAAGCAACAGTATTGTAATACTCCATTTAATATAATAAAGCCATTTTGTGCCTGGAATTGTTGTATCATGTCTTTGACGTGCGTCAGGTCTTATCCTAGGACTGGCGTGTGTCGGCCCTCTATCGGGGTGCCACATGCTCATCAAAAGGAATCCATTAACAAGGTTGATCAAGTCTTATTAACGAACTTCTTCCGAATGTCATGAAACCGGAGAATTTTTCGAATAACACTAGGTTACCTCAACGGGGATATGCATGTCCCCAATAATAAGAATATCATATTTCTTTTTGGCAGTAGGTAGAGGGAATTCAAATCCTCCAATAGTAATAGTTGAAAAAATTTCAATAGAATTGATACTATGAACTTGAGGTTGCTTCTTCGGAAAGTGTACCGTATGCTCATTACCATTAGCATGAAAAGTGACATTGCCTTTGTTGCAATCAATAACAGCCCCTGCAGTATTCAAAAAGGGTCTACCAAGGATGATCGACATACTGTCGTCCTCGGGAATATCAAGAATAACAAAGTCCGTTAAGATAGTAATGTTTGCAACCACAACAGGCACATCATCATAAATACCGATGGGTATAGCAGTTGATTTATCAGCCATTTGCAAAGAGATTTCAGTAGGTGTCAACTTATTCAATTCAAGTCTACGATAAAAAGAGAAAGGCATAACACTAACACCGGCTCCAAGGTCACATAAAGTAGTTTTAACATAGTTTCTTTTAATGGAGCATGGTATAGTTGGTACTCCTGGATCTCCAAGTTTCTTTGGTATTCCACCCTTAAAAGTATAATTAGCAAGCATGGTGGAAATTTTAGCTTCCGGTATCTTTCTTTTATTAGTAACAATATCTTTCATATACTTAGCATCAGGAGGCATTTTAAGCATATCAGTCAAACGCATACGCAAAAAGATAGGTCTAATCATTTCAGCAAAGCGCTCAAAATCCTCATCATCCTTTTTCTTGGATGGCTTAGGAGGAAAGGGCATGGGTTTCTGAACCCATGGTTCTCTTTCTTTACCATGTTTCCTAGCAACAAAGTCTCTCTTATCATAACGTTGATTCTTTGATTGTGTGTTATCAAGATCAACAGCAGGTTCAACCTCTACATCATTATTATTTCTAGGGTGAGCATCAACATGAACATCATCATTAACATTATCACTAGGTTCATGTTCATCACCAGATTGTGTCTCAGCATCAGAAATATAAATATCATTGGGATTCTCAGGTGTACCTATAGCTGGTTCACTAGCATGCAAAGTCCTATCAGTTTTCTTCTTCTTTTTATTAGAAGGACTAGGTGCATCAGTATTAATTCTCTGAGAATCTTGCTCAACTCTCTTAGGATGGCCCTCAAGATACAAAGGTTCTTGGGTCATTCTACCACCTCTAGTCATAACCCTAACAGCATTATCATTATTCTTACTGTTCAACTCATTAAGCAAATCATCTTTTGCCTTAACTACTTGTTCTACTTGAGTTGTAACCATGGAAGCATGTTTACTAATAAGCTTAAGGTCATTAACAGTTCTACTCATATAATCACCGAAGTGGTCAAGCATGTAAGCATTACGTTTCAACTGTCTACTGACATAAGCATTGAAATTTTCTTGTTTAACAATAAAATTATCAAACTCATCCAAGCATTGACTAGCATACTTATTATGAGGAATATCACCTTCATCAAATCTATGGAGAGAGTTTACCTCTACTACCTGTGTCGGGTTATCAAGACCATGTATTTCTTCAATAGGTGGTACATTTTTAACATCTTCAGCTTTAATACCTTTTTCTTTCATAGATTTCTTTGCCTCTTGCATATCTTCAGGACTGAGAAATAGAATACCCCTTTTCTTCGGAGTTGGCTTTGGAGTTGGTTCAGGAAGTGTCCAATCATTATCATTACTCAATATATTATTCAATAGCAAATCAGCTTGCTCAACAGTTCGTTCCCTGAAAACACAACCAGCACAACTATCTAGGTGGTCCCTAGAAGCATCGGTTAGTCCATTATAAAAGATATCAAGTATTTCATTTTTCTTGAGAGGATGATCAGGCAAAGCATTAAGTAATTGAAGAAGCCTCCCCCAAGCTTGTGGGAGACTCTCTTCTTCAATTTGCACAAAATTAAATATTTCCTTTAAAGCAGCTTGTTTCTTATGAGCGGGGATATATTTTGCAGAGAAGTAGTAAATCATATCCTGGGGACTATGCACACAACCAGGAGCAAGAGAATTAAACCATAACTTAGCATCACCCTTTAATGAGAAAGGAAACAACTTAAGAATATAGTAATAGCGATTTTTTTCCTCATGAGCAAATAGGGTGGCTATATCATTCAATTTAGTAAGATGTGCCATAACAGTTTCAGATTCATAACCATAGAAAGGATCAGATTCAACCAAAGTAATTAACTTAGGATCGACAGAGAATTCATAATCCTTATCAGTAACAAAGAAAGGTGAAGTAGCAAAAGCGGGATCATATTTCATTCTAGCATTCAAGGATTTCTCTTTCAGCTTAGCTAACAATTTCTTAAGATCCTCTCTATCATTGCAAGCAAAGAAGTCTCTAGCAGTTTCTTCATCCATAACATAACCCTCAGGCCCAACATGCAATTCATATCTAGGGGGAGAATCATAATCTTCAGTTTCAATAATATCATTAGTTTCAGTAATTTCATTCTCTCTAACCCTAGCAAGTTGTTCATCAAGAGATTCACCTAGTGGCACAGTATCATCAAGCACAGAAATAGTATCATCATAAGCATCATGCATAACAGAAGTGGCATCATCAATAACATGCGACATATCAGAATCAATAGCAGGTGTAGGTGTCGCAAGTTTACTCAAAACAGAAGGAGAATCAAGTGTAGAGCTAGATGGCAGTTCCTTACCTCCCCTCGTAGTTGAGGGAAAAATCTTGGTTCTTTGATCTTTCAAATACCTCATAGTGATCAACAGATATAAATCCCAAGTGACTCAGAGAATAGAGCTATGCTCCCCGGCAATGGCGCCAGAAAAAGGTCTTGATAACCCACAAGTATAGGGGATCGCAACAGTTTTCGAGGGTAGAGTATTCAACCCAAATTTATTGATTCGACACAATGGGAGCCAAAGAATATTCTCAAGTATTAGCAGCTGAGTTGTCAATTCAACCACACCTGAAAGAATTAATATCTGAAGCAAAGTATTTAGTAGCAAAGTAGTATGGAAGTAACGGTAACAGTGGCAAAAGTAACAGTAGCAATTTTGTAGTAATCGTAACAGTGGCAATGGAAAAGTAACTTAGCAAAGATCAATATGAAACGAGCTCGTAGGCAATGGATCAATGATGGATAATTATGTCAGATGGCATTCATCATGTAATGGTTATAACATAGGGTGACACAGAACTAGCTCCAATTCATCAATATAATGTAGGCATGTATTCCGTATATAGTCATACGTGCTTATGGAAAAGAACTTGCATGACATCTTTTATCCTACCCTCCCATGGCAGTGGGGTCCTATTGGAAACTAAGGGATATTAAGGCCTCCTTTTAATAGAGTACCGGACCAAAGCCTTAGCACTTAGTGAATACATGAACTCCTCAAACTACGGTCATCACCGGGAGTGGTCCCGACTATTGTCACTCCGGGGTTGCCGGATCACAGCATGTAGTAGGTGACTATAACTTGCAAGATAGGATCAAGAACACAAATATATTCATGAAAACATAATAGGTTCAGATCTGAAATCATGGCACTCGGGCCCTAGTGACAAGCATTAGGCATAGCAAAGTCATAGCAACATCAATCTTAGAACATAGTGGATACTAGGGATCAAACCCTAACAAAACTAACTTAATTACATGGTAAATCTCATCCAACCCATCATGGTCCAGCAAGCCTACGATGGAATTACTCATGCACGGCGGTGAGCATCATGAAATTGGTGATGGAGGATGGTTGATGATGACGATGGCGACGGATTCCCCTCTCCGGAGCCCCGAACGGACTCCAGATCTGCCCTCCCGAGGAAGAACAGGTCTTGGCGGCGGCCCTGTATCGTAAAACGTGATGAATCCTTCTCTTCGATTTTTTTCTCCCCGAAAGAGAATATATGGAGTTGGAGTTGAGGTCGGTGGAGGTCCAGGGGGCCCACAAGGTCGGAGGGCGCGCCCCCCACCCTTGTGACCAGGGTGTGGGCCCCCTTCACTTGATTCTTTCGCCAATATTTTTTATTAATTCCAAAAGTTATCTCCGTGAAGTTTCAGGTCATTCCGAGAACTTTTTATTCTGCACAAAAATAACACCATGGCAATTCTGCTGAAAACAGCGTCAGTCTGGGTTAGTTCCATTCAAATCATACAAGTTAGAGTCCAAAACAAGGGCAAAAGAGTTTGGAAAAGTAGATACGACGGAGACGTATCAGTCTTCTTCAGCATAGCGAGACAAATCAAGGAACTCTCGCTGATAGACTTCTATAATCTTGTTGCCTTGAACAAGGTTGAGGAACTCGGCCTTCTTCCGAGCTATAACTGCTTGAGGAATATACTGGGCACGAAAGGCAGACTTGAATTCCACCCAGGTGACAACAAAATCTGGAGGCAGGGTCTGTCTGTGGGTGGCCCACCACTGTGCTGCGGGTTCCTTCAAGAAGTACGTCGCAAAGGTGACATAGTTGAGAGGAGGGACAGCAGTTGACTCCATCTCATAGTAGATGTCACGCAGCCAGTCATCGGCGTCCAGCGGATTAACTATGTTGCGGAATGTTACTGCGTTGAGATGCACAAACTCTGGCAGCGTAATTGAAGCTGGCTGCTGGTTGGCATTGTGACGAGGGAACTGATCGATCACCCCTTGCACGAACTGATGGTGCAATTCAAACTGTTGCATCATCGCAGCCATATAGTCTGGCGGTGGTGGATTATTATCAGCCATCCTGCTAAATTCAACAGGGGTAGTTTAGCAAAATATTTGCGAGTGTTTAGCGACAAGCATGATGTAACACGACGGAAATTAAGTAGTGTAACAGATGCTTAACTGTAGTCAATTAAGACATACAGATCCATACACAGTCCTTTACAAACGGACGACATAACGGTGCAATTTCAAAAGCTAGACATGCTAGGCGGCGCGCAGGCACCCGGTAGGGAAGTACACAACGTGACATAGCAAAGGCTACATCAACGTAGGAGAAAACCACTGAAACTGGGTAGCTGCAAGTGCGGACGACGGATAGCCATCGTAGGAAAATCCTGTGCTCCATGTGCACTCTGATGCAGAACCCGGTCTCGAACTGAAAGAAGAGGACCACGTGTGGGTGTATGACCTCCAACAGCAGGCCAATCAATCCCTGGTGGCATCTCGGTCCTGCACGGATAAAGGATGGACTGTGGATGTATCCCTGCACGAACAGCTTGTAGCAACTGCATCATAGCATCGTAGAGTCGTGCTCGAGTGGCTAACAGCTCAACGGCAAGAGCCCGAAAAGTGCGATCTAGAGCCTGAGTGCACTGAATCAGAACCTGTGGGTCGAAACGACGACGCTCGTACGGGGCACAGATAGCTGTGTAATATCCGGTAGCATCTCCAGCAGGGGCATACGAAATGTATCGGAACTCAGAGGCATCCAAGCTAACGCTGAGCTCTCCTCGGAGATGTGCGACAGCAGAGTAAGCGGCATCATGGATTGCCATCTCAATCGTCACACCGATACCGTGGAAAAGGTGTAGCTCAGTGTCTGGGTCATCCTACAGATCGTAGATACGAACATTAGCATAGTACTGCTCCTAGTTGAACTCGCGGTAAACCTCGTAGACCATGTAGTCGGGGTACCAGCGGTAGCCCAGTCTGGTCAGGAGGGCGATCAGGACGGCTGGAAACCCAGGGGCATCACGAGCCCAAGTTCGAAGCAAAAGCTGCATCGCAGGGCGTGGTGGAAACAGACGATCCATCTGAAATAAAGGAAATTCAGGATTGTCATATGACGATGAGAAGTATAACAGATCTCGAAGAGAAAGGTTAAACAAAACAATGGAAAGGAAAATGATTACCAGACTAATCAGATCAATGATAGGGAAATCACAGAGATATCCAGCTCTCCGGGTGGACGGGATTCACGAGATCCTAAGTGTCGGTGTTAGTAAATTTATTTAACCCGAATAGAAGAGAGATCAGAGTCCCAGAGTATAGACAAGGAATAAAAGATCCTAATACCACCCAGTTGGCGACGTGGGCCCGTAAGCCACATAGCCAAATTAGTAAAAAAAAGTTTTTGGTTTCTAGACTCAACTTCGGCCAAGGAGTTGGAAAGGGGGATTCCTAAAGGCAGTCGGCTCTGATACCAACCTGTGACGACCCCGGCTTAATCAACCATACATGCAAATGTACATGATCAGGCCTAAGGACTCACTTGAAGATGTCACAACACAACTCTAAAACATAAATAAAGTCATACAAGCTTTATATTACAAGCCAGGGCCTCGAGGGCTCGAATACATAGCTCGATGGCATACAAGCGTCAGCGGAAGCATCAGATATCTGAGTACAGATATTACAGAGGAACAGATACGCCTTTAGAAAGGCGGGGCAAAATAAAACACTACGATCGAAAGGCGTAGGCCTCCTGCCTAGGACCCTCCAATCCTACTCCTGGTCGTCGGCAAGCTCGTAGAAGTAGCTACCCTCGTGGTAGTAGTGGTATTCGTCGGCGGGGGCAGCAATCTCAGGGGCTCCGTCGTCTGGTTGCAACAAGTGGAAATGGGGGAAAAGGAAAGCAAAGCAAACATGAGTACTCATCCGAAGTACTCAGCAAGCAAGGATCTACACTACATATGCATCATTATCAAAGGAAGGGTTGTATATGTGGACTGGGCTGCAGAAATGCCAGAGTAGAGAGAAGGCCTAGTCCTATCGAAGACTAGCATCTTCAGCATCTTCAGTGGTCTTGCAGCATTAGAAAAGTGCAGATTAGCATAAATTAAAGTAGTAATAGTATCATCAACCTCGCCCGGAGATCCTTCCTCGACTCCCTGCGAGAAAGCAATCCCAGAGCCATACTATCCAGTTATCATCTCAAGTGTTAGGTTCTAGTTGTATCGATCGGGATACACCTCCGAGTGTCCGTTACCGTAGGACAGGCTATCGATAGATGTTTTCTTCCCTGCAGGGGTGCACCAACTTACCCACCACACTCGATTAACTTCGGCCGGACACACTTTACCGGGTCATGCCCGGCTGCTACCTCTTGAGCATGCGTTGGTTTTCCCTTGAAGAGGAAAGGGTGATGCAGCAAAGTAGCGTAAGTATTTCCCTCAGTTTTTGAGAACCGAGGTATCAATCCAGTAGGAGACAATGCACAAGTCACCTAGTACCTGCACAAACAATCAAGAACCTTGCAACCAACGCGATAAAGGGGTTGTCAATCCCTTCACGGTCACTCGCAAAAGTGAGATCTAATAAAGATAATAAAGTAAATATTTTTGGTATTTTTGTTGTATAGATTGGAAAGTAAAGATTGCAAAATAAAAGAGATGCAATATAATAGAAAAGAGACCCGGGGCCATAGGTTTCACTAGTGGCTTCTCTCAAGATAGCATGTATTATGGTGGGTGAACAAATTACTGCCGAGCAATTGATAGAAAAGCGCATAGTTATGAAGATATCTAAGGCAATGATCATGAATATAGGCATCACGTCCATGTCAAGTAGACCGCAACGATTCTGCATCTACTACTATTACTCCACACATCGACCGCTATCCAGCATGCATCTAGAGTATTAAGTTCATAAGAACGGAGTAACGCATTAAGCAAGATGACATGATGTAGAGGGATAAACTCAAGCAATATGATATAAACCCCATCTTTTTATCCTCGATGGCAACAATACAATACGTGCCTTGCTGCCCCTACTGTCACTGGGAAAGGACACCGCAAGATTGAACCCAAAGCTAAGCACTTCTCCCATTGCAAGAAAGATCAATCTAGTAGGCCAAACTAAACCGATAATTCGAAGAGACTTGCAAAGATATCAAAACATGCATATAAGAATTCAGAGAAGAACCAAATAATATTCATAGATAATCTTGTTCATAAATCCACAATTCATCGGATCTCGGCAAACACACCGCAAAAGAGTATTACATTGAATAGATCTCCAAGAACATCGAGGAGAACTTTGTATTGAGAATCAAAGAGAGAGAAGAAGCCATCTAGCTAATAACTATGGACCCGAAGGTCTGTGGTAAACTACTCACGCTTCATCGGAGAGGCAATGGTGTTGATGTAGAAGCCTTCCGTGATCGATTCCCCCTCCGGCAGATCGCCGGAAAAGGTCCCAAGATGGGATCTCACGGGTACAGAAGGTTGCGGCGGTGGAAAAGTGGTTTTGTGGCTCCCCCTGATGTTTCTAGGGTATAAGAGTATATATAGGCGAAAGAAGTACGTCGGTGGAGCTACGAGGGGCTCACGAGGGTGGGGGGCGCGCCCGCCTGCCTCGTGGCCTCCTCGAGGAGTTCCAGACTTCAACTCCAAGTCTTCTGGATTGCTTTCAGTCCAAGAAAGATCATCGCGAAGGTTTCATTCCGTTTGGACTCCGTTTGGTATTCCTTTTTTGTGAAACTCTAAAATAGGCAAAAAAACAGAAACTAGCATTGGGCCTCCGGTTAATAGGTTAGTCCCAAAAATAATATAAAAGAGCATATTAAAGCCCATTAAACATCCAAAACAGATAATATAATAGCATGAAATAATCAAAAATTATAGATACGTTGGAGACGTATCACCGGCCTCGCCCAAACGATACGCCGTAACCTGACCGAATACTTAACAGAGAGGTCAATACGCCGGACTAACCTATGCCCCCAGGGGTCTTGTGCCATCGCCCCGGGTGCTCCTGCAAGTTGCGTACACCGCTGGTGAGCAGACCTAGCAACTCCTTAATACAAGCGCGATTGCGTTCCCAGTCCAACCCAGCGTGTGTCGCTCAGTCGCATGACGTCTATTAAGCTTCGGCTGAAGTATACGACGCAGAACGCCCATACTATGCCCACATGATGGTTAGAGCTATCGGGCCAAAGGCCCCTCGGATCAAATATCCAAATCGTTAGTGGATTGGGGGTGCGGTAACGAGCAGAGACTCACGATCGACGTGACCCCGTCGCCCCGTCTCGAGGACTTACGGCAAGGACTAAGAATGCCCGGCCACGCCTCGTAATTATCTCGCGGGCACCTTCCAGGTCAACCCCACTTCACATCACTCGTAATTAAGCTCGCGCGGGTACCCCTCAGGGCCGACCCGTCTTTAGTAACATGGTTTAGTGTAAAGTCATAGTAACCATAGTAACCGTGTGTCTAACACCAATGGGAACCCTGAGGAATCACCCTCGATGGAATTCCACCTTATGTTATTATCAAGGTGAACGAAGGAGGAATCACCCTCGAGGTCCACTCTTGAGGAGTTGCACGACAGTGTCGTTATCAGGAGTGGAGAAGGAGGAATCACTCTCGATAACCATAACCGATGAACTAACCTACAAGGTTAACATCAGAAGTGCTGATGAGGTATCACCCTCGGCACTCGATAGTAACCCAGTAGTGTCGAGCAACTAAGGGGGAAGTGATGTGCGGTGCCGGGGCCTGGTCTTCGATCCCGTTGATCGGGTCTTCTGATAATCCAGCAGGGCAGTCGGGACAAAGAGAGGGTCTCTGATGGGTCTCTCCCTAGCCTATACTAAACAGTTTAGGATAAACAGGTAGGTAACAACAACAGGTTACAATAAACAGGCTATGCAGCAGAAATAGGATAGCAGTAATAGCAGCAGATTCTAATGCAAGCAAAAGAGAGATAGAGTAGGCGATATCGGTATGCTCAAAATGGGGGCGCTTGCCTGGAAGCTCTGCGGCAAGGGTCTGGTCGTCAAGGGCGTAGTCGTACTCCGGAGCTGCGTCGGCCTCGAGGACTACATCGGTGTCGGGGTCTAACGAGAGAGAAGAGGTGGAGAAAACAGATGAATACATAGCAAACAATGCAACAAAGAGCATGCTATGCCTAAGATGCAGTGCAGGGTTGCCTAAAGATATGTCTAAGTCCGTTTAGTTATTTTAGGATTAAAGTGGAATTTATTAACCGGTGTGTATGTACTATTCTTCTACCGGAATCAGGCTAAAAGTTACGGGTTCTCCTACGTAGGGGGTTCCGACATGGAAACAGACGACACGATTAGATTTGTCTCGTCGTTCTGAGCAACTTTCATGTATAAAGTTTTTCGATCCAATCTATGGTTTATTTTCTACGAATTTTCAAAGATTTAAACATTTTCTGGAATTTATTTATTTAACAGAAAAGGATTATGATGTCAGCACTGCGTGGAGATGACGTCAGCAGTCAACAGACTCGCTGACCAGGTCAAACCTGACCTATGGGTCCAGTGGGACCCACATGTCAGCCTCTGTTAGGACTAACAGTAGATTAACTAACTAACGGGGTTAATTAGGGGTGTGGGCCCCATTAGTCAGTGGGTAACTAGTTTAACTAATTAGTTTTAATTATAAAAAACATTTATTAGACTAATTAACAGGAGGGGGCCCACATGTCAGTGGCTGGGGGCTGTCCAGTCAGCACGTTGACTGGGTCAACCCAGTCAATGGGGCCCCCAGGGCTCACTAGTCAGCGACCAGGGCGGGGCCCACTGAGCCACGTCGGCGTCGACGCCGGAGAGAGCTCCGGCGACCATTTGCGCGGCGGCCGAATGCCGGAGCTCGTCGGAAAACCACTACAGAGGCCCGTTCGGCGCGCGGTTAGGTTCATTCGAACGGGCTCTCGCCCGCGCATCAATCTGTGGCGGCGGTTCGACCGGAAACAGCCGGAGACGGCGGCGGCTAACGGCGGAGCGGACGCTGGAGTTCGGCCGCTAGTGGAAACGGAGCTAGGAGGCACGGGGAGGCACGCACGCTTGCTCGTTGGGCTCCTGGGAGCACCAGGAGCACGGCGGAGGCCTCAGGCGATCGCGACAAGGGCCATGGCCACGGCCACGAGCTCGTCGGCGCCGAACATAGCTCGGGCGCGGCAGCAGCTAACTACGGCGCGTGAAAAGGCTAACGGAGGGGAGCAGGAGACGGAGGAGCTCACCTAGCGGCACGCACGAGGGCCCTTGGAAGTTTAGGAGCAGCAGATCGTCGCCGAAGAAGAAGGTGATCGCCGGCGACCGAGGTTGAAGACGAGGTCGTGGGGCTCGGTGCAGGGGTTCCTGGCTCCGCCTGGTTGCACCAGAAGAGGAGGAAGAAGCCGGCGGAGTTCCCGGACACGTTGGCGAGGCGCGGGGAGCCCTGTGGCTACGCGGATGACGGCGGACGGCGGCGACCTCGCTCGGCCTCGGCGGATCTGAGGGAGAGGAGGAGCGGAGCGAGCGAGGGAGAGGGGGAGAAGTGACGGAGAAGGACCAGGGGGGAGGAACGGGGCCGGGTCCTTATCCCCTCGACGAGCCGCGACGTCGGTGGATGTCGCGCTGTCGACACGCTGCCGGCGCGCGCGCGCTCGTCCACGGCGGCGATGACACGCAAGTGAAGGAGAGAGAGAGATGAGCCGGACCAGGTACTGTGCACTTGGGCCCAGTGCACAATGGACCTTTCCCTTTTCTTTCTTTTCTGTTTCTGCTTTTCTTTTTACAGAGAGGGTTTTGGAATATTTTGAAAGGTTACCTTTGTACATTTGGTCATTTGGTCATTTGGTCATCGATATCGCCGGTCATTTCACTAAAATACCTAATAGTTGTACATTTGGTCATTTCACTAGGAAAAAAAAAGTTACCTTTGTCGTTGGAGCATCCATCTTGAATGAAGGGGTTGCCTGTATAGCCGGCACCGCAGATGCAGTTGTACCCATTGCTTGATGTCATGCCGAAGTCAACACACTCATCACGTATCAATGGGCAGTCAAAAAATGTACTGTCGACGCACTCGGCATGCTCGCTGATACAGGCGTAGGCTGTCCTGTTTCGCACCGTGCCAGCACAGTTGGGTTGATCCACCATATTCCAACGAACAGTGGCACCGCAATGGAGAGGTCTGGTTAGGGCGTGCTCCGGTGTTAATTTTCCTATGGCGCAATACAAATTTGAGGTGAAAAGTGTCGATGCTATGGTCATCGATGGGAAAACTACAGCAACCTGTGATGCTATGGTCCTCCTAGCCAGTGTCTCTGTAATTCCTAGGTCCAGGCACACAGTTTTGCAGACGCGTCTGATTGTGCCGTTGTTGTCGTTGACCCAGTACACATCCAGGTCGCAACCTGTGATGTTTAGTACGGTGTACGCATGGGTGAAGGACCTCCCAGGTGATTTCAGCGACAATTCATAGACTTTGACACCAGATTTCATGGGGATGATATGCCTGAAGGAGGTGCTGATGAAATTTGCAGTGCCGAAATCATTCACATCGATATCGCCGGTTACCTCAGTGATGCCGTTGTGCAAGAAGAGCTTGGGGGGTTGGGAGGTCTCGTTGCAAGAGAGATTGAAATCAGGCCCACGGGAGCACCTCGATCCGATGCCAAAGGGGTAGTCGAAGCTCAGATTGCCACATGTCTTCACGCAACCTTCGAGCGAGGCACTCCAGGGAACACTTATCATGTTCTGGACTGGCTTGTTACAACTCCAGATGCTTACGCAGTTGGCTTACCTAGTGACTCGAGTACCAACAAAGGGAGTAGTGCATAGATCACTGGCAAGATGCCCATGATCTGCAGACGCGCCTTGCGCTGCTTCCAACTTCGCTCTGGAAATTCAGGTCAGACAAGTATATGGGGTGTACATCTCACGGATTTTTTTTTATCAAGTCATGAAAGCTTTGATTCTCGAAAATGGTTGTACAGTTGCACTTGACTCCTGTGGATGTGGCTGTGGTGGGTTTGATGCGATGTGAAAGTGAGATTGCCAATTTGCCATGGCCACATTAAATTGCACTGCTACTTTTCTTGTGGCTATGCTGCAGCTGAACTTGTAAGTGAGTCATCATCTCCTGGTGCAGGTAATTCTAGCCCATGTCACCACATGTTTTACTAAGATGCTAGAAAACTCACGCCAAACTTGTGCAAATTGATGAGAACAAAGAAGCAAAATTGCAGCATGAAGATGCCAAACGAACTAAATCGGAAACTCATCATCATTGGACACCGCGTTTTGGACATTACTTTGGTCAAACATTTTAGCCAATTCAATGTTGGAGTGATCAAACTGGCATAATTTTCAAATTCACTGCACTATATTAGCCACTTGTTACAAGTTTATGGACCTGATAAGTTTGCGATAATGCTATGGGGATTTAACAGTGGTATATATGCGCTGAACGTATCAGCTGCAAATTTATGGTGACTTGCTTGGTGCTGCAAATTTATGGTGACACTAGACCCAAGTAAGAAGACATGGGGAAGAACAAGACAAGTAAGCACCTGGTCTCCAGAGCATGTTGATACGGTTGATTTGGGCACATTCGACTACTTTCTTGTGATCATCCTGCCACACAGCGACCTGGCAAGTCAGTCAATCCTGCCTTCTTGTGTAGGATGTTCTAGCCCATCAAAGGGGGCGTTGACAAGTCTTTGCCAAATGGCTCATTTCTGTCAGAATAAACCGCTTTGGATTATCTGGCTTGTGGTTTGTGCTGCACAGAAGCACTGTGAATGATATCCTGCTCATCGACAGTGACAGCTAGCTCCCAATCTTCAGTGCCACCCAGTGAAGATAAGCTAACTGATTGCTTCCAGCTGAGCTAAACTGACAGTAACTGAACTCCATCCCCAATTTAAGCTGCAACTGAGGGCAGACTATTATAAAGTGAACATTCTACACAAATTAAATCAACCATCCCCATATAGTACCAATGATGGGAACATGTGAGCACCCAGAATTACCGCATGAAAACTCGAATGACAATCCACATAGAACCTCAACAACAGGGGATGGGTCATCAGAAGAATGCATAATTGTACCACGCAATTGGTTTGCGAGTGCCATACTGTTCCAACAGCGGCGGCCGGATGGCAATCTTCATTAGTCCCACATAGTGGGAGATATGCTAACTGACGGGGCTTCCGAGTGAGCTAGCTAACAGTAACTGAATCCACCCCGCATTCTATCTGGCCTGTTAGTATTTGTTTACTTAAGCTGCAACCAAGCTCACGAATTAAAGATTCTGAATACTGAGATAAATAAACTAAAAATACAGAATCAAGGAACAGAATAACAGGAAATGAATGAGCACCTGCACGCGGATTCAGCGGAAGAAGAAAAACGGAAGAGAGACCAATGCCATGGAGCCCATGGAGAGGGAAAGCAGCGGCGGGGTGGGTGAGGGTGACCCCCACGGAGCTTGCGCGTCCTCCTGGACGGCGTCGCCTCGCGGGGGGCGGGGAGCTTCTGTGCGCGGTGCGGTGTCAGCGGCCATGGTACAGTGGAGAGATTTTAGTTTAGGGGTAGGATGAGAAACCGAGGCACCGCCAGGGGAGCGGCGAATGAACTCTAGGTAGGTTGGGTGGGGTTGTACGGCCGCCGAGCTTGCGACTCGGGCGCCGCCGGCGGAGGCGCCGGCAGGGGAGAAGAAGGCCCATGGTTGAACTGTGGAGGAGGAAAGGTGGACTGGACTGGTCGGCGCATATTGGGGGATGGGCCCTTTTTCGTCATCTTGAGTACGTTTTGACAAACAAAACCCATAGACAGCCCATGATAGAGCGTGCTGGTGCTGCTCGGCCCATAGTCTCCGGGACCTGCCTGCCTCCATATTCTCTCCTCACTCCTGGCTCAAAGGAAAAATACAAGATGCTCAAAAAAAAAAAAGGAAAAATACAAAACTCTCTTCAACATGGAGTTTCTGCTCCTGGATACACATGTACCCGAATGAACGGTAAAATACTCAAAAAAAGTAAAGATTTTTTTGTGATAAACATTGATGGCTGTTAGCCTGTTACACATGTGTGCAAGATTTCATTATGAAATGACAATTCTATAGGCATAGGAAAAAACAATTAATGCTTTTAAAGAAACTATTTTTAAAAAGCATTTCCGAGCACTACTCTATCTTGTCCACACATCCACAAATGTCATTTCATCATGTAGTTTGTATGCGGGCAGAAAACTAAGCAATATATGTTGAAGAAAACAATCAGATATTTCTTTAAAAAGAGGATCACCCCCGGCGTTTACATCTGAATGATGCATGCAGCCATATTATTAAGCAATAGGTCTCACAAAAGGTCTGTCATCAGTAGCCAGTAGCTGCTCCCAAAAGAGCCAAAGTAAAATGATAAATAAATTGCCATGAACGTCGAAAATAGAACAACATGACTAAACATTTAGTCTATTACTGGACCGCCATCCAAACGGGCTGTAAGTATCCCATGCTATCATCTCACACCGGTTGCACCCAATAGCCATATGCTCATTGGCATTAGCATGGCTGAGTAACGACCACATACGTATCCAAGCAGTGGCTCTGCAAATAACCTGCAAAAAAATTGAAAGAGTTTGTCTGTTAAAAATCACGTCATTTCTGCAGTTTCAAATAGACCAAAATGCACATACTCCTACTCGAATATGTCCTGCAATCCTTGGCTCCACTCCATCAAGTGACGTTCCAAATAACGTGTTAATACTAGTTGAAAGATTAACATTAAAGGATGCATGAATCGTACATCATAAAAGTTTTGCTAGAGGACATGTGAGAAAGAGGTGTTTTATATTTTCATCCTGATCACAAAAGAAACATCGTTTATTACCCTACCATCTTCGTTTGGCTAAGTTATCCTTAGTTAGAATCACTTCCTTGTGCACAAACCACATGAATATTTCGATTCTCAAAGGAACTTTAGTCTTCCAAATATGAATAGATTTCAGAAATGGACCAGAGTTTATTAGATCTAAATACATAGACTTGACAGAGAACATCCCATTGACTGATAGTTTTCAGTGAATCCTATCCGGCTCATCAGAGAGTTGAACATCCATCAACCTCCGCACAAGGTGTAACCAGCTGCCCATCGTTCACCTACTTGGGACCTTCTGAACGGGATATTCAAAGGGATAGACTGTAATACTGTAGCCACATACACATCCTTATGTTGCACAATATTGTACAGAGAAGGATATTGTATGGCTAGAGACATCTCCCCTAACCAAGTATCTTCCCAGAATCTAGTCGTATTACCGTTTCCAATGATAAATCTTGATCTTTGGAAGATGGCAACTCTCAATCTCATTATCCCCTTCCAGAAAGGAGAGACATTGGGTCTAACAATAACCTGGGCCAGAGTCTTGGAACGTAGGTACTTATTCTGCAAAATTTGTATCCACATTCCTTCGGTCTCCACCGACATCCTGTACAGCCATTTGCTGAGCAAGCATTTATTCTTAACTTCTAAGTTCTAAAGCATTAGCCCACCCTGGTCCTTCGGTCGACAAATAATATCCCACTTGGAAAGCCTATATTTTGCTTTGTTTTCATCGCTTTGCCAAAAGAATCGTGACCGATAGAAGTCTAACCTTTTCCGTACCCCTACAGGCACTTCAAAGAAAGACAATAGAAACATCGGCATACTTGTCAACACTAAGTTGATCAAAACAAGACGTCCACCATAAGTCATAAGCTTACCCTTCCAGCAGCTTATTTTTTTTTCAAATCGATCTTTTTTTTTTGAACAATCACCGGGGGGAGAGGATCCCCACCTAAATATATTACTCAAAAGGCCCAAAAGGGCAGGTTACATCAAGGGTTACAGCGAGAGAAGAGGTACGGGCGCCAAGACACGGCAGCCTCCCTACTAACGGGGTCCTTAAAACGGAAGGCCCAAAGCGTAAAGTCGGAGATGATGTTACGAAGAGTGTCTAGGGGTGAGTGGAGCTCGTTGCGGAAGACTCGAGCATTCCTGGAGTCCCATAACTTCCAGAGGATGGCGAGGGCAACGGTGGGCCAAATGTTGATGTCAAGGCCAACCGATGTAGCAGTATCCCAAATGTGATCGATGGAGTGGGAGGGCGTCAGCCCCAAGAGTGACCATACATTTGCCGCGCAAGGGCAAAGGATGGCCAGGTGTGTCGCGTCCTCAGGTGAGATATCGCACCTAGGACAAACCGAAGTCGAGGAGATGGTCTTGCGATGCAAGTTCGCCATAGTGCTCAGCCTATCTCGACAGAGAAGCCAGCCGAAGATGATGAATTGGATAACTTAAGATGATGAATTGGGATACCTAAATAACTAAATGGCAGGGAGCCCTATTCACAGCCAAACAATTGTCTATAAACTTCTTGTTCTTCTTTGGCTCTTCCAAAACAGAAGAATTCACTTTTGTTAAAATTGATCTTCAATCCCGACAACTGCTCGAAAAAGCCTAGGACTAGCTTCATATTTCTAGCCTTTGCCATGCCATGTTCCATGAAAAATAATTGTGTCATTTGCATATTGTAGAATGGACACACCAGCATCCACTAGATGGGGTACTAGTCCACCTACTTGACCGTCCTCCTTGGCCCGACCAATAAGAATTGCCAACATGTCTGCAACAATGTTGAACAAAATAGAAGACATCGGGTCCCCTTGTCGTAGGCCCTTTTGTGTCTGGAAATAATGACATGTGTCATCGTTTACCTTAATACCAACACTGCCTTTTTGAACAATGGATTCAACCTGGTTCCTCCGGGAATCGTCAAAACCCTTCATACGTAAGGCCTGTTGGAGAAACGACCATTTATCCTTATCATACGCCTTCTCGAAATCCACTTTGAAGATAACCCCATCTAGTTTCTTCGAGTGGATTTCATGTAATGTTTCATGTAGGACAACCACACCCTCTAGTTCTGCCCGGCATGAAGCCGTCTGAGTTGGTTGTACCACACTATGCGCAATCCTCATCAGCCGGTTCGTACCAACTTTAGTGAGAATTTTGAAGCTCACATTAAGCAAAAAACAATTAGAATGTTTTGATTTTTTTCTAGTTTTTTCAGAATTTTACTTTTCATAGAAAGTGCATATGAGCTCGAGACTAGAATGACACTTTCGCTCTCTATTCACTCTTTCTTCAAAGGAAAAAGGAAAAAAAAACTCTTCATTCGATTATAAAAAATGAGTTTTCCTCACTAGTCTGGTCATCTCGTGGACATCAACATTTACAAAAAACTGAATATGTGTGCGGTGCAGTGGCGGAGGCACGGGGGCCAGCAGGGGCCCGGGCCCTCCCCAACATCACGATTTTGCTGCTACAATGCATGTGAACAGTGGTAACTTTTGTACAGTTCCTTGCAGCCGGCCCCCCTCAACATCATATTTTAAGCATTCCTGCCTCCGCCACTGGTGCGCTGGTACCGAATGATACGTAAACCATATTGAAAATGTTCAAATCCACCAAATACTCGCTCTCATCCTGCATGTTTGCACCTTGTTTAAACTAGAGGTGCGGTCTGAAAATGAATGAAACGCCGCAAATGATCTACATAGCAGGGTCGAGCCCTAGGACGGCTTAAAGGGCACTCAGCCACTCACCAAGGACCTCTGATCTCATCTGGCATTCTAATGGAGTGTCAAAGTTTTGGGGCGCTGTTTACGTTTTAAATGCCAGGTTATTGGAGTTATGAGGCTGGTGTTGCACGTCATGGAATGTGTTGTTGACTGGCCTTTTTTGTGTCGTTTTTATTATACATTTTCGGCCAGTGTGCCAAGTATTGTTTGAAAAAGTCCTTATTTTACAAAAGGGCCTAAGGTATTATATTAAGCATCATATGTCCTTACAAACACACCCATACAGAAAAACAAAATTACAACCAAATCTTTGGTGGTGTCGAAATCTTTTCCTCCTGCATCCATTGGTGGCACGCCATAAGCATAGCTCAATGCCGCCTCGGCGGAGCAAATATTTTTAAACCCAGGAGCTTGTAGAAGCAGCGGTGCGAAGTCGTCGATGCAGACTAGGAGATGCCGACAACCATGATCTGCAAAGCAAATCGTCGTCTTGGAGAAGAAAACACCGATAAGGGCATGTAGAAACTTTGAAGACAATGAAAGATGGTCGAATCCAGATGAATCCACCAAAAATCTAAACCGACTGGATCCCAAAAGACTCGCTAGAGAGTATACCTGGCCATATGTCGGGCCGGGCCGGGCTTCGGGCCGGGCCTGACAAAGCCCGTTGCAAAAAACCTAGTCCCAGGCCCGGCCCGCCCCGGTCGTCGGGCCTAGATATCAGGCCCAAGCCCGGCCCATCACTTGAAAAGCCCGCCGGGCCTCGGGCCGTTGGGCCGAGCCCTTTCCTAAATCTCAAATATGCCAGGCCCAAGCCCGGCCCGGCTCGAACGTCGGGCCTAGATCTCAAGCCCAGGCCCGGCCCATGGGCAAGGTCGGGCCAGCCGGGCCGGGTATCCCATGGCCAGGTATACCAGAGAGACACGGCTCCACACCCCCCCCCCCCCAGCCGCTGGTGATAAGCACACCAATGAAACGGGGAAAGGGCATGAGAATATTATTCCTACAATGGAGCAGCACCGCCGCTTTGCCGACCCAAACCAAACTCGAAGACACCCTAAAGAAAATTTGGGAAAGATCATCCATGCCATTGCATGACAAGTTCGGGTCTAATGTTGAGCTCATCGCTGTCTAGGATTGCATAGCCTGGACTCTGGAATATATCCATCAGTGTCATGCCTTTAAAAAGCCAATTCTAATTCTCAAGCTGGATTTTGCAAAAGCTTCTGACACAGTAGAACATGAGTTTATCTTGCAGATTCTTAAACATAAAGGCTTTGACAACAAATGGATTGGGTGGATTAGAGAGCTCCTTGCCTCTGGCACTTCCTCCGTCCTCTTAAATGGTGTAGCAGGCAAGCATTTCATCTGTAAGAGAGGGGTAAGATAAGTGACCCACTATCACCTTTGTTGTTTGTTCTGGCTGCAAACCGTTTGCAAACAATTGTCAATGATATGCTCAGAAGAGGGATACTCTCGCTGCCCATTCAATCTCATGACTGTGATTTCCCAATCATACAGTATGTTGATGACACATTAATGGTTGTTCCAGCTGAAGAATCACAGTTAATTGCAATTAAGGAAATGCTACATAATTTCTCAGAGTCTACTAGGCTTAAGGTAAATTTCCACAAGTCTTGTATTCTGCCAATTAATGTGGATGAGACTGAGACTGCCAGACTTGCATCCATCTTTGGATGCCAAGTTGGAACACTCCCTATCACATACCTAGGGCTCCCTGTGGGAACAACCAGACCTCCCTATGGAGGTATGGGTATCATCAATCTGAGCATCCGAACAGAGCTCTTCTCAGTAAACATCTTTACAAGTTCTACACTAAGGCAGATCTTCCATGGGTTCAGTTGATCTGGAATTCATACCTGTGATGGAGTAGTGCCACATGCTACCATTTTATGTGGTTCCTATTGGTGGAGAGATATCATGAAGCTCAATGATACTTTCAGACTGCACTCAATCATAACTGCCAACAGGGGTGATTCTGTTCTTTTCTGGCATGACCATGTACAATCCTTAATCCTCTACAGCTCTCAGGGAGAGGTTCCCAAGATTGTTCTCTTTTGTGTTGGATGATAAAATATCTGTCAATGATTTCTTAATGGAAAGTGAGCTCTCCTCTCTTTTCTAGCTGCCACTTTCACAAGAGGCAATGCAAGATCTGGTGGACATCCAAAATGGTTTAAATTCTTCACACAGAGATGTTAATGTTTGGGAACGTTGCATGTAAAACAAAAAAAATTCTACGCACACGCAAGATCTATCCATGGAGATGCATAGCTACAAGAGGGGGAGAGCATCTTCATACCCTTGTAGATCGCTAAGCGGAAGAGTTTATCAATGCGGTTGATGTAGTCGTACACCTTCATGATCCGTTCCGATCAAGTACCGAACGTACGGCACCTCCGCGTTCAGCACACGTTCAGCTTGATGACGTCCTCGCCTTCTTGATCCAGCAAGAGGGGCGAAGTAGTAGATGAGTTCCGGCACAGCACGACGGCGTGGTGACGGTGGTGGTGAAACTATTTCCGCGGGGCTTCGCCAAGCACAATATGAACTAGAGGGAGAGGGGGCGCCACACACGGCTTGGGGATTTGTGGTGTGTGGTGCCCCCTCCCCTCCTCTCATATATATAGGTGGAGGGGAAGGGAGGCAGCCCTAGGCGCGCCCCAAGGTGGCTGGCGCCTGCCCTAGGCGCCCCCCTTTCCTTCCTAAGGGGTGGAGGAGATGGCAGGAGGGGGCCGGCGACTGTCACTAGGACGCCTGCTTTAGGCGCCCCCCCCCCCCCCCCCGCCTTTCCTTCCCCTAGGGCCGACGGCCATGAGGTGGGGGGCGCCAGCCCCTTGTGGGCCGGTGTGCTCTTCCTCGTTGGCCCGGTTGGCCCAATAAGTCCCCGTGGCTTCCCGGAACTCCTACCGGTGATCCGATAATTATCCGGTGCATTCTGAAACTCTTCCAGAGACCAAATACTACCATCCTATATATCAATCTTTACCTCCGGACCATTCCAGAGCTCCTCATCATGTCTGTGATCTCATCCGGGACTCTGAACATCATTCGGTCACCAACATACATAACTCATATAATACTATATTGTCAATGAACGTTAAGCGTGCGGACCCTACGTGTTCGAGAATGATGTAGACATGACCGAGACGCTTCTCCGATCAATAACCAATAGCGGGACCTGGATGTCCATATTGGTTCCTACATATTCTACGAAGATCTTTATCGGTCGAACCTTTATGACAACATACGTAGTTCCCTTTGTCTATCGGTATGTTACTTGCCCGAGATTCGATTGTCAGTATCTCCATACCTAGTTCAATCTTGTTACCGGCAAGTCTCTTTACTCGTTACGTAATACATCATCTTGTAACTAACTCCTTAGTCACTTTGCTTGCAAGCTTCTTGTGATGCTATATTACCGAGAGGGCCCAGACATACCTCTCCGTCATACGGAGTGACAAATCCCAATCTCGATCCATGCCAACTCAACAGTTACCTTCGGAGATACCTGTAGAGCACCTTTATGATCACCCAGTTACAAAGTGACGTTTGATACACACAAGGCATTCCTCCGGAGTCTGGGAGTTGCATGATCTTATGGTCAAAGGAACATGTATTTGACATTAAGAAAGAAGTAGCAATAAACTAAACAATCATATGCTATGCTAACGGATGGGTCTTGTCCATCACATCATTCTACTAATGATGTGATCCCGTTATCAAATGACAACTCATGTCTATGGTTAGGAAACCTTAACCATCTTTGATCAACCATCTAGTCTAGTAGGGGCTTACTAGGGACATGATATTTGTTTATGTATCCACACATGTATTTAAGTTTCCGGTCAATACAATTCTAGCATGAATAATAAACCTTTATCATGAACAAGGAAATATGATAATAACCAATTTATTATTGCCTCTAGGGCATATTTCCAACAGTTAATGGGAATGATATTTGGTACAAGGTACCTGGTAAAGGACCCTATTCGGCCAAAAGTTATTATGTCATGATGCATGCTCATTTGTGAATTGAAGAACCCTGCAAATGGATTTGGTAAAGTAAATCCATAATGAAAATTGAAGTGTTTGCACGGCTATTGATGTTTCACAAGCTAAATACTAGAGATATACTTGTCAGAAGACATTGAAGATCTCTGCAGGAAGACAATACATGCCCTTTATGTCATGCCCAAAGCTTGGGAACGCAGAGATCATCTATTCTTTACCTGCCTGTTCAGTACCAGGGTGTGGAACTACCTGCAAATCGAATGGACAACTAACCTGTCTGTCAAAGACTGCATCTTGGCAGCCAAGAGGAGCTTTGGGCATCATTTCTTCTTTGAAGTGGTATATCTAGCTGCTTGGAACGTGTGGTTATTCAGAAATGGCAAAATCTTCAGAAATGAAAGGCCAACCTTTTTCTGCTTGGAGAAGCAAATTTATCCATGATATTTCCCTGTTGGCATACAAGTTTAAACTTTCTGCAAGACCACCACTTCTTGCCTGGATAGATTCTTAAATTAATTTTCCTTTTGTACATAGCCTCTTGTACATAGGTAAGTGCATATACCCCCTTGTAACTTTCTGTACATTAGCCTTATCTTGTAGCCTAGAGTCTTGTAACTGTTTATTTTGTTATTAATAAAGGGCTGTGGGGAATTTGCCTTACAGTAATCAGTAAAAAAAACATACGACCCAAAAGGCAGTGGGCCAAGGGGCTCCACCGACAGCCCATTAGAGACAAGGAGGGTGGCATGAGACCACACTAAGTCCTAATAGTCGGATACCATGCCACCCGATTGTCGACCATCAGCACTCGGCCGGAGACGATGGGAGCAGTCAGCTAGGCCATCAGACGGCGGCTAACTAGGATACCTCTCAGCCGTTATGGCATAAGGATGGCAGTTACCCAACGGCGGTATAATACCAGTCCATGAAATGGCATGAAACAGTCGGCCACACATGAGGCTATCAAACAACATTAATACCAGTCCATTATGTACCCCTACCCGGCGCACTCTATATAAGCTAGTAGGGAAGCCACGGGCTGAAGGTTAAATATCTACACATTGTACCCTATGCCAAGAGCAAAGAGCACCACACCTCCACCATAGAGGGCCCGAACCTGTAAAATTCCTTGAGTATACTCCCAATTGCACCGTTCGCTTGATACAATTGCCTCTACATTCATACCCTCCCTAGTATTGTCAGGATTATATCCACGACAGGGACATGCCACTAGCCATGAAACACGTACCCTCGACTCTATCATATTCATGGAGTCAAAAGATGTCCCTGTTGTCTCTGTGATGAGCCAGATAGTGTTGAAGCTGCATTCAAAAGACCACTGATTGGGAACAAATGGACCTACTGGTTAAACCTTGTTGAAAGGTTGATGATTTTTTTTGAAAAGGGGCGCTTTATTACTTAAAAGATTTAAGCATTACACCCGGCCTCTGCATAACTAAGATGCACACAGCCAAATAAGGTCCACTCACACAGACGAAAAAAAGGCGAATACGACTAGACACGTAGAGTCCATATAACGCCTATAGCGGAGGGGGCAATCCTAAGATCATGCTGCCCCTTTTCGCTGAATCAGATACATTACGCTGAAAACTGACTACTTCTGGTGCCTTCACAGTCAAGTTCATGTATATGGACCTCATCAATGATGGGAAACCTTTCCACCACAAATATATCTAGAAAATGAAAGTCCTATTGAAAATAAATATATTCATGTGGTATTTAGATTGCAAGGTCATCCTGACAAAAGATAACCTAAAAAAACAAAATTGACAATGGTGCACTAAATGTTGCTTTTGTGGCGATGAGGAGTCAATTCAACATCTATTTCTCCAATGGCCACTTGCTAAGCTACTATGGCGACCTGTCTATATAGCTTTTAATCTACCTCCACACATGAGTAGTATACTAATATGTTAGGAAATTCGTTAGTGGGGGTGCATCTCACGTTGAAGTCTCAGATCCATGTGAAAATTTGTGCTTTACTCTGGGCCATTTGGAACACTTGTAATGATTCTATTTTTAACAAAACAAAAGTTCCAACTTTTTTGCAGGTTATCCTCATGGCCATCAGTTGGATCCATATGTGATCGTTACTGCGTATGGAGGAGAACCGGGCACCCACGGTCTTTGGGTGCAACTAATGGGAGATGGTCTCTCGAGATTTGTTCAACCAATTAGGTTGGCGGCCCACTAGTAGGATTTGTGATGCGTGAGGCACATTACCCTACGATCTTTTTTGTTTTGCCCTTGGGGTGACCATGTGTGAGAATTTTTTGGTTGAACTTTATTGTAGCCGGATGATGACTTTGAAATGATAAATAAAAGGCTGCGTGCATCACTTGGTGCAGAGGCCGAGGGATATTCCATCTTTTTTTTAAAGATCTGAAGTCTTTCCTTTACAATAGACAATGTCCTGGGCAGTTGTGCCTATCACATCCTATCACATGGCTTACATTGATTTCTTTTGATAAAGGGTGAATTTTACTAACTCAAAATGAAGCATCAACTAGATACAAAACACAATGACAACATCCAAAGAGGTTCACAATATTTCTGTGATTTGTCTGAGAGAGGACTGCAACCTCATTGATGAATTGACTGATCTCACACGCCTCAATGACCTTAGACTTTTTTATTGTAACGGCACGCTGATCAGATAAGATACCTTAACAAACCATTCCATGACCCCCACGGCCGATGATACGAGTAGGATCAAAGTTATTTGTTGCCTTCTCCAGCTCTTCTAATGAGAAAATCTTTGTATTCTCATTTGCATTTTCGTCAGGTGATATCAATGTTTCTAGGAGAAGACCTTGGTGTTGGGGAACGTTGCATGGGAAACAAAAAAATTCCTACGCTCACGAAGATCCAATCAAGGAGATGACCATCTATGAGAGGAGAGATTGGATCTACATATCCTTGTAGATCTCTAACCTGAAGCGTTAAGAAACGCGGTTGATGTAGTCGAGCGTCTTCGCGATCCAATCACGATCCGTCCACGAACTCCCGATCAAGTGCCGAACGGACGGCACCTCCGAGTTTAGCACACGTGCGGCTCAGTGGCGTCCTCTCCTTCTTGATCCTGCAAGTGAGAGAGAGGAGGTAGATGAGATCTGAACCAACACGATGGCGTGGTGGTGGTGGTGGCAGCGGAACTCTGGCAGGGCTTCGCCAAGCGCGTACCGGTGTAACGTGAGAGGAGTTGGGAGAGGTAACGGGCAAGGGTCGAAGGGTCGCTGCCCCCAATGCCTCCCCACCTTTATATAGGCATGGAGGGGGCTGGTGGCTTGCCCTCCAAGGCCCTAGGGGCGTTGGTCAAAGGGGAGGAAGGAAATCCCTCCTTTCCTTCCCCACCGATCGCTATCCCCCTTTTTATGGATCCTGATCTTATCCCTTTGGGATATGATACTATTCCTTTTAAGGGAGGATCTTGGTGCGCCTAGACCAGGGTTGTAGGGACTTTCCCCACTACCCACATTCATGTGGGTCCCCCACGCAGGTGGGCCGCACCCTAGAACCTTCTAGAACCTTCCGGGTACAATACAGAAAAAACTAGAACTTTTTCCGGAACCCCAATAACAACTTTCCATATATGAATCTTTACCTCCGAACCATTCCGGAGCTCCTCGTGATGTCCCGGATCCCATCCCGGACTCCGAACAACCTTCAGACTTTCCACTATTAATATCTCAATACTACCCTAACGCTACCGAGCGTTAAGCGTGCGACCCTACGGGTTCGAGAATCATGTAGACATGACCGAGACTCCTCTCCGGTCAATAACCAATAGTGGGTCCTGGATGCCCATATTGATTCCTACATATTCCACGAAGATCTTTATCGGTCGAACCTCGATGTCAAGGATTCAGCAAATCCCGTATGCAGTTCCCTTTGTCTATCGGTATGTTACTTGCCCGAGATTCGATCGTCGGTATCTCCATACCTAGTTCAATCTCGTTACCGGCAAGTCTCTTTACTCGTTCCGTAATACAAAATCCCATGACTAACTCATTGGTCACATTGCTTGCAAGCTTATTGTGATGTTGTATTACCGAGTGGGCCCTGAGATACCTCTTCGTCATACGGAGTGACAAATCCTAGTCTTGATCCATGCCAACTCAACAGACACCCTCGGAGATACCTGTAGAGCACCTTTATAGTCACCCAGTTACGTTGCGACATTTGATACACACAAGGTACTCCTCCGGTGTCAGTGAGTTGCATGATCTCATGGTCATAGGAACATATACTTGACATGCAGAAAATGATAGCAATAAACTTAACACGATCATATGCTACATTCATAGTTTGGGTCTTGTCCATCACATCATTCTCCTAATGATGTGATCCCGTTATCAAATGACAACTCATGTCTATGACTAGGAAACCATAGCCATCTTTGATCAACGAGCTAGTCCTGTAGAGGCTCACTAGGGACATGTTATTGTCTATGTATCCACACATGTATTTGAGTTTCCAATCAATACAATTATAGCATGGATAATAAACGATTATCATGAACAGGGAAATATGATAATAACCAATTTATTATTGCCTCTAGGGCATATTTCCAACAGTCTCCCACTTGCACTAGAGTCAATAATCTAGTTCACATCACCATGTGATTAACACCCAATGAGTTCTGGGGTTTGATCATGTTTTGCTTGTGAGAGAGGTTTTAGTCAACGGGTCTGCAACATTCAAATCCACGTGTACTTCACAAATCTCTATGTCATATTGTAGATGCTGCTACCACGCTCCATTTGGAGCTATTCCAAATGGATGCTCCACTATACGCATCCGGTTTGCTACTCAGAGTCATCCGGATTGGTGTTTAAAGCTTGCATCAAGGTAGTTCTTTACGCCGAACTCTTTATCACCTCCATAATCGAGAAACATTTCCTTATTCCTCTAAGGATAATTTTGACCGCTGTCCAGTGATCCACTCCTGGATCACTCTTGTACCCCCTTGCCAGACACATGGCAAGGCACATATCAGGTGCGGTACACAGCATGGCATATTGTATAGAGCCTATGGCTAAGGCATAGGGAACGACCTTCGTCCTTTCTCTTTCTTCTGCCATGGTCGAGCTTTGAGTCTTACTCAACTTCACACCTTACAACTCAGGCAAGAACTCCTTCTTTGACTGATCCATTTTGAACTCCTTCAAAATCATGTCAAGGTATGTGCTCTGTGAAAGTCTTATCACGCGTCTTGATCTATCTCTATAGATCTTGATGCCCAATATGTAAGCATTTTTACCCAGGTCTTCCTTTGAAAAACTCCTTCCAAACAACCCTTTATGCTTTCCAGAAATTCTACATCATTTTCGATCAACAATATGTCAACCACATATACTTATCAGAAATGTTGTAGTGCTCCCACTCACTTTCTTGCAAATACAAGCTTCTCTGTAAACTTGTATAAACCCAAAAGCTTTGATCACCTCATCAAAGCGTCTGATCCAACTCCGAGATGCTTGCTCCAGTCCATAGAAGGATCGCTGGAGCTTGCATACCTTTTAGCATCCTTAGGATCGACAAAACCTTCTGGTTGTATCACATACAACCTTTCCTCACCGAAACCGTCAAGGAAACTTTCTTTTGACATCCATCTGCTAGATTTCGTAATTGAAAATGCAGCAACTGCTAACATAATTCCAACAGACTTTAGCATCGCTATGAGTGAGAAAGTCTCATCATAGTCAACTCCTTGAACTTGTCGAAACTTCTTTGCGACAAGTCGAGCTTCATAAATGGTGACATTACCATCATCGTCTGTCTTCTTCTTAAAGATCCATTTATTCTCAATGGCTTGCCGATCATCGGGCAAGTCCACCAAAGTTCATACTTTGTTCTCATACATGGATCCTATCTCGGATTTCATGGGTCCTAGCCATTTGTTGGAATCCGAGCCCACCATCGCTTCTCCATAGCTCGTAGGTTCACCGTTGTCTAACAACATGGCCTCTAAGACAGGGTAACTGTACCACTCAGAAGCTGTACGTACCATTGTCGACCTACGAGGTTCGACAGTAACTTGATCCGAAGCTTCATGATCATCATCATTAGCTTCCTCTTCAATTGACATAGGTGCCACAGAAACATCTTTCTGTGCTGCGCTACTCTCTGGTTGAAGTAAGGTTCGACAACCTCATCAAGTTCTATCTTCCTCCCACTCAATTCTTTCGAGAGAAACTCTTTCTCGAGAAAGGACCCGTTCTTAGTGACAAACACTTTGCCCTCAGATCTGAGATAGAAGGTATACCCAATCGTCTTATTTGGGTATCCTATGAAGACGCATTTGTCCGCTTTGGGTTCGAGCTTTTCCGGTTGAAGCCTTTTTGACATAAGCATCGCAGCCCCAAACCTTAAGAAACGACAACTTAGGTTTCTTGCCAAACCACAGTTCATACGGTGTCATCTCCACGGAATTAGATGGTGCCCTATTTAAAGTGAATATAGTTGTCTCTAATGCATAACCCCAAAACGTTGGTGGCAGATCGGCAAGAGACATCATAGAACGCACCATATCCAATAAGGTACGATTACGACGTTCGGACACACCATTACGCTGTGGTGTTCCAGGCGGCGTTAGTTGTGAAACAATTCCACATTGTCTTAAGTAATTGCCAAACTCATAACTCAGATACTCTCCCCTTCGATCATATCGTAAGAATTTGATCTTCTTGTTATGATGATTCTCAACTTCACTCTGAAATTGCTTGAACTTTTCAGACGTTTCAGACTTATGCTTCATCAAGTAAATATACCCATATATACTCAAATCATCAGTGAAGGTGAGAAAGTAACGATATCCACCGCGCGCGTCAACACTCATCGGGCCGCACACATCAGTATGTATGATTTCCAACAAGTCAATTGCCCGTTCCATTGTTCCGGAAAACGGGGTTTTAGTCATCTTACCCTTGAGGCATGGTTCGCATGTGTCAAGTGATTCAAAATCAAGTGACTTCAAAAGTCCATCAGCATGGAGTTTCTTCATGCGCTTTACACCAATATGACCTAAGCGCAACGCCACAAGAAAGTGGTATTATCATTATCAACTCTACATCTTTTGGCCTCAATGTTATGAACATGTGTATCACTACGATCAGGATTTAATAAACCATTCACATTGGGTGCATGACCATAGAAGGTATTATTCATGTAAACAAAATAACCATTATCCTCTGATTTAAATGAACAACCGTATTGCAATAAACACGATCTAATCATGTTCATGCTTAACGCAGACATCAAATAACATTTATCTAGGTTCAACACTAATCCCGAAGGTAGAGGGAGCGTGCGATGGTGATCACATCAACCTTGGAAACACTTCCAACACACATCGTCACCTCGCCCTTAGCTAGTCTCTATTTATTTCGTAGCTTTTGTTTCGAGTTACCACTATTAGCAACTGAACCGGTATCTAATACCCAGGTGCTACTAGGAGTACTAGTAAGGTACACATCAATAACATATATATATATATATATATATATCAAATATACTTTTGTTGAAGTTGCCAGCCTTCTTATCTACCATGTATTTGGGGTAGTTCCGCTACCAGCGACCGTTCCCCTTACAATAGAAGCACTTAGTCTCGGGTTTGGGTTCAACCTTGGGTTTCTTCAATGGAGCGGCAAGTGGCTTGCCATTCATGAAGTTTTCCTTCTTGCCCTTGCCCTTCTTGAAACCAGTGGTCTTGTTAACCATCAACACTTGATGCTCCTTCTTGATTTCTACCTCCGCGGCCTACCGCGAACTGCTCCGGGATCATCTCCATCCCTTGCATGTTATAGTTCATCACGAAGTTCTAGTAGCTTGGTGATAGTGTCTTGAGAACTCTGTCAATCACTATCTTATCTGGAAGATTAACTCCCACTTGATTCAAGCGATTATAGCACCCAGACATTCTGAGCACATGCTCACTGACTGAGCTATTCTCCTTCATCTTGTAGGCAAAGAACTTGTCAGAGGTCTCATACCTCTCAACACGGGCAAGAGCCTGAAATACCAATTTTAACTCTTGGAACATCTCATATGTTCCATGCCGTTCAAAACGCCTTTGGAGCCGCGATTCTAAGCCATAAAGCATGGCGCACTAAACTATCAAGTAGTCATCAGAACGTGTCTGCCAGATGTTCACAACATCCATAGACGACGCTAGAGGGGTTGGCACACCGAGCGGTGCATCAAGGACATAAGCCTTTTGTGCAGCAGTGAGGAAAATCCTCAGACTACGGCCCTAGTCCGCATAATTGCTCACAATATCTTTCAACTTAGTCTTTCTCTAGGAACGTATTAAAACAGGGAGCTACAGCGCGAGCTATTGATCTTCAACATAATTTGCAAAGACAACTTAGACTATTGTTCATGATAATGAGTTCAATTAATCATATTACTTAAGAACTCCCACTCAAATCAACATCCCTCCGGTTGTCCGAGTGTAACACGATCCAAATTCACCAACCCAAGTCCGATCATCACGTGAGATGAGGTGGTTTCAATGGTGAACATCTCCATGTTGATCATATCTACTATATGACTCATGTTTGACCTTTCGGTCTCTTATGTTCCGAGGCCATGTCTGTACATGCTAGGCTCGTCAAGTTTAACCCAAGTGTTCCGCATGTGCAACACTGGCTTGCACCCGTTGTATGTGAACGTAGAGTCTATCACACCCGATCATCGCGTGGTGCTTTGAAACGACGAACTTTCGCAACGATGCACACTTGGGGAGAACACAATTTTATCTTGAAATTTTAGTGAGGGATCACCTTATAATGCTACCGTCGTCCTAAGCAAAATAAGATGCATAAAAGGATTAACATCACATGCAAATCATAAGTGACAAAATTGTGTATATTTAATAAATAACAAAATTAATCTGCAAAATAAATGATGTATATTTATCTTGTGTAATGCGGCAATTGCTAACATGATTCGCAAGATAAATTATTAAATATACATCAATTATTAAATATACATCAATTGCGATTAAATATACATCAATTATTAAATAATTATTAAATATACATCAATTATTAAATATACTTATTAAATATTTAGTGATTTAAATATACATCACTACGGTGAGCATGGTGGTCAGCATGGTGGTGGGCATGGGGGGGGTGGTCAGCATGGTGGTGGGCAGCGACGTGCTGCTGCCTACGGTGAGCAAGCAAGTGTTGATGCTCGTGGCGGAGCAGAGAGTGAAGGTGATAACGCAGATGTGATTGAGCAAGGGGACACCCAGATGAACAAGCAGGCACGCCAGGATTCTGTGGTTGCAGACCAAGTAGAGAGTGGCGATGCAACTTCCGCTCAATCTTACCGGCAAAATGGATCCAAGGCGCCGGGATGGAGCAAAAGGTAACAAGATATGGTCCCATTTTTATCTTATGTGCAGTTGTGAATTATGTTTTCTATCTGTACAAGTGGTGCTTGATATAAATTGCAGAATGTTCCTGATTAAAACAAATGTGTGCGCGGTCTGCTGGTGGTTGCTATTTCTAATTATCCAAGCACCGGAACTGCATGTACAAGTGGTGCTTGATAAAATTGCAGATGATATGCAAGAGTTCCAGTTCTTAAATAGAAACCCAGAAACTTTCTGGTTGATTTAAATCTATTTGGTATTGTTTGGTTCAGGGTTAGAGTTGGGAAACACCCGCCAGACAGGACGCCTTGCCCAGAAATAGTTGGCGCCCTAGAGCAGACGATCCGCGGATACGCTGGCAAGCTTGGTGGTCATGCAGTGGAACCTGAGATTGGGTTGACATTCGACTCTCTCGGAGAAGCTTACGATTTCTACAACCTTTATTCACGGGAGCACAGATTTGGGATAAAGATATGGGGCTCAATGCTGATAAGACCAAGTGTATGCAGGAAGTTGTCTGCGGGTGCTCTGTAAGCGATTACATAGTTTTCTGATGGCAACACAATTTTGTTATTTATTTTCTTGCGATTTATATTAAATATACATCAATTATTAAATATACACAAGATAAATTTACACAATTTTGTCTCACCCATTGCATACACTAAATATTTAATAATTATTTAAATCACTAAATATTATTTAATAATTATTAAATATACATCAATTGCATACACTAAATATTTAATAATTATTTTCTTGCGATTTATATTAAATATACATCAATTATTAAATATACACAAGATAAATTTACACAATTTTGTCTCACCCATTGCATACACTAAATATTTAATAATATACATTAAATATACATCAATTATTAAATATACATCAATTATTAAATATACATCAATTATTAAATATACATCAATTGCGATTTATATTAAATATACATCAATTATTAAATATACACAAGATAAATTTACACAATGATGTATCTTCATAGAATGCGGCAATTGCTAACATGATTCGGACGGACTTCAGCTTCGCTACGGGTGAGAAGGTCTCATCGTAGTCAACCCCTTGAACTTGTCGATAACCCTTAGCGACAAGTCGAGCCTTATAGATGGTCACATTACCATCCGCGTCTGTCTTCTTCTTAAAGATCCATTTGTTCTCTATGGCTTGCCGATCATCGGGCAAGTCTGTCAAAGTCCATACTTCGTTTTCATACATGGATCCTATCTCGGATTTCATGGCTTCAAGCCATTTGTTGGAATCTGGGCCCGCCATCGCTTCTTCATAGTTCGAAGGTTCGTCGTTGTCTAACAACATTATTTCTAGGACAGGGTTGCCGTACCACTCTGGTGCGGAACGTGTCCTCGTGGACCTACGAATTTCAGTAGCAACTTGATCCAAAGTTTCATGATCATCATCATTAACTTCCTCTCTAGTCGGTGCAGGCACCACAGAAACATCTTCCTGAGCTGCGCTACTCTCCGCTTCAAGAGGGGTTACCTCATCAAGTTCTACTTTCCTCCCACTTACTTCTTTCGAGAGAAACTCTTTCTCGAGAAAAGATCCATTCCTGGCAACAAAGATCTTGCCTTCGGATCTGAGGTAGAAGGTATACCCAATAGTTTCCTTAGGGTATCCTATGAAGACGCATTTTTCCGATTTGGGTTCGAGCTTTTCAGGTTGAAGTTTCTTGACATAAGCATCGCATCCCCAAACTTTCAGAAACGACAGCTTAGGTTTCTTCCCAAACCATAATTAATACGGTGTCGTCTCAACAGATTTCGACAGAGCCCTATTTAAAGTGAATGCGGCAGTCTCTAAAGCATAACCCCAAAATGATAGCGGTAGATCGGTAAGAGACATCATAGATCACACCATATCTAATAGAGTGCGATTACGACATTCGGACAGAACATTACGCTGAGGTGTTCCAGGCGGCGTGAGTTGTGAAACAATTCCACATTTCCTTAAGTGCGTGCCAAATTCGTGACTCAAATATTCCCCTCCATGATCTGATCGTAAGAACTTTATTTTCCTGTCACGTTGATTCTCTACCTCGTTCTGAAATTCCTTGAACTTTTCAAAGGTCTCAGACTTATGTTTCATTAAGTAGACATACCCATATCTACTTAAGTCATCAGTGAGGGTGAGAACATAACGATAGCCACCGCGAGCCTCAACACTCATTGGTCCGCATACATCAGTATGTATTATTTCCAACAAGTTGGTTGCTCGCTCCATTATTTCGGAGAACGGAGTCTTGGTCACTTTGCCCATGAGGCATGGTTCGCACGTGTCAAATGATTCATAATCAAGAGACTCCAAAAGTCCATCTGCATGGAGTTTCTTCATGCGCTTGACACCAATGTGACCAAGGCGGCAGTGCCACAAGTATGTGGGACTATCATTATCTACCTTACATTTCTTGGCATTCACACTATGAATATGTGTAACATCACGTTCGAGATTCAATGAAAAAATAAACCATTGACCAGCGGGGCATGACCATAAAACATATCTCTCATATAAATAGAACAACCATTATTCTCGGATTTAAATGAGTAGCCATCTCGCATTAAACGAGATCCTGATACAATGTTCATGCTCAAAGCTGGTACTAAATAACAATTATTGAGGTTTAAAACTAATCCCGAAGGTAGATGTAGAGGTAGCGTGCCGACGACGATCACATCGACCTTGGAACCATTCCCGACGCGCATCGTCACCTCGTCCTTCGCCAGTCTCCGCTTATTCCGCAGCTCCTGTTTTGAGTTACAAATATGAGCAACCGCACCGGTATCAAATACCCAGGAGCTACTACGAGCGCTGGTAAGGTACACATCAATAACGTGTATATCACATATACCTTTGGTATTGCCGGCATTCTTATCCGCTAAGTACTTGGGGCAGTTCCACTTCCAGTGACCGTTTCCCTTGCAATAAAAGCATTCAGTCTCAGGCTTGGGTCCATTCTTTGGCTTCTTCCCGGCAGCTTGCTTACCGGGCGCGGCAACTCCCTTGCCGTCCTTCTTGAAGTTCTTTTTACCCTTGCCTTTCTTGAACTTAGTGGTTTTATTCACCATCAACACTTGATGTTCCTTTTTGATCTCCACCTCCGCTGATTTCAGCATTGAATATACCTCAGGAATGGTCTTTTCCATCCCCTGCATATTGAAGTTCATCACAAAGCTCTTGTAGCTAGGTGGAAGCGACTGGAGGATTCTGTCAACGACCGCGTCATCCGGGAGATTAACCCCCAGCTAAGACAAGCGGTTGTGCAACCCAGACATTTTGAGTATGTGCTCGCTGACAGAACTATTCTCCTCCATCTTACAACTGTAGAACTTGTCGGAGACTTCAGATCTCTCGACCCGGGCATGAGCTTGGAAAACCATTTTCAGCTCTTGGAACATCTCATATGCTCCGTGTTGCTCAAAACGCTTTTGGAGCCCCGGTTCTAAGCTGTAAAGCATGCCGCACTGAACCAGGGAGTAATCATCACTACGCGACTGCCAGGCATTCATAACGTCTTTAGTTGCTGGGAAAACAGGTGCGTCACCTAGCGGTGCTTCAAGGACATATGCTTTCTTGGCAGCTATGAGGATAATCCTCAGGTTACGGGCCCAGTCCGTGTAGTTGCTACCATCATCTTTCAGCTTGGTTTTCTCTAGGAACGCGTTGAAGTTGAGGGCAACATTAGCGTGGGCCATTTGATCTACAAGACATATTGTAAAGATTTTAGACTAAGTTCATGAAAATTAAGTTCATCTAATCAAATTATTTAATGAACTCCCACTCAGCTAGACATCCCTCTAGTCATCTAAGTGATACATGATCCGAATCGACTAGGCCGTGTCCGATCATCACGTGAGACGGACTAGTCATCAACAGTGAACATCTCCATGTTGATCGTATCTTCTATACGACTCATGTTCGACCTTTCGGTCTTCCGTGTTCCGAGGCCATGTCTGTACATGCTAGGCTCATCAAGTCAACCTAAGTGTTTTGCATGTGTAAATCTGGCTTACACCCATTGTATGCAAACGTTAGAATCTATCACACCCAATCATCACGTGGTGCTTCGAAACAACGGTCCTTCGCAACGGTGCACAGTTAGGGGGAACACAATTCTTGAAATTTTAGTGAAGGATCATCTTATTTATGCTACCGTCGTTCTAAGCAAATAAGATGTAAAACATGATAAACATCACATGCAAATCATAAAGTGACATGATATGGCCAATATCATCTTGCGCCTTTGATCTCCATCTTCGAGGCACGGCATGCTCATCATCGTCACCGGCATGACACCATGATCTCCATCATCATGATCTCCATCATCGTGTCTTCATGAAGTTGTCTCGCCAACTATTACTTCTACTACTATGGCTAACGGTTAGCAATAAAGTAAAGTAATTACATGGCGTTTACTTTAACTCGCAGGTCATAAAATAAATTAAGACAACTCCTATGGCTCCTGCCGGTTGTCATACTCATCGACATGCAAGTCGTGATTCCTATTACAAGAACATGATCAATCTCATACATCACATATATCATTCATCACATCCTCTTGGCCATATCACATCACACAGCATATGCTGCAAGAACAAGTTAGACGTCCTCTAATTGTTGTTGCAAATTTTTATGTGCCTGCTATAGGTTTCTAGCAAGAACGTTTCTTACCTACGCCAAAACCACACGTGATATGCCAATTTCTATTTACCCTTCATAAGGACCCTTTTCATCGAATCCGATCCGACTAAAGTGGGAGAGACAGACACCCGCTAGCCACCTTATGCAACTAGTGCATGTCAGTCGGTGGAACCTGTCTCACGTAAGCGTACGTGTAAGGTCGGTCTGGGCCGCTTCATCCCACGATGCCGCCGAATCAAGATAAGACTAGTAACGGCAAGTAAATTGACAAAATCGACGCCCACAAAAACTTGTGTTCTACTCGTGCATAGAAACTACGCATAGACCTAGCTCATGATGCCACTGTTGGCGATCGTTGCAGAAATTAAAATTTTTCTACGCATCACCAAGATCAATCTATGGAGAGACTAGCAACGAGAGATAGAGAGGGGAGTGCAACTTCATACCCTTGAAGATCGCGATGCGGAAGCGTTGCAAGAACGCGGATGAAGGAGTCGTACTCGTAGCGATTCAGATCGCGGTTGATTCCGATCTAAGTGCCGAACAACGGCGCCTCCACGTTCAACACACGTGCAGCCCGGGGACGTCTTCCGCGCCATGATCTAGCAAGGAGGAGGGAGAGGTTGGGGAAGACAACTCCGACAGCACGACGGCGTGGTGGTGGAGCTTGCAGTTCTCCGGCAGGGCTTCGCCAAGCTCAACGGAGGAGGAGGGGGTGTAGGAGAGGGGGAGGGCTGCGCCTTGGATGAGGTGCTGCTGCCCTCCCTCCTCCCCTCTATTTATAGGGTGCAGGGGGAAGGGGGCCGGCCCCTCTAGATGAGATCTAGAGGGGGGCGGCGGCCAAGGGGAGGGGGCGCCCCCTTTAGGGTTTCTCCCAACCCTAGGCGCATGGGCCCTAAGGGGGGGATGGCGCCCAGCCCACTTAGGGGCTGGTTCCCTTCCACATACAGCCCATAGGGCCCTCCGGGGCAGGTGGACCCTCCCGGTGGACCCCCGGAACCCCTTCGGTGGTCCCGGTACAATACCGATAAACCCCCGAACACTTCCGGTGACCGTATGATGACTTCCCATATATAAATCTTCACCTCCGGACCATTCCGGAACTCGTCGTGACGTGCGGCATCTCATCCGGGACTTCGAACAACATTCGGTAACTGCATACTATTTCCCATAACAACTCTAGCGTCACCGAACCTTAAGTGTGTAGACCCTACGGGTTCGGGAATCATGCAGACATGACCGAGACATCTCTCTGGTCAATAACCAATAACGGGATCTGGATACCCATGTTGGTTCCCACATGTTCCACGATGATCTTATCGGATGAACCATGATGTCGAGGATTCAATCAATCCCGTACACAATTCCCTTTGTCTACCGGTATGATACTTGCCCGAGATTCGATCGTCGGTATCCCTATACCTTGTTCAATCTCGTTACCGGCAAGTCTCTTTACTCGTTCTCTAACACATCATCCCGTGATCAACTCCTTGGTCACATTGAGCTCATTGTGATGATGTCTTACCGAGTGGGCCCAGAGATACCTCTTCGTCACACGGAGTGACAAATCCCAGTCTCGATTCGTGCCAACCCAAAAGACACTTTCGGAGATACCCGTAGTGTGCCTTTATAGCCACCCAGTTACATTGTGACGTTTGGCACACCCAAAGCATTCCTACGGTATCCGGGAGTTGCACAATCTCATGGTCTAAGGAGATGATACTTGACATTAGAAAAGCTTTTGCAGATGAACTACACGATCTTGTGCTATGCTTAGGATTGGGTCTTGTCCATCACATCATTCTCCTAATGATGTGATCCCGTTATCAACGACATCCAATGTCCATGGTCAGGAAACCATAACCATCTATTGATCAACGAGCTAGTCAACTAGAGGCTCACTAGGGACATGTTGTGGTCTATGTATTCACACATGTATTACGATTTCCGGATAACACAATTATAGCATGAACAATAGACAATTATCATGAACAAGGAAATATAATAATAACCATTTTATTATTGCCTCTAGGGCATATTTCCAACAGTCTCCCACTTGCACTTGAGTCAATAATCTAGTTACACTGTGATGAATCGAACACCCATAGAGTTATGGTGTTGATCATGTTTTGCTCGTGGAAGAGGTTTAGTCAACAGATCTGAGCAGCTACTGAAAATAATGAAGAAGAAGCTTCCAAAGGATAACGAATTGCCTGACAGTACGTACGGAGCAAAGAAGGTTCTCTGCCCTCTAGGATTAGAGGTGCAGAAGATATACGCATGCCCTAATGACTGCATCCTGTACCGCGGTGAGTACGAGGAATTGAACGCATGCCCGGTATGCGGTGCATTGCGGTATAAGATCAGACGAGATGACCCTGGTGATGTTGAGGGCGAGCGCCTCAGGAAGAGGGTTTCTGCCAAGGTGATTTGGTATGCTCCTATAATACCACGGCTGAAACGTCTGTTCAGAAACAAAGAGCATGCCAAGTTGATGCGATGGCACAAAGAAGACCGTAAGAAAGACGGGAAGTTGAGAGCACTCGCTGACGGGTCGCAGTGGAGAAAAATGGAGAGAAGGTGGCGGGACTTTGCAGGTGACGCAAGGAACGTAGGGTTTGGTTTAAGCGCGGATGGCATTAATCCTTTTGGGGAGCAGAGCAGCAATCATAGCACCTGGCCCGTCACTCTATGTATCTATAACCTTCCTCCTTGGTTGTGCATGAAGCGAAAGTTCATTATGATGCCAGTGCTCATCCAAGGCCCTAAGCAACCCGACAACGACATTGATGTGTACCTAAGGCCATTAGTTGAAGAACTTTTACAACTGTGGAATGGAGAAGGTGTACGTGTGTGGGATGAGCACAAACAGGAGGAATTTGACCTGCATGCGTTGCTGTTTGTAACCATCAATGATTGGCCTGCTCTCAGTAAGCTTTCAGGACAGACAAACAAGGGATACCACGCATGCACGCACTGTTTAGATGACACCGAAAGTATATATTTGGACAAATGCAGGAAGAATGTGTACCTGGGGCATCATCGATTTCTTCCGACCAACCGTCAATTTCGAAAGAAAGGCAAGCATTTCAAAGGCGAGTCAGATCATCGGAAGAAGCCCGCTGTCCGTACTGGTGATCACATACTTGCTATGGTCAATGATTTACAAGTAATCTTTGGAAAGGGTCCCAGCGGACTATCTGTTCCGAATGACGCTGAGGGACGCGCACCCATGTGGAAGAAGAAATCTATATTTTGGGACCTACCCTATTGGAAAGACCTAGAGGTCCGCTCTGCAAACGACGTGATGCACGTGACGAAGAATCTTTGCGTGAACTTGCTAGGCTTCTTGGGCGTGTATGGGAAGACAAAAGATACACCGGAGGCACGGGAGGACCAGCAACGTGTGCACGAAAAAGACGGCATGCGTCCATGTTGGGGATCGTTGCAGAAATTAAAATTTTTCTACGCATCACCAAGATCAATCTATGGAGAGACTAGCAACGAGAGAGAGAGGGGAGTGCATCTTCATAACCTTGAAGATCGCGATGCGGAAGCGTTGCAAGAACGCGGATGAAGGAGTCGTACTCGTAGCGATTCAGATCGTGGTTGATTCCGATCTAAGCGTCAAACAATGGCGCCTCCGCGTTCAACACACGTGCAGCTCGGTGACGTATCCCGCGCCTTGATCCAGCAAGGAGGAGGGAGAGGTTGGGGAAGACAACTCCGGCAGCACGACGGTGTGGTGGTGGAGCTTGCAGTTCTCCGGCAGGGCTTCGCCAAGCTCAACGGAGGAGGAGGGGGTGTTGGAGAGGGGGAGGGCTGCGCCTTGGATGAGGTGCTGCTGCCCTCCCTCCTCCCCTCTATTTATAGGGCGCAGGGGGAACGGGGCCGGCCCCTCTAGATGAGATCTAGAGGGGGGGGGGGGCGGCCAAGGGGAGGGGGCTTGCCCCCCAAGCCAAGGGGGGCGCCCCCTTTAGGGTTTCCCCCAACCCTAGGCGCATAGGCCCTAAGGGGGGGATGGCGCCCAGCCCACTTAGGGGCTGGTTCCCTTCCACATACAGCCCATAGGGCCCTCCGGGGCAGGTGGACCCTCCCGGTGGACCCCCGAAACCCCTTCGGTGATCCCGGTACAATACCGATAAACCCCCGAACACTTCCGGTGACCGTATGATGACTTCCAATATATAAATCTTCACCTCCGGACCATTCCGGAACTCCTCGTGACGTCCGGGATCTCATCCGGGACTCCGAACAACATTCGGTAACTACATACTATTTCCCATAACAACTCTAGGGTCACCGAACCTTAAGTGTGTAGACCCTACGGGTTCGGGAATCATGCAGACATGGCCGAGACATCTCTCCGGTCAATAACCAACAACGGGATCTGGATACCCATGTTGGTTCCCACATGTTCCACGATGATCTTATCGGATGAACCACGATGTCGAGGATTCAATCAATCCCGTACACAATTCCCTTTGTCTACCGGTATGATACTTGCCCGAGATTCGATCGTCGGTATCCTATACCTTGTTCAATCTCGTTACCGGCAAGTCTCTTTACTCGTTCCGTAACACATCATCCCGTGATCAACTCTTTGGTCACATTGAGCTCATTGTGATGATGTCTTACCGAGTGGGCCTAGAGATACCTCTCCGTCACACGGAGTGAAAAATCCCAGTCTCGATTCGTGCCAACCCAACAGACACTTTCGGAGATACCCGTAGTGTGCCTTTATAGCCACCCAGTTACGTTGTGACGTTTGGCACAACCAAAGCATTCCTACGGTATCCGGGAGTTGTGCAATCTCATGGTCTAAGGAGATGATACTTGACATTAGAAAAGCTTTAGCAGATGAACTACATGATCTTGTGCTATGCTTATGATTGGGTCTTGTCCATCACATCATTCTCCTAATGATGTGATCCCGTTATCAACGACATCCAATGTCCATGGTCAGGAAACCATAACCATCTATTGATCAACGAGCTGGTCAACTAGAGGCTCACTAGGGACATGTTGTGGTCTATGTATTCACACATGTATTACGATTTCCGGATAACACAATTATAGCATGAACAATAGACAATTATCATGAACAAGGAAATATAATAATAACCATTTTATTATTGCCTCTAGGGCATATTTCCAACAGTCTCCCACTTGCACTAGAGTCAATAATCTAGTTACACTGTGATGAATCGAACACCCATAGAGTTCTGGTGTTGATCATGTTTTGCTCGTGGAAGAGGTTTAGTCAACGGATCTGCGACATTCAGGTCCGTATGCACTTTACAAATCTCTATGTCTCCATTTTGAACATTTTCACGAATGGAGTTGAAGCGACGCTTGATATGCCTGGTCTTCTTGTGAAACCTGGGCTCCTTGGCTAGGGCAATAGCTCCAGTGTTGTCACAGAAGAGAGTCATCGGGCCCGAGGCATTGGGAATAACTCCTAGGTCGGTAATGAACTCCTTCATCCAGATTGCTTCATGTGCTGCCTCCAAGGCTGCCATGTATTCCGCTTCACATGTAGATCCCGCCACGACGCTTTGCTTGCAACTGCACCAGCTGACTGCCCCACCATTCAAAATATACACATATCCGGTTTGTGACTTGGAGTCATCCAGATCTGTGTCGAAGCTAGCATCGACGTAACCCTTTACGACGAGCTCTTCGTCACCTCCATAAACGAGAAACATATCCTTAGTCCATTTCAGGTACTTCAGGATGTTCTTGACCGCTGTCCAGTGTTCCATGCCGGGATTACTTTGGTACCTCCCTACCAAACTTACGGCGAGGTTCACATCAGGTCTGGTACACAGCATGGCATACATAATAGAGCCTATGGCTGAGGCATAGGGGATGACACTCATCTTTTCTCTATCTTCTGCCGAGGTCGGGCATTGAGCCGTGCTCAATCTCACACCTTGGAATACAGGCAAGAACCCCTTCTTGGACTGATCCATATTGAACTTCTTCAATATCTTGTCAAGGTATGTGCTTTGCGAAAGACCAATGAGGCGTCTCGATCTATCTCTATAGATCTTGATGCCTAATATGTAAGCAGCTTCTCCAAGATCCTTCATTGAGAAACACTTATTCAAGTAGGCCTTTATGCTTTCCAAGAATTCTATATCATTTCCCATTAATAGTATGTCATCCACATATAGTATGAGAAATGCTACAGAGCTCCCACTCACTTTCTTGTAAAGACAGTCTTCTCCATAAGTCTGTGTAAACCCAAACGCTTTGATCATCTCATCAAAGCGAATGTTCCAACTCCGAGATGCTTGCACCAGCCCATAGATTGAGCGCTGGAGCTTGCATACCTTGTCAGCATTCTTAGGATCGACAAAACCTTCCGGCTGCATCATATACAATTCTTCCTTAAGGAAACTATTAAGGAATGCCGTTTTGACGTCCATTTGCCATATCTCATAATCATAGAAGGCGGCAATTGCTAACATGATTCGGACGGACTTCAGCTTCGCTACGGGTGAGAAGGTCTCATCGTAGTCAACCCCTTGAACTTGTCGATAACCCTTAGCGACAAGTCGAGCCTTATAGCTGGTCACATTACCATCCGCGTTTGTCTTCTTCTTAAAGATCCATTTGTTCTCTATGGCTTGCTGATCATCGGGCAAGTCTGTCAAAGTCCATACTTCGTTTTCATACATGGATCCTATCTCGGATTTCATGGCTTCAAGCCATTTGTTGGAATCTGGGCCCGCCATCGCTTCTTCATAGTTCGAAGGTTCACCGTTGTCTAACAACATTATTTCTAGGACAGGGTTGCTGTACCACTCTGGTGCGGAACGTGTCCTCGTGGACCTACGAATTTCAGTAGCAACTTGATCCGAAGTTTCATGATCATCATCATTAACTTCCTCTCTAGTCGGTGGAGGCACCACAGAAACATCTTCCTGAGCTGCGCTACTCTCCGGTTCAAGAGGGGTTACCTCATCAAGTTCTACTTTCCTCCCACTTACTTCTTTCGAGAGAAACTCTTTCTCGAGAAAAGATCCATTCCTGGCAACAAAGATCTTGCCTTCGGATCTGAGGTAGAAGGTATACCCAATAGTTTCCTTAGGGTATCCTATGAAGACGCATTTTCCCGATTTGGGTTCGAGCTTTTCAAGTTGAAGTTTCTTGACATAAGCATCGCATCCCCAAACTTTCAGAAACGACAGCTTAGGTTTCTTCCCAAACCATAATTCATACGGTGTCGTCTCAACGGATTTCGACGGAGCCCTATTTAAAGTGAATGCGGCAGTCTCTAAAGCATAACCCCAAAATGATAGCGGTAGATCGGTAAGAGACATCATAGATCGCACCATATCTAATAGAGTGCGATTACGACGTTCGGACACACCATTACGCTGAGGTGTTCCAGGCGGCGTGAGTTGTGAAACAATTCCACATTTCCTTAAGTGCGTGCCAAATTCGTGACTCAAATATTCCCCTCCACGATCTGATCGTAAGAACTTTATTTTCCTGTCATGTTGATTCTCTACCTCGTTCTGAAATTCCTTGAACTTTTCAAAGGTCTCAGACTTATGTTTCATTAAGTAGACATACCCATATCTACTTAAGTCATCAGTGAGGGTGAGAACATAACGATAGCCATCGCGAGCCTCAACACTCATTGGTCCGCATACATCAGTATGTATTATTTCCAACAAGTTGGTTGCTCGCTCCATTGTTCCGGAGAACGGAGTCTTGGTCATTTTGCCCATGAGGCATGGTTCGCACGTGTCAAATGATTCATAATCAAGAGACTCCAAAAGTCCATCTGCATGGAGTTTCTTCATGCGCTTGACACCAATGTGACCAAGGCGGCAGTGCCACAAGTATGTGGGACTATCATTATCTACCTTACATTTCTTGGCATTCACACTATGAATATGTGTAACATCATGTTCGAGATTCAATAAAAAAATAAACCATTGACCAGCGGGGCATGACCATAAAACATATCTCTCATATAAATAGAACAACCATTATTCTCGGATTTAAATGAGTAGCCATCTCGCATTAAACGAGATCCTGATACAATGTTCATGCTCAAAGCTGGTACTAAATAACAATTATTGAGGTTTAAAACTAATCCCGAAGGTAGATGTAGAGGTAGCCTGCCGATGGCGATCACATCGACCTTGGAACCATTCCCGACGCGCATCGTCACCTCGTCCTTCGCCAGTCTCCGCTTATTCCGCAGCTCCTGTTTTGAGTTACAAATATGAGCAACCGCACCAGTATCAAATACCCAGGAGCTACTACGAGCGCTGGTAAGGTACACATCAATAACGTGTATATCACATATACCTTTGGTATTGCCGGCCTTCTTATCCGCTAAGTACTTGGGGCAGTTTCGCTTCCAGTGACCGTTTCCCTTGCAATAAAAGCATTCAGTCTCAGGCTTGGGTCCATTCTTTGGCTTCTTCCCGGCAGCTTGCTTACCGGGCGCGGCAACTCCCTTGCCGTCCTTCTTGAAGTTCTTTTTACCCTTGCCTTTCTTGAACTCAGTGGTTTTATTCACCATCAACACTTGATGTTCCTTTTTGATCTCCACCTCCGCTGATTTCAGCATTGAATATACCTCAGGAATGGTCTTTTCCATCCCCTGCATATTGAAGTTCATCACATTGTAGCTAGGTGGAAGCGACTGGAGGATTCTGTCAACGACCGCGTCATCCGGGAGATTAACCCCCAGCTAAGACAAGCGGTTGTGCAACCCAGACATTTTGAGTATGTGCTCGCTGACAGAACTATTCTCCTCCATCTTACAACTGTAGAACTTGTCGGAGACTTCATATCTCTCGACCCGGGCATGAGCTTGGAAAACCATTTTCAGCTCTTGGAACATCTCATATGCTCCGTGTTGCTCAAAACGCTTTTGGAGCCCCGGTTCTAAGCTGTAAAGCATGCCGCACTGAACCAGGGAGTAATCATCACTACGCGACTGCCAGGCGTTCATAACGTCTTGAGTTGCTGGGAAAACAGGTGCGTCACCTAGCGGTGCTTCAAGGACATATGCTTTCTTGGCAGCTATGAGGATAATCCTCAGGTTACAGACCCAGTCCGTGTAGTTGCTACCATCGTCTTTTAGCTTGGTTTTCTCTATGAACACGTTGAAGTTGAGGGCAACATTAGCGTGGGCCATTTGATCTACAAGACATATTGTAAAGATTTTAGACTAAGTTCATGAAAATTAAGTTCATCTAATCAAATTATTTAATGAACTCCCACTCAGATAGACATCCCTCTAGTCATCTAAGTGATACATGATCCGAATCGACTAGGCCGTGTCCGATCATCACGTGAGACGGACTAGTCATCAACGGTGAACATCTCCATGTTGATCGTATCTTCTATACGACTCATGTTCGACCTTTCGGTCTTCCGTGTTCCGAGGCCATGTCTGTACATGCTAGGCTCGTCAAGTCAACCTAAGTGTTTTGCATGTGTAAATCTGGCTTACACCCGTTGTATGCGAACGTTAGAATCTATCACACCCGATCATCACGTGGTGCTTCGAAACAACGATCCTTCGCAACGGTGCACAGTTAGGGGGAACACAATTCTTGAAATTTTAGTGAGGGATCATCTTAGTTATGCTACCATCATTCTAAGAAAATAAGATGTAAAACATGATAAACATCACATGCAAATCATAAAGTGACATGATATGGCCAATATCATCTTGCGCCTTTGATCTCCATCTTCGAGGCACGGCATGATCATCATCGTCACCGGCATGACACCATGATCTCCATCATCATGATCTCCATCATCGTGTCTTCATGAAGTTGTCTCGCCAACTATTACTTCTACTACTATGGCTAACGGTTAGCAATAAAGTAAAGTAATTACATGGCGTTTACTTTAACTCGCAGGTCATAAAATAAATTAAGACAACTCCTATGGCTCCTGCCGGTTGTCATACTCATCGACATGCAAGTCGTGATTCCTATTACAAGAACATGATCAATCTCATACATCACATATATCATTCATCACATCCTCTTGGCCAATTCACATTACACAGCATATGTGCAAGAACAAGTTAGACGTCCTCTAATTGTTGTTGCAAATTTTTACGTGCCTGCTATAGGTTTCTAGCAAGAACGTTTCTTACCTACGCCAAAACCACACGTGATATGCCAATTTCTATTTACCCTTCATAAGGACCCTTTTCATCGAATCCGATCCGACTAAAGTGGGAGAGACAGACACCCGCTAGCCACCTTATGCAACTAGTGCATGTCAGTCGGTGGAACCTGTCTCACGTAAGCGTACATGTAAGGTCGGTCCGGGCCGCTTCATCCCACGATGCCGCCGAATCAAGATAAGACTAGTAACGGCAAGTAAATTGACAAAATCGACGCCCACAACAACTTGTGTTCTACTCGTGCATAGAAACTACGCATAGGCCTAGCTCATGATGCCACTGTTGGGGATCGTTGCAGAAATTAAAATTTTTCTACGCATCACCAAGACAAATCTATGGAGAGACTAGCAAACGAGAGAGAGAGGGGAGTGCATCTTCATACCCTTGAAGATCGCGATGCGGAAGCGTTGCAAGAACGCGGATGAAGGAGTCGTACTCGTAGCGATTCAGATCGCGGTTGATTCCGATCTAAGCGCCGAACAACGGCGCCTCCGCGTTCAACACACGTGCAGCCCGGTGAAGTCTCCCGCGCCTTGATCCAGCAAGGAGGAGGGAGAGGTTGGGGAAGACAACTCCGGCAGCACGACGGCGTGGTGGTGGAGCTTGCAGTTCTCTGGCAGGGCTTCGCCAAGCTCAACGGAGGAGGAGGGGGTGTTGGAGAGGGGGAGGGCTGCGCCTTGGATGAGGTGCTGCTGCCCTCCCTCCTCCCCTCTATTTATAGGGTGCAGGGGGAAGGGGGCCGGCCCCTCTAGATGAGATCTAGAGGGGGGGCGGCGGCCAAGGGGAGGGGGCGCCCCCTTTAGGGTTTCCCCCAACCCTGGGCGCATGGGCCCTAAGGGGGGGATGGCGCCCAGCCCACTTAGGGGCTGGTTCCCTTCCACATACAGCCCATAGGGCCCTCCGGGGCAGGTGGACCCTCCCGGTGGACCCCCGGAACCCCTTCGGTGGTCCCGGTACAATACCGATAAACCCCCGACCACTTCCGGTGACCGCATGATGACTTCCCATATATAAATCTTCACCTCCGGACTATTCCGGAACTCCTCGTGACGTCCGGGATCTCATCCGGGACTCCGAACAACATTCGGTAATTGCATGCTATTTCCCATCACAACTCTAGCGTCACCGAACCTTAAGTGTGTAGACCCTACGGGTTCGGGAATCATGCAGACATGACCGAGACATCTCTCCGGTCAATAACCAACAGCGGGATCTGGATACCCATGTTGGTTCCCACATGTTCCACGATGATCTTATCGGATGAACCATGATGTCGAGGATTCAATCAATCCCATACACAATTCCCTTTGTCTACCGGTATGATACTTGCCCGAGATTCGATCGTCGGTATCCCTATACCTTGTTCAATCTCGTTACCGGCAAGTCTCTTTACTCGTTCTGTAACACATCATCCCGTGATCAACTCCTTGGTCACATTGAGCTCATTGTGATGATGTCTTACCGAGTGGGCCCAGAGATACCTCTCCGTCACACGGAGTGACAAATCTCAGTCTCGATTCGTGCCAACCCAACAGACACTTTCGGAGATACCCGTAGTGTGCCTTTATAGCCACCCAGTTACGTTGTGACGTTTGGCACACCCAAAGCATTCCTACGGTATCCGGGAGTTGCACAATCTCATGGTCTAAGGAGATGATACTTGACATTAGAAAAGCTTTAGCAGACGAACTACACGATCTTGTGCTATGCTTAGGATTGGGTCTTGTCCATCACATCATTCTCCTAATGATGTGATCCCGTTATCAACGACATCCAATGTCCATGGTCAGGAAACCATAACCATCTATTGATCAACGAGCTAGTCAACTAGAGGCTCACTAGGGACATGTTGTGGTCTATGTATTCACACATGTATTACGATTTCCGGATAACACAATTATAGCATGAACAATAGACAATTATCATGAACAAGGAAATATAATAATAACCATTTTATTATTGCCTCTAGGGCATATTTCCAACAGTCCAAAGCAGTATGAAGGTCTTGCCAGCTACGCTCTTACCAAAAAAGAGAAGGAAATCTTCTTTGAATGCCTGCTCAGTATGAAGGTCCCGTTTGGCTTCTCGTCGAATATAAAGGGAATAATAAATATGGCAAAGAAAAAGTTTCAGAACCTAAAGTCTCATGACTGCCACGTGATTATGACGCAACTGCTTCCGGTTGCATTGAGGGGGCTTCTACCAGAAAACGTTCGATTAGCCATTGTGAAGCTATGTGCATTCCTCAATGCAATCTCTTAGAAGGTGATCGATCCAGAAATCCTACCAAAGTTAAGGAGTGATCTGGCGCAATGTATTGTCAGTTTCGAGCTGGTGTTCCCACCATCCTTCTTCAATATCATGACGCACGTCCTAGTTCATCTAGTCGACAAGATTGCCATTTTGGGCCCTGTATTTCTACACAATATGTTCCCCTTTGAGAGGTTCATGGGAGTCTTAAAGAAATATGTTCGTAACCGTGCTAGGCCAGAAGGAAGCATCTCCACGGGCCATCAAACAGAGGAGGTCATTGGGTTTTGTGTTGACTTCATTCCTGACCTTAAGAAGATTGGTCTCCCTCAATCGCGGTATGAGGGAAGACTTACTGGAAAAGGCACGCTAGGAGCGGACTCAATAATATGGAGTGACGGGCATTCTTGGTCTGAAGCACACTACACAGTTCTACAGAATTCTACCTTGGTGACCCCGTATATCAATGAACACAAGAATATTCTGTGCTCCAAACACCCGGAGCAGTGTGACGACTGGATTACATGTGAACACATCCGGACTTTTGGCAGTTGGTTGCAAACACGTCTCATGGGTGACAACACTGTTCCTGATGAGCTGTACTCGTTGGCCAGGGGACCATCTTCGACTGTATTGACTTACAAAGGCTACGAGGTAGATGGGAATACATTTTACATGATCGCCCAAGATCAAAAGAGCACCAACCAAAACAGTGGTGTCCGCTTTGATGCAGCAACCAAGAGGGGAAATGACACATATTATGGTTACATAGTGGACATATGGGAACTTGACTATGGACATGATTTTAAGGTCTCTTTGTTTCGGTGCAAATGGGTCAATCTATCAGGAGGTGGGGTACAGGTAGACCCATAGTACGGTATGACAACAGTGGTTTTGAACAATCTTGGGTACACAGACAAACCATTCGTCCTAGCCAATGATGTGGCGCAGGTTTTCTATGTGAAGGACATGTCTACCAAACCGAGAAAAAGAAAATATAAGGAAGTGAATACATCATACGATGAGCCAAAGCGCCACATAGTTCTTTCAGGAAAAAGAGACATCGTGGGAGTGGAGGGCAAGACAGACATGTCCGAAGATTATGAAAAGTTTCATGAAATTCCTCCCTTCAAAGTCAAGGCTAACCCAAGCACCCTGTTAAACGATGAAGATTATCCATGGTTACGGCGCAATAAGCAAAGGACACAAGCGAAGAAAAAGCAAAGGACACAAGCGAAGAAATGAAATGCCTTTTGTAACAGATGAGTTTTCGTATGAAACCCTGATACTTCGAAAGAGATTGTCCATTTTGTACATGAAGTGCATCCAGTTTTTGCCGTAACCCTATCAACTTTTTAGCACATGCTATGTGGGTGAAATGATGATACCATGCCAACTTTCAACCTTTTCAGAGTTCATTTGTATTGCTTTTCAATTACAGGGTTATTTAGCTCAAAAAAATCAGTAAATGCATGAAAAATACCAAATGAAGTCAGGAAAGGGTTGCAAAAAGTGATGAAGTCGAAGTTTTTTGGTTGAATTTTGGTGGCTTTGAATGGTGCATTTTGAACACACAAAAAGTCTGGAGTTCAAATAAGTTCAAAAAAATGAAATCCCTTTGTAAAATATGATGTTTCGTCCGAAACCCTGATACTTCGAAAGAGATTGTCCATTTTGTACACGAAGTGCATCCAGTTTTTGCCGTAACCCTCTCAACTTTTTAGCACATGCTATGTGGTGAAATGATGATACCATGCCAACTTTCAACCTTTTCAGAGTTCATTTGAAGTGCTTTTCAATTTCAGGGTCATTTAGCTCAAAAAAAATCAGTAAGTGCATGAAAAATACCAAATGAAGTCAGAAAGGGTTGAAAATTGATGATGTGGCTTTGAATGGTGCATTTTGAACACACAAAAAGTCTGGAGTTCAAATAAGTTAAAAAAAATAAAATCCCTTTGTAACAGATGAGTTTTCGTCCGGAACCCTAATACTTCGAAAGAGATTGTCCATTTTGTACATGAAGTGTATCCAGTTTTTGCCGTAACCCTCTCAACTTTTTAGCACATGCTATGTGGGTGAAATGATGATACATTGCCAACTTTCAACCTTTTCAGAGTTCATTTGAAGTGCTTTTCAATTTCAAGGTCATTTAGCTCAAAGAATGAACTAATAGCAAAAAGAATGAACTAGAAAACTTTTATGAAACTATAATAGAAAAAAGAATGAACTAAAAAAATCAATTAAAATATTCTGTTATGATCAACTAAAACAAAACTATAATATTCTTCAATAGCAAAAAGAATCAACTAAAAAAGATTTTATAAACCTCTAATTTTTGAAACTGAAATTATAAAAAATTATGCAACTAAAATTATCAAAGTATTTTTTGTTCAAAACATTAATAGCAAAAAGAATTTCATAAAGAAATTTATTGTTAGAAATTTTAATAGCAAACTAAAATAACAAAATCTGTTTTTGATTAAAACAGACATTTAAAATAACCTAAAAATTACCAAATTGAATATAATGGTGAAACACAGTAATATTGAATAGCAGGAAAAAGAATCACTAAAAAATCTATTTTTATAGTAAAGTTATTCACAAAATAGTGATTCACACAAATTTCAAAGAATTCAAATTTAAACTATTCAAATTTAAAAACTAATTTCACTAACAGAAAGTTTATAATTTTTGTGACCTAAAAGCAAAAAAGAATTAAAAAAATAAAGCAAAAAACAAAAGAAAATAAATAATGCAAAAAACAAAACAAAAAAATGGAAAAAAATAAAAAAAATACCGCCTACTGGGCCACAACAGCCTGAATACGACTAGAAACCCAACCAGATGGGCCAGGATTCAGGCCCGCATATGGCCCAGTAGGCCCACAGGCATGTACAGAGAGGTTAGGCCCGTAAGCCTGCTTTAGAGAGGAGCTCGAAGGAGCAGGCGCACCGCGCCTTTTAAACAGGTGCGCCACTCTCTCAACTAGCGAGGTGGGACTAAACTCACCACGCCGCTGTGCAAGCCCATTGGTCCCAGTTGGTAGCACGAACCGGGACCAATGCCACCCTTTGGTCCCGGTCCGTGCCACCAACCGGGACAAATGCCACCCCTTGGTCCCGATTCGTGCCACCAACCGGGACCAAAGGTCTCTTCTTCCCGCCCTTTGGGCTGCTGGAAATTGACCTTTGGTCCCGGTTGGTGGCACGAACCGGGACCAATGCCCACCTTTGGTCCCGGTTCGTGCCACCAACCGGGACTAAAGGTGTGGCTATATAAGAAAACACTTGGGAAAATTTCCCCAACTGCTCCATTCTTCCCCGATAGCCGCTGTTCCTCGTCGCTATCGCCGTCGCCGCGCGCTCCTCGTCGTTGTCGCCGTCGCCGACGCCTGCCCGATCTCGCCGTCGCCTCCCTGACGCCCTCACCGACGCGCCCTCCTCCCCGTCGTCGCGCGCGTGCCTGGCCCCGAGCCCGCTGCCGCCGCTGCCACTGCTCATCGCTGCCGCCGCCGCCGCGGCCACTACTCGTCGCCGTTGCCGCCGCCGCTGCCACTGCCTCCTCGCCGACGGTGCGCGCCGCCCCGCGCTACGGTCTGGCTGGCCCCCTTTCCTCCCTGTCCTCCTCCCATATACATTTTTTTTCATATGGTTGTTAGATATGATGATGTTGATGATTGTTAGCTAGATGATGTTGATGATAGATATGATGATGTTGATGATAGATGATGTATGCTTTTTTTTGTTCATATAATTTTTTTTTGTTCATATGATGATTTTTTTTGCATTTTTAGAAAAATGTATGTATGTATATGTTCATATATGCAAAAGTTACATTTTTAGAAAAGTTTTATGTATGTATGTTCTCTGTATATGTTCATATGTGCATTTTTAGAATTTTTTTGTGTATGTATGTTCATATATGCAAAAGTTACATTTAAGAAAAAAAGAAAATGTATGTATGTTCATATGCAAAGAATATGCAAAAGTTAGAATTTTTTATGTTCATAGAATTTTTTTTGGTGATATTGTAGAATATGAACATTTTGAATATGGATGGATGGATGGATGAACATTTTGAATATGGATGGATGGATGAACATTATGTCCATGTATGTATGTATGGATGATGTTGTCGATCTACCCGGCCCCTCCCCGATAACTTCGACATGAGGGGGGGACGTCGGACATGCATGAGGAGGGAGAGAGAGATGTTAATAGAAACTTTTCTCTCAAAACGTTACTAAGTTAAAATGTTACTAAGTTACTAAGTTTTCTCTCGAAACGTTACTAAGTTACTAAGTTAAAATGATGTTAATAGAAAGTTTTCTCTCGAAACGTTAATAAGTTACTAAGTTAAAATGTTCATATATTCGAAACATATCAAGTGTTGTATTTTCTCTCGAAACGTATCCCCGATAACTTCGACATGAGGGCGGACGTCGATCAACCCCCTCTCGCCCCCCTCTCGATATACCGGGCGACCAACTCTCGAGGCCACCCAAACCCTAGAAAAAAAAGTTGTCGATATACCCGCTCCCCGATAACTTCGACATGAGGGGGGGGGGGGTCGATATACCCCCTCCCCGATAACATATGCAACATTTGATCATATATCAAAGTTTGATCATATGTCAAAGTTTGAATTTTGACATATGCAACATTTGATCATATGTCAAAGTTTGATCATATGTCAAAGTTTGAATTTTGACATATGCAACAATATTTGATCATATGTCAAAGTTTGACTTTTGACATAGATTTATCAAGAATGCCCCCATTATGGATGTGCACAAGTTGATCCAATTTTTTTTCTGATCTCATATATATATTTATATATATTCTTCTATATGTCACGTTGTCTGTCAAAGTATTGAAGAAATCCATGGCTTCATCATTAGCCGGAAGTAACAGGCGTATGATGCTACGAAGCTCTTCAAAGTTGTTTTGGAACGGAGTTCCGGATAGAATAATTCGCTTTTTGGTACGAATTTCAGCAAAGGCCTTCCAAATAGCGATATTCGGAAGGCTCTTGCTGAACTTCGTACCAAAAAACTAATTATAATATCCGGGACTCCGTTCCAAAACAATTTTGGAGAGCTTCGTAACATTATGCGCCTGTTACTTCTGGCTAATGATGAAGCCATGGTTTTCTTGAATCCTTTGACACTAGACAACGTGACATATAGAAGGGTAGATGAGATCAGGAAAAATATGGACCATTTTCTGCACATCCAGAATGGCGCCATTTTGTTAAATCCCTTAAAGGTTAAGAGAATCCCTTATTTGACATTCATGAGAGAGGCGGTCCGGACGTCGGACATTCATGAGAGAGGCGGTCCGGTCCGGTCCGGTCACCGGACATGTCATGTGATAGGTAGTATTTTTTTTTGTTCATAGAAAACTCCGGTAACTCTTCAACATGAGGGGGACGTCGATCAACCCCCTCTCGCCCGACCAAACCCTAGAAGCGTCGAGGCCACCCCAAACCCTAGAAGCGTTGTCGAGGCCACCCCATACCTTGTTGTGATATTAGCTAGAGGTCTATGTTTGCCACTAATATATCCATCTCTCATGTTTGTATATTGCCATGTTGTAATATTTGCAGAAACTATGGAAAGAGACTTGGAACAAGAACAGTTGTTGGGGGATATAATCCTCGCCGGAGGTGATCCCTTGTCGTTTCTCAACGACATCGATGGTACAGAAGGACAGGATCACGGCTCCGGTGATCCAACAATGGAGGAGGAAGAAGACCATGATGACGGCTCCGGTGACCGAACGGAGGAGGGAGCTGTTGCAAAGTCCGGCGAGGTATATATATTAATTAAGCCTGTGCTGACTAATTGATGCATTAATTGTTTTGGTATGTACATATATTAACGCTTCTTTCTTCTTTTACAGCCCTCCGGATCAAGCCAAACTTCCGTAAGGAGACGAGGCCCAAAGAAAAGGTTGCGCCAGGATGAAAGGTTCACGATCACAGCAATCGCGGACGATGGCCAACCGATTGAACCCAAACGGACGAAGGACACATTTTTTAATCAGTGCGGAGCTATTGTTAGGGACAACAACCCGATCAGCATCGAGCAATGGAATAAGAGTAAGGACCACCCTGAAGTTTCTTATGTCCAGGATAGACAGAAAGCTGATCTTTGGACCGCACTGAAGGCAAATTTTACCCTACCTCCAGAGGAGGATCCGAATAAGCCAGTTATAGAGCCAAAGGTCAAGGCGTTTGCTCTTAAGAATATGGCAGATCTATTCAGGAACTGGAAGAAAGAGTTGAACCAAAAGTTTGTCCAAAAAGGGAAGACTCCAGAATTCACCGGCCGATATGAGAAGATAAGAGATCAATGGCCCGCATTTGTGGCCTACAAGAATTCGGAGAAGGGTAAGAAAATGTCGGCGACAAACAAGCTGAATGCTTCAAAGAAGCTGTATCACCATCACACGGGGTCAGGTGGCTACTACAAAGCCCGGCCGTCGTGGGTCAAAGCTGAGCAAGACCTGCTTGATAAAGGGGTCGAACCAGCGACATTGCATTGGCCAGACCGTGCAAGGACTTGGTTCTTCGGGGTTGGGGGAACTTTGGACCCTAAAACAAGGGAGTGTCGTTGGACGAACAAGCAACTTGCAATACCCTTCACGAAGCTTCAGCAGTATATCAACGCAGCGCAGGAAGGGATGTTCATTCCCGACAGAGAGAACGATGAGCTGACTGAGGCCCTCAGGAATCCTGAGCACCCTGGACGAACACGAGGCACACCAGGCTCCAAACCGTGGAAGATTGGGTTTTCTGAGAGCGGTGGTCACAGAAGCCTAGAGAGAAAGAGGAAAGCGGAAGCAAGCGAAATGCAGAAGCTCACTGCAAGAATAGCAAAGCTAGAGGAACTTCAGAGCCAGCTGCGAGCTACCGGCCCACCATCTCAGCTGCAGGAAGCTAACCCAGAAGCTACCCCACCATCTCAGCAGAGAAGCAGCGTGGCTTCCACGATGGAGCCCATTCAGCCTGATTTCACGGCTCCTCGCTACCCCGTGGATACTATCACGGAGGCTCAACATTGCGAGCTAATGATGAATTGGCAGAACCTGACTTTGAAGGCGGCTGTCGGCTCTGTTGCACCTCCTCAAGCTGACGAAACTTTTCACTGCCGTCCGATTCCACAGGGCTATGCTGTTGTGATGGTGGATGAAATAATGCAAGGATTTGAGGAGCTGCAGCTTGACCACCCTACAGGTGAAGGGGAGAATCATCTGGTTTATGCTTTGAGGAGTACCTGTCTGTGGAGGAAGGAGTACATCAAGCTTCCAAACTGGACGCCTCCGGCGAGTGATCAGGGCACTCCGCCTTCTCCTCCGCCTCCTCCGGCGTGTGATGGCACTCCGCCTCCTCCGACGAGCACTCCGCCTCCTCCTCCGGCGCGTGAGGGCACTTCGCCTCCTCCGGCGCGTGAGGGCACTCCGGCTCCTCCTCCGCCTCCTCCTCCGGCACGTGAGGGCACTTCGCCTCCTCCGGCGCGTGAGGGCACTCCGGCTCCTCCTCCGCCTCCTCCGGCGTGTCAGGGCACTCAGCCTCCTCCGCCTCCTCCGCCTCCTCCGGCATGTCAGCAGCGACAGAAGAGAGCCGCCGCAGTTCCGGCGGCTAGCAGTACAAGAGGTGGTGGGAAGAAATACAAATATGGTCCAAGCCTCAAGGATCCTCCAAAGTTACCATATGACAGGACTGACGACGAGCTCAAGGATATCAGTGATGCCGAAGTGCGGGCCCATTTTCAACGGAAAGTTCCACCTCCAAAGGAAAAGATAGATTCGGTAAAGGCCAAACGCACTCTGGAAGCCCTTCGGCGACCGCCTCCGCCTCCGCCGCTATCAAACTTTGACCGCATTATTGGAAAGACATATAACGAAGCTATGAGTAGGTCGAGAAGTAGCAGTAGTGGTGCAAGAATTGGGAAAACAATCCCCCAGCTCGGCGAACAGGAAAAGAAATCGTGCCCCCCGCTCAAGGTGTTTAACGATACACGGGGGTAGCAGCCGTTGCTCCTGGTTTCAATCCTAGTGACTACCTAAGCGATGATGTACTGTTCGAATCCGCTGAGGTAGAAATCTGTAAATACTAGCACGGGAAGCGTCTCGTCAGAAGTGAAGATGATGAACTGAATCTATCAACGATGATGCGAAGATTGCATAAATTGTACTTGGATTCCTGCAAGGATGGAAAGGGCACTATCTTGGTGGGAATTAAGGATGATCATGACTTCATTGGAGACGACTTTTTCTACGTTGAATTTGACAAATTCTTTCAGTTATACAATCTAAAAGCCCTCGACAAAACTCTCATCGCTTGTTATTGTCTGTAAGTATTATTTCTGTAATTAAGTCTCTAGCGATTAACTCGTTCATTGCATGTATATAATTATATCCTCACTATATTATGCAGATTGAAGATCATCGAATTCAAAACAAAACAAATCTGCTATGACATTGGGTTCATTAACCCAAATGTCATAAATGAATATATGGTACAGAAGAGAGCCCGGGAGACTGAGGAAGTCTTGCTAACGTCGTTCCTTCGTCACCAAAACAAAAGGAAAATACTCTTTCCGTACAACTTCAAGTGAGTGTTACTGTCTTCTGCATATTCTGTTTCGCTTACTCGAGGTTAAGTGTAATTGACGAGTTATGCGTGTGCGCAGGTTCCACTTTATTCTGCTATTCATTACGCTTGATGAGGGAGCAGTATCTGTCTTGGACTCAAAACGTAAAGATTGGACGGAGTTTGCGGACATGATCGAAATGCTCCAGAAGTAAGTTCAATCATTATCGCACTATATCGACAACTTTCGTTCATTTCCTGATATCAAATAATCATTTTCTTTGCGGGCAGGGTTTGGAAAAAGTTCACCAAGCAGGTTAAGGGTGAATGGAGACCGGAGCTGTGAATTACACAACCCAGAGTAAGTAGTACTAGCTAGCTAGTTCCGCGCATCTCTCGTTGATTCTAGTTTCAATATCATTATCATGGTTGATTATCATTTTGATTGAACTATATTCTCGTAAAGTGCATGTGGCAGGAACCCGAAAATGATTACTGTGGATACTACGTCTGCGAGTTCATTCGCCAAGAGGTCACTGGGAGGGGCATGACTAAACAAGATTTTGAAGTACGTAAACAATATTCACAATTTTATTTTATCACAATCAATTGTGTTGGTTTCATTCATATATATATATTGACCCCCCTTCTTTAAATTAGACCTGGTGGAAGTGGGACGTACTCCTACCAGACGATCGCCTACGCGCAATTCAAGAGGAGTTGGCGGGATTCTTTGTTGACCACGTCTTTCCTAAAGACGGAGAATGCTATCGGGATATGCAAATTTATGAATAGATATATGCATCGACGTGTACTATATGTAATAGCTTTGGATAGATATACGAAAACTTGTTGTTCGACCAAGCACCAAGAAAGAGAGGTCACTTCTCTCTATATATGTTCATGATCACGATGTTGTGTAATTAATGGTTCCTTCATTTGCTTACTAGCTAGCGTCGAGTACGTTCTCTCTGTATGTAGTAGCTACCGTCGACCAAGCAAGGAGAAAGAGAGGTCTGTCCTCCTGGACTAGTCGGTGCGGCGAACGGTGGCGACGAGCCCGCTCGGATGCAAGGTAGGGAGAGAGAGAGAGCAAGAGGAAAGGGGAGAGTGCATGGGGGGGAGGGTTCGAGAGGATGGCGGGGTGGGCTTATCCACTGGGGGGAGTCATGGGATGGCCGACACGCAAACCCCTAAACCCTCCAAAACCCCTAAACCCCCCTTTAAAAAAAACAAAAACCCCAGCTCATGCCAAAAGCTGACGCGTGGATACCTTTTGGTCCCGGTTGGTATTACGAACCGGGACCAAAGGTCCTCCTGCCTGGGCGCCCAGCAGCGTCCACGTGGAGCCCCTTCTGTCCTGGTTCGTAAGAGAACCGGGACTAAAGGTTTCGGGCTTTAGTCCTGACCCTTTAGTCCCGGTTCCAGAACCGGGGCTAATGGGCCTCTGGAACCAGGACAAATGGGCCGTTTTCTACCAGTGAATTATTAGGCGTGTCTCGAAACCAATTTGACTTAATGGTATACCCAGAAACAACTCTTCGGTTTTACCGAAACTATTCCGGTGTTCTCTCTCCGGAACTTTTCTGTTGACTCCAAATTTTTTTCGATGAATTTCTCTCAGACTCCCTGTCTAGTATTCAGCAGATAGATGACACTTAAGCGTGTGACCCTATAGGTTCGGTGAAGTATAGACATGACCGGAACACTTTCCGATCAATGATCAACATCGGAGCCGTGGACACCCATATTGACCCCTATACGCACACGAATGAATATTCGAGTGAACCTCCATTTGCCTTGTGCTATTCCTGTTGCTTCACAATATGTTACAAAAACCCGAAGTGAGACATGTTGGCCTCCCCGTGGATCAACAACTTGTCCACTATGCCAGTTATCTCGTTACCGGTATTGTTCTCTGTTCTCGTTCCCGTGTTCCGGCATCCCTGTGATCAAATCACATTGTGTCTGGCCAGACAACGATGGATACCGTAACACCGAGAGGGCCCAGAGATATCTCTCCATCGTCGGAGGAGCAAATCCCAATCTTGAGCTATCAAGTTACCTGACATACTTTTCCATGAACCCGTAAGCTGCCGTAATAGCCACCCATTTATGGATGACATTTAACAAACCCCAAAGTTCATGAAGCAAGCATGAAGAAACTCGATACTCTCATGGTTTAAGGAATTATGCAAACGTTAACTATCTCTCTGTTATTAACCATTAACTTGTGATGAATGAATCTCATAACATAACATAAATTCCGGTCGATTCAACACAAATGTTCTTCTAACATTGTGCCCTCAAAGTTGCTGGCATAGACATGCCCATGATCAGGAAAACAGACCCATCATGCAACACTTGAGCTAGTCTTAGAGGCCAGACTAGGAATACATCTTACAGTTTATTATTCCACACGTGCATATGACTCTTCCTTCGAGCCACGTGTTATTGCAGACTCGAGAACCATAGCAGTTATAGCATGGAACATAAACATAATTATGAACAGGGAGATAATCAATAACATTAATTATTGCCACTAGGGCATATCTCCTATAGACTCCCACTTGCACTAGGGTCAATAATCTAGTCAATGCTAATGCACTTTACACCTATGGCACACTGGTGTAAAATATGCTTCGCATGTGGTATAGCCTGATGTCCAACGGATCTGACAACTTCAGCTCCGTGTGTATCTTTGCATATCCTCGCGTTTTCACGTTTTCATAAAATTCATATTTTGTATGGACTTGGCTTTGTATATATGTGAATCACAGGTCGAACCTTGATTCCTCAGACTGAGCTATGGAGTAACTATCTGCAATAGTGTCCCATTGACCAAAGTTTTCTTGGAACCATACTAAGTTCATGAATGAACTATATGATTCAACATTTTCTTTGTCGCTTCGAAAGCGGCAACATACTTCACCTCTGTTATAGAATTCGCCACAGTAACTTGTTTGGAACAATTTTCAACTAACTGTGCCACCATATTGTGTGTTACACAAAACCCTTAATTTAAATCGAAAATCGCATGGAGAAATGATGAAGACTGTATCGATGTAACATTTTACAACAAACTCTTCATGATCTCCGCTTGCGAGAAAACATGTCATCAGTGCTACTCTAGCACTCAATGACCCTTTTTCACTGTTGTCCCATGATCAGTACTTTCGATCACTTTGGTATCTATACTCGCAACACCTTGAGAGTATCGGACATATCTGGTTGTTTTACATACCATGGAATACATGATTAATCCAAACAGAAGAGTGTGTGGAATCTCCATCATGTATTTTGCTCATCAGTGTTTTGGGACACCGAGTCTTGCAAAACTCTTTCCATGTGACTTCGGCAAGAATCACTCCTTGACGTTTTTAGTGCTAAAATGTTTTAGCATCTTGTCAATATGTATTTTTGCTTAGCCCTATTAGGCAAATCTATCTCCATCGATCATAATGCCTAATATCAAGGCTATTTAGCCCAAGCACTTCATCAAAAAACTATTTTCAAATGAAGTCCTAATTCGTGTCAAGAAATTAATTTTCAATTAACAATGTGTTAAGCACACGAGGTTTTTAGAAATATTATTATGCTCCCACTTATTTTCTTGAAACCACAAGCATCTTCGTTACTCATTGATGAAGTCAAACCCCTTTGACCATTCCATCAAAAATGAAGATTCCAACTCCATTTTGCTCTCTTCTGTCCATTGCTGGAACTCTGAAGTTTGCATACTTACTAGCATCCTCTGGATTGACAAAATACCTTGGACTGTAACACATGCATGTCCTAGGTTTCATTTTCATCATAAGGAAATCCTTTCACCATCCATGTTTCATATCTCATGATTGAAATATGTATTAATTGCTAGTTTAACCTGAACCGATTTTAAGCATCGCTACGGTGAGAAAACCTCATCGCAGTCAACTCCTTGAATTTGTTATTGCAACAAGTCGAGCTTTATGGATAAAACATTTTTATCCGTATCAGTTTTTAGTTCCAATACAATCCGTTAGACTCTAAGTCTTCCGGAGGGTTTATCAAGATTTAAGTCTTGAATCATTTTATGGAAACTATCTCGGATTATATTGGCATTTAGCCAATCCCGGAGTCAGGGCCCATCAACGCTTCCTTGTGTATCGTAGGTATACTGTTGTCTAACAACAATATCTCGTTTGCGCACCTGAGAAGTTTGCACAAGCTTTGCCTACGTTGTTCAGCTGCAAGTTCGACCGAAATCCATACATCTCATGTAGAGGCTTCCGTATCAGTCGCAGTAGGAAACTCTGGAATCACTTCCAAGGTTCCTTTCCTTTGATCTGATGATGAAGATACTGGTTATCTCGTCGAGTTGCACTGTCCTCCCACTCACCTTTTTGCAAGAACTATTCTCTTTAAAAGCATACCGTTTTGTGGCAAAAACCCTTTTTGCCTCGGTATAGTGGTGGGGGAATACCCAATAACTTGGGATAACTTACAAAGTAGCACTTGTCTGATTTGGAATAGGTTTGTAACCTTTTACACAAGCCCCATATTCCAAATGTTTAATAAAAGATATAACATGGTTGGGCGTACCATACCATGGCGTCATTTCAATAGACCAGATGGAGCTCTTTTCAGTGTAAAAGCCGCAGTCTCTAAAGCATCACTTTAAAAGGGATAATGGCAAATTTATTTATGTCATCTTTAATCTTACCATGTCATAAATGGGTTGATTACATCTTCACGGACATTCCACTCATAGTGGTGTTCCGGGAGGTGTAAGTTATTAAACTCTTTTCACAACTCATCAGACATTTGCTAAACTTGTAACTCAAATATTCCTTTCTGCAATCTAATTGCAGAAACATAATTTTCTTATTACAATAATTTCTTCTTCATTTTGAAAACCTTTCGAATGATTTCAAAAGATCCAGACTTACGCCTCATCAAGTAAATATCCATATATCTACTTGAGTCATTTCTGAAGATAGATAAATCCACTACTTGCAACAACATTTATTGAACTACACACATCAAAATGTATGATCACCAATAAGTTTGTTGCTTGTTCCTTATGGCCTGTGAACGGTATTTCAGTCACTTCACTTTTCGGAGGAAAGTTGCAAGTGTCAGATGATTCAAAATCAAACGACTTCAAAATCCATCATAATGGAATTTTTTTCTTGCGGATTTCTCCAATGTGACTAAATGCAGTGCCACAATTGTGTGGTATTCTTTTAGTCTTGCGACATTTAGCGTCAGTGTTATGGATGTATCATATTTCCATCAATATTCATAACATACATCCCATCTTGGATGGAAGCATGGCCCTTCATGTTATTCATAATACTGAACAACAATTGTTCTTTTATGAACAACCCTTTTGCAACAAACATTGTGCAATGGGCTAGAGTGTATGAAACTCTAAAATGAATTATGAAAGTAAACACAGAGGTAATATATTATTATCATTATTCATAACATACATCTCATTCATAATGAAAGTATGGCCCTTATGTTATTCATAACACCGAACATCAAAAGTTTTCTTATGAACAACCTTCTTGCAAGATACCTTATGCAAAGGGCTAGAGTGTGTAAAACTCTAAAATGAATTATGAAAGTAAATACATAGGTAATACACCGATGGAAGGTATAGTAACATTTACTATGTTCCCTGTGTGTATCTAAACCTCATTCCTGGCTAGTCTTTCAGGCCATAGTAGTACTTACATCGAGTTGCAATAGAATGCAATCGAGCGGGTATCTTTGTGATCAACTCACAATACTCAAAAATTAGTGATTAACATGTTTAACCATAATTCCCAAGAACTATATCTTTGACCAGCCTTCCATACATCAATAACTTGTATGACTTTCATACACGAGCTGGACATTCCAGTCTTCTTTCTTTTTGCCTTTATACTTTTAACAGTTTAACTTTCAGTATTTCTCCTACTCTCAGAAGAAGCACCCAACTTAAGAGTGGCGTCAGCCCCGGACTTCCTAGGTGTGTAAGTCATACTAACACCCTTTGGACATTTCCTTTCTCTTTAAGCTGTTGTTTTATTCACCATCATCATATGACAGCGTTCTTCCGGATCCCTCTCTTATCTGTTAAATGCCTAGTAAACACTTTTACTAATATTTTGCAAACAAACATTGCTTTGGATATCTCATATCTTTTAGCCTTTGTCTGTCTCTGAAAATGATTTTCAGATTCCATGAATATCATATAACTATCCAAACTTTTGAAGTTCGGGTCTCATGGAAGCAAACATATTTCACTTGACCGTAACGGAATTTTAGCTTTTGGATCGAAGGACGAGAGTCACATCATCCATAGCATTAGCGGGAGAATACCGAAAGTATGCGATAGGACAAAGTCCTTCTCGGCACTCTTGAGAAAAATCCTCACATTACGTTACCAACCGTAAAGTTTTAACCAGATATTTAATAGCTATTCAATTTTAACAGGGAAGGTGGAAATACGAGCCATTCTTCTACAACTGTTATGCAAATCACACTTAGACAGAGTTCATAATTAATTGCACTGAGAATTAAACAAGTTAATTCTACAGTGCGCTCCCACTCAATTCAATATCTCTCATAATTGATTGTGAGTGATTCAAGATCCACATTTAAATTCAACGCCATTGATGTGGACATCACTGATGACGAGAATTTCAATTGGTGGGCAAACATGCCGATCACATCTCTATGTGACTCATGTTCATCTTTCGATGGGCATGTTCCGAGCTCAGGACGATCAAGACAGAATGTCAAGACAACCAAGTGATCTTGCTGCGAGGTCTGACCTCACCCGCCACACACTTCTCTAATCATTCGTACCCATGTGGACATGGCGCACCCTGAAAAGTTAGGTGCCGTGACGGTGCTACACTTGGGAGAACACTAACTACTTGATATTTTTGTGAGAGATCACCCTAATAAAAAGCGACTACCGCGCAATTAAGAAGGGTGCATCATAAAGAACAAACATCTCAGGCAATTCATAATAGCATGATATGGTATAGCCCTTTCTGACGGAGAAGTCTTGTATTTCTTCGTCTTCGGCATTCGCGTCGGTGTTCACCTTTGCGAAGATTGCCACCACCTTGTCAATGCACCAAATAATTTTGCTATCTCTATAGCTAATAAAATAAGTGCATTACATAAGGTTGACACGCAGGTCATTAAAGTGCAATCATATGGCTCCAGCCATCATGCCGAAACATGACACGCAGGTCATGTTAATTTTACATCATATAGACATCTCATACCTAATCAAATTATTATGAGTACTGCTATACCACATCACATGCACATGCAAACCATCCTGCAAAACCAAGTTAGACGCCTCTAATTGGTTCATGCAAAATTTTATTTTACGTGGCTTCTAAGGTTTCGAAACAAACCGAAGCTACCAATGTTTATCATCAAGCATGATTATCCAAGTCGCTAGATTAACATTACAGGGTGTATGAAACACGAGATAATTAAATCTCGAGCCCCATACTGAACTTCGTCATACGCATGACCCCCGTGCAGATCATATCTGCATTGCCCTTTCGTCTGCGAAATTTCATCTTTCTTTTTAACTATGGTGGAATTCAATGAACTATTAGCACTTCATTGATCAATCCGGATCGCGGATTGCCAGAACTTTGAAACTCCACCATGCTGTTATCAAGATCAGAAATATGCAAATTTCAAGGAAGCAACAAGAACATTGGGTAACAGATTTCATCTGCTACCCGCACAAATAATTTTCAGCAATAGATCTCATCTACTACCTAATTATATTGTGCAACACCCATACATCTCTATGTATTCTAGATCGCAACCTGCATCTACGCATAGCACGGCTCATGATGCCACTGTAGGGTAACGCAGCAGAAAACAAAAAAATTCCGACCTACGCACCAACCCAGGACCACTATGGAGACGGCATACAAGGTTTGATCTTTTCGTTACCGACTCGTAGCGCAGCGGAAGTAGAGTCGATGACGATCGGCGGTGTAGATCCCTTCAGCTAGGATTTACAACCTCCCAACCGCGAGGATGTACTCCCTCGTCTGCTCCCCGGACGGATCTCCGGGCAGCCCTTCGGGAGGCCTCGGGATAGTCCCTCGGATAGTCCCACCGGACGGATCCTCGGACAGCCCTTCGGGAGGACTTCAGAATCTCGGATGGTCACTTGGACAGCCCTTTGGGAGGCACACTCGAAACTCGGACGGTCACTCGGACAGCCATTCGGGAGGACCTTCGAAACTCGGACGGTCACTCGGACAGCCCCTCGGGAGGACCTTCAAAACTCAGACGGTCACTCGGACAGCCCTTCGGGAGGCACTCTCGAACTAAGACCGAAACTACGATCTCTCTACAGAGTTGCACACATACGGTGTCATTTATCCGGCAGGGCTTCGCCGTCCAGAACTAGTTCCCACCGGAACCCAGACAGCCTTTCGGCTCTACGAAACTATTTCGCTGAGAGGGAGAGAGAAAGCCAGATCATGCATGGCACTTGTCTGTGAGAAAGAGTAAGTCTTTAGGCAGCCCCCTCCACCCCTATTTATAGGCCAAGCCCAAGGGTGGCTTCTCCAAGAAGCCAAGGGGAAAAATACCAAAGGGCCCTCAAGGTGGCTTCTCCAAGAAGCCACCCAAAAATCACTTTCACTATTCACGACGACATTTTTCAGCGTCCGTTCGAACCGAAAATATTTATGTGGGCTTAGAACATTTCCAGTACCCATTAAAATAATTTTCAACGCATTTCGAAACAATTCCGGATTAGTGATTTTCATCTGCGAAAAGCAACCAAACCGGTTCCGGCAGCTCCGGAACATTTTCGGTATTTATCCCGGAAAATTCCCAGAAGTTTCCAGAATAATTCTGGCACCCTCCAAGAATTATCAGGCGTGTCCTGAAACCAATTTGGCTTAATGGTATACCCCGAAACAACTTTTCGGTTTTACCGAAACTATTCCGGTGTTCTCTCTCCGGAACTTTTCCGTTGACTCCGAAACTTTTTCAGTGAATTTCTCTCAGACTCCCTGTCTAGTATTCAGCAGATAGATGACCCTTAAGCGTGTGACCCTATAGGTTCGGTGAAGTATAGACATGACCGAAACACTTTCCGATCAATGGTCAACATCGGAGCCGTGGACACCCATATTGACCCCTATACCCACACGAATGAATATTCGAGTGAACTTCCGGTTGCCATGCGCTATTCCTGTTGCTTCGCGATATGTTACAAATACCCGAGGTGAGACATGTTGGCATCCCCGTGGATCAACAACTTGTCCACTATGCCAGTTACCTCGTTACCGGTATTGTTCTCTTTTCTCGTTCCCGTGTTCCGGCATCGCTGTGATCAAATCACATTGTGTCTAGTCAGACGATGATGGATACTGTAACACCGACAGGGCCCAGAGATATCTCTCCATCATCGGAGGAGCAAATCCCAATCTTGAGCTATCAAGTTACTTGACATACTTTTCCATGAACCCATAAGCCGCCGTAATAGCCACCCATTTACGGATGACGTTTAACAAACCCCAAAGTTCATGGAGCAAGCATGAAGAAACTCGATACTCTCATGGTCTAAAGAATTATGCAAACGTTAACTATCTCTGTGTTATTAACCATTAACTTGTGACGAATGTATCTCATAGCATAACATCAATTCGGGTCGATTCAACACAAATGTTCTTCTAACATTGTGCCCTCAAAGTTGCTGGCATAGACATGCCCATGATCAGGAAAACAGACCCATCATGCAACACTTGAGAAAGTCTTAAAGGCCAGACTAGGAATACATCTTACAGTTTATTATTGCAGACTCGAGAACCATAGCAGTTATAACATGGAACATAAACATAATTATGAACAGGGAGATAATTAATAACATTTATTATTGCCTCTAGGGCATATCTCCTACAGTTTAATCATATTGAATGGTTTTATTCTATCTACATTATGTCAGCTTGCTTAAAGCGTTATTCTGCTTGTCATGAACTTAATACCATAGATGCAGACAGGAGTCGGTCGATTGGTGGAGTAATAGTAGTAGATGCAGGCAGGAGTCGGTCTATTTGTCACGGACGTAATGCCTATATATATGATCATGCCATGAATAACATCGTAACTATGCGCTTTTCTATCAATTGCCCAATAGTATTTTGTCTACCCATCGTATGCTATTTTTATGAGAGAGATGCCTCTAGTGAAAACCAGGGCCCCCGGATCTATTTTAATCATATTACAAAAACTAAAAATACCTTTCTGTAATTTATTTACTTTTATTTTACTTTGCAATTTATATATCTACCACTACCAGATTTGATCCTTGAAATTAACGAGTACAAGAGGATTGACAACCCTCTTGCCCGCGTTGGGTGCAAGCATTTGCTCTTGTGTGTGCAGGTATTGTTGACGGGCGTTTGCATGGTTTTCCTATTGGTTCGATAGCCTTGGTTCTCTACCGAGGGAAATACTTATCAGCTACTATATCGCTTCACCCTTCCTCTTTGGAGAAAATCCCAACGCAGCTCACAAGTAGCACCGGCTCGTCCTCGGATGCGTCTTCCATTGGGACGTCGTCGGCCGCTGTCTGCCTTCCGGTCTACTAGCCGATAGCCATGGCAGCCATCTCCTTCTTCTGCTCGGACGAGAGGCTGTCCCAGAGGGCTTTAGAGCATGAGGAGGCCATGGAGGGCGTGGTGTGTTGAGAAGAAAATGACTGGAGGAGGATGACTGTGGCTATGGTTGGGGCAGGAGTTTATATAGCGGACAGATGGCAATGGGCCGCCACGGTGTTGTTAATGGTGGGCGGCAGACGGACGGTTGGGTGGCACCGGAGTAGGTTCCTCGGCAACCGCATATCAGTACTGTACGGCGACAGACTGATGGGGGTGTCGTTTTAACGCGGAGCAGTCGCGTGCACCAGGAAGCGGCGCGGGCGGCGCTCTCTCGGCTAGCACGCCACTTCTATGCCGGCAGGAGTGAGAGGTCACATCCGCTATGGCCAGGTATGAATGCGGCACTGACGCTTGGAGCGGCGCTGACCGTTTCAGGCGGGAAGCACGCGCGTGCGAGGGAGGGGGTTAATTGTGGGCCATGGCAGTCAGAAACAAACGTGGCAGCGGTCCGGACGCCCGCAAAGCCCCCTAATGTGTCTATGGTTTACGGGAGAAAGTGTGTCCGGACTGCCGAGCGGACCGATACAGGACCATAAAACACGTCCGACCGCGCGGTCCGGACGGTTACGGGTGGTTTCAGGTCCGCGTTGGAGATGCCCTTAGCTGCATGTACTCCCTCGATCCATCTAAATTTGTAATAAAGCTGCAACCTCAATTAATTTAGATTGAAGGGAATGCATGAAATGAGCAGCTGGACATGGCTTGCGTAGGTTTCTTTCCTGGGGGATAAGAGGATCTCATCAGATGGTGAATTCCATATTCATTTTCACCTTTGTAATAGCAAGTCCGATAACTTCAAGTGGAGCTTGGTTGTGGTGTATGCGTATGGTCCAGCTTATGTCGAGCTAGAGCAGATCCTTTCGTCGTAGTAACATGGGAAACATCAGCATGCTCCCGACCCGACACACTGTTACGCATTTAGTACCAACAGATCCCGCTATAACTGGCCGCAATAAATTTTGGCCTACCGACCTACCTACCTACCTTGGTTGAATCAAAGCCACTATAGTATATGCTGTATACGTACCTGTTCTTCTCTGTTTCAAGGATAAAAAGATTTCCGACTAATGTTGGCTGCCTGATGAACTTGTGAGAAAGCTAATTCCTGGGGGATCAGACAAGTCCAATGCATGCTCTGCGAGCAGGACTTCACGTTTTTTTCTTGACTCGATTGATTAATCGACTGAATTGACTGTATACTCTGCTAGCAGTACTCTAGTGAATGATTGCTCCGTCGGTGAACTGTTCACTTGGGTGTTGGGAGTCGCTTCTGACATCTCAGGGGCATTTTCAACGCATACTCTCAGACCGCCCGCAACCGATCCGCACGGTTCGGACGTGTTTTGTCATTCAATGTGGGTCGGCATTAGTCCGCAGGCTGATTCGGACGTGTTTTTTCCCGCAAATACGAGACAAAGTGGGGAAGGAGGTTACGGGCGTCTGGACTGCTGCCACGCCCGCTTCTGATGACCATTGCCCACCCAAAACCCCTCTCCCACGCCCGCACGCTTTCTCGCTCAGTGCCAGCTGCCCGCATTTCATGCCAGCCTAGAGCAGACGTGACCGCTCACTGCCTCCGGTATTGAAGCGCCACGCCGGCCGAGAGAGCGCCGCCCAATTGAACACTCCTCCTTGCAGCATTCAAACGGCTATAGACTGCCCGACTACCTCCATTTAAGCCGCGAGTATGCCGAGAAACCTGCTGCGGCCATCCGTCCGTTCCTGTGCCAGCCGGCATTAAACACCTCTCCGGGTGGCTCCTCGCATCCGCCCGCATATAAACGCGTTCAGGCGCTAGGCAAGAACCGCACCTCATCTCCGCTCTATTCCATCTCCTTGTACAACACCCGCCATGGCCTCCGGCGAGCAGAAGAAGGAGTTCTTCGTCATTGCAGCTGTTTGGGTTGCCTGGCGAGCCAGCCCGATACATGAGGGCTTCCGGGCCGCAAACCCTCCGGATCCGGCGCCACCGTCATCGCCATCGCCACCCCCTTCTCGCCCATCCAGGCTGGCCAACGCGTCTCCCAAGAAATCCGCTGCGAGAACTGTCATCTACATCATCTTGACCTCCCTGTCATCTAAATAATGGAGCAGTAGTAGTATCTTCTCTCTCGTCCCTGTCATTTACATCATTGGAAGTCTCCTTTGACAGCTTTAGAAACCATACATCCGTCGTCCCCAGAGACAGAGGATCATCTCAAGCTTGGGCCTCCCTCGCCAGGTAATTACCGATTTTTTTTCTTCTACTAATCCAAACTGCACCAGGCAGAGTAGGCGTAAGATTTGAACAACATGTATGCAGTTCGGAGGAGCTACCAGACCAAGACTTGCTCCCTCGTGAGCGCCGTTTCCTCTTTCGGGAGGCTTCTTCCTGCCCTCCAGCTTCCCTGCCACCCTTCCTTCCGGCCTCCCTGTCTCTGGCAGCTCCGGCGGCCAGAGAGATGAGGGAAGGAGCCCCGGCTCCCCTGTTTTATGTATATTAGTCTGGGTATTCTAGTTTTGGTGTCATTACGGCTCAATAAAGGGACGGGCCATGGTGATGGCGATGCGGCGGTGGAATCTGGGGCCTTTCTTCCTCATGGTCATGGAGTATCTCACCGGATCTGTCTGCTCATCCCGGTCTGGCGAGGGAGGCCCAAATTTGTCAGGGGGTACATTATCTTCATCAGAAAAGTATTGTCCACTTAGATCTAAACCCTAGAAATTTATTGTTGGATAATAATTTGGTGGCAATAATTCATAATTTTCGTCTATCAAGGTGCTTTTATAAATTCAAAGCCAGGTCATTACTCTAAAAGGTGGAACGTTGTAAATTTGCTAAGCCTCTAGAAAGTTCAATATGTTTCTTCTGGCTATGATTTATACTAACACTGCACTGCCTTGCTCATTAACCAATCACACGGACATATCTTTATGCAGCGGATATATGGCACCAGAATTTTATGACTATAGTGAAATCACATACCAGCATGGCAGCACCAGTACTGTCATGATATCTACTGTCTTGGTCTAATAATCATGGAGATACTCACGGGAAGGAATAGGTATCATGTTGTTGACAATGTAAGAACAATTTAGGTCTTCTTTTGAAAATAAAGGCTGCATTTCGTAATCCTCTTGCTTCTCTTTTTATTCGCAGCATAATATCACTCTCTTTCATCTTTAACGATAAATGCACCATGGACCATATATTGACTTGAGGTTCTATGACAATGGTTCTGTACTTATGGCTGTTTGTACTCCCGCTCCTCATATAGCACATTAATGAATTGGTTATACCTCATTATTACATTTGAGACCACATATTATATATTTTTTACATGTAAACTACATTTTTGTTCGTAAAAATGTTATACTGCATAAACTAAGGGATCCGAAGCCCAAACTTCCATTTCTCCTACTTGTTGTCCCCCTTGCTTGGCTCTTCCTCTAACTGGTTGTTGTGTAACAAGTGAGTAGGGCCCCATAGACTTGAAAAGGACTTGAACAGATGAAATGGAAGGAAGAAATGAAAGTTCGATCTACCAACATAACGTCCACCCCTTCCATGAAGAAGAAATTTGCTACTTTGGCTCATTAGTTTTTCATGAAACTTGTATTGAGGTATATTAGAATAATTAATAAGATATATTAATAATGATAAAAAGGTATAATATGTTTGTTTAATAAGTATATTTGACTGTGGGAGTACATACACACAGGGGTACAGAAAATTATGAATATGGTGATGGAGATGCGGTGGTGGAGTCTGGGGCCTTCCTTCCTCATGGTCATGGAGCATCTCACCGGATCTGTTTGCGGCCACTTCTTTCATCCCCGGTCAGTCCAATAAAATCCCCTGCGAATGTGATCTTGCCACATCTGTGCCCAGCGCCTATCACAAATCTGGCCATTAAAGGGTCGTTCATTGCTGGTATTCCTTGAAATTTCAGATCTGTTAACCAGCTTCAGCTTGTAAAACTCTCAAAATTGACATGCTCATATTCCCACCGTACACAACAGAGGAAAGAAAGCTATTGTGCTGTCAAACAAGCAACTTTCTGTACTGCAAAAATAGAAGAGTACAATGTAATGCGCTTGCTCATTTTTCAGGGGTTAGCGTGGCATGTAACTGCAGATGGAACACATTACACCGAGGGACCTGGAGCGCATGCTATGTGATGAAATGGCAGAGCCATAGGCCCTGCCACTGTCACTTCTGGAAAAAATCACAAATGATTTCTCTTATGAGCAGCGAATTGGCAGGGGTAGGGATGTGGTGGTTTATAAGGTACGGCAACTCTGAGCTGCCCTGGTCTTGATCAAACTTTATCTAAAAACTGAAGTTGTTGCTGATAAGGCTTCTTCAAACTGCAGGGAAAGCTTGCGAATAGGACTGTCGCCGAGAAGAGGGTGTCTGTTATTTTTGTTTATGATGAGGAGTTTCACTGAGAAGTTGAATGTCTCATGATGGTGAAGCACAAAAATATAGCATTTTTACTTGGATATTGTGATGACAGTTAACGGAGTATGGTAATGTTCAACGGAAAATTCATCATGGCAGATGTAAAACAAAGATGGCTCTGCTCCGAGTATCTCTCTAAAGAGAGTCTTGATGAGTATACCACTGGTAGGATCATGTGGCACAAAAAGTTTCCTTTAACCTTTTTTTTTAAACTCTGTTTCCTTTAACCTTTAATTTCACTGTTAAAGATTGTATGGTTCAGTATCCCACAAATAGTACTCTCCCGTGTTGTATACTATCTATACTTTTGAATATTAAAGACTTGATGTATGTCAAATAATAATATACCTCCTTTATCACTTCCCCTTCATAGATACATCTCATGGACTTCAGGTGGAAGACCGGTATAAAATTATCACAGGTATTTGTCAAGGTTTACATCATCTTCATCAGAAAAATATTGCCCACCTAGATCTGAAGCCCAATAATGTATTGTTGGATGATAATTTGGTGAAAAAAAATTGTGATTTCGGTCAATCAAGGTGCTTTGATGAAATGCAAAGCCTGGCTACGTTGTAAGTTTGCTAAGCCTCTTGAAAGTTCAATCTTTTTTTGTCCACAGTGCTTTCTACTAACACTGCATTACCTTGCTCATTAACCAATCACACGGACTTATTATTATGCAGAGGATGTTCGGCACCAGAATTTTCTAACGATAATGAAATCACGCACCGGCATCCGTACGGGCTTGATATCTACAGTCATGGTGTAATAACCATAGACATTCGTACGAGGTAAGAACAATTTAGGTCTTATTTGAAAAAGTAAAGGATGTACTTCAAAACCCATGCATTACTTTCTTCTCTTTCTAGATGCAGCATAATATTGCTCTCTTTCATTTTTAGCAATAAATCCACCATCGACCATATATTTTGGCTGAAAGACTTAACGATTCCACTGCTGCAGGAATGCCTACCAGTGGCGGGCGCCAAAAGCCCAGCAGTGGCGGGCGAGGCTCTCAGGGCCGCCCGCCACTGCAAACATGGCATCAACGGCGGGCGCGCGCCCGCCACTGGTAAAGAACTAGCAGTGGCGGGCTTTACTTAGCACCCGCCACCAGTAATCCACTAACGGCATTAACGGCACACAGTACCAATGGTGGTCCTTATTCCCCGCCCGCCACTGGTAAGGTTTTAGAAAAAAAAACGGAACCACCTCCCGGCGGCGCAGTAGCGGCGCTCTATGGTGCGTCCCTATCGCTGCTCGGGAGGCCGGCAGACATGCACGCATGCAACATGTAGGCTGGCACCGCCGCCGCACGCAGTGGATCTGCCACCCTGCACACGCTGGATTCAGTGCCGCACGCATGCCCGCCGGATCCGCCGCCGCCTGCACGCCCGATGGATCCGCCGCGCTAGAGATTCACTGGATCCATGCCCCGCTGGATCCATTGCCGTGCTCGCTAGATCTGCCGCCGCGCTCGCTGGCAGGAAGAACCTCAGCGGGAGGAGCTAGCATCGAAGCCCTATTGCTGGTCACCCTCGAGCTGAGAAACATCGGCGTGAGGACAGTGGGAAGGTGTGCAAAAACCAACCGAAGCTCGACCAGATCAAGCCGAGAAAGAGGGAAGAGAGAGTAGATCGAGCTGTTCGTGGACCTGGTGTGTGTGCGTCGCTCGGAGAGAGAAGGGAAGGGAGAGAGATAAGGGATAGGATTGGATCTGTGTGCAGACACTGGTTGTGGACAGGTGGATGAAAGCCACCTCATCAATCCATGGGAGGGTATGGAGGACCAATCAGAACGCGGTATTTTGACCACGCAGGATCGACCAAAGTACATGTGGCTGGCACCAGAGTACACCCGCCACTGGTAATATAGTTTGCCCGTGGTGGGTTTTTGTAGTGCCCTCCAGTGCTATGGAAATTTCTTAGCACTTTCCCACTATTGCCATTTAGTACATAACAAAAATAAATTACTTACTCTACGACTTCCCACAATTTCCACGTAAGATAACAAAAATAAATTTATTGTGTTACGCGCTACATGGCAATCGTGGGAATTTAGCAGAGTAAGTATTTATTGTGTTAAGTACTAACTGGTAAGAGTCTAAGCCTAATCCCGCAAAAAAAAAAGAGTGTAAGCCTAATGTAAGGAAACAACACGAATCCTGGACAACAGGTGGGTAAGCCCCGTGCAATAACTTGATGTTTATTGGCATTTTAGTGGCGAGCACAAAACTGTGCCTGCCACTGCTACTAGAGTTACCAGTGGCGGGCACGTATTGCGGCCGGCCACTGATATTTTTGGACAAATTTGCCACGGGGCACAAAATTACAGTGGCGGGCGCATACTTCTGTCCGCAACTGGTAACCCAAGTAGCAGTGGCGGGCGTTATTTTGTGACCGCCACTGGTAACTCTTCTCCCACGAGAAATCTGGAAAGTTGTTACCATGCGCAAACTGGTGCCTGCCACAGGTAAGCCTATAGCAGTGGCGGGTGGGTTTTTTGCGCCCGCCACTAATGTGAGTTCACCTATAAGCCTTTTCCCAGTAGTGTTCTGCGGCATTGTAAATATGGAGAGAGAGAGAGAGAGAGAGAGATCTATGTCGGGGTGGAGAGGAGGGAGGGAGAGAGAACTAGCTAGATCAAAAAATGGATATGTCTAAGGTGGCGGATGTGGGAGGAGTAGGAGGCGGAGGAGAAGTGAAGAAGGAACAAGAATGAGCTCAATGAATAGTGAGCTTTGGGCTCAATTATTGAGGCAGGATTACCAGTGGCGGGCCCAAAGTACTATTGGGTCAAACCCTGTCTGCCGTAGGGCCCCATATGTTGCCATCACACATGGAGTGGCCCGTTCGGCACACCTGTGTCAAAATCATGACACAAGCGTGAGGTGTTAGTAGGTGAACCACCACCCCTGATGCGTCAGGGAGTGGGCTAACAAGTACAACACTCTGTCTGTAAACTTTGGGGCTGCCACTCGAAGTTCGCCACATTTCCAGTGGCTGCCTGCCACTGGTAGTGTCCCACATATAATCAATTCTGCAGTAGTGTCTTTACAGACAGAGTGTTGACAAAGATAAAAAAAAAAGTTGAAAATGGAAATAAAGGCCATCAAAATACATACAATTAAATGAGTAATATTTTTATTAAAAAAATACCTTTTATACTTTTTTTAACAAATGAGAAAATGCAAATTTACATGTCCCCATATGTGAGATCGAAAAGAAAGCTCAACTTATTTGCGTGGTAGGGTGGTTGTGCAATCTCATTACCCATGTCCAAGTTATCTCCGGCCTGAATTTGGATGCATATTTCTTCAAAATTGAATTGATACCTGGATTCATCATATGTGAAAAGAAAATAGGGGTGCACCCTTATTAAGTTATTTGGAATTTTTTTGTTATCAATTTGAAGTCTTAACTGATCTGGTTTTTTGTAAGCTGGTAACTTCATAAGTGCGCCTAGTATGTATTATTACATCTTTAATTTCACATTTCAAATGATGGTGCTTCTTTTCATAACTCGCAAATTCAATTCGTAGGTAGTTGAAAGTTGGAGTAACATGTTGGAGACATGAAAAGTGATGTACTACTGGAGCATGTACGATTATGTGCTGAGATAGGAATGGAGGGCACCGACTCTAGCCCGGAGAACATATCAATCAGATGCACGACATATAATTAGTATACTCAATGAAATAGAAACAATGGATGGATATATCAAACTCTCATGATTACTTCACAGCTGGTAAGATCACTCCCGCGGCATCAATGACATCCCTCCCACAAAACTTAATCTTGAGAGCTTGTGTACATCTCCATTTGGCTTTTTGTTGCTCCGAGCCAATAGGTGAGGGGAAGTGTCCTTAATTGGTTATTTCAGCAGGCCAAAAATGTTTCCCATAAACTGCATCAAGACACGCTTAATGCGCCGAGAGAGATAAGCTGCGGGGTGAGTTCTCATCCAAACATACTTGTAAGTATTGATATATTGGTAAATTATAGAGACACATATGTATTTGTTATCCCCTCATGATTGCTAACACTTCGGAAAAAAAATCCATCGCACGGAAGAAAATAATTCTGCCAAAAGAAAATATTGTTGTTAGATTCATCATGGTTGTTATTATTAATAGCACAAAAAATAATTTTCTACCCAACGTGTTTATCTGAAAAGATCTATTTACAAACTTATTGCATAAACATTTCCGCCTCCATTTGCAATTAGAAGACGTCCTATAAAACTTGTTCCGAAACTTCTCTAGCAAATAATACCATTGTTGGCTTGACGATTCATTTGAACCTATTTGTTTTTTGTGGTGAGATATTTGAAATAATACAATATAGGATATATTTATGTTTTGAGCTTTCTTAAGAAGCTCCAACTTACCTCCTATGTGAACGTATCTAGTGCACCCGGTGAATATTTGTGCATTCCTTGGGCACATGATATCCTCCATTATCCTAACACTTGGGAGAGAGGAGAATCTTAGAACGAGGCACCAGCATCACGTGACATGGAAGCAAAGGGGAAATACGCATCACTTGGATGGCTACGAGAGTAGTTGTACCTCAACCTACAAGGAATAAACTCCCATATTTCATCTCTATCGTTCCCCAGTAGTACTCCCAAATCGCACTCTCCATTGAGACGCTTGTCAACCTTGACACACTCTCGATGGAGGAGCTCGTGGGTTGCCTGAACGTTTAGAGAGAACGTCAATATTATGTTAGGAGCAAAGGTTTTGAGTGAATGTCAAATATTATATTGGGAACAAAGCAATGATTGTCATAGACAAATGAAATTAAGCATTAGAGATCACTTAAAAACACCAACCCAAATCCTACAAGGTACTCCCTCCGGTCCTTTTTACTTTGCGTATTAGATTTATGTCAAGTCAATCTTTACAAAGTTTGACCAAATTTATATTAAAAAATATCGACATCTACAAAACCAAATATATATACTATGAAACTACATTTCACGATGAATCTAACAATATTGATTTCACATTGTGAATGTTGATACTTTTTTCTATAAGTTTGGTCAAAGTAGAGATACTTTGACTTCGGACAAAACTTATATGCAGACTAAAAAGGACCGAAGGGAGTACAATAGCAAGATCATCTGACTGCTTTAGTCAACCACTCAACTACCAATGCATAGCTGAGCGAAAGCGTGTGCCTCACATTTATTAGGGGAAATAGAATAATAGTTGGGGTTTAAGAAGTCAAAAACAAAGGAAGTCTTGCATCAGCGCAACTGACCATTAGGCAGCCAAGAAGGCCTTATGATCGATGTTAACGCAAGGAGTAGGGCTCACCATGCAACTAGGATGCACACAGAACTATGAATTAATGAAAAGCTGTCCTATGGACTTAGTGGGGGTGCATCTAACTTGCTTACTCGTGAAGACCTCGAGATTTTGAGTAAGCTCGTCATTGGAAAATACAAGTCAAGTTCTACAATGTAGATTCCCCACTAGTATATATGAAACACGAAGCTCACGAAAACCTTATACTTTACCATGTGCATAAAGTGTTGCTACTTTGAAGCATATATTTGTATATAAGAAAAGATAATTGTGTTGCTCCTCTCCCTCTCTCACACACACTTTTTTTTTTCCGTGACACCTCCGTGGTGCATCTTTTATTTGGTATCTCAGTCTTGTTTTAGAAGCAACACCTTACAATGATGAACACTACACTTTTTTGAGACACTACAATTGAAATGTAATCATAACTCAAACTCGAAACATCAGAGAAACTCTATGTGAATGCCTCCGGTGCTGTAATAGGATGTGAAATGATCCGGCGTAGCTTAGATATAAAAAACGGATAAGCTATAAAAATATCACGCAAGCTATACACTGATCATGCAGGGCAAATGACAATAAGTAACATGTCTCTAATCTTGTGATAAAATTATGATGGTAGTGCAACGCGATATACTCTAAATGGCTATGGAAATGACATGGTAGATAGGTATGGTGGTTGTTTTTAGGAGATGTTTGGTTTATATGTAGGAGAACAAGAGGAAGTCCTCCCATTAGTTTGGATGTACCTACGCAGTATGCACAAATCCTGAATGTGAGAGTCGTTAATGCTCGGTACCGAGGAGGCTAGCAATGAAAGATGGAACTAAAGTACCTAGGCTTCAAACTCACATTAATAATAAACACCTTAAACACTACACAAGAGCATCGTGACATCATATTGGCTAAGACTCAAAAGCTAAGTACCTCAAGGTGGTATTTTGGTGGTGGTTACCCGTTGTGCTAAACAAGCCTCTACAACATTATAGCACTAACCAAGCCACTAGTAGAGTCCACAACTTATGTAATTAGGTGATAGAAAAGCAGCAGTTTAAAGGACTCCTTTATTCTTTTGATAAAAAGAACTTGGCAATGTCTTTCTGAGGGTAACAAGATTTCATCAAGCTAAATGAAACTAATGCAAAGTGAGCATGTCAAAATAGCGGGACACACGATTGCATGAAAACCCTAAGATAAAGAACATTGCATAAGACACTAGGCATGCAAATATAACATCTCCAAGCTTAGAACTTTGCAATACCAAATTAGGGAAAGTTACGGAAGAAAATAAAAAAAATGCAGTTATTAAAAAAGAGCTTGAGAAGTGGTTAGCTCCTGAAGCTTAGGGTTAAGCAAGGTTAAGCACTTTACGGTTGAGGTTCAGATAACCTCTCCTTTAATGGACATGAACCTTGCTTCAATGAATTTCCTTGTTGTGCTCTCATGGCTGCCCTCCGATAGAACCTGCTGAAAATGAACTAAAAGAAGATGAAGTATTTTTGTGCTTTTGGTTTTTTTCTAAAAAACATTGTAGCAGAAAGGATTATCTCACAAGCGATAGTAAAGATCTACCTCATAAAGATCGGTTCATTAACCTAAGCACCTTGGTCAAGTTGATAAACTAACTCTAGAAGTGGATTCTTTAAGTGCGTGTGAGACAAGATATAAAACGCGAGTGCGCAGCTCCTAAGTGCCTAATTAAAAAAATATCACTTAAAGTGAGAAACTTACTGCTATATGACTTTTTATTTGAGCAAGGTTCATAACGAAAAGCATTACTGGGCACTTATGGTTGAAACATGTTGAATCGAAGCAAACAAACGACTTGTGTGGGTCGTTGTACAGTTGGCACCATATTGTACACGTAACCACATAAAGTCAAAGTCCCTGCGAAAATAACACATGAAATAAAAGAAACGGCTCGGTATACGAACGACCCAACCGAGTAAAAGAAATAAAAGAAAACTTAGTCTACTACATAGAATTATCGGTGAAGGAGCTTCGAAGGTAATTAAATAAAATTAGGAAGCAAACGTATGGTTTGAAAGGTACCTCATTTACCACAGACATCAAAAATAAATCAAATGGAGGTATTTTTGCCCTTGTAAGCACGGGTACAACCGGCCTTGGTCGTACCAAACGTCGTCATTCACTCTGGTCTCCAATGCCCACGTCGCCCAACAGTACGAGCGCGGGTACGAGCATGAGCACTTGTACCACACTCCATCATTCAACCTATTAAGTCGAGGCTCTTCGGCTCAAGTTGGTATGACCGCCGGTACAACTGCGGTTGGTACTACTGGACACCGTCTTTCGCTCTGCAAAGGCACTCCTTTGTGGCCTCCTTTGGCACGGGTGCGGGTACAAGCGTGAGCGCTCATACCACAGTCCATCTTCTTTTCCGGACTACTATTTCCCACGACTATGAGCTGGTACGAGTGCTGGAGCGGTCGTACAACACTCTGTCTTTTCTTCTGGTGCTGCAGAACTTCATGAAAAAATTTGTGCTTCCCCCTCATGTTAAATACATGGTATATTTACAATAAAATTGGAGGAGGTATGCAACAAAATTAAGGCTAACAATCATTACATTTTTTACCTATGAAGATTAGTCCAAAACCAACTCTAATAGCAACTATGCGAAAATTAGGGGGTTGGCGGCGTCAGCGCTGAAAACACCGATCTCCTCTGTTGTTTGCGGGATGGAAGAATTAGGGGGTTTTCAGCGTCGACTACCATTGCGGCGCCAGATCTGGACAGGGATATGTGAATCGGCAGTGCAGGTTCGAGAGCCAGGGAGAGTTCAATTGGGTGGGCACCAAGCGATTTATATTGATTGTTTCTATAGGGAAAAACTAACATGGGCTGGGGAAGGCGAGAAAACCGATCGTCGGGAGGGCTTGACGAAGCGACGAAGCGAAACACACCTGGCACAAAACGAAACACCCCGTCCTTTTTAAGTAGTACTAGGTAATTGCCCGTGCGTTGCAATGGGAGCATACAATATTAGACTGACATGCCAAGTGACCATTTGTATTGTCCAAGGAGGATGCATCTTGTGCCATCCTTTTGGCCAATCATCTAGATAATGTTGAGTTAATTAAGATGATGTACCTTTGTTTGTAGCAAAAATGACACATGATTTTTAGGCCAGTTTTATTACTAAGATGAAAAAACAGCAGAACAGGAAAGCAAAGAAACATGTGGGAGAGGACTAAAATAGGATTGTTGTATGCACATCTTTATAGAGGAGAACTTAAAAAAGCAAAAAAAAAAATCCTCGGCTTCATTAAGGAAAAAGAAGCCCTCTAGGTCTACTGATCTACCATCCACATGCATATCTTGATCATCATTAAGTTTGTAGGAATGATCCTAATAATAAAGCCACTTGCACAAAATATTTTTGGTTACTACTCCCTCTGTAAAAAAAATACAAGACCTTTTAGATCACTACTTTAGTGATCTTAAAAGTCTTATATTTCTTTACAGAGGGAGTACTATCTAATATATAATTGCTTAATTTGTAGTATAAGATGACATAGTTAGAGCTAGTATGCAAAAGTGAGAGACTTCATGCATCATAGCAAGTATATACTCTTTTTTTCCAACCGTGCAACCCCTTTCTCCATTAATTTCTCAAAGGAAATAACCAATAGCATTACATAGCAGAGAAGGGACGGGAAAGAGAGATGCGAGTTGAAGTACATACTCATTTGGTCTAAGCATGTGTTTCGACATGAATTTAATATACATGCAGGCCATTAGACTGTCCATCTAAATAATAGTAGAAAAATAGCCTAACTTACCAAGAATCAGGATTTACAAATGAACCAACATCAATCCAATGAGGTGGCAACCCAGCTCACATTCAGATATCGGTCCGCCTCGTGCTCTGTCACATGTTTCAGCATGACATAATCTGTGAAATCACTGCCAGTTGTACATACGTTGAGATGATACCTTAGGAGGATCATAAAAAAAACACAAAATGGAGCTTGTACCCAAACCACTCTCGATACTTCTGAAGTTTTCTTACACAGAAAACTGCAAGCAGTGAATAAGAACATCTTGTGAAATGTTTAAAAATCAGATGCATAATATGTCCATCTGCGCGCATGAGTATGCTTGTGCATGGAAGGGAGAAAGACATAAATTACATAAATGGAGAAAATGATCTGCATGTTTATGTGAAACTGGACAGGGAGCACCCTGAAATTCAAGTTATATGTATCACGAGTAAAGATTTAGCACCATCAAGAGCATCTGGGAAGTGAAATCAGCAAAATGAGCTAGCTTTCCTATTGTTTTACTTGCACAATTTAAAAGGGTCGATTGTCAACCTATTCCAGATATTCTCTACTGCTACTAAGAAACTAAAGTACCATGGAAAAAATGAGCAGTGCATTGTCCAATACCAAACCGCAAAATATTGTGTCCAGCATCATCTAAATCGTTCTGAATCACTCGACAAATCCATGTAGGGATTCATCAAACTTCTTTTCGACCAATTGTTATGGTTGATAAATAGTAAAATATACCTAACAAAGAAATAGCAGGGCTGCTTAAATTATAATGGCAGGTTTGATCCTTGGGAAATAATTAGAAATCATGTAGCAAAGTAGCAAAATTCATGTCTTAATGATGGACTGATAGCTGGCATTGCAAGAACAATAATGCGAATTAGTTCAAACCTTGGGACATAAAAGGAACACAATAAATCATGTAGCGAAGGAATGCTGGTACCGGATCTGGGGACGTAAAAGAAACATCAAAAATCATGTAGCGAAGGAACTCCCGTGCGGCCAGCTGGTTACGCGACTGCTTCTGTTGTAGGCACACATCATCTCGCCGGCGGCTTAGGTCACGCACAAGCCCCTGTCCGTCATCTGTACCACCAAGTGATTGACGTTGGTGTCGTGTGTCCTCACGGGCATGCCATGGGGAGCCTTCCATGTTGTATGACAGCTGGGCATCTTCTCTACCTAATGAAGCGTCCAGAGCATTAGCACGAGCGAGCGAGCAGGCTAATGCCTTTGATTCAAAAAAGAAAAAAAGCGTCCGGAGCATAAACCAGCCAGTACCAAACAACAAGCAAGTTAGCGAGCGAGCAGGCTACAACCACAACAATCGAGCAAGTTGCTAGATTAAATGGGAAAGTAGTGGCTAAACCCCAGTTCGGTGCACCCACGCAAAAAAACATAGCAAAACATTTCAAAAAACTCTGAAACTTTGACTAAAACAGTGCCCTTACATTTTGAAACATTTCAAAAAACATAGAAAACAGTGCCCTTACATTTTGACAAAATCCTGAAATTCTGAAACATTCCAAAAAACGTAGAAAAAGACAAAATTACAAAATCTGCTAAAACAGTGCCCTTACATTTTGACTAATTTTTAGTGATTTTGTCTTTTTTGTACAGAGCTCCTCGAATGTTATTTGACTACCAAACTTTGCAAGTGCCCTTAACATTTGTTGATGATCATTCCCATAAAATTTCAGAATTTTTTGAAATGTTTTGCTATGTTTCCTGCGTGGGTGCACCGTGGGTGCACCGAGCTGGGGTGTAGAAAAACCACTCTCTAATTAGATCGCAGGTTACATTACAACAAGTGAAACACATGCTTCACAGATGCTGCTGGGCATGACCTTAGCATCATCTCGTAGTCATCGTGCTTGTCGGGACCGGAACCGGCCAGCCGCGGCGGCCAGGGTGATCTCCCCCTAAGCGTAGGAAATCCCCTCGGTGGAGATCGCCAGTGGGAAGGGGAAGTTGACGTAACACCTGCCTATGGCCACGACCCTATCTTGGCGCCGGTACTCGTCCTCCGAGTTGCGGTCGCACGGATCATTGCAGATGGCGCTGCGCTGGAGCTGGGTGGCCGCGCACTCTCGTCCGCCGCCTAGGTCAGCGTCAGCCTCCTCGGTGAGCGTGCAGCTGTTGGATCGGGGGACTAGTAACCCTAACCGCCGTCCGCCTCTGTCCCCTGATTAGCGTGTCCCTCAGGAGCGAATCGTTCCGGGCAGAATAACACCGGGTGACGTGGTGTGTATGGGTACCAAGGTTTTGGATTTCGTTTTCAGTTTTTTACCAGATCTGAACAAAATGGGCGAAATTCGTCATTTTGGAAATTTCTTGGAAAATTCCGGACGAAAAGAACAAACGCAATTTGAAATTTGTAACAAAAAAGGCCGAAATTTGAATGAAAAGTAAACGAAATTTGGTCAAAATTTTGAAATGGACCAGAACAAGACTATAGCACAGAAATTGTGGCCAAGCTCGATGTTGGGGCCGCCGCCGCCGCCGCCGCCAATTCAGTAGACGCCCAAGTGCAGCCTGGATCTCATGTGGCTGCGATTCACGACATTGCCGCCGTCAACCGGGTCGCCGCATGCATGGGCGCTGTCAGTCGTGACCTACACATTCCATGGGAAGGAGAAGGAGTGCTTGAGGAGGTGGGGTGCTGGAGGAGGAGGAGGCTGGGCGGAGGAGGCGCTTGCGTTGCCTGCAGCCGCCACACCAAGGAGTGAGGAGAGGAAACGTGAAAACTGCTAGGGTTGGGTCAGGTTCAGCTTGAGTCTTTATACCAACTAGATGACCCGTTGCGCCCATGGCGCAAAAAGCGAGAGCAAGCCGAGTATTCAAACCATGCACATGAGATTGATTCAGAACCAACTTAATAGATACTTATATTCCATTACATGGTAGCTTGATAGCATAAAAGAAAGTATTGAGATCACTTGAGAATAGTACACATTGGCTTTATAAAGCATATTAGTACAAATGCATTGCCTGAGTTTTGTATCTGCTGCCAGTAGGAAAGACCAAGACGTGAGGGTGGTGGCATTAGGTAGAGTCATCGTTGAATGTCCCATCAGTATCGAACATGATTTCATCTTCCAAGCAGCTTTTCATGTCCGGCGTGTTTGGTGGGCTGTTGCTGGTGAAAGCAGAAATGCCTTCCGTATCAGTGCTCATCGTCTAAGCCCCAGTGATACTTGTTTATTTTTTGTAGAATGTCTTCTGATTGCAAAGTTTGTACTCACCAATACAGAAGCTCCAGCCAACTGGGGTACTACATGGAAAACAGAGAAACTACTCCATTACATGACAACCATGAAGGAAACAAATCTTTGATGCGAGCAAATCACTGAAGAGAAAATCCTGTGGTCACCAGCAACCTTTCATCTCTGGAATCAATATTCTATCTAACGAAAATACAGTTGCAAGATGATGCCGGCAATGTTTAGCAAATTGCTTTAACCCTTCTCAGAATGTGAACCTCTTTAGTTAGCTTCAAATACATGGATATGAGCATCTGTATCATGAGGCACTACTGGAATTTTCCTATACGCCGGGTGTTCGGCTCTTCGCCGAGCGCCAAAGCACGGGCACTCGGCAAACATGAAGACGCCGAGAGGAACACTCGGCAACTATGGCTTCACGGCAACTAGCTAACGTTGCCGACACAGAATCACAGCGAACAAACAATGTTCGGCAAACGACGCAGACGCCGAGAGCCGCACACGGTAAAGAGAAGCCACATGGCAAGACCGTCTGCAACTGACGGCGCCGTCACTTTCTGTGACGTATACCGAGCGCCGTGGTGGTACACTCGGTAAACAACATGTCACACAAACATTCAAACTGACATGTGGTCCCGCTGGACCCAGTTGTCAGTAAAATTTTCAAATTATTTGTTAACTTTTTAAAAAGAAATATATGGTGCGCTATGTTTACCGAGAGCTGTCTCATATCGCTCGGTATACGTCCGTTGACTGAAACCTGACATGTGGGCCCAGGAGCCCCCACATGGCAGTTGAACTTTTACCGAGTGTGAGGGCTCTCGGAAAAGAGTGGTAGTACTGTAATAGGTAAAGTGCTCAGGTGACCCCTTTTCCAAGAGGGCCCTTGGAAAAGAGTGGCACTACTGCAACTAAAGTGCTCAGGCGACCCTTTTCCGAGAGGGCCCTCGGAAAAGAGTGGTACTACTGCAGCTAAAGTGCTCAGGCGACCCCTTTTCTGAGAGTGGCCCTCGGAAAAGAGTATGTTTCCGAGTGTAGCTCTCGGAAATATGTCCCATTGCTTCTGTTGTAAAGCTGTTTCTTATCCAATCCCTGCAACTGAAAACAACTAGTGCATTTTCTGTCTATATATTCAGTGTAAAAAATGTTTCATACTAGTACACATCACACACATAGGCATAATTTAAAGTAGTTCACATAATCATAACTCAAACTAGTTCACATAGGCGAATGTTTCATACTAGTACACATCACACACAAGTTCAGAAATTCATACATAGGGTTAACTTATGGAAGTTCACTACTTGCAAAATGCATGCACATCACAAATAGATTCACATCTTCATACAACATCCGGAGGAGGAGGAGGGGCATCATTTCCATCAGGTTAGGTTTCCGGAGGAGGAGGAGGAGGGGCATCATTTCCACCGCCTTGAGATTGCATAAGAGCCTATAAGAGTAGAGTCACGTGAGCATTGTACGTCGCTATATAATGAATGTTCTACCTCTAGTTTAGAGAATGTTTTACCTGTAGTTGTTTCTCGAGCAGCTTGAACCTTTCGTTCGTTTCTGCTCGTTCCTTCTCTCTGCTCTCCTGCTCAGCCTGCCGCCTTTGCTCCTCTTCAGCAGCCCGTTGGTCCATTAAAGCCTGTAATATGGCATTAGGCTCATATAGGTTGCAAGGGTGCTATTTTGAGGCATGGACATAAATGAATGGTTATGATGCTAACCTTGAGACGCACGATCTCACGTGATGCGGCGGTTGGGCGACTCCGTATGGACGGAGTTGAGCTTGTGCTCGACGCGCGTATCTCGTAGAGCTTGCGATGCGAGGAGGTGGCGATCGCCCCGTTGCAGAGGAGGTGGCGGCCATGGCCCTTCCCCTCGCCAGCAATGATGAGCAGCTCAGGATCAAGGGGCTTGGACGTAGGTTCGGCGTCCTGCCCCTGCACCTCCTGGAAGACCTCTTTGAAGGTCCCGTACCTCTCCTCCGCCGACAGGTTGCAGAACTCGGTGCCATCCTTCCCCTTGTGGCCTTCTTTCTAGGCCTCCAGGATGTGGACCGCGCGACCAAGCTCCGCCTCCTGCAAAAGTAACCATGAAGCTTAATGAACGGAGATGCACCGTGCGAAAAAGTTAACTTTTTAATCCACATACCATGTGTTGCTTCAGAGTGGTTAGGTTTCGGCTTCCGTGGACATGTGCCGGGCCTGGCATTTTGGCGCGATCGTTTCCCTTCACATGTTGCGCCTGCCATGCCGGGTCACACCACATGTCAACCAGGGCCTCCCAACAATCTTCCTTCATCAAGGGTTCCATGTCCGTGTTTCGGCCCTCGGCAAATTTCTGTTTGCTTGAGAGGTGTACACGAGGGTTTTAGGCCCTTTGCCGAGTGTTCCTGGCACTCGGCATCTGCGACGATTCCAGTAGTGAGAGTGACTAAGAGAAACATATGGTCCAGTATTAAACAGAACTAACGGATTGAGGTTTACATTTACATGCACTGACCATTTCTTAATATTGTGACCATGATCACTAGGTACTATAGTTTTAACATGAGAAACCATGCTTTCATTTTGGGTTTAGACGACAAGGCAACAAGCAGTAGATGATTGAGTTTAGGAGGCGAAGAGAAGAAGAAAATGCTGAAATAGGCTAGTTAAATAGGGTAAAGGAAAATATTGAAACAGTGTATAGTTTGGTGTTAGCCAAATAGGCCAAAAGAAAATGGTAAAGTAACAATTGAGTCACTGACAGAAGCAACATTCTGAAACTCTACTTTAGAACCAAATTACAAAGGAATAAAATAATATAATAGAGTATAAACATCATGTATCTTTAGGTCCAATTTTTTAGATCATGGCGTCATAGAAAGCCAAAAGTAGACATATCAAATTGAGTCACTGACAAAAGCAAATCTTATGGGCCAACAAAATTTTATGAGAAGATAACACACAAGAGTACTCCTATTTGGTTTCTAGATGCCTGCACTTTTTGGATTGTGCACATCAAGGCATGGAATACGAGCAACTCCAACGCGCCGACCCAAATGGACGCGCGGTTTGTCCGTTTGGGTCGGCTAGGCGATCGCTGTCCGCCTGTGTCCGACCGGTGCGCCCAACCAGCCGACGCAATTTTCGTCCGCTACAAAGCATATTGAACTAAACAAACGGCCAGCGGCCAGAATTCATACCAGCGGCCATGCCAGCGCCCACAGTTCATGTCGGCGGCCATGCCAGCGGCCGGCATACATGCCAGCCTACAAAAAAAAGCACGCGGTTCATGCTGGCACACTTGCCAGCACACAAAAAAGATGACGCTCTCCGCCATAGATCAATCATCAAGCTTGAGCTCCCTCTGCATCTTCTCGAACCAAGGCCTCTTCCTTGGGACACCATGCTCAAGTCCACCGTCATGATCTCCACCTCCTTCATCATGCAAGCGAGCGCCACTTCTTTTTCTTTGGTCTTGGCTTTGGTAGCCTCGATCTTGAGCTTCCTCGCTTGCACGTCCGCCTCCATCTCTAGCTTCTTCACGTGCATTTCCGCCTCCATCTCGAGCTTCTTCGCTTGCATCTCCGCCTCTATCTCGAGCTTCTTCGCTTGCATCTCTATGTAGGCCTTCATTTGGCGGCCTCCTGTTGGGCGGTGGCGGCGGCTTCCAACTAGTCGGCCTGCACCTGCCTCTGGCCAGACCTCTTGACCGACTGAACGGCCCGCTAAGCGCCCGTCAGCACCTTCTTGGGCGGTGCCACCATTTTGCGGACGGCGCGGGGCTTGTTGATGGTGGAGGCAAGGTCGGCGGCGGCGGCGGGGTTCGGCGCGTCGCCCATGGCGAGCGGTCGGGAGGTATTTTGGGAAAGGGAGGGAAATGGGGGTGGATGTGCCACCGACTAGCGGGCCAGGGGGAGGACAAGGGCGGGCGTCACACGCGTCCGCTCCGCGTCCGCGCTGACTCAAACCCGGCCCAAATTTGGGCCTGAAATGGGTCGCACGCGGACAAAAAGCGGACGCTCGCCCATTTGCGTCGGCATGTTGGGCCGCGAATTGTGTCCGTTTCGACTCAAACGGACACGCGCTGGAGTTGCTCTAACATTCTTAGGAGTGCCATTGCAGGGCAACGAAGTAAACCAACAATTAATAAAGAGAAGTGAGTTCATATCATGTAGATTTAGCAACGTATCAGCACACATCAGCATATATTTTTCTGAGATGCTCTATTTCACCGGGATGCTATTTCTGAGTGATGCACATACTATTTATACTTGGCAGCTAGGCATGATAATACGCCATCACGGACAAAAGGTTAACATGTAGGCACTGTTTGTCCGTTAATATATATCTTTGCACAGGAAAAATGCGAAGAACAACTGAAGGCTATCCGTAGTGTCACTATCTAAAATAGTTCATCAACATAAGTCATCTATCCTCATTAGTATGCAGTATACCATCTGTCATAGCTGGAAAGAGACCATGTGAATCCTAACCAATTACCTGGAAGTGATCAGAACAAGAGTTTCCGGAGTAGCCACTGCTCTACTTGATTCCAGCTTTAGCTACGGGTTGATTGAAGTTTTTAACACTGGGCTAGGGGCTTCAGTCTTTGAGCTTCAGCCTGTAGGATTTTCTGTCGAAACAACCAAAACATCGTCCTCTTGCCTGATCTTGGCTGCACCTCGGATATATCAGACTATGGAAGTAGAATCAACAATCAATAAGGCCTTGTATGATCAGACTACGGTCTTAGTCGACGCCGCACGTATGATCTGTTTCATCCCAAAGAAGAAACAACATATGATTTGGCTTTCAGCTTCTAAAAATATATAATAGCTAATAAACCGAGGCCCTACCAATCAATAATTTTATCTCCAGAAGTCCTTTATTTTGAGGTAAGTTAAGAGAGAGAGAAAAGTATTGTATGTATCCATATGCAGTTTTGCAGTGAATTTCAGTTACAACCAAAGCTCCTTAATAAACCATTTCTTGACCTTACTTCTCATGAAGCAGGCGACCTAAGGTAATTTCCATGTGGGAAGGAGTTGCTACTTGATTTAACATGAATGAACTAACAGTACAGGCAATGTTAAGGGCCTTACCCCATCCGAAGCAGTAATAATTGACCGCAGGTTTAGAGTTGAATCAGCCCTCTCGACTTCAGGAATGAAATGTATATCCGCATTAGCACCTGGATATTAAAATAACAAATTAAATATTGAGTAAGCTCCCATTATAGATTTTCAAGACTTCCATAGATGACAGAAACATTACTTTTCAGGAGGTCCTTGAGTTCATGAATAACATTGGCATCCTTCACGAATGAAACATCATAGAAATCAACACCGTCTTCAACATCAAACTTAATATTTTCCCAATCCTTCTCTGTTGTAGCAGAATCATGTCAGGGTTTGTCGACAACTATGTGACTGAACATGTTAGGGCAGAAACAAACAAACCTGTTGTAGATGGGCAGAAACAAACAATATGGTATCCCATTCTCATCCTTGTCTGACCTTTGTCCTCCCAAAATCAAATTGTCCTGAACCAAAACAGAAAGAAATTCGGTTCATTTACTTTTAGCAACATGTAACGGAAAGAAATTGATAACAGAAAGCCTACTAAATCTTCCTTTGGTGGAATCTGCACTTTCATCTACCCAGAAAGGAACAATTTTGCACAATAAAGAACACAGACGTCAAGGACTAATATAAATGAAGTGAGATCTTTGTTCCAAAAATAACTGAAATTAACATATCATACATATTTGCTCCTTAGTATAAGTAACTACTCCTACTTAATGACGAACAGTATAGTCTTAGAAAAATGAAGGGAAAAGGGAATAAGTTTAGAACTGAAGTATGCTTCAAGCCCAACAGTACAATATGCTTGAAGCCAACAATCCCATGACCCTGCATAAGAAATAATTATTGAATATTTTTTCTGACCTGATGCAGGGTCATGGGATTGTTGGCGGATGGAAGACGGCGCAAGGTAAGCTGCTCGCTGTACAAAAGCAAGACAGGTTTAGGTAACACATTCAAGTGTGATTATTAATGTATCATCACACATTACAAAATATAATTATTGACTCGATAGCCGGACCGGACCAACCTGACATATCAAGAACAGCCTCAAATTCTGAAGAAATGAGGCATCATCAGGGGGTAAGTATGCCAATAATCATATCCTCACAATTGATCTGGACTTTTTCTTTTGCCAACTAAACCGATAACTTTGTGTCATCTATCAGATACGAGAGGTAATAGGACAACACCAAAAGCATCTCTTCTCGAATTCCATTCTCGGTAGTAACAATCTGGGAGAGAGAAACCATATTATTTATATTTCCTTGAAGTATGAAAATACTACAGTACTCACAGAACCTGGAGTGCTCACCTAGGACTTAAAAAACATCTATTGCTGCTCAACCTGTCCGCACCATTCTGAAACATCCACTCTCTGCAGCAAAAACAAAAGGAAACTACCAAACTGAGTATTGCATCAACCACGAAACAACAATCTAGAAAGGTAATGGAATTGAGAACATGCCCCTACGAAGCTCCCATTTGAACGATTAAACCAGCAGCTGCAAAATTGTACATCATTAGACCCTGCTTCCTGCAAGCAATTCATCAAGCACTCCATGAGCACAAAAAACTGAAGATACAATTTAATCAAACATTGGATTCCTAATCATTAAAATCGTGCACAACAAGAGTGCATATGGAGTTGAGAGACCTAAACATCAAAATGGAGTACAACAGGAGAGAGATGGAAAAGAGTGGTGGAGAGGATAATTAAGCATACCTGCAGCAGAGCATCAGTACTACCCGCTGTCACCATTGGTGTAGGAACCTCCTCGACATCAAACCCTAGAAATGAAATAGAATGAAATTAATCAAGAGAGGAAGGACTAAGAACGAGGATCTCACATGGGGAGGCAGAAGGCGGCGTTGTGCTCTAACGGATGGGGCTGGTAGGGGGCGGAGACGAGGTCCTCATCGGTGAGCTGGAAAAGTTGGAGACGGGCAGGATGGTTCCAGACGCATATCGAGGTGGTTCCGAAGGCGAGAGCACCTCCACGAGCGCCGCCATGGTGCAGCACATGCCGGAGCTCCATGAGCAGCCGCGGCTGGCAGGGCGCGCCGGCGCTCCGTGTTCTCCTGCGGGCGTGGCTCCTTCTCCGTCACACCCCCTCTTCTCCCCTTCACGTCCCTCCTTCCTGGTTCTCCACTCGGCGGAGTGTCGGGAGCTGGCGAGGGCGGGTCAAAGACCGGAAGACGCGGGAGGAGGAGAGAGGGCGGCGGCTTGGGGGAGAGGCGACGGATTGGGGAGGAGGAGAGGAGGCGGGGATTGAGGGAGGCCACACCAAGGAGTGAGGAGAGGAAACATGAAAACTGCTAGGGTTGGGTCAGGTTCAGCCTGAGTCTCTTGCGGGACCGACGCACGAAAGGCTACAGCTACGAGCAAATTTTTACGGGAGAAAGAAGAGGTGGCATCACCTCGTTGGGGTGTAGAGGGGCCCGGGCCAAGGTTTTTTGCTTCGGGCTTAGTCAGGCCCGGCCTGAGGCCCGGCCCGTCCCGAGTTTTGCCCAGGTGCGTGGGAGACGTGGGAGGGATGAGTTAGGAGCTGGTGGGGCCCCTCTACACCCCAACTCATTCCCACGGAAAGTTTCCTACGGAGAGTTTTCTTTCCTTCGCCAACGCACCACGTCTCCCTCGACGCGGGTATATAAAGCCAGAGCGACACATCGATCCTCTCATCCTCTTCTTTTCCGACCCTAGCGGCCGCCACATCAGGAAGCAACCTCCACCGGCCTCTTCTCGGTCTGCTCGGCCGCTCCTTCGGACTATCTTCATCCTTGGAGCCGAGCGGCATGGCCGGCGTAGGAGGGGAATCCAAGTTGCTCGAGTTCACGCCAACATGGATCGTGGCGTCCGTCTGCTCCACCATGGTCATCATCTCCATGCTCATGGAGCGCTTTCTTCACCGCCTAGGCAAGGTACGTACGTACACCACGCGTGAGATCGTCCACACAAGCGGCCAATCGATTATCGGCTGAATATGGATTGTGAATACTGCTGGGCAAGTAATTTCGTTCGCAGAAGTTGATTTCCTTTTTTGGGAGCTTTGCAGAGGCTGATGCTGCTGGGCTTCATATCGCTCCTGCTCACCGTGCTTCAGGGCCCGATGGGGAAGCTGTGCGTCGGCCGTAGCCACCTGTTGCCCTCCAAGCCAACGCCGACGGCGCACCTGCCGTGCAGGACAGACCACCTCGGGCACGCCGTGTTGGGCGGGACGAGCCGGCTACTGGGCCTAGCTACCGGAGGCTCCTCCGACAGCTACTGTCTTCAGAAGGTACACCGGCCTGAATGTTAATCAACTTTTTCTTTTTAGCGTCCTACAATACTCCTGTTTTTCTTTTTCTTTCATGACTCGACTTCGTCCAGGATTCAAAATATTTGGTGTATAATTATACTCCTTAACATTTGAATTCACTAGTCAACAACTTGTGCGCTTGCACGGCCTAGTCACAAAAAAACACAATAGTAAAGAAATAAGATGCACAGTGAAATGAATCAATCAATTTTTACTTCAGGATATGTAGCTGCAATGCATCCTCATTCTACATCGTAGCATCCGTGCAACTTTAAACAATGTCAGAAAATGACATCAATGTTATTACTTTAACAAACACTAAAGTACTTCAAATGAGACGACCACATATGATGGTGCATCCTGATAAGGAATTAGAACTATCCCACCTGAGGCATTGAGTAGCAGTAGAAATATGAATTTATTCATGTTAGCTCCATAAAACCAATCCAAGTCATTGTTTCATCTCCTCAACACCAATAAAAAATTCAGAAGTTTGTAGCGTTGTTCAGGCCCTTTTTGATGGGATGAAATACCATCCCTCACCGTCATGAGTGAAGATTTCTCTGTTTCCACGAAGGAGGCTCTAGGCCTCTCCTCTAGGCTCGAACAGCTGCAATAGAAAAAAAATACTATACCATTATCACCTAATCAAGTTGAAATCATAAAGTAAGATAGATCACTACACCACAGCTCATTATAAAGACAAACTTAAAGGTTCACATATTTAGGATTTGCAAAATAATGGCCCAAAAGTGATAATATTTGTCGCCACAGAACAAATAAGGAAAAATGTTTCAACACAAAAATTACACCGGGCACAATGGTTCCATCACATTACATAGATGCCTAACTGCTAATTTAAACAACACAGTTGATGGAATCAAATGACATATAAAGAATCTCCTGTAAGTACATGAAAAGACTGTAACTCAGCAAGAAATAAAATGCAAGCCATAGAAGGAGAACTTGTAATTAGCATATCAAAGAAGAAATCATTGTGAGGAAATTGCACAAATAAACAACTAATGGGGCTGAGGTAACACAAAACCACAACTCTAGGGGGATTTTAACAGAAAACCACAACTCCAGGACTAATCAGTAACAAAACATAGATTTAAAAAAAAACACCACTAAACCCAAGTATATAGAGGCTTTTTTTTACTGTAATAGGACTCGAAAACTGGTTAATATTTGAAACAATTATGTTTCAAACTGAATTAAGCTTCAAGTAGAACAAAATCATTAGACCTTACTGAACCTAACAAAGTGGATGGTTAGACTGGCAATTTTTTTCGACAAAGGGGTGGATTTTATTGACTAAAAATGGAGCAGCGAGAGGATACAAACACAATGAGCACACATCCAGCCTCTGAATAGCTATGATGCACACAGCCAATATCAATGCACGCACATAAAAAACATGCCGGCAAATAGCAAAGTCATGAAGACAAACGCTATGTATAGGCGAGGAAAAAAAGAAAAACCTAATCAATCAGATCCGTGATCGGCAAACTACATTTGTTGTATCATTCTAATTTGTTGGGAAAGTATCTGGATACATATGTATCTTGTATTTTTGCTTACACAATTATGGAAAAAATGAAATTCATTGTAACATTAATCTATCTTCACTCCTAATATTGACCCATTCAGTGCCAGGTTTGTAACCTTCTTGGAAACTATCTTACAAATATTCTAAACAAAATCAAGGTGGCAGATCAGGAAGTAAAATACACACACACACACACACATTTCTATTTCCCAGTTTTCTTCGAATCATTGGATGAAAGAAACCAATAAATTGTGTATGTATATTACAATTGTCGACTCGAAGAATTATGATATACAAATCAGACTTCTCGCTCCATTAATTGTCGACTTGAGGTCATATCTCCATGCTCATGGATGAAGCATTAAAACAGCAAGGTAAGAAGAGACAATAGTTAGAGGGCAAACGAAGCAACAATAATATGTAGATTATGCATTGGCAAGCTGATTTTATGAAGCACATTGAACTATCCATACTCCATCGGATGGATAAAAATCCATAACCTGAAAAGATGTAGACCATGTTGAGCAGATGACTCAACTTAGTGACGCTGGACACTGTGTAACAGCAAAAGTTGTGATCTTTTTCATATCAATGGGTCTGCAGACACTTGGAGCTAATTATATCCTTTAAGCAGAAAAATATAATCATATTATTGTTGCTTCAACAAGATACATGAAGTCACCTGCCTGCTCATCTTACATGTAACCTTCCCGCCACAATTTCTAAACCTTATGGTTCTTCTTTGTAAGATTAATCTGTGTGTGTATCTATATAAAAGGACATGCAAAGATCATGATCTGAACTTGTGGTCTAGAATTTGTAGAGAAAATAGATAGCATAGCCAAATCATGAGACAAAAATTCTTCTAATTAAGGTCCTGACTCCTGACACGAATTTAAACAGAAATTAATCAATAGCCAAACACCACTAATCTGAACTCTAGCTCTAAGTACGACAGTCAAAGCATCAGTTACAGATATTTCTAAGCTTTGTACATTATTTTTCTTCATTGTAAACTCAGATATACACGCAATTCCTGTTGGAACTATACTGAAGAATTGTGATCAAAATTATATGGGGAATTTTGGACGGGTTCCACCTTTGTATGGACAGAAAAAAAGAACAACATATACAAGGATTATTATATGAAAGAAGTAGGGAGGAAGACGATCAATCAGATTTCTACAGCAGACACAACTGTGACCTGATTAGTGACGGGGGGTTACCAAGAGCTACCAACTAAGCAAAGAATTTCTACTTGCATATGCATGGCTCCTCTACTTGTATATGAATGGATGCTTCTGTCGTACCTCATACATACCTCAGTGTTCAGGCTCATGCATCTACTACGTGCTGACTGATGAATATGCAATTGGACACTGCAGTCCTGAACCCAACGTACACTAGACGGCTAACGGCACTGTGGTTGCCCGCCACAATCCATCGTTGACTCCCATGATGTAAACTGCAAACCCTAGCATATAGGAAAGAGAGATCGCACAGGCAGATTACACGTCAATATTCTATCTTGACGGGATAACTAACAGGGGCGGAGCTAGCTTCCGTCGACCTTGGGCAGTTGCCCGGGGTGCTCTGGCCATTACTCATTAAATTACACAAAGATATCATGCATTAGTATTGCTAATTAGTGGGGCAAATGCTGGGTAACGTCACCATGCATAGGATTTCCCCCGGCTCCTTGAGCAGGCTAGATCCACCGCTGATAACAAACTGAGATGGGCAAAGGTGTCGTTGAGATTTACTCGTAGAGTTGTGAGATGGAGCAAGTGAAGAGAGGAGAACGGTGGCTACCCAATCAAACCGCAGGCGCGATAGAGGAGGTGCGGGGGAAAAGAGTAGGCAGACACCCGCTGCGAGAGGAAGACCTGAGCGGGGACAACATGAGGAGAAAGGACTGTTTCTAGATGAAAACAATCTAGGGTAACAGATCATGGCTATCCAAGGATCTAGATTTTTCCTAGTCTTTGTCGTACAGCTATAGTTGTTAAAATTATTAGGAATAAGGTGGAGGCTCCTATGGTGCCTCCAATTAGGAAATACTCCCTCCGTCCCATAATATAAGAGCATTTTTGACACAAGTGTAGTGTCATAAACGCTCTTATATTATGGGACGGAGGTAGTACTACCTATGGTTTATTAGTCCCCTTAGTATTTGGTGCCAATTTTGACCGTAGATTTGACTTACAAAATATAAATTGTATGTCAGAAAACATATATTGGTTTCATATTCGGAAGAGGTTTTCAATGATACTATTCTTGTGGTATATAACTTATTATTTGATAGTTAAATCAAACGTCAAAGTTTGACCCAAAATACGAGGGGGACTAATAAACCCGGACGGAGGCCTCCGTCCGGGTTTATTAGTCCCCCTCGCATTTTGGGTCAAACTTTGACCATAGATTTAACTAGCAAAATATATTTTATATGTAACAAAATAATATCACTCGGAACTTCTTTCAGATACGAATCTACCAATATAATTTTTATGACATATAACTTATATTTTGCTAATTAAATCTATGGTCAAAGTTTAGCATGAAATGCGAAGGGAACTAATAAACCTGGATGGAGGAAGTAGGATGTAAGATCTTTGGTCTCTTCTGACTTATTCTTATCTAACGATTCATTTTGATGCCTTTTGGCATGCAGGGAAAAGCTCCATTAATTTCATCTCAAACTATCCACCAGATACACATATTAATCTTTGTGTTGGCGGTAACTCATTTCCTTCTCAGTGCTATTACAGTTCTTCTAGGAATTGCACAGGTACTAATTAAAACTCAAACTAGATGTTTATTAATAATGAGTAATTAATCTATCATGAATTTTCTAAACATTTTGTTAATTTGTCTAGACGAGAAATTCGCGACACTGGGAGACCAAGATCCAAATATATGATTACAGTGGTATGATGCAAATACTTTCCTCATTTAGCTAATGTTGAGTTCACAGCTTTCCTTCAATATGAAGTTTTGTTTCTTGCTTACAAATGTTGTGTCGTAACATGCAGCCCCTCAAATGATCAACCATATGCAAGAATTCAAGTTTATTCAAGGTCATTTGGTATGTTATTTTCTCGTACATGTTTTAACCCTCAAAACAAAATCCATATTGCATTTGTTCTTTATGCAATTGGGATATAAGATACATCATCATCTTTTTAAGTGTTCCTTCTTCAAAAAATTCTATGGATAGGTCACTTGTATGTTCTCTAGTGCCTATGGGAAACCATTACAAGATATATCTTCTGGTGATTCCTTTTTATGATTTACTAGACATCATGCAAATAAAATCCATGTCCCTAAGAGGAATAAGATGGAGAAAGGAGAACCAACTGTTGCTTGGATGGCTAGGAGTGGTTGTAACCCACCTGAGATTGACCCTAGATTTGATGCTCTATGTGTCTCAATAAAGCGGGTATAGTTCAGTGAGAGGCAATGTTCTCGTTGATGGCAAGGTGCCAATATGGTGTGGGGTGACTCCGTCAATCTTAAAAATCCATGTCTCCAGTCTTGAATATGTGGGGTGTGTGTGTGTGTGTGCGCGCGCGCGCGTGTGTGCGCGCGCGTGCATGCGTGCGTGCATGTGTGTGTTGCGTCTACGTCATGCTCGGTGAATGACCTGACTATGTAGCAGAATATTTTATATTCCATATATATAGGAGTGGAAAAAAGGGCTAAAGATGAGGAAATATATCCCTTCGTGCACACATAGACATGTGTAGATCACATTTTTATCATTACCAACATAAAGAGTACATATCTACTCCTAATAGTCTTGTGTGATGGGTGAACTTAGTTAAATTATAAACAAATTGTCATTTTCTCTGTAAGGGGGGCCGAGTCGTGTCAGCAATTTAGCGAAAGAACTTGCTATCATCGCAAGGATGCATTATTTTTCCTTGTTGAAAGAATTTCTTTCATCTGAGCGGCAGTTTTTATACATTGTACTCCCTTGTTTACTGACAGTTTGCCGGCAATCAAGAATCCACTAGCAGCACCATATCGTCTTCTTCAGGTTGGTGCTATTATATTTTAAATGTATGAATGCCATATCCAGGTACCCTTAAACTACATGTTAGATTCGTAGCACCAAAATTGTCTTGATGATAGATCGTTATCATTACAAAAACAAAAGCCCTAGATAGTAGCTTTGTTAGCCTCTATGGAAAGAAGAATCATAATTGATCTTATTCGGGGATATTTTTTTTGTTCTACAGACATAAATGATGAGGCAATCAAACTTAGAACTCTGGAGGGCATATTGATCGATGCAAATACAGAGCCAGCCAAGCTGTCATACGCGTTTATAAAGCACATCACAAGAAATTTCTCTCAAGAGATCGGTCGTGGTGGGTTCGGAGTTGTTTACTTGGTATGATTTCTTGATTGTGTTGCATAATGGTAATTGCACATATATTTTCCTAGTGGAGCAATCCCATGTCCATGATAAATTGTTTTTTATGCACTAAACAGGGAAATCTCGGAACTATGAAGGTTGCTGTGAAGAAACTTTTCATATCGCAGGGTTTTGATGACATGTTCTTTACGGACGAGATTAAATGTTTAATGAAGGCAAAGCACAACAATATAGTGAGATTCTTAGGTTATTGTGCGGAAACACACTGTGAAGTACGGTTCTTCAATGGAAAGCCTGTATTAATAGATCTACCACAACGGTTGTTTTGCTTCGAGTATGTTCCTAATGGAAACCTTCAGAGGTATCTCAAAGGTATAAAGCTTGCAACTCTTTTTTGTGTGTTTGAAAGAAAAAAAAAACATGTACAAATACGAACACAAATTCATGTCCACATGGACTTGAATCCATATAATTGGACCATACATCCACTGCCTCGACAAACTAAGCTAGCATGACATCCTAAAGCTTCCAACTTTATGTCTCTAGTACGTGTAGTTACCAGCTCTTCTCGAGCCACCTAGGTTTCTCAACTTGTATAAATGTGCTATACTCTTGTAGCAAAGTTTAAATGGGTCACTGAGGTCCTAACATGTGTGGTCATGGTACTAGAGACTTTTTATTTTTGACTAGAGACATGTTGATGACCAGTTCCCAAGCATAACGAAATTAGGTTTTCCCCCTCTCCTATTCTTTATTATCAGTAATGTCCATTTTACATATGCTTAGCTTCGTTTGACACCACAATGGATCGTCGTAGTCCCCCAACCTGGTTTTGTCTATTTTATTGTTTATTGCCTCTTAGTTTTTTACTGGCTAGTTTTGCGTAGTAAATTTTATATAACTTCATAGTTGAACAACCATAAACTAAACCTTACTAGTCACTCATACATTAGAAACTATAGACTAACTAAACTTCCTTATAGTGTTCAGCATCAGAACATAACAAGCGAGAAAATGCTACCTATATATCAACCTTCAGAAGTTTACCAATCAATGACCTAAAAATTCTGTTCTGATAATATAACATTAAAAATTGATTAGTGCTGCAAACATTCCACTTGTAGTTACATTATAATTCTTGGAGATGAATGAAAATATGCCATCAAACTTGAATCATTTTCTCGTTGTTGCAGATAAGTCTCACAAAGATAAATGGCAGATACGTTATCAAATGATTAGGGGAATTTGTCATGGTTTGAACTATCTTCACCAACAGAGAGTCAATCATTTGGATTTGAAACCTGATAATATTCTTTTGGATGCTAATATGGAGCCAAAAATCACGGACTTTGGGCTATCAAGATGCTTTAGTGAAGGAATAACAAGAGTTTACACCAAAACTGTTTGTGGAACACTGTAAGCTAAGCCTATAAAATATAATTTTTTTCTATCAAATGTGTTAAAATTTGCTATATGCACATATATTAAATTGGCTACATTGTTTTCATGCAGGGGATGCATTGCACCAGAGATCATAAGGAGCGGAGAAATAACATTCAAGGCAGACATATATGGTTTGGGTATTATAATCATAAAACTATTAACAGGAAACAACAACTATGATCTTGAAGATGTAAGAATAGTTTACTTAACCATTCCATTGATGCTTTAGTCAAAATAATTACCGTTTCATACACATACTAACTATAATGGCATATTCAGTGCATGCGGGAATGGTGCGAATTTATGTATGAAATTATATAAGAAATTTTAGAGCACTCTGTAAACTCACATTTTTTATTGGAATCACCTAAATTTCGTAGTGACGATATATTAGTTTAATACACCGAGGACTATGAAAAATTGAAAAAGTCACATTCTTCATAAAAATATAATATAGTGAATTCCATGTTCATCTTAGTACTTTAGTTTTCACGTCTCCAGTGTGATAATGAATTTTTTCTATAATCATCAAAAGAAAAAACTGCAGGACATGCATAACTCAATAAATATTGGTATTTCCTTTATCAATAACTAGAAGATAACTCTAGCATTGCCGCGGAAATACATTCTAAAACTGGTAGGCTAATGACATGGATAATGTGCGAGGATTAACTATGGTGAGATGGCATGTTGATGACATGGCAAACATGCATGACTTATTTATGGGGATGAGTTGCATGGATGGGAAAAATAGGTAGATAGTGGGGTGAACCATGCAACTAAAATAGGAAAAGAGAAATAATTATTAATTGGCTTGTGTGATGAAGTGGCTTCTGTGCATGCTGAGATAAATATAAGTAGTGGGGATCAACTATTAAGGTATACTAGATGATACCCCACACATTGTTGTGTGAATGTTTTGCAATATATTTCAATGAGATGTGGCTATATGGAACATGCATATTTGGAGTAATAATATGAGAACAAAAACTGGAACAGGTGTGATTTATTTTATTTCATTATTGTATATTTTTAAATTATTTATTAAATATGAATATCGTAATAGAATGGAAATGTTGATGCATGTGTGCACTTTTTCCTATGCATGGTTGCATGTTGAGGTAGGCATTTCCCAATGCATCTTGGATGCTGAGGCGGGATGCCTCCATGTTGAGATAAATAGGTTAGTGGGGGCTAATTATATAGTTATAGAAGATATGGGATGTTTTTGAAATACTATTAAATATGAATATCGTAATAGAATGGATATGCCGTTACATGTTTGCATGTTGTGCGCTTTTTCCTATGCATGATTGCATGTTGAGGTAGGCATTTCCCCATGCATGTTGCATGTTGAGGTGGGATGCTTCCATGTTGAGAGAAATAGGTTAGTGGGGGCTAACTATATAGTAATAGAAGATATGGGATGTTTTTGAAATATTGCTAACACATGTTATAAAAGCAGTGATCTTTTTACATAATATCTTCAAACTTAGTGAAACATCGCCCACCATATTCCTGAACATATGTTCGTAAGTTATTTCATTATGAAAGTGGTATCAATCATATTCATGAATCATGTACCAGATGATAATGAGTTATACTATCTTAATTGTTTAACTAATATATTGTCAAAACTATTTTTTTAGACATCATTGTGTATTACTTTGTGTTTCAACATATGAAACTTCTTATGCTTACTGTATGTTCGAACTTTGCAGTGGCATAAATCTTTAGACGTGGACGGCCCACAAGTAGAGCATTGTATTGAAATAGCTCAGACATGTGTGCTTATGGACCATCGCAAAGGACCTACAATAGGGGAGATCATGCAAAAGCTGAATGAGATAGAGAGGCTATGATTCAAATTATCGGCACCTTCATTGTACCAGATTTAATCATGTCCACACAGGGATTTTTTAATAATAATTTCCTCCCTTTATTAGCTTTTGATAGCTGTTGCATCATTCAATAAGAAAGGGATGATCTCTAGTGGGGCACCATCTACCCACACACTAGAGGAAGCTCTCATAACCATCCTATTAAGCTCATGAGCTACGAGATTTCCTAGTCTATTACAATAAACAAAACAAGTACAGGAAAATTCGCAAGCCAGGTTGTAACAATCGTCAAAGATAGCCACCACCACAAGTGCTGAAAAGCCTACTAACGGCGTTCGGAAAAGGTCGTTAGTGACGTTCCTTGCCCACACCGCTAGTATGACGCCATTGACAAGACTCACTAGTGGTGTCTGTCTCCCATGCCAGTAATGACGCATAGTTATAAGCGTTGCTACCCAACATCACTAGTAACGACATTAGCAATGGCGTTTTCCTACTTGGTTGCCACAATTACAGTCTACTGCAGTGTGGCGTTGTGTGAGCAAACGCCACTAGTAACCTTTACCAGGTTGTCATTCCTATGGTTTATTTCCCCTACCACATCGGTTTTTTGTTGCCACAGTAGCGCTTTACACATGAACGGAATTTGCAATATATACATCACATCACATTATGTTGCATTTGCATTAATAAATTGATGTATGAACAATCAAATTAATTAACATGGATCCACACATATATATTTATGAAATTTGCAATACATGCGCTCATCTCATTGCACATCGATATCGCAAATCGTGTCTATTTCTATCTTCTACCTCGCGCAGTGATGACCCACAAGTATAGGGGATCAATCGTAGTCCTTCCGATAAGTAAGAGTGTCGAACCCAATGAGGAGCAGAAGGAAATGACAAGCGGTTTTCAGCAAAGTATTCTCTGTAAGCACTGAAATTGTAGGTAACAGATAGTTTGATAGCATGGTAATTCGCAACAAGTAACAAGTAGTAACGGTAACAAAGGTGCAGCAAGGTGGCTCAATCCTTTTTATAGCAAAGGACAAGCCAGAACGAACTCTTATAATAAGCAACACGTTCTGGATGACACATGGGAATTTCATCTAGTCACTTTCATCATGTTTGTTTGATTTGCGTTCGCTACTTTGATAATTTGATATGTGGGTGGACCGGTGCTTGGGTGCTGTTCTTACTTGAACAAGCCTCTCACTTATGATTACCCCCTCTCGCAAGCATCCACAACTACGAAAGAACAATTAAGATAAATTTAACCATAGCATGAAACATATGGATCCAAATCAGCCCCTTACGGAATAGCGCATAAACTAGGGTTTAAGATTCTGTCACTCTAGCAACCCATCATCTAATTACTACTCCACAATGCCTTCCCTTAGGCCCAAAGATGGTGAAGTGTCATGTAGTCTACGTTCACACGACACCACTAAAGTAAGAAAAAACATACATATCATCAAAATATCGAACGAATACCAAATTCACATGATTACTTATGACAAGACTTCTCCCATGTCCTCAAGAACAAAAGTAACTACTCACAAACATATTCATGTTCAAGATCAGAGGTGTAATGAATATCATTAAGGATCTGAACATATAATCTTCCACCAAATAAACCAACTAGCATCAACTACGAGATGTAGTCAATACTACTAGCAACCCACAGGTACTAATCTGAGGTTTAGAGACAAAGATTGAATACAAGGGATGAATTAGGGTTTGAGATGAGATGGTGTTGGTGAAGATGTTGATGAAGATTGGTCCTCCCACGATGAGAGGATCGTTGGTGACGTCGATGGTTTCGATTTCCCCCTCCCGGAGGGAAGTATCCTCGACGGAATCGCTCCGTCGGAGAGCAAAAGTGCTCCTGCCCAGGTTCCGCCTCTAGACGGCGGCGCTTCGTCCCGAAAGTCTTCTCTCTATTTTTTTAGGGCAAATGGGCCTATATAGCAGAAGGAGGGGGCCAGACGCCAGCTAGGGGCCCCACAAGGCATCAGGGCGCGGGCGCGCCCTGTTGCCTTGTGGGCAACTGGTGGGTCCCCTCTGCAATCTCTTTTCTCCAGTATTTTTTATATATTCAATAAAAAATCTCCGTAAAATTTCAGGTCAATTGGAGCTCTGTAAATTAGGTATCTCTGCTGTAACTATTTCAGGTCCAGAATTCCAGCTGCCGGCATTCTCCCTCTTCATGTAAATCTTGCAAATTAAGAGAGAAAGGCATAAGAATTGTATTATAAAGTGAAATAATGACTAAATACATTATAAATAATAGTTAGAAATCATGATGCAAATTGGACGTATCATGCAGGAATCCAGATCCAGCCGCCATCCAGAGTATGTTGAACTCCACTGATGCAAATGCTTCGGCTGATGCTTTTATTCGATCATCTTGTTTCTCCTTCTTCCCTAGAGGGTTGTAGAACATCCTGCCCGGCATTGCAACATCTTTGTTGATGATTTCCGCCATTAGGTTGTGAAGGTGCGCACATTCTCTCAAGAAGTTTTGTTCCCCTTTCTCGAGCTTTGTGGCCCACTTGGCCAAGGATGCGGGAGGCCGCCATCCAACGTTGTCTGCATACATTTCAACCCGCATTTGAATTAACCGGACGAAATTCATACAAACCGGCCAATATTCATCAAAGTTTGGATAGAAAATGGCATAAATCATCCATACATAGCATACAAAATAAGTCTAGTACAACAATGTCTCAAATTCGACTAGATTAACCGGATGTCCAACAAGTTTTTCATCAACGGATCATGCCCTCCCACACATACTCCCCCTTCAGCTTCATCCAACAGTGTGTGTACGTAAATGGTCGTCCCTCTGTACTGTGGTACATCACGGCAGTGTGTGCGGGCTACATAATGTGTAGACCAACATTGAGTGAACGAATCAATCAAAAGGTTGAGCAAGAGGAAGCAAAACGTACGATCTCGTCCTCTGCCGCGTGCAATGGCCACCTTGCCTTCAGCCGATGAACCACATTACAAAACTTGATGACACTGGTATGGATAGCGTACCAGCGATATGATAGTGACCTCACATTGTTCTTGAATGATGTACATGTCGTAGTGCGCAATGTGCTTTTGTGCGTGAAACAATTCATGCACTTGCTGCCAGAAGGTCCCCCTCTGCTTCTGCCTACGAAATCCGCGGATACGGCCAACCACGCATCGCACAACAACTCATCCTCCATGGTCGAGTAGCTCGTCATTCTTCGTACTCTAAAAAACGACATAGCATTCGAAAATAAGCTCAACGACATTTGACCGAACACCTGCCGAGCGTGGTGTCCGCCATGGAGGTCGTTGACAGGGGGCGGAGTGTACCTTGGTACAAACGGCTCCAGGGTGGACAGCGCCGTCGTAGTGGCGAGCGAGCGCGTCGGTGCTGGTGGCGGACGTCTGACAATGCCTCTGTGGTGGCCGGAGACGTACATCGGTGGCGGCGGAGGTGGAGGGTGCGGATGCAAAGGAAGGGGGAGAAGGGACGGAGCGGAAGAAAATGGGACCGGGAGGGGGGATTTGGTGGGCCAGGGGTGTCGGAATCCTAAGTGTTTGTTGTTCAGACTCCTGCAAAGCCCCCCTCCCCCCACTTTGTCTCCAATTTGCGGAAGAAAACACATCCGGAGTGCTCGGCGGACCGATACATGCCCGCATTGTATGGCTTCCGCGATCCGGACCGCGCAGTTCGGACATATGCGGTCGGTTTGACGGTCGGCGTTGGAGATGTCCTAATGTGTAGACTTCAACCTCGAACTAACCACTCGGTTCCATTTACAACCCTTATCTTTGAAACCGGACATATTGCATCCTCAACTTACCAGAAAGTTTAAAAGACAAACCTGGTCTCGGTTTTGAACTGGTCAACCGGTTTCGACCGAAGTCAAGGCTGACTGGGCGAACAACTCGACAGTAGCCCAGTGGCAAGGTCGGAGCGGCGCATCTTTGCAGACCGGGGTTCAACCTTCTTGGGGAGCGAATTTCCGACCGGAGACCGGCGGCGCCGCCACACCGCCCACACGCGCTGTACCCGCAAGCCATCTCCAGCTCCGAGCTGCTCCAACCCACCAGAGCCAGAGCCAATGCCGCCCAGAGGAAGGTCGTGGCTGCGGGTAAGGGGAAGGAAGGGGACGAGCTGCACGCCCGGCGCGTCTGCGGCTCTGCCGCGGTTGTTCGTGCAGGGACGGAACATGGGCGATGCGAAGGAGGTGCTGCGGCCTGCGGCTAGACGAGGAGGGCGCGCTGGCGCCGCTGCTGGAGGGGCTCTACCTCGCGCGCTCGCACGGGTGCTGCGACGACTTGGGCGGCATGAGGTTCTTCACATGCTCCGACTGCTCCGGCAGCCGCAAGGTCTTGGCCGGGGCTGGCGCTGCAGTGCAAGGACGCGGAGGAAGAGGCGTGGTGGTCCGATGCGGCCAGTGCAAGGAAAACTCCCCGTGCTCTTCCCCATCTGCTCCTGATGTGTTCGATCTCGCCTCCCTCCATCGCTCTATAGTTTCAATTCGACTTCCCCTATTCAGATCCATGCTACTACTTGTAACTGAGACTCTGGTTGATCAATTGAGTTGTAGTCCTTAGATTTCCTGTCTGAATTTCAATTGCTCGGCATGCATTGAAAACAGGGCTTGTAAACGGGCATTGAGAGTGAACAGTAATTATGCATCTGAACCTCTGGTGCAGACAGGCAGCTTACGTTTTTGGAGAGACGAGGCTCGGTCCTCTCCACGCGCGGCGCCATTTTGATGGGGGCGAGCTCGTAGCCTGCTCCACCAGGCACAGCGCCCCCCATCTCTTTCTCTCTCATCAGAGCTCATGCCCGGTTGGTCAAAACTGGTTGACCAGCCCTGGAGTGGTTTCTGATTGAAACTGGGTGGGACCAACCTGTTAGTGGTTGGAACTGTTGTGTTAGAGGGAGTAAATATGAAGACGCTCAGTCCATTGACTCGAACTGGGGACCTCACGCTAAGTGCGCGCACGACATAGCCACCATGCTAACTACGCTTTGATGGCCCATAGACAGATACATTTGTATATTAAGTATGAAAAACGCACCTTACATCATAACGGATGGAAGTAAAATTCAGCTTCATTAATATTTTTATATACTCTTATACCGAGAGATACTTTCTTATATATTCTTATACTCGAGCACGCAATCTCATGCTAGCTTATAAAAACGTCTTATATCGTGGGACAGAGGTTAAATTAAGAAAAATGTGTAAGAACCATTGCATTATTTTACCAATTTTGACAATAGTATCTTTGTTGTATAAATTCTTACACATCAATATAGCTACTTCATTGTGCACATGAGTCCAGAAAAAATAAATTAATAACATATGTGCAGAGAACTGAAACTGCAAAAAAAAATAAGAAAAAGAAATCCCTTTTAAATGAGTTAATATCATTGTTATTGTGAACATGTTTAATACGTATCTACGAGTGCACTACTCCCTCCATTCCTAAATATAAGTCTTTGTAGAGATTTCACTATGAACCACGTACGGATGTATATAGATGCATTCTAAGTATAGATTCATTCCTTTTGCCCCGTATGTAGTCCACCTAGTGAAATCTCTACAAAGACTTATATTTAGGAACGGAGGGAGTATAAAGCAAAGTGTACTTGTATCATTAAAGCATACTATCTGTGTTGGAGGGGTTAGCTAGCGGCCAAGCGCTCCATGTGCTTGTGGTCTGAAGTTCTAGACCTGTGTGATCCTTTTATTTTAAGCAATTATTCTCTCGTCCTGACGCTGACAAGTGGGACCCTGGTCATTTGTACACTGATGTGGCGGTCCAGCCTGTATAATGTTATCTTGTTTTAGTCGAAACCACTCCACATCAGCAAAAAAATCACCTAAAGCAGTATGAGGACTAAACTTATCCGGTTTTGAAAGTTGAGGGACTAAGTTTTACTGGTTTTGGAGTTGAAGGACCATTTCTATACTTTCGAAAGAGTTGAAGGACGAAAAATATACTTATCCCTTTGAACTTTATAGTAAGTTGAGGGTGTGCAATATGACTGGTTTTAAAGATGGCGGTTGTAAATCAAACCGAGTGGTTAGTTCGGCGTTGAAATGTTGACTTTTCTAAATCGCAAGATGGCCATAGGGGTTTTCCGGTCTTTTAATACGGACTATTTGAGCTGAAATAACTCATTAAGAAATACTCCTAGTTTCAATGATAAATAGGGCAAATGATCAGTCAATAATCAAAGCCAAACTACACGGGGCAAATGATTAAATAATTGCACGGCCACAAGAAAATTACACATCTGGTTGGTTTGATGCAATGTGAAAGAGCGATCGCAAGTCAGTCGATACATTCTGGTCCAGGTGATTTCAACCAATCAAAGGCGGCACTGAGAACCCTTTGCTAGCTGCCTGAGCTCTGCCATGTTTCGTTTGTCGGACGCGGTTTTTGTGGGCTTCCAAAGGTCTGTGGTGCATGCACAAAGGGAAAATATTTTTTGAGGGGCGCAAAGGAACAATTTTACTACGTAAGTACTTCTCTAATTTGTAGAAATGTTTTCTGTTTTTTGCACAATTTGTCGTCGTGACTCATGGAGGCCTCGCAAGTCACTCAATACTACTATCTCTAATTCTATCTCTAATACACTCCACATCAACACAATTCATATGCCAGTAATTCACTCCACATCTCAGGGTAATATAAAATTCAGTCTATGTATATATAAGCAAACATAATTCCAACCGAGAAACTGATACAATCATGATGCCTGTAATACAATACCAATCTAAATAGCCTGTAATACAGGCCCTAGCAACAGTTCACAACGGAGGGAAACAAATTATCCATTATTCTAAGCTCAATAGCCTCATCTAACGTGGTAGGCTAGCAGATGACAAGAACTCTGCCTCCAAGCTATAGCGTCGTTGGCTGCCAACTGGCCGTACGGACGATTGCCGAGCAGACCTACTCCTTCGAGTCAACGGCCTTGGTTGCATCTGTCCTCCATTTCTCAGATCAAGCTGACACAAGTTCATCCGTTTTGTCCGTAGAGTCTGCAGTTCCATCTCCACATGTTTCATGGTTGGTCTTTCTTCGCCGTGGAGCCTCAAGCATCGCTCTGCCAAAGAGGCGACACTGTTGATCTCTTACTCAGTTGCCTCCTCAAGGACCTGAGAATTAGCAATATCTATGATTCTTCCCTCATTGAACTCCTGGAGGAAATAGTTTGACAAACTTTCGACTGTGCCTGATTCACTTATAAATACAGGCTTCATTCTGAGAAGCAACTCCACTAGTACCACACCAAAACTGTACACGTCGCTCTTCCCGTTCAGCTGCCTGGTATGGAAATACTCTGGATCTAAGTACCCAAATGCACCAAAATCTGAAACTTTAGCTGTGTGGTTCCCATTCAAGAGTATATTTGAACATCGCGATGGAAGATTGATGTTGAAGCTGAACAGTGAAGATAAGACAGCGCTCCTGCCGTTTCCAGTGCAATCCTTAAGTAATCACCCCAAGATAAGGAAAAACCATCACTTGCATCTGCATGAAGAACTTCAGAGAGTGAGCCGCTGGATACATAATCATACACCAGCAGTGGAACCTCGGTTTCGAGACAACATCCAAAGAGCTTGACAATATTTCTGTGGTTTATCTGAGTACACTTCGTCTTCGGTACAACCCCTAGACACATCAACGGCCCAGATTAGACGATACCCCTTCATAAAAAAGGGTAGGATGGAACACCCCCCCCCCCCGGCGCGCGTACGCTGTGCTGTGCCTGTACGCCGTGGGCGTGTACGGTCAAAACTTGGGCGGTCCACGCGCCATTATAACCCTAACCCCCGCCGCTCGCCCGCATTACTCCGGCGCAGACTGCTGAGGCGTCCCGTCGACCGCCGTAGTGGGGCGTGGATTTGCGCGCGGCGTCGATCCGCGCGCGTGACCGCCTGCACGCGCCATCAGACCTCTCGCCTTCGCACGCCACCAGCTGCCATTAATCGCCGCCAACCCCCCTTCCGCTCACCGCTATAAAAATCCCCCAGCGTCGGCCCTCGCAGCACTCGCCCTCCCCTCGCCCTCCTTCCCCGAGATCGCCCACTCGCGCCCCTCTCTCACTCTCTCCGGCGATGGCGCGCCCCAACCTGATGCTCGAGGAGGCGGAGGAGCTCGCCCAGTTCAGCATCCCCGCGGCGCCGGACGTGCGGCTGCCGTCCAAATGGCGGCTGAGTGTCGATGGAGTGCCGGTGGCGCCGGTGCCCGAGGTCGGCAGCCACCTGTTCGTGCGCCGTCGGCCTCTATCGGGTGTGGCTGCCGGCGGAGCTGCTGCAGGACCCCCGCTACGCCCCCAACAACCCCGCCTGGCCGGAGATGCTCGCCGAGGACCGCGAGCAGCGCCTCCACGCATACGCCGGCCCGCTGCCGCCGGTGAGCACAACCGTGCCCGGCGCCACCAGCTGTGGGACGGCCACAACTTCGATGAGGTCGTTGCCCCGTACCGCGCACAGGCCGCTGCCGGTGTCCTGCCAGCCCCGCCCGGCAACGGCTACCAGTTGTTTCACCACGGCAACGTGCTCCACCCGTGTCGGCTTCGGCGGCGCTACGTGCCCTGTGGGCGGTGGCGCACGTGGTGACCCCGGCGACGCACGCGGTGAGCGCGGCTCTGTCCGCCTTGGTAGCGGTGATCGCCGCTCTGTGGCGTCGCGCGGCACGCGGGACGGCGCTGGGTCCAGCCGCGCCCCTCCGCCCGAGCCGGAGCAGTAGCCGGAGCCGCCTCTGTTGGCGGAGTACAGGCGGCTAGCGGCGGAGGCCGGCGACCCGGATGGCATGCCGGGCTACTTGTCGGCGATCCGCGAGTCCGAGAATGCGGCGGTGCCGCCCCCGCTCGTCCAGGAGTACATGCAGCTCGCCCCTGTTGCCGTCCACCCGGAGGACCCCCCGTAATTCCCCGGGTACGACGCCGCGGTGGCGGATTCTATGGCGCCCATCATCGACGTCGGCAGCAGCAGTAGCAGCGACAACGGCGAGCTCGGCTTCGACGACGAGCACCTTGGCGGCGTTGATGACGACTAGATTAGGGATTTTTTTCCGTTTTAGTAATGTCGTTTAGTTAAGTTTAAGTACTTTCGTTTGAATTTCGTTCAACTAGAATGTAAAATATATCCTAAGACTTGAATGAAATATCGTTTGTTTCAATGAATTTCGTTCAAATTTTGTTTAAATTTATTTGATCGAGTTGGACAATTGTTTTTTAAATAAAAATGAATGACAATAAGGAAAATAGAAATGGAAATGAAATTAAGAAAAAAAGGAAATGAAAAAAAAAAAGGTGCCCGGCCCGGGGACGATGGCGAGCTCGGCTTCGACGACGTGGACCTTGGCGGCGTTGACGATGACTAGATTAGTGTTTTTTTTTGTTTTAGTAATGTCGTTTAGTTAAGTTTTAGTACTTTCCTTTGAATTTTGTTCAACTAGACTGTAAAATATATCCTAAGAGTTGAATGAAATATCGTTTGTTTCAATGAATTTCGTTAAAATTTTGTTTAAATTTATTTGATCGAGCTGGACAATTGTTTTTTTAAATAAAAATGAATGACAATAAGGAAAATAGAAATGGAAATGAAATTAAAAAAAAGGAAATGAAAAAATTAAAGAAAAAAAAGGCGCCCGGCCCGGGGACGAGTGAGGCCTACTAGGCCGACACCGATCAAGCCCAAGGGCGAAAGGGGCTGGCATTTCGGCCACACACGGCCCACAGTCCCAACAGGGCGGCGGTGTTGGTTTAGGCGCATGCTGGTGACTGTTGAGAGTAGTTCGGCGTTACAGGCGGACGCGACTATTTAAGCCGGTGCGGGCGTGCTTCGCTCGGCGAGGTGGGACTAAATTTTCGAGGGCAAACCCGGCGGTGCGCTGAGGACAGCCGTCGTTTGGGCCGCCGTTGTTGGGCTAACCGGGCCAGCCGAACCGGGGCGTTCGTTGCGGCCCAGGATGGCGGTGTTGATCAGCAACGTAGCTGAAATTGAAAAAAAAAAAGTTGTTATTTCTTTTGAAATGATGAAATGTAACAACTACAGTGAAAACGTACTTTCGTTTATATTAAGAATTGAGTTAGTTAGTTTTGAAAAAAAATCAATTAAAAAATTATTGATTTATATTTGAGTGGATGCAATTTTTGTAGGTAAATGAGTTTAGTTTATGTATATTGAAATGATAAAATGTGAAAAAATATAAAAAAACATTCTTGTCATGAAACGAATTATACTTGAGCAGATGACAGGTTTTTTGTCTACTTTATTGAGTTTTACTTTTATGAAAAACAATTTTATCATTTCGAACAAAAATCTCCAATTTATTTATATAATATATTTTTATATATTTTTAGGTCATGTCCGGAGAGTATGTTAGGGTTTTATATCGGGAAAACCGTAGAAAATTCAATGTCGAAAAGCTACGAAACTTTGCATGCATGCTTGTCATGATGGTACAAGGCAATGAAATTTTTTTGAGTCCATTTGAAGGATGTTGGAAAAAAACGTCCCTCGAGACGGGCCCTTCGCTCCTCCCGAACGGGCACCGCAGAACAAGGTCATTTGTTGGTCATCTTCAGAATGACCCCAAATTTTGGAAGTGAGTGGGCATGCCCACCCTAGGACCCCATGCAAAATTTCATCGAATTCCGACAATATACGCACGTTGCGTCACATCCGGAGAGTATGTTAGGTTTTTTTTTTGGGAAAACCGTAGAAAATTCATACAATGTCGAAAAGCTACGAAACTTTGCATGCATGCTTGTCATGATGGTACAAGGCTATGTAAAAAATTTGGGTCCATTTGAAGGATGTCGAAAAAAAAGTCCCTCGAGACGGGCCTTTCGCTCATACCCGAACGGGAACCGCAGAACAATGTCATTTGTTGGTCATCTTCAGATTGACCCCAAATTTTGCAAGTGAGTGGGCATGCCCACCCTAGGACCCCACGCAAAATTTCATCGAATTCCGACAACATACGCACGTTGCGTCACGTTCGCAGAGTATGTTAGGGTTTTTTATCGGGAAAACCGTAGAAAATGCATACAATGTCGAAAAGCTACGAAACTTTGCATGCATGCTTGTGATGATGGTACAAGGCTATATAAAAAATTTGGGTCCATTTGAAGGATGTCGAAAAAAATGTCCCTCGAGACGGGCCCTTCGCTCCTACCCGATCGGGCACCGCAGAACAAGGTCATTTGTTGGTCATCTTCAGAATGACCCCAAATTTTGCAAGTGAGTGGGCATGCCCACCCTAGGACCCCACGTAAAATTTCATCGAATTCCAACAACATACGCACATTGCGTCACGTCCGGAGAGTATGTTAGGATTTTTTCTCGAGAAAACCGTAGAAAATTCATACCATGTCGAAAAGCTACGAAACTTCGCATGCATGCTTGTCATGATGGTACAAGGCTATGAAAAAAATGGAGTCCATTTGAAGGATGTCGAAAAAAAACGTCCCTCGAGACGGACTCTTCGCTCCTACCCGAACAGGCACCGCAGAATAGCGGCGGTGCTTTGGCTCTGCCGCCACTGCCCGGACAGGGTAAAGTCAAGTCATATAGATTAGACATGACACTTTCAGACATGTCGAAAACAGACATGGCATGATTGGTTGTAATGATGACATAATTATTCATTAAAATTTTAGGTCCATTTTATGAATGTCGACAAAAATGACATGTAAAAAATTTCCTGATCGTGGACAGATCTACCTTACTAAACTGATGTAGATGTTGCTTTGTCACTTCATGATTGTGGAGTGACAGAGCAACTCCTACACTAGCATGGAGAATGTATCCTGTGCACCGAGCAATCTGGTGCACCAGATGCTCCAACAGCTCGTGGGCCACTAGATGTGGAAGGAAGGGACATGGTCCATCCACGAGGAAGCCTGCTGGTACATTTACAAAACAACCCTTGTAGTTTCATGAAATCAATGATGCTTTTTCCTGAACCCAACTCATTACTCTTCCTTGGCTGGTTCTGTACGACTGTACCACAGTACGAATGAGCTAGGGTTAAATAATTTTTGTTCCCATCGCTGCTCTACCTTTCATCTACCACTCAACGCGTCAGAAAAAAAAATCATGTTTACGAGAGCTTAGGACTAATTATTCTCTCAGGTTTTCAATGGACGAGCAAATTTCATGGAAAGCAAGGACAACAACATTGACGATTCTGTATATGAGTTCCACAAAAGTACAGTTGAGTTTCTCACTTGATTCATATAAAAGCTTTTCAAATATCAGAATGCAAAAAGAACATGACAAGTGAACGACATAGATCTACACTGTCACTACAAAGTTGACTGGAGAAAAGGATGTGGTTCCCTACATATTAGTTCTGTTATAGAGAAAATTTTGAGCACGGCTTTCTGTAAAATGGAAAGTTTTCACATAAAAAGGATGTCCACTGTTAACTAGGGATACAAAAACACCATAATGTAGTTTTCTGTACATTATATTACTCTCATATACACAAGGGTTCAGAATCCGGTGTCTCATCCACAAGGTAATTGAATTCACAAGGAAAATATTATTCCAAAAAATCCTTCTGATTAAACAGAAGTGTTCTTGCTCCACGTTGACATTGTCGAACTCCTGTATCTGCAATTGTTCCTGCACACATACATCTATTTGAATATGTCCCATTGTGTACCGGATCATTCAGAGTGCAATAACTAAACCACCATGCAGCTCTTCCGATCAGTTCAAAGAGAGATACCACAAATTGCAAAAAGAGAGAAACATTCAACTCAAACACTAGCTTGGACAACAAGCCATTTTTTTCCTAGAGATGAGCATGTAGCCGAACATTCAGAGAGGACCCCAGAAACATGAACAACATCAGGTTTCAGATGTACATACAAAAATATAAACAAAACGGTATGTCGGACTAGATTAATCTCTGTATTGCTGAAACTTTCAGTAGTATTTGTAAAAAAACGTAAGAATATGTTTCATAGATCTTGGCTCTGACTTCTTACTCCTAAAATCCTTGTTGATTCATGATTACTCTTCGTGGTCCTTATCACATGATACTTAGTCATTCAGGAGCTGCACGGAACAAGATGACTACCCTACTAACAAGCAGCACATATCAAAGGTATTACCTTTTGGAGGATTGCAGCAAAATAAAATCAGGGTCAGAAACAACAAGTAGTGCTCTCACAAATTTCAAATTTGACATCATAAGTGCACTTCCTATTTAAATGTATACAAACCAAGAATTAAAAATTCAGAACAGAGAGCGCATCATTTGTTTCTTTTCCATTCAGACTGTTGTGATAGAGGATAAGATTATGCGGGTATACTTGTAGCTCATGCATCCTCAAACAGTCACACCATTCCAAGTTTCAAAATCGACAACATCATGCATTTAAAGTCAACTGGAACAACATTGGTCATAATATCTCCGAGCCACTAATTCAATGATTTGGGGAAACAGTGGTGATTGAACTATATGAATAGAATGTGAACTTAACTCATGGCTCAAGGAAGAAGCAAATAGGTGCAAGACTCATGAACTGCTGCAGATGTTGTCACTTGTTAAAGTATGGCGCAAGAATTTTTCATTAACTTGCTATAGTACAGAGCAGGAATTTTTGATGCTGCTGCGAAAAATATATATATTACGGCTGAGCAGGTTCTCACTTACCTTGAAAATTTCAGATGATGATGCTAAAGTACAGAGCAACAAAACAGAGAGTAACACACAAACCAAATCTAAAACTATGTGAACCTAGGCTTAGCAATTCCCTTCCAGACATTCATATTCCCAAATGCCGCTGATTTCAAACGGATCGGGGAAACTGATGACGGAAAAACTAAATATGAATGCACATGGAAAACAGAAGAATCAAATTTATGCACATACCTCGGATCACGAGCTATAATGGATGACGGCCAACTCCAATGCAACGGTAGCGTCGATATCTTCGCAGGTACAGCGCTGCGCCACTATGCACACACAACTAATCGCATCGAGTCGCCGGTGGACCACATATTTGGATCCTGGACGCTGGTGCTTCAACACCAGAAGCCAGAGAGGGAGAGAGAGAAAGTGAGGTGATTTCCCATTTCTGTAACCCTAACTTAGCTGCCCCGGTACGGTGGTACAGGAGAAGGCGATGAGAGAGAGATGAACTGGATCGGGGGAGTCGATTCACTAGATTTAGCTATATCTTATCAGCAGGCTCCCCGTATATGGATCTTGTCCCTTCCTTCCACATCTAGTGGCCCACGAACTATTGGAGCATCTGGTGCACCAGATCGCTCGGTGCATAGGATACGTTCTCCACCAGCATGGTAAAGTAGGGCTGCCACGATGCCACGATCAAGGAATTAATATCGTAGGGTTAGATTTCATGAATGTAAAAAGAATATGATAAGTAAAAAAGTCCTTGAACGTGGACAGATGTACCTCACAACATTGATGCTGGTCATGCTGAAGGACTTGATGTCCTAGGCGGATGAAGCTATTTAAACCGATGATTCGGCGCGCAATATAAACAATATGGGACTAAAAATAAAGCACTGTGTGCGGTTGCCGCTGCAAGCGGCGCGCAAGGGGTGGGCCACGTACGTTGGCCGCCGCACAATGGTCCGTGCGCACTGTCGGCCGGCCCGTGCGTGCCGCGTGTGGCGGCCGTAGCCTAGTTTTTTAAAGTTTTTTAGTACCGCATTGTTTATGGAGACGCCCGTTTAGTGCTTTAAATAGTCACATAAGATTACAACGTTCAGTTATTATTACATTATATATATTACACATATACGGATCCAGATGGTGTAGATGTTGCTCTCAACAAGCAGAGCAACACCTACACCATCCCATCTGGGTAAGTATAGTAGTGGTATAATGCAATAATTTTTTTATTTTTATAGTATCCAATGTGTGCAAAAATTGTCAGCATTTTAAAAATGCCAAAAAAAAAAAAATACATCGAGCGTCAATGATCTTTTTGTGTAGAATCTAGAACGTTACTAGGAACCTTCGCCAGTTCAGAAGAGGTGAAGATTCCTAGTGCCATTCTAGATCCTACACATAGAGTCCAATGAAGACCGATGCTTGTGATGGATGCATAATTAATGTATTTAACACTAGTAGAAAAAGGGCCTAATGTGAAGCACATTAGTCCCGGTTTGTAACTGAACCGGCACTAGTGTGACCATTAGTGCCGGTTCCAACGGCTAGGCGGGCGGCGCTCATAAGTACCGGTTCGTGCCACGAACCGGTACTAAAGAGGTGGTGGCAGGCTGTTGTCAGGCTGGGCCCCACTAGCACCTTTAGTACCGGTTCATTCCACGAACCGGTACTAGAGGCAGAAAAGGGTTGAACATTGATGATGAGCCTTTGAATGGTGCATAATGAACACACAAAATGTCTGGAGTTAAAATAATTTATTAAAAATGAAGGAGAGGCACAATGCTCACCTGCACTTTGGTTAGCTCCAGGCCTTGAGAAACTGCAGATAGCTCTATGCAGCCTACACCATTTCCTCAAGGCCTGGAGCTAAGCAACGTGCTAAAAAGTTGAGAGGGTTACGGTAAAAACTGGAAGCACTTCGTGTACAAAATGGACAATCTCTTTCGTAGTATCAGGGTTTCGGATGAAAACTCATCTGTTACAAAGGCAATTCATTTTTTTAACTTATTACAACTCCAGACTTTTTGTGCGTTCAGTAAGCACCATTCAAAGCCACGTCATCAACTTTCAACCCTTTCTGACTTCATTTGCTATTTTTCATGCATTTACTGATTTTTTTGAGCTAAATGACCCTGAAATTGAAAAGCACTACAAATGAACTCTGAAAAGTTTGAAAGTAGGCATGGTATCATCAGTTCACCCACATAGCATGTGCTAAAAAGTTGAGAGGGTTACGGCCAAAACTGGATGCACTTCGTGTACAAAATGGACAATCTCCTTCGAAGTATCAGGGTTTCAGACGAAAACTTGTCTATTACAAAGGCATTTCATTTTTTTAACTTATTTGAACACCAAACTTTTTGCGCGTTCAGTCTGCACCATTCAAAGCCACGTCATCAACTTTCAACCCTTTCTAACTTCATTTGCTATTTTTCATGCATTTACTGATTTTTTTAGCTAAATGTCTCTGAAATTGAAAAGCATTACAAATGAACTCTGAAAAGGTTGAAAGTACGCATGGTATCAACATTTCACCCACATAGCATGTGCTAAAAAGTTGAGACGGTTACGGCAAAAAATGGATGCACTTCGTGTAGAAAATGGACAATCTCTTTCGAAGTATCAGGCTTTCGGACGAAAACTCATCTGTTACAAAGGCAATTCATTTTTTTTAACTTATTACAACTCCAGACTTTTTGTGCATTCAGTATGCACCATTCAAAGCCACGTCATCAACTTTCAACCCTTTCTGACTTCATTTGCTATTTTTCATGCATTTACTGATTTTTTTGAGCTAAATGACCCTGAAATTGAAAAGCACTACAAATTAACTCTGAAAAGGTTAAACGTAGGCATGGTATCATCATTTCACCCACATAGCATGTGCTAAAAAGTTAGAGGGTTACGGCAAAAACTAGATGCACTTCGTGTACAAAATGGACAATCTCTTTCGAAGTATCAGAGTTTCAGACGAAAACTCGTCTGTTACAAAGGCATTTCATATTTTTTTACTTATTTCAACCCCAGACTTTTTGTGTGTTCAGTATGCTCCATTCAAAACCACGTCATCAATTTTCAACCCTTTCTGGTTTCATTTGCTATTTTTCATGCATTTACTGATTTTTTGAGCTAAATGACCCGGAAATTGAAAAGCACTACAAATAAACTCTGAAAAGTTTGAAAGTAGGCATGGTATCATCATTTCACCCACATAGCATGTGCTAAAAAGTTGAGAGGGTTACGGCAAAAACTGGATAATCTTCGTGTACAAAATGGACAATCTGTTTCGAAGTATCAGGGTTTCAGACGAAAACTCGTATGTTACAAAGGCATTTTATTTTTTTAACTTATTTGAACTCCAGACTTTTTGTGCATTCAATATGCACCATTCAAAGCCACGTCATCAAGTTTCAACCCTTTCTGACTTCATTTGCTATTTTTCATGCATATACTCATTTTTTTAGCTAAATGACCCTGAAATTGAAAAGCACTACAAATGAACTCTGAAAAGGTTGAAAGTTGGCATGGTCTCATCATTTGACTCACATAGCATGTGCTAAAAAGTTGAGAGAGTTACGGCAAAAATTGGATGCACTTCGTGTACAAAATGGACAATCTCTTTCGTAGTATCAGGGTTTCGGACAAAAACTTATCGGTTACAAAGGCAATTCATTTTTTTAACTTATTACAACTCCAGACTTTTTGTGCATTCAGTATGGACCATTCAAAGCCATATCATCAACTTTCAACCCTTTTCGACTTCATTTGCTATTTTTCATGCATTTACTGATTTTTTGAGCTAAAAGACCCTGAAATTGAAAAGCACTACAAAACAACTCTGAAAAGGTTGAAAGTAGGCATGGTATCATCATTTCACCCACATAGCATGGGCTAAAAAGTTGAGAGGGTTACGGCAAAAACTGGACGCACTTCGTGTACAAAACGGACAATCTCTTTCGAAGTATCAGGGTTTCAGACGAAAACTCGTCTGTTACAAAGGCATTTCATTTTTTTAACTTATTTCAACTCTAGACCTTTTGTGCGTTCAGTATGCACAATTCAAAGCCACGTCATCAACATTCTACCCTTTCTGAATTCATTTGCTATTTTACATGCATTTACTGATTTTTTTAAGCTAAATGACCCTGAAATTGAAAATCACTACAAATGAACTCTGTAAAGGTTGAAAGTAGGCATGGTATCATCATTTCCCCCACATAGCATGTGCTAAAAAGTTGAGAGCGTTACGGCAAAAATTGGATGCACTTCGTGTACAAAATGGACAATCTCTTTCGAAGTATCAGGGTTTCGGACGAAAACTCATCTGTTACAAAGGCAATTCATTTTTTTTAACTTATTACAACTCCAAACTTTTTTTGCGTTCAGTATGCACCATTCAAAGCCACGTCATCAATTTTCAACCATTTCTGACTTCATTTGCTATTTTTCATGCATTTACAGATCTTTTTTGAGCTAAATGTCCCTGAAATTGAAAAGCACTACAAATGAACTCTGAAAAGGTTGAAAGTAGGCATGGTACCATCATTTCACCCCCATAGCATGTTCTAAAAAGTTGATAGGGTGACGGCAAAAACTAGATGCACTTCGTGTACAAAATGGACAATCTCTTTCGAAATATCAGGGTTTCAGACGAAAACTCGTCTGTTACAAAGGCATTTCATTTTTTTATCTTATTTCTACTCCAGACTTTTTGTGCGATCAGTATGCACCATTCAAAGCCACGTCATCAACTTTCAACCCTTTCTGACTTCATTTGCTATTTTTCATGCATTTACTGATTTTTTTAGCTAAATGACCCTGAAATTGAAAAGCACTACAAATGAATTCTGAAAAGGTTGAAATTTGGCACGGTATCATCATTTCACCCACATAGCATGTGCTAAAAAGTTGAGAGGGTTGCGACAAAAACTGGATGCACTTCGTGTACAAAATGGACAATCTCTTTCGAAGTATCAGGGTTTCGGACGAAAAGTCATCTGTTACAAAGGTAATTCATTTTTTTAACTTATTACAACTCCAGACTTTTTGTGCATTCAGTTTGCACCATTCAAAGCCACGTCATCAAGTTTCAACCCTTTCTGACTTCATTTGCTATTTTTCAGGCATTTACTGATTTTTTGAGCTAAATGACCCTGAAATTGAAAAGCACTACAAATGAACTCTGAAAAGGTTGAAAGTTGGCATGGTCTCATCATTTGACCCACATAGCATGTGCTAAAAAGTTGAGAGGGTTACGACAAAAACTGGATGCACTTCATGTACAAAATGGATAATCTCTTTCTAAGTATCAGGGTTTCAGACGAAAACTCGTCTGTTACAAAGGCATTTCATATTTTTTAACTTATTTCAACTCCAGACTTTTTGTGCGATTAGTATACACCATTCAAAGCCACGTCATCAACTTTCAACCCTTTCTGACTTCATTTGCTATTTTTCATGCGTTTACTGATTTTTTGAGCTAAATGACCCTGAAATTGAAAAGCACTACAAATGAACTCTGAAAAGGTTGAAAGTAGGCATGGTATCATCATTTCACCCACATAGCATGTGCTAAAAAGTTGAGAGGGTTACGGCAAAAACTGGATGCACTTCATGTACAAAATGGACAATCTGTTTCGAAGTATCAGGCTTTCAGAAGAAAACTCGTCTGTTACAAAGGCATTTCATATTTTTTAACTTATTTGAACTCCAGACTTTTTGTGCGTTCAGTATGCACCATTCAAAGCCACGTCATCAACTTTCAACCCTTTCTGACTTCATTTGCCATTTTTCATACATTTCCTGATTTTTTTGAGCTAAATGACCCTGAAATTGAAAAGCACTACAAATGAACTCTGAAATGGTTGAAAGTTGGCATGGTCTCATCATTTGACCCACATAGCATGTGCTAAAAAGTTGAGAGGGTTACGACAAAAACTGGATGCACTTCGTTTACAAAATGGACAATCTCTTTCGTAGTATCAGGGTTTCGGACGAAAACTCATCTGTTACAAAGGCAACTCATTTTTTTAACTTATTACAACTCCAGACTTTTTGTGCGTTCAGTATGCACCATTCAAAGCCACGTCATCAACTTTCAACCCTTTCTGACTTCATTTGCTATTTTTCATGCATTTACTCATTTTTTGAGCTAAATGACCCTGAAATGGAAAAGCACTACAAATGAACTCTGAAAAGGTTGAAAGTAGGCATGGTATCATCATTTCACCCACACAGCATGTGCTAAAAAGTTGAGAGGGTTACAACAAAAACTGGATCCACTTCGTGTACAAAACAAACAATCTCTTTCAAAGTATCAGGGTTTCACACGAAAACTCGTCTGTTACAAAGGCATTTCATTTTTTTAACTTATTTCAACTCTAGACTTTTTGTGCTATCAGTATGCACCATTCAAAGCCACGTCATCAACTTTCAACCCGTTCTGACTTCATTTTCTATGTTTCATGCATTTACTGATTTTTTTAGCTAGATGACCATGAAATTGAAAAGCACTACAAATAAACTCTGAAAAGGTTGAAAGTTGGCATGTTATCATCATTTCACCCTCATAGCATGTGCTAAAAAGTTGAGACGGTTACGGCAAAAACTGGATGCACTTCGTGTGCAAAACGGACAATCTCTTTCGAAGTATCAGGGTTTCGGACGAAAACTCATTTGTTACAAAGGCAATTCATTTTTTAACATATTACAACTCTAGACTTTTTGTGCGTTCAGTATGCACCATTCAAAGCCACATCATCAACTTTCAACCCTTTCTGACTTCATTTGCTATTTTTCATGCATTTACTGATTTTTTTGAGCTAAATGTCCCTGAAATTGAAAAGCACTACAAATGAATTCTGAAAAGGTTGAAAGTAGGCATAGTATCATTATTTCACCCACATAGCATGTGCTAAAAAGTTGAGAGGGTTACGGCAAAAACTGGATGTACTTCGTGTACAAAACAGACAATCTCTTTCGAAGTATCAGGGTTTCAGATGAAAACTCGTCTGTTACAAAGGCATTTCAGTTTTTTAACTTATTTCAACTCCAGACTTTTTGTGCATTCAGTATGCACCATTCAAAGCCACGTCATCAACTTTCAACCCTTTCTGACTTCATTTGCTATTTTTCATGCATTTACTGATTTTTTTGGGCTAAATGACCCTGAAATTGAAAAGCACTACAAATGAACTCTGAAAAGTTTGAAACTAGGCATGGTATCATCAGTTCACCCACATAGCATGTGCTAAAAAGTTGAGAGGGTTACGGCCAAAACTGGATGCAGTTCGTGTACAAAATGGACAATCTCCTTCGAAGTATCAGGGTTTCAGACGAAAACTCGTCTATTACAAAGGCATTTCATTTTTTTAACTTATTTGAACTCCAAACTTTTTGCGCGTTCAGTATGCACCATTCAAAGCCACGTCATCAACTTTCAACCCTTTCTAACTTCATTTGCTATTTTTCATGCATTTACTGATTTTTTTTAGCGAAATGTCTCTGAAATTGAAAAGCACTACAAATGAACTCTGATGTAACACCCCCGGTGATTAGCAACAGTAATCACTTTTGATAATGACATGTTAGCATGATCGACAGTGCATAATCATCATTAGCATCATATTGCATTTCAACTCCTAAGTCAAATTCAAATTTAAATGAAAGTGGAATATAATAGTTGTCCAACATAGGAGCTAAAATGTCAGATAAATAACAAATATTCCAGAGGCTATTCTAAAATTGAAACCAACATCATTGGAATTGGATAAGTGACTCGAACAACCTCAAACAGTGGATAAAGATAATATTTAGTAACCATTTATTAAATCTGAAATAAATATGAAATTATGTTTTGCCCAAACTAATTTTAGGTGTTAAGGTATAATGCACTGGTATTTATGAACTAGGTCTCATGTTTTACAAAAACCATTTTGAGGCCTGACTATTTACTAAACTGAGAAAAGAGAATAAAGAAAAGGAAAAAAAGAACAGAAAGAAAAAAAAAAAGAGCAACACCCCCCCCGGCCCAACTGGGCCGAAGCCCAGCCGGCCGGCCCGCCTGCGCCCCCCCTCTCTATATGGCCTCCCCAGGAGACCCAAACCCTAACCCCACGGTGCACTCCCCCCGGATCCCCCCCTCCCCCTCGCTTTCTCCTCCCCCCCCCATCTGGATCGGGATCTCCCGATCCCGTCCGCCCGCGCTCGCCGACGCCGTCCCGTCGCCGCCTCCCCCTCGTCAGCCCCCACCTCCCGATCCAGATCGGGATCGGGATCGCGGGAACGGCCCCGTCGCCGACGCCGCTCGCCGTCGCCGTTGGACGCCGCCGCCCGGAGCCCGCGCCTCCCCGCCGGCCTGCACCTCGTCTCCGTCGCCGTCGTCCCCGTCGACCGCCCCGACCCCCCCGCTGCCCCGTCCCTACGAGCACGGTGAGGCCTCGGGCCTCTTCCCCCCTCTCTGCTCCCGCACCTCGCCGCGCGCACCGCGCCCCCGTGCCGCCGCTCCGCCCGCGCTCGCCGGCTCGCGCACGCGCCCGCGCGCACCGCAGCCTCGCCGCGCTCTGCCGCATGCGCGCGCGCGCCGCCCACTGCCCTCGCTCGCGCGCCCGCGTCGCTCCTCGCCGCCGACCGCCCGCGCGCCACCCGCCCGCTCCGGCCGTACCCCTCCATGGCCCCGGCGTCTCCCTCCGGTGGCCGCCCGCATCGCCGCGGCCCCGCCCCGCCGTGGCCTCGCCGGCGCCCGCGCCCGCCGACTGCCCCGCGCCGCCCAGTCGGGTGCGCACCCGCGAGCCAGCGCCCGTTCGGGCTGCGCCCGTCGCCCCGACCCGTTAGGCCCCCCCTGGGCCACTGCCCAGTGGGGCCCGAACCCCCTGTGACGCTGACGAATGGGGCCCACGGCCCAGAAACGATTTTAAGAAAATAAAAATAAAAATAAATAAAATAATTAATTAATTAATTAATTAGTTAATTAATCCTGATTAGGTTAATCTAATTAACTAATTAGTGTTAATTAAACAGTAATTAGAAATTAACTTAATTAACTGCTGACGTCAGCATGATGTCATGCTGACGTCATCAATCACTGTTTCGGATAATGTTGAATTAAATAATTAATTAAATTTCAGAAATTAATAAAAACTTTAGAAAATCATATCTTTTAAACCGTATCTCCGATGAAAATATTTTATACATGAAACTTGCTCAGAACGACGATACGAGCCCGGATACGCCCTCCGTATTCCCGTCAGACGCCCGCAGCTATAAGAACATTGAACTTTTAGACCGATTTCAGTAAATGAATAGTGCCCAACTTTAATTAAATAAATCCAAATAAATTCCTAAATTAACTAAATCGTTTAGTTAGGCAGTAGAACACCCCGGCATATCATTTAGGCATGTCATACATATTGTTTGCATTATTGCCGTGAATTTATTGTTTCTCTCCCCCTCCTTCTCTCTCGATAGACGCCGAGACCGACGACGCTGCACCAGGTTACGACTAAACTACCGACGAGCAGCCCGTTGACGACCTCCATCTCTTGCCAGAGCAACCAGGCAAGCCCCCCCCTTGAGCATTCCAGATATCGCCCATTCTATTCTCCTGCTTGCATTAGATTTCGCTACTGTTAATGTATGCTCCTATTCTGATGCATAGCCTGCTGTTGTAACCTGTTCATTGCTATCTTACCTGCCTATGATAAACTGTTTAGTATAGGTTGGTATGACCCATCTGTGACCCCACCACCTTACTTTGTCGCCCCTTCTTGTTCATCAACGACTCGATCAACGTGATCGTCGATCAGAGACAGACGCCTCACTTCACACCCCCCTTAGTTGTACGACTCTGCGTAGTAACTATCGAGTGCCGAGGGTGATACCTCGTAACGCACTCCTGATGAATACTCTGCAGCATAGCTGTACGGTCGTGGTCATCGAGGGTGATTCCTCCTTCTCCATGTCCGATACGACTCTGTCGTGCAACCCCTCAGTGTGAACCTCGAGGGTGATACCTCTTACGTTCACCCTGATGATTATGACCACACGGTTACTTGACCTTTTTCACAGGCGGGTCCACCCTGGTGGGTAACCGCTGGGGATCTATGATTTCGGGTGTGCCGGAAGGGCACTCGAGTGTGACATTGTGGCGGAGCATCAGAGACTCTGATTGTCTCCGCTTGATACTAATTGAGCCTATTGGATTTGGGTGTGTGATCTGAGTGGGTCGACGTGCCCTATACGCACTGCCACCACGCGGGATAATGGTTATGGGGCCCTCTGCGATGTACGTTTCGCCGAAAGCTTATCAGACGTCACGATTCACCGTGCGGGCTGATCGTCGGGATTGGGCTGGATACTTCACTGGCGAGTTCAGTGTCGCGCCTGCACCCCGGCCAGCCACGCAACGCGCAGGGTGCCCAGGGCGATGGCCCGAGACCCCTGGGTGCATAGGTTAGTCCGGCGTGCTGACCTCTCTGCTGAGCCTAGGTAGAGCGCTGCTTCGTGTTGATCTTCCGAGGACGGGCATTACCCATCAAGTATGTCCGCCCAGAGTTGATCGAGCGTGTTGGGTAACAGTAGTGCACCCCTGCAGGGATGAATCTTCTATCGATAGCCGGTCCTACGGTAAAGGACGCTCAGTTTGTGTATCCCGATCTACCTACTTAAACTGGATACTTGTTACTTAATTGAAGCTTCGGGATTACTTTCTCGCTGGGAGTCGAGGAAGGATCTTTGAGCTGTACTTCAACATGTTTGCTAAATAAAATGCTATTCTACTCTCTTCTACTGCTGCAAGATGATGGCTTTGAGAAGATGTTTGAAGATGCTAGTCTTCGATAGGACTAGGCCTTTCTCTCTATTCTGGCATTTCTGCAGCCCAGTCCACATATACAGCCTTTTCTCCATTGATAATGTTGCATCTGTAGTATAGATCCTTGCTTGCTGAGTACTTCGGATGAGTACTCACGGTTGCTTTATTTTCTCTTTTCCCCCATATACCCCACCTTGATGATACACCAGACGATGGAGTCCAGGAGCCAGACGCCACCACCGGAGCCTACTACCAGGCGGGTCCAGAGGGCACGTACTACTGGATCGAGCCAGCTGACCAGGAGTAGGATCGGAGGCTCCCAGGCAGGAGGCCAACGCCTTTCGATCTAGTGTCGCTGTTTGTGCTAGCCTTCTTAAGGCATAACTTGTCTAACTATGTCTGTACCCAGATATTATTTGTATGACTGACTTATGTATTCGGATCTTCGGATCCCTGGTCTGTAATATTGTGGACCTCCGTTTATTTGTGTTTAGAGTTGTGTTGTGATATCTTCCCGTGAGTCCCTGGGTTTGATCATACACGTTTGCGTGTATGATTAGTGTACGATTGAACCGGGGGCGTCACAAGTTGGTATCAGAGCCGACTGCCTGTAGGAAGCCCCCCTTCCAAATTCCTTGGCCGAAGTTGAGTCTAGAAACCGAGAAACTAATTTACTAACTTGGCTGTGTGGCTTACGGGCCCACGTCGCCAACTGGGTGGTATTAGGATCTTTTATTCCTCGTCTATACTCTGGGACTCTAATATCTCTTCTATTCGGGTTAAATAAAATTTTACTAACGCCGACACTTAGGATCTCGTAAATCCCGTCTACCCGGAGAGCTGGATATCTGTGCGATTTCCCTGTCGTTGATCTGATTAGTCTGATAATCATTTTCCTTTCCATTGTTTTGTTTAACCTTTCTCTCCGAGTTGTGTTAAACTTCTCGTTGTCATTTGACAAATCTGAATTTCCTCTGTTTCAGATGGACCGTTTGTTTCCACCGCGTCCTACGATACAGCTTGTGCTTCGCACTTGGGCTCGTGATGCCCCTGGTTTTCCAGCTGTCCTGATCGCTCTCATGACCAGACTTGGCTACCGCTGGTACCCTGAGTACATGGAACTTCCAGGAATACCCCCGGCTAGAGCTGTCGAGTTCGTCATCGACTTGAAGCCTGGCACCGTTCCTATTGCCAAGCGACCTTATAAGATGCCTCCGCATCACCTTCTTGAGCTTAAGGAAGAAATCGACAAGTCACTTAAGAGTGGTTTCATCCGCCCCAGTTCCTCTGCTTGGGGAGCACCTTCACTCTTCGTTAAGAAGAAGGATGGAACTAACCGATTGGTTCAGGATTACCGGCCCATTAACCAAGCCACAATCCAGAATAAATACCCACTGCCCCGGATCAATGATCTTTATGATCAACTCGCTGGATCATCGGTGTTCTCTAAACTCGACTTGAGGTTGGGTTATCACCAGATCCGTGTCCGTGAAGAGGACATTCCCAAGACTGCATTCGTCACTCGTTATGGCTCCTATGAATACACCGTCATGTCATTTGGCCTAACGAATGCTCCAGCTACATTCTCCCGCCTGATGAATTATATATTCATGGATTACCTCGACAAATTCGTCGTGGTATATCTAGATGATATTCTGGTCTATTCTAAGAATAAAGAGGAACATGCTAAACATCTCTGCCTTGTTCTAGAAAGGCTCCGAGAACACCAGTTGTATGCCAAGTATTCCAAATGCGAATTTTGGCTTCCGGAAGTAACTTACCTTGGACATGTGATTTCCAAGGATGGGATTGCTGTTAACCCCGAACGAGTTCAGGCTATTCTCGACTGGACTCCCCCAAAGAATGTTAAGCAAGTCAGAAGTTTTCTCGGACTCGCTAGTTATTGCCGTCGATTCGTTGAGAACTTTTCCAAGATTGCAAAACCATTGACAAATCTGCTTCACAAAGGTGTTAAATTTGAGTGGACAGAAAAATGTCAAGAAAGCTTTCAGACACTAAAAGATAAATTGACATCTGCCCCAGTACTAGCACCCCCGGATTCCCAAAAGGATTTCGTGATATACTGTGATGCATCTCGTCAAGGATTAGGCTGTGTCCTAATGCAAGAGCGCAAAGTGATTGCTTATGCCTCCCGACAATTGCGTCCTCATGAAGAAAATTATCCCGTGCATGATCTTGAACTCTCTGCGGTTATCTATGCCTTGAAGCTATGGCGACATTACCTTCTCGGTAACCGTTGCGAGATATACACGGATCACCAAAGCTTGAAGTATCTATATACTCAACCAGATCTGAACCTTCGTCAACAAAGATGGCTCGAAACAATTGCTGATTATGATATGAATATTTCATATACCCCCGGCAAGGCTAATGTAATGGCCGATGCTTTGAGTCGCAAGTCCTATAGCAACAATCTTATGGTTCAAGAAACACAACCTCTTCTCCATGAAGAGCTTTGCAAATTGAACCTCCATATTGTTCCACAGGGTTATCTCAATACCCTGGTTGTCGAACCAGATTTAGAACACGGCATTAAGGTTATGCAAAGGTATGACACTGAAGTTGAAAAGATCAAGCTATACCTCGAGAAAGGAAAGCCGTCGGAATTCCATCTTGATGCAGATGGGATCTTATTTTTCCAACACCGTCTCTTCGTACCCAAGTTCAAGAATGAGAGGGAAAACGTTATGAAGGAAGCTCATGACACTCCCTTGTCCATTCACCCTGGTAGCACAAAGATGTACCGTGACATTTGTCAAAGATTCTGGTGGCCTAATATGAAGCGAGACATTGCTCGTTATGTTTCTGAGTGTGACGTTTGCCGCCGCGTTAAAGCCCAACATCAAAGGCCCGCAGGAACTCTGCAACCCCTGGAAATTCCTGAATGGAAATGGGACAAGGTCCAAATGGATTTCATTACTGGTTTTCCCAAATCCCAGAAGGGTAATGATGCTATATTTGTTGTCATTGACCGATTCTCTAAGGTTGCCCACTTTCTGCCTGTTAAGGAGACAATCACTGCTAGCCAGTTAGCAGACTTGTATGTTTCCCGGATTGTGTCACTCCACGGTGTTCCGTTGGAGATCAGTTCTGATCGTGACAGCCTCTTCACCTCCAGATTCTGGAATAGTTTCCAAGAAGCTATGGGAACTCATCTGTCTTTCAGCACCGCTTTTCACCCTCAGTCACAGGGTCAAGTTGAACGAGTTAATCAAGTGCTCGAAGATATGCTTCGAGCTTGCGTCATCTCCTTCGGTAAGAAATGGGAGGAATCTCTCCCGTATGCCGAATTCTCTTACAACAATAGCTATCAAGCTAGTCTGAAGATGGCACCGTTTGAAGTTCTATACGGTCGTAAGTGTCGAACCCCTCTGAATTGGTCAGAAACTGGGGAACGCTCACTCGTCGGACCGGACATTATTCGGCAAGCTGAAGAACAAGTCCGTATTGTTCGTGAACATTTGAAGTCTGCTCAGTCTCGTCAGAAGAGCAACTATGACCGAAAGCACCAGGAAATAGTCTATCAACCTGGCGAGCAAGCTTACCTCCGCGTCACTCCGTTGAAAGGCACTCATCGGTTCGGAATCAAAGGCAAGTTAGCCCCTCGCTACATTGGCCCGTTCCGTATTCTTGCCCGTCGAAGAGAAGTGGCATATCAGTTGCAATTGCCGCCAAACCTTTCTCAAGTACATGACGTCTTTCATGTATCCCAACTCCGCCGCTGCTTCAAGGATCCTATTCGAGCTGTGGATCATGAAGTGCTTGAATTACGGGAAGATCTGTCATATCCAGAATATCCCATCCGTATTCTTGATCAAGCTGAGCGTCGAACACGTCAAAAGTCAATCAAGTTCCTCAAGGTTCAGTGGTCAAATCATTCTGAAGATGAAGCCACTTGGGAACGCGAGGATCGTCTTCGCGAAGAATACCCCTCTTTCTTTCAGTCTTCCTCTTAATTCTCGGGACGAGAATTCTTAATAGATGAGGAGAGTTGTAACACCCCCGGTGATTAGCAACAGTAATCACTTTTGATAATGACATGTTAGCATGATCGACAGTGCATAATCATCATTAGCATCATATTGCATTTCAACTCCTAAGTCAAATTCAAATTTAAATGAAAGTGGAATATAAAAGTTGTCCAACATAGGAGCTAAAATGTCAGATAAATAACAAATATTCCAGAGGCTATTCTAAAATTGAAACCAACATCATTGGAATTGGATAAGTGACTCGAACAACCTCAAACAGTGGATAAAGATAATATTTAGTAACCATTTATTAAATCTGAAATAAATATGGAATTATGTTTTGCCCACTCCAGCCGCCGCTGCCGCTCGTCCTCTCGCCTCTGCCTCCGCTCGCCGCGGCCACCCGCACGCGCGCGCGCCCCCACACCTCGCCCGCGCGCTCGTCCGCATCGCGCGCCGTGGCCCCGCGCTCACCACCGACCCGTCCAGCCGCGCCTCGCCGGCGCCCGTGGCCAGCGCCCGGGCGCACCCTGGACGCGCCCGCTCGGGCTGCGCCCACGCCCGCCCCGTGTGGCCGTATGGGCCACTGCCCGGTGGGCCCTGCCCCCCCTGTGCCGCTGACAGATGGGGCCCACCCCCCTAAAAACGATTTAAAAGAAATAGAAAATAAAAATAGAAATAAATAAAATGATTAATTAAATAATTAATTAGTTAATTAATTAGTTAATTAATCCTGATTAGGTTAATCTAATTAACTAATTAGTGTTAATTAATCAGTAATTAAATTAATTAAACCTAATTAACCTAACAGCCTATGACAGGTGGGACCCACCCTGTCAGGTGGCTGCTGACGTCAGCATGATGTCATGCTGACGTCATCAATCACTGTTTCGGATAATGTTGAATTAAATAATTAATTAAATTTCAAAAATTAATAAAAACTTTAGAAAATCATATTAAATAAACCGTAACTCCGATGAAAATACTTTGTACATGAAACTTGCTCAGAACGACGATACGAACCCGGATACGCCCTCGGTATCTCCGTCAGACGCCCGCAGCTATAAGAACGTTGAACAATTAGACCGATTTCGATAAATGAATAGTGTCCAACTTTAATTAAATAAATCCGAATAAATTCCTAAATTAACTAAATCATTTAGTTAGGCAGTAGAACACCCCGGCATATCATTTAGGCATGTCATACATATTGTTTGCATATTTGCCGTGGAATTTATTGTTTCTCTCCCCCTCCTTCTCTCTCGATAGACGCCGAGACCGACGACGCTGCACCAGGATACGACTACTCTACCGACGAGCAGCCCGTTGACGACCTCCCTCTCTTGCCAGAGCAACCAGGCAAGCCCCCCCCTTGAGCATTCCAGATATCGCCCATTCTATTCTCCTGCTTGCATTAGATTTCGCTACTGTTAATGTATGCTCCTATTCTGATGCATAGCCTGCTGTTGTAACCTGTTCATTGCTATCTTACCTGCCTATGATAAACTGTTTAGTATAGGTTGGTATGAACCATCTGTGACCCCACCACCTTACTTTGTCGCCCCTGCTTGTTCATCAACGACTCGATCAACGTGATCGTCGATCAGAGACAGACGCCTCACTTCACACCCTCCTTAGTTGTACGACTCTGCGTAGTAACTATCGAGTGCCGAGGGTGATACCTCGTAACGCACTCCTGATGAATACTCTGCAGCATAGCTGTACGGTCGTGGTCATCGAGGGTGATTCCTCCTTCTCCATGTCCGATACGACTCTGTCGTGCAACCCCTCAGTGTGAACCTCGAGGGTGATACCTCTTACGTTCACCCTGATGATTATGACCACACGGTTACTTGACCTTTTTCACAGGCGGGTCCACCCTGGTGGGTACCCGCTGGGGATCTATGATTTCGGGTGTGCCGGAAGGGCACTCGAGTGTGACATTGTGGCGGAGCATCAGAGACTCTGATTGTCTCCGCTTGATACTAATTGAGCCTATTGGATTTGGGTGTGTGATCTGAGTGGGTCGACGTGCCCTATACGCACTGCCACCACGCGGGATAATGGTTATGGGGCCCTCTGCGATGTACGTTTCGCCGAAAGCTTATCAGACGTCACGATTCACCGTGCGGGCTGATCGTCGGGATTGGGCTGGATACTTCACTGACGAGTTCAGTGTGGCGCCTACACCCCGGCCAGCCACGCAACGCGCAGGGTGCCCAGGGCGATGGCCCGAGACCCCTGGGTGCATAGGTTAGTCCGGCATGCTGACCTCTCTGCTGAGCCTAGGTAGAGCGCTGCTTCGTGTTGATCTTCCGAGGACGGGCATTACCCAGCAAGTATGTCCGGCCAGAGTTGATCGAGCGTGTTGGGTAACAGTAGTGCACCCCTGCAGGGATGAATCTTCTATCGATAGCCGGTCCTACGGTAAAGGACGCTCAGTTTGTGTATCCCGATCTACCTACTTAAACTGGATACTTGTTACTTAATTGAAGCTTCGGGATTACTTTCTCGCTGGGAGTCGAGGAAGGATCTTTGAGCTGTATTTCAACATGTTTGTTAAATAAAATGCTATTCTACTCTCTTCTACTGCTGCAAGATGATGGCTTTGAGAAGATGTTTGAAGATGCTAGTCTTCGATAGGACTAGGCCTTTCTCTCTATTCTGGCATTTCTGCAGCCCAGTCCACATATACAGCCTTTTCTCCATTGATAATGTTGCATATGTAGTATAGATCCTTGCTTGCTGAGTACTTCGGATGAGTACTCACGGTTGCTTTATTTTCTCTTTTCCCCCATATACCCCACCTTGATGATACACCAGACGATGGAGTCCAGGAGCCAGACGCCACCACCGGAGCCTACTACCAGGTGGGTCCAGAGGGCACGTACTACTGGATCGAGCCAGCTGACCAGGAGTAGGATCGGAGGCTCCCAGGCAGGAGGCCAACGCCTTTCGATCTAGTGTCGCTGTTTGTGCTAGCCTTCTTAAGGCATAACTTGTCTAACTATGTCTGTACCCAGATATTATTTGTATGACTGACTTATGAATTCGGATCTTCGGATCCCTGGTCTGTAATATTGTGGACCTCCGTTTATTTGTGTTTAGAGTTGTGTTGTGATATCTTCCCGTGAGTCCCTGGGTTTGATCGTACACGTTTGCGTGTATGATTAGTGTACGATTGAACCGGGGGCGTCACATCTGAAAAGGTTGAAAGTACGCATGGTATCAACATTTCACCCACATAGCATGTGCTAAAAAGTTGAGACGGTTACGGCAAAAAATGGATGCACTTCGTGTAGAAAATGGACAATCTCTTTCGAAGTATCAGGCTTTCGGACGAAAACTCATCTGTTACAAAGGCAATTCATTTTTTTTAACTTATTACAACTCCAGACTTTTTGTGCATTCAGTATGCACCATTCAAAGCCACGTCATCAACTTTCAACCATTTCTGACTTCATTTGCTATTTTTCATGCATTTACTGATTTTTTTGAGCTAAATGACCCTGAAATTGAAAAGCACTACAAATTAACTCTGAAAAGGTTAAACGTAGGCATGGTATCATCATTTCACCCACATAGCATGTGCTAAAAAGTTAGAGGGTTACGGCAAAAACTAGATGCACTTCGTGTACAAAATGGACAATCTCTTTCGAAGTATCAGGGTTTCAGACGAAAACTCGTCTGTTACAAAGGCATTTCATATTTTTTAACTTATTTCAACCCCAGACTTTTTGTGTGTTCAGTATGCTCCATTCAAAACCACGTCATCAATTTTCAACCCTTTCTGGTTTCATTTGCTATTTTTCATGCATTTACTGATTTTTTGAGCTAAATGACCCGGAAATTGAAAAGCACTACAAATAAACTCTGAAAAGTTTGAAAGTAGGCATGGTATCATCATTTCACCCACATAGCATGTGCTAAAAAGTTGAGAGGGTTACGGCAAAAACTGGATACTCTTCGTGTACAAAATGGACAATCTGTTTCGAAGTATCAGGGTTTCAGACGAAAACTCGTCTGTTACAAAGGCATTTTATTTTTTTAACTTATTTGAACTCCAGACTTTTTGTGCATTCAATATGCACCATTCAAAGCCACGTCATCAACTTTCAACCCTTTCTGACTTCATTTGCTATTTTTCATGCATATACTCATTTTTTTAGCTAAATGACCCTGAAATTGAAAAGCACTACAAATGAACTTTGAAAAGGTTGAAAGTTGGCATGGTCTCATCATTTGACTAACATAGCATGTGCTAAAAAGTTGAGAGAGTTACGGCAAAAACTGGATGCACTTCGTGTAGAAAATGGACAATCTCTTTCGTAGTATCAGGGTTTCGGACAAAAACTTATCGGTTACAAAGGCAATTCATTTTTTTAACTTATTACAACTCCAGACTTTTTGTGCATTCAGTATGGACCATTCAAAGCCATGTCATCAACTTTCAACCCTTTCCGACTTCATTTGCTATTTTTCATGCATTTCCTGATTTTTTGAGCTAAAAGACCCTGAAATTGAAAAGCACTACAAAACAACTCTGAAAAGGTTGAAAGTAGGCATGGTATCATCATTTCACCCACATAGCATAGGCTAAAATGTTGAGAGGGTTACTGCAAAAACTAGATGCACTTCGTGTACAAAACGGACAATCTCTTTCGAAGTATCAGGGTTTCAGACGAAAACTCGTCTGTTACAAAGGCATTTCATTTTTTTAACTTATTTCAACTCTAGACCTTTTGTGCGTTCAGTATGCACCATTCAAAGCCACGTCATCAACATTCTACCCTTTCTGTATTCATTTGCTATTTTACATGCATTTACTGATTTTTTTAAGCTAAATGACCCTGAAATTGAAAATCACTACAAATGAACTCTGTAAAGGTTGAAAGTAGGCATGGTATCATCATTTCCCCCACATAGCATGTGCTAAAAAGTTGAGAGCGTTACGGCAAAAACTGGATGCACTTCGTGTACAAAATGGACAATCTCTTTCGAAGTATCAGGGTTTCGGACGAAAACTCATCTGTTACAAAGGCAATTCATTTTTTTTAACTTATTACAACTCCAAACTTTTTGTGCGTTCAGTATGCACCATTCAAAGCCACGTCATCAATTTTCAACCATTTCTAACTTCATTTGCTATTTTTCATGCATTTACAGATCTTTTTTGAGCTAAATGTCCCTGAAATTGAAAAGCACTACAAATGAACTCTGAAAAGGTTGAAAGTAGGCATGGTACCATCATTATCACCCACTGCATGTTTCTAAAAAGTTGATAGGGTGACGGCAAAAACTAGATGCACTTCGTGTACAAAATGGACAATCTCTTTCGAAATATCAGGGTTTCAGACGAAAACTCGTCTGTTACAAAGGCATTTCATTTTTTTATCTTATTTCTACTCCAGACTTTTTGTGCGATCAGTATGCACCATTCAAAGCCACGTCATCAACTTTCAACCCTTTCTGACTTATTTTGCTATTTTTCATGCATTTACTGATTTTTTTAGCTAAATGACCCTGAAATTGAAAAGCACTACAAATGAATTCTGAAAAGGTTGAAATTTGGCACGGTATCATCATTTCACCCACATAGCATGTGCTAAAAAGTTGAGAGGGTTGCGACAAAAACTGGATGCACTTCGTGTACAAAATGGACAATCTCTTTCGAAGTATCAGTGTTTCGGACGAAAAGTCATCTGTTACAAAGGTAATTCATTTTTTTAACTTATTACAACTCCAGTCTTTTTGTGCATTCAGTGTGCACCATTCAAAGCCACGTCATCAAGTTTCAACCCTTTCTGACTTCATTTGCTATTTTTCAGGCATTTACTGATTTTTTGAGCTAAATGACCCTGAAATTGAAAAGCACTACAAATGAACTCTGAAAAGGTTGAAAGTTGGCATGGTCTCATCATTTGACCCACATAGCATGTGCTAAAAAGTTGAGAGGGTTACGACAAAAACTGGATGCACTTCATGTACAAAATGGACAATCTCTTTCTAAGTATCAGGGTTTCAGACGAAAACTCGTCTGTTACAAAGGCATTTCATATTTTTTAACTTATTTCAACTCCAGACTTTTTGTGCGATTAGTATACACCATTCAAAGCCACGTCATCAACTTTCAACCCTTCCTGACTTCATTTGCTATTTTTCATGCGTTTACTGATTTTTTGAGCTAAATGACCCTGAAATTGAAAAGCACTACAAATGAACTCTGAAAAGGTTGAAAGTAGGCATGGTATCATCATTTCACCCACATAGCATGTGCTAAAAAGTTGAGAGGGTTACGGCAAAAACATGATGCACTTCATGTACAAAATGGACAATCTGTTTCGAAGTATCAGGGTTTCAGAAGAAAACTCGTCTGTTACAAAGGCATTTCATATTTTTTAACTTATTTCAACTCCAGACTTTTTGTGCGTCAGTATGCACCATTCAAAGCCACGTCATCAACTTTCAACCCTTTCTGACTTCATTTGCCATTTTTCATACATTTACTGATTTTTTTGAGCTAAATGACCCTGAAATTGAAAAGCACTACAAATGAACTCTGAAATGGTTGAAAGTTGGCATGGTCTCATCATTTGACCCACATAGCATGTGCTAAAAAGTTGAGAGGGTTACGACAAAAACTGGATGCACTTCGTTTACAAAATGGACAATCTCTTTCGTAGTATCAGGGTTTCGGACGAAAACTCATCTGTTACAAAGGCAACTCATTTTTTTAACTTATTACAACTCCAGACTTTTTGTGCGTTCAGTATGCACCATTCAAAGCCACGTCATCAACTTTCAACCCTTTCTGACTTCATTTGCTATTTTTCATGCATTTACTCATTTTTTTGAGCTAAATGACCCTGAAATGGAAAAGCACTACAAATGAACTCTGAAAAGGTTGAAAGTAGGCATGGTATCATCATTTCACCCACACAGCATGTGCTAAAAAGTTGAGAGGGTTACAACAAAAACTGGATCCACTTCGTGTACAAAACAAACAATCTCTTTCAAAGTATGAGGGTTTCACACGAAAACTCGTCTGTTACAAAGGCATTTCATTTTTTTAACTTATTTCAACTCCAGACTTTTTGTGCTATCAGTATGCACCATTCAAAGCCACGTCATCAACTTTCAACCCGTTCTGACTTCATTTTCTATTTTTCATGCATTTACTGATTTTTTTAGCTAGATGACCATGAAATTGAAAAGCACTACAAATAAACTCTGAAAAGGTTGAAAGTTGGCATGTTATCATCATTTCACCCACATAGCATGTGCTAAAAAGTTGAGAGGGTTACGGCAAAAACTGGATGCACTTCGTGTGCAAAACGGACAATCTCTTTCGAAGTATCAGGGTTTCGGACGAAAACTCATTTGTTACAAAGGCAATTCATTTTTTAACTTATTACAACTCTAGACTTTTTGTGCGTTTAGTATGCACCATTCAAAGCCACATCATCAACTTTCAACCCTTTCTGACTTCATTTGCTATTTTTCATGCATTTACTGATTTTTTGAGCTAAATGTCCCTGAAATTGAAAAGCACTACAAATGAATTCTGAAAAGGTTGAAAGTAGGCATAGTATCATTATTTCACCCACATAGCATGTGCTAAAAAGTTGAGAGGGTTACGGCAAAAACTGGATGAACTTCGTGTACAAAACAGACAATCTCTTTCGAAGAATCAGGTTTCAGATGAAAACTCGTCTGTTACAAAGGCATTTCAGTTTTTTAACTTATTTCAACTCCAGACTTTTTGTGCATTCAGTATGCACCATTCAAAGCCACGTCATCAACTTTCAACCCTTTCTGACTTCATTTGCTATTTTTCATGCATTTACTGTTTTTTTGAGCTAAAGGACCCTGAAATTGAAAAGCACTATAAATGAACTCTGAAATGGTTGAAAGTTGGCACGGTCTCATCATTTGACCCACATAGCATGCATGTGCTAAAAAGTTGAGAGGGTTACGACAAAAACTGGATGCACTTCGTTTACAAAATGGACAATCTCTTTCATAGTATCAGGGTTTCGGACGAAAACTCATCTGTTACAAAGGCAATTCATTTTTTTAACTTATTACAACTCCAGACTTTTTGTGCGTTCAGTATGCACCATTCAAAGCCACGTCATCAACTTTCAACCCTTTCTGACTTCATTTGCTATTTTTCATGCATTTACTCATTTTTTGAGCTAAATGACCCTGAAATTGAAAAGCACTACAAATGAACTCTGAAAAGGTTGAAAGTAGGCATGGTATCATCATTTCACCCACACAGCATGTGCTAAAAAGTTGAGAGGGTTACAACAAAAACTGGATGCACTTCGTGTACAAAACAGACAATCTCTTTCAAAGTATCAGGGTTTCACACGGAAACTCGTCTGTTAGAAAGGCATTTCATTTTTTTAACTTATTTCAACTCCAGACATTTTGTGCTATCAGTATGCACCATTCAAAGCCACGTCATCAACTTTCAACCCGTTCTGACTTCATTTTCTATTTTTCATGCATTTACTGATTTTTTTAGCTAGATGACCATGAAATTGAAAAGCACTACAAATAAACTCTGAAAAGGTTGAAAGTTGGCATGTTATCATCATTTCACCCACATAGCATGTGCCAAAAAGTTGAGAGGGTTACGGCAAAAACTGGATGCACTTCGTGTGCAAAACGGACAATCTCTTTCGAAGTATCAGGGTTTCGGACGAAAACTCATCTGTTACAAAGGCAATTCATTTTTTAACTTATTACAACTCTAGAATTTTTGTGCGTTCTGTATGCACCATTCAAAGCCACATCATCAACTTTCAACCCTTTCTGACTTCATTTGCTATTTTTCATGCATTTACTGATATTTTTGAGCTAAATGTCCCTGAAATTGAAAAGCACTACAAATGAATTCTGAAAAGGTTGAAAGTAGGCATAGTATCATCATTTCACCCACATAGCATGTGCTAAAAAGTTGAGAGGGTTACGGCAAAAACTGGATGTACTTCGTGTACAAAACAGACAATCTCTTTCGAAGTATCAGGGTTTCAGATGAAAACTCGTCTGTTACAAAGGCATTTCAGTTTTTTAACTTATTTCAACTCCAGACTTTTTGTGCATTGAGTGTGCACCATTCAAAGCCACGTCATCAACTTTCAACCCTTTCTGACTTCATTTGGTATTTTTCATGCATTTACTGATTTTTTTGAGCTAAAGGACCCTGAAATTGAAAAGCACTACAAATGAACTCTGAAATGGTTGAAAGTTGGCATGGTCTCATCATTTGACCCACATAGCATGCATGTGCTAAAAAGTTGAGAGGGTTACGACCAAAACTGGATGCACTTCGTTTACAAAATGGACAATCTCTTTCGTAGTATCAGGGTTTCGGACGAAAACTCATCTGTTACAAATTCAATTCATTTTTTTAACTTATTACAACTCCAGACTTTTTGTGCGTTCAGTATGCACCATTCAAAGCCACGTCATCAACTTTCAACCCTTTCTGACTTCATTTGCTATTTTTCATGCATTTACTCATTTTTTTGAGCTAAATGACCCTGAAATTGAAAAGCACTACAAATGAACTCTGAAAAGGTTGAAAGTAGGCATGGTATCATCATTTCACCCACACAGCATGTGCTAAAAAGTTGAGAGGGTTACAACAAAAACTGGATGCACTTCGTGTACCAAACAGACAATCTCTTTCAAAGTATCAGGGTTTCACACGAAAACTCGACTGTTACAAAGGCATTTCATTTTTTTAACTTATTTCAACTCCAGACTTTTTGTGCTATCTGTATGCACCATTCAAAGCCACGTCATCAACTTTCAACCCGTTCTGACTTCATTTTCTATTTTTCATGCATTTACTGATTTTTTTAGCTAGATGACCATGAAATTGAAAAGCACTACAAATAAACTCTGAAAAGGTTGAAAGTTGGCATGTTATCATCATTTCACCCACATAGCATGTGCTAAAAAGTTGAGAGTGTTACGGCAAAAACTGGATGCACTTCGTGTGCAAAACGAACAATCTCTTTCGAAGTATCATGGTTTCAGATGAAAACTCGTCTGTTACAAAGGCATTTCAGTTTTTTAACTTATTTCAACTCCAGACTTTTTGTGCATTCAGTATGCACCATTCAAAGCCACGTCATCAACTTTCAACCCTTTCTGACTTCATTTGGTATTTTTCATGCATTTACTGATTTTTTTGAGCTAAAGGACCCTGAAATTGAAAAGCACTACAAATGAACTCTGAAAACGTTGAAAGTAGGCTTGGTAATATCATTTCACCCACATAGCATGTGCTAAAAAGTTGAGAGGGTTACGGCAAAAACTGGATGCACTTCGTGTACAAAATGGAGAATCTGTTTCGAAGTATCAGGGCTTCAGACAAAAACTCATCTGTTACACAGGCATTTCATTTTTTTTAAACTTATTTTAACTCCAGACTTTTTGTGCATTCAGTATGCACCATTCAAAGCCACGTCATCAACTTTCAACCCTTTCTGACTTGATTTGCTATTTTTCATGCATATACTCATTTTTTAGCTAAATGACCCTGAAATTGAAAAGCACTACAAATGAACTCTGAAAAGGTTGAAAGTTGGCATGGTATCATCATTTCACCCACATAGCATGTGCTCAAAAGTTGAGAGGGTTACGACAAAAACTGGATGCACTTCGTGTACAAAATGGACAATCTCTTTCGAAGTATCAGGATTTCGGACGAAAACTCATCTGTTACAAAGGCAATTCATTTTTTTAACTTATTATAACTCCAGACTTTTTGTGCATTCACTGTGCACCATTCAAAGCCACGTCATCAAGTTTCAACCCTTTCAGACTTCATTTGCTATTTTTCAGGCATTTACTGATTTACTATACAACTCCAAGACTTTTGTGCGTTCAGTATGCACATTAAAGCCAAGTCATCAACTTTCAACCCTTTCTGACTTCATTTGTATTTTTTGCATTTACTGATTTTTTTAGCTAAATGACCCTGAAATTGAAAAGCACTACAAATGAACTCTGAAAATGAAAGTTGAAAGTTGGCATGGTATCTATTTCACCCACATAGCATGTGCAAAAAGTTGAGAGGGTTACGGCAAAAACTGGATGCACTTCGTGTACAAAATGGACAATTCTTTCGAAGATCAGGTTTGGACGAAAACTAAGCATGTGCTAAAAAGTTGAGAGGGTTACGACAAAAATTGGATGCACTTCGTGTACAAAATGGACAATCTCTTTCGTAGTATCAGGGTTTCGGATGAAAACTCATCTGTTACAAAGGCAATTCATTTTTTTAAACTTATTACAACTCCAAACTTTTTGTGCGTTCAGTATGCACCATTCAAAGCCACATCATCAACTTTCAACCCTTTCTGACTTCATTTGCTATTTTTCATGCGTTTACTGATTTTTTGAGCTAAATGACCCTGAAATTGAAAAGCACTACAAATGAACTCTGAAAAGGTTGAAAGTAGGCTTGGTATCATCATTTCACCCACATAGCATGTGCTAAAAAGTTGAGAGGGTTACAGCAAAAACTGGATGCACTTCGTGTACAAAACAGACAATCTCTTTCAAAGTATCAGGGTTTCATACGAAAACTCGTCTGTTACAAAGGCATTTCATTTTTTTAACTTATTTCAACTCCAGACTTTTTGTGCGATCAGTATACACCATTGAAAGCGACGTCATCAACTTTCAACCCTTTCTGACTTCATTTGCTATTTTTCGTGCATTTACTGATTTTTTTTAGCTAAATGACCCTGAAATTGAAAAGCACTACAAATGAACTATGAAATGGTTGAAAGTTGGCATGGTCTCTTCAGTTAACCCACATAGCATGCATGTGCTAAAAAGTTGAGAGGGTTACGACAAAAACTGGATGCACTTCGTTTGCAAAATGGACAATCTCTTTCGTAGTATCAGGGTTTCGGACGAAAACTCATCTGTTACAAAGGCAATTCATTTTTTTAACTTATTACAACTCCAGACTTTTTGTGCCTTCAGTATGCACCATTCAAAGCCACATCATCAACTTTCAACCCTTTCTGACTTCATTTGCTATTTTTCATGCATTTACTCATTTTTTTGAGCTAAATGACCCTGAAATTGAAAAGCACTACAAATGAACTCTGAAAAGGTTGAAAGTAGGCATGGTATCATCATTTCACCCACACAGCATGTGCTAAAAAGTTGAGAGGGTTAAAACAAAAACTGGATGCACTTCGTGTACAAAACAGACAATCTGTTTCAAAGTATCAGGGTTTCACACGAAAACTCGTCTGTTACAAAGGCATTTCATTTTTTTAACTTATTTCAACTCCAGACTTTTTGTGCTATCAGTATGCACCATTCAAAGCCACGTCATCAACTTTCAACCCGTTCTGACTTCATTTTCTATTTTTCATGCATTTACTGATTTTTTTAGCTAGATGACCATGAAATTGAAAAGCACTACAAATAAACTCTGAAAAGGTTGAAAGTTGGCATGTTATCATCATTTCACCCACATAGCATGTGCTAAAAAGTTGAGAGGGTTACGGCAAAAACTGGATGCACTTCGTCTGCGAAACGGACAATCTCTTTCGAAGTATCAGGGTTTCGGACAAAAACTCATCTGTTACAAAGGCAATTCATTTTTTAACTTATTACAACTCTAGACTTTTTGTGCGTTCCGTATGCACCATTCAAAGCCACATCATCAACTTTCAACCCTTTCTGACTTCATTTGCTATTTTTCATGCATTTACTGATTTTTTTGAGCTAAATGTCCCTGAAATTGAAAAGCACTACAAATGAATTCTGAAAAGGTTGAAAGTAGGCATAGTATCATCATTTCACCCACATAGCATGTGCTAAAAAGTTGAGAGGGTTACAGCAAAAACTGGATGCACTTCATGTACAAAACAGACAATCTCTTTCAAAGTATCAGGGTTTCATACGAAAACTCGTCTGTTACAAAGGCATTTCATTTTTTTAACTTATTTCAACTCCAGACTTTTTGTGCATTAAGTATGCACCATTCAAAGCCACGCCATCAACTTTCAACCCTTTCTGACTTCATTTGCTATTTTTCATGCATATACTCATTTTTTAGCTAAATGACCCTGAAATTGAAAAGCACTACAAATGAACTCTGAAATGGTTGAAAGTTGGCATGGTCTCATCATTTGACCCACATAGCATGTGCTAAAAAGTTGAGAGGGTTACGACAAAAACTGGATGCACTTTGTCTACAAAATGGACAATCTCTTTCATAGTATGAGGGTTTCGGACGAAAACTCATCTGTTACAAAGGCAATTCATTTTTTTAACTTATAACAACTCCAGACTTTTTGTGCGTTCAGTATGCACCAGTCAAAGCCACGTCATCAACTTTCAACCCTTTCTGACTTCATTTGCTATTTTTCATGCATTTACTGATTTTTTGAGCTAAATGACACTGAAATTGAAAAGCACTACAGATGAACTCTGAAAAGGTTGAAAGTTGGCATGGTATCATCATTTCACCCACATAGCATGTGCTAAAAGGTTGAGAGGGTTACAGCAAAAACTGGATGCACTTCGTGTACAAAACAGACAATCTCTTTCAAAGTATCAGTGTTTCACACGAAAACTCATCTGTTACAAAGGCATTTCATTTTTTTAACTTATTTCAACTCCAGACTTTTTGTGCTATCAGTATGCACCATTCAAAGCCACGGCATCCAGTTTCAACCCTTTCTGACTGCATTTTCTATTTTTCATGCATTTACTGATTTTTTTAGCTAGATGACCCTGAAATTGAAAAGCACTACAAATGAACTCTGAAAAGGTTGATGTTGGCATGTATCATCATTTCACCCACATAGCATGTGCTAAAAGTTGAGAGGGTACGGCAAAAACTGATGCACTTCGTGTCAAAAGGACAATCTCTTTGAAGTATCAGGGTTTCGGACGAAAACTCATCTGTTACAAAGGCATTCATTTTTTTAACTTATTACAACTCAGACTTTTTGTGCGTTCATATGCACCATTCAAAGCCACGTCATAACTTTCAACCTTTCTGACTTCATTTGCTATTTTTCATGCATTTACTGATTTTTTTGAGCTAAATGCCCTGAAATTGAAAAGCACTACAAATGAACTCTGAAAAGGTTGAAAGTGGCATGGTATCATCATTTCACCCACATAGCATGTGCTAAAAAGTTGAGAGGGTTACGGCAAAAACTGGATGCACTTCGTGTACAAAATGACAATCTCTTTCGAAGTATCAGGGTTTCAGAGAAACTCATCTGTTACAAAGGCATTTTTATTTTTTAACTTATTTCAACTCCAGAATTTTTGTCGTTCAGTATGCACCATTCAAAGCCACGTCATCATACTTTCAACCCTTTCTGACTTCATTTGCTATTTTTCATGCATTTACTGATTTTTTTGAGCTAAATGACCTGAAATTGAAAACACTACAAATGAACTCTGAAAAGGTTGAAAGTTGCCATGGTATATCATTTCACCCACATAGCATGTGCTAAAAAGTTGAGAGGGTTACGGCAAAAACTGATGCACTTCTGTACAAAATGGACAATCTCTTTCGAAGTATCAGGGTTTCAACGAAAACTCTTGTTACAAGCATTTCATTTTTTTAACTTATTTCAACTCCAGACTTTTTGTGTGTTCAGTAAGCCCATTCAAAGCCACGTCATCATTTTTCAACCCTTTCTGACTTCATTGCTATTTTTCATGCATTTACTGATTTTTTTCATAAATGACCGAAATTGAAAGCACACAAATGAACTCTGAAAGGTTGAAAGTTGGCATGGTTCATCATTTACCCACATAGCATGTGCTAAAAAGTTGAGAGGGTTACGGCAAAAACTGGATGCACTTCTGTACAAAATGGACAATCTCTTTCGAGTATCAGGTTTCGACGAAAACTATCTGTTACAAAGGAATTCATTTTTTAACTTTTACACACTCAGACTTTTTGTGCGTCAGTATGCACCATTCAAAGCCACGTCATCAACTTTCAACCCTTTCTGACTTCATTTGCTATTTTTCATGCATTACTGATTTTTTTGAGCTAAATGACCCTGAAATTGAAAACACTACAAATGAACTCTGAAAAGTTTGAAAGTGGCTGGTATCCATTTCACCCCCATAGCATGTGCTAAAAGTTGAGAGGGTTACGGCAAAAACTGGATGCATGCACGTCATGTACAAAATGGACAATCTTTCGAAGTATCAGGTTTCAGAGCGAAAACTCATCTGTTACAAAGGCATTCATTTTTTTAACTTATAACTCCAGACTTTTTGTGCATTCAGTATGCACCATTCAAAGCACGTCATCAACTTTCAACCCTTTCTGACTTCATTTGCTATTTTATCATGCATATACTCGATTTTTTTGAGCTAATGACCCTGAAATTGAAAAGCATACAAGAACTCTGAAAAGGTGAAAGTGGCATGGTCTCATCATTTGACCCACATAGCATGTGCTAAAAAGTGAGAGGGTTCGGCAAAAACTGGATGACTTCGTGTAAAAATGGACAATCTCTTTCGTAGTATCAGGGTTTACGACGAAAACTTCGTGTTACAAAGGCAATTCATTTTTTTAACTTATTAAACTCCAGACTTTTTGTGCGTTCAGTATGACCATTCAAAGCCACAGTCATCAACTTTTCAACCCTTTCTGACTTATTTGCTATTTTTCATGCATTTACTGATTTTTGAGCTAAATGACCCTGAAATTAAAAGCACTAAATGAAACTCTGAAAAGGTTGAAAGTAGGCATGGTTATCATCATTTCAACCACATAGCAGTGCTAAAAGTTGAGAGGGTTACTGCACAAAAACTGGATCATCGTGTACAAAATGGACAATCTCTTTCGAAGTATCAGGGTTTCACACGAAAACTCGTCTGTTACAAAGGCTTTTCATATTTTTTAACTTATTTAACTCCAGACTTTTGTGCATAAGTATGCCCATTCAAAAAACCAGTCATCAATTTCAACCCTTTCTGACTTCATTTGCTTTTCATTGCTTTAATCTGATTTTTTGAGCTAAATGACCCTGAAATTGAAAAGCACTACAAATGAACTCTGAAAAGGTTGAATTGGCATGGTCCATCATTTGACACACATAGCATGTGCTAAAAAGTTGAGAGGGTTACGCAAAAACTGATGCACTTTCGTTCAAAATGGACACATTCTTTTAGTATCAGGGTTTCGGTACGAAAACTCATACGGTTACAAAGGCAATTCATTTTTTAACTTATACAACTCCAGACTTTGTGCGTCAGTAGCACCATTCAAAGCCACGTCATCACTTTCAACCATCTGACTTCATTTGCTATTTTTCATGCATTTACTGATTTTTTTGAGCAAAAGACCCTAAATTAAAAAGCATACAATGAACTCTGAAAAGGTTGAAGTGGCATGGTATCATCATTTCACCCACATAGCATGGCTAAAAGTTGAGAGGGTTACAGCAAAACTGGATGCACTTCGTGTACAAAACAGACATTCTTTCAAAGTATCAGGGTTTCACATCGAAAACTCGTCTGTTACAAAGGACATTTCATTTTTTAACTATTTCAACTCCAGACTTTTTGTGCGTATCAGTATGCACCATTCAAAGCCCACGTCATCACATTTCACCCTTTCTGACTTCATTTGCTATTTTCATGCATTTTAATGATTTTTTAGCTAATGACCCTGTGAATTGAAAAAGCACTACAAATGAACTCTGAAAAGGTTGAAGTTAGGCATGGTATCATCATTTCACCCCACATAGCATGTGCTTAAAAAGTGAAGGGTTACGGCCAAAAACTGGATGCACTTCGTGTACAAAGGACAATCCTTTCGAATAGTATCAGGGTTTCGGAAAAACTCATCTGTTACAAAGGCAATTCATTTTTTACTTATTACAACTCTCAGACTTTTGTTGCGTTCAGTATGCACATTCAAAGCACTGTCATCAACTTTCAAACCTTTTTGACTTCATTTGCTATTTTTCATGCATTACTGATTTTTTTGAGCTAAATGTACCCTGAAATTGAAAAGCACTACAAATGAACTCTGAAAAGGTTGAAAGTAGGCATGGTATCATCATTTCACCCACATAGCATGTGCTAAAAAGTTGAGAGGGTTACGCAAAAAGGATGCACTTCGTGTACAAAATGGACATCTCTTTCGAAAGTATCAGGGTTTCACATGAAAAACTCAGTCTGTTACAAAGGCCATTTCATTTTTTAATTATTTCAACTCCAGACTTTTTGTGCGATCAGTAATGCACCATTCAAATCCACGTCATCAACTTTCAACCCTTTCTGACTCATTTGCTATTTTTCATGCATTACTGATTTTTTTGAGCTAAATGACCATGAAATTGAAAAGCACTACAAAATGAACTCTGAAAAGGTTGAAAGCATGGTAGATCATTTCACCCACATAGCATGCTAAAAAGTTGAGAGGTCGGCACAAAAAAACTGGATGGCACTTCATGTACAAAATGGACAATCTCTTTCGAAGTATCACGGTTTCGACGAAACTCATCTGTTACAAAGGCATTCTATTTTTTAACTTATTACAACTCCAGAATTTTGTGTTCAGTATGCACCATTCAAACCACGTCATCAATTTCAACACCTTCGATTCATTGCTATTTTCATGGCATTTAACTGAATTTTTTTAGCTAAATGACCCTGAAATGAAAAGCACTACAAATGAACTCTGAAAAGGTTGAAAGTTGGCATGTCTCATCATTTGAACCCACATAGCAGTGCTGCTAAAAAGTTGAGAGGGTTACGGACAAAACTGGATGCACTTCGTGTACAAAATGGCAATCTCTTTCGTAGTATCAAGGTTTGGACGAAAACTATCTGTTACAAAAGGATTATTTTTTTAACTTATTACAACTCCAGACTTTTTGTGCGCATCAGTATGCACCATTCAAAGCCACGTCATCAACTTTCAACCTTTCCTGACTTCATTTGCTATTTTTCATGCATTTACTGATTTTTTGAGCTAAATGACCCTGAAATTGAAAAGCATACAAATGAACTCTTGAAAATGTTGAAAGTAGGCATGGTTAATCATTTCACCCCACATAGCAGTGCTATAAAAGTTGAGAGGGTTACGGCAAAACTGGATGCACTTCGTACAAAATGGACAATCTTTTCGAAGTCTCAGGTTTCGATGAAAACTCGTCTGTTACAAAGCATTCATTTTTTAACTTATTAACCTCCGACTTTTTGTGTGCATTCAGTATCCCACCATTCAAAGCCAGTCATCCAACTT